>OZ002740.1:95127102-96327102 GCA_963924295.1 Dioctria rufipes | reverse complement strand
TCTTATGCAAATTTCTATGTTGTGAATATATGTTTGAAAAACAGTTGCGAAGAACCGCAGTATCTTGTGTAACTTAAACTCACACCATAGATTTCCGCACCCACAATGCCTTCTTTTTTATGTAGATGCGCCTACGCACCAGACGAGTGACCCGCGTACAAATTGGGGTCCACGATTCTTCTAATATTGGCGATCTTTTATGACAACTTTAAGGCAGTAGAGATTCGAGGAACTATATTAATGGGCATTTATCTAGCCCCTAGGGTATAACCAAGGCAGGTCTGAGATCAATCATAATTGTTTTCATAATTTTGTGTGTATTCTTCTTGATAATTTAAATTTTTATTCGTTTTATAGCCTTTGTTTATTCTTAATTTTTGGTTGTTTTAGTAATTTAATAATAACTGGTTTCTATTATCTTTAATTTTTTTATTCTTTTATTTAGATAATAATATGACTAAATTTATTATTGATTATATTGAGTTGTTTCTTTTAAAATGTTTTCGTATTTATCTTTCTTTCGTATTATTATTTTAGCTTTGCCTTTTTAATTATTTTGTGTTTATTTTATCTTCTATTTTCTTCAATTTATAATACTCGCGATTCTTTTAACATTTACAGCCATATGTACCAATCTGACTGAATTTCGTTCTTTTATAATAGATTTAAGTTAACGCAAAAAAATTTATGCAATAATAAAGACCAAAGTCTATGAATTCATTTCAGAAATTTTCTTATAATCAACTTGCCCTAAATGTCTGAAATACGGAAGGGAAAATTCATCGTCTTCGTTAGTTCAGTGGATTCAAAGGTTTCAGTGGTTTTTTGTTTTGTTTACAATATTTTATTTTATTTTATATTTACTGTTAACTTCCTTGGATTAATCAATATAGTGATTTCGAGCGGGCGTCGTAGGGTAAGTGCTAGAAAGTTTTCAGTTTTTTCAGCAGTACAAAAGAAATCTTACGGTGATTTACATTTAAATTGTATTCTGCTCGATTTATGGTAAATGAATCATTCAGATAAACATTTCATCTGTAACTGGATTCAACAAGTGTTGGTTATGTTGTTGGCACTGTTTTAGCCCGTTCGTAAACCTGTTGTTAGCCAAGACACCTAACACGGCGCATTTTCGTACCAACAAAAGACTGGATAATCTAAATTTATACTTGCAATTACATACATATTTATTTATTACATTATTAATTATTAGTATTAATTTTATTTAGCATGCATGCAGAAAAAATCCAATGTTGTTCCTCTTCTTTTTATGCATTATTAGGGCACGGTGTACCTGGCCGCTGAAACAAGACACCTTGCGCAATGCTTGTACGTGTCTAATATACATACACACGTATATACATAACAACTCATAACAACTATTAATTTCCTTGAACCGAAAAATTGAGTAGTATTAAAAAAATCAAATTAAATTAAATTAGTTAAATAATATTATTTGAGTTTTCTATATATATATATATATGTATATATATCTAGGAGGGATCCTAAAAGTTTAATTACTACCAAGGAGTCTCTTCAGGTAGTCGCGCATTAGAAAACATTTAAAATATATCGGAGTGCTGAATCAGACACGGCAAGTTGTACAAATTGGAGTTGAATGTAAAAACAAAGTGGTAATTCAGTGAGACTGATGGATGTAGAATTAATAGAGCCACTGTTACTTAAATGTGGTAATAGGCTGCTAGAATAATTACGAATAAAATTCTGAAATACGGCTATAAAAATAAACTATGAAGTTTCGACTATGGAAAAATTAGTTATGCCATTTGAAGTGGTAATTTTCTTAATGTCATCTGCATAATTTATTAAACTTACAAAATCAGTCTTTAAAAATGAAATCTCAAATATTGTCTCATTAAAACTCGCACAAAATGTATTTTAAAATAGCGTTTCATTTAATATAAAAAATATTTCTTCATGGAAAGATTACCTCATAAATGAAAAGCCTGCCGATATATACAGAATTTAACACCGTTTTGGGGTAATTTACCCCTAAGAATACGAATATATATTACACACTTCGTTAAAACCTCTTTTATTAACGTAAATTATTTTAATTATTCTTCTTCTTTCGACTTACTTGCCCCTCAATTTATTTCGCTGTCACGAAGAAACTGCCATCATCCAGTCAACGTAGTTAGTCTCAAGCGCTTGTTCAAAATAAGACGTGTACATTTACTGGTTAAATTTCTTGTCTCAAGAGAATTGTGTGGGTAAAACAAGTTGTTGATGTCTCTTGGTTGTACATTATACATACATACATACATCTGTACTCTAGGATTAATTTTTAATAATTAGTGTACCTACTACTTACAAATTAAAAGCTTGTTTCTTTAAT
This sequence comes from Dioctria rufipes, assembly GCA_963924295.1. NCBI lineage: Eukaryota > Metazoa > Arthropoda > Insecta > Diptera > Asilidae > Dioctria > Dioctria rufipes. The sequence continues at coordinate 96,324,743 of OZ002740.1, read as the reverse complement.
ATCATAGAAGTTCCTAAACTGGCCTACACTCGCCTACACTTATTTATAATTTTTTACTTACACGACGGAATTCGGATTTGCTTAGTTATGGAATCTATGGTAAAATCTATTATACATAGGTTTAAAATGTTATTGCTTCTCATTTCTGAATTAGAACAATTTTCACACATTGGGGTGGAATTTTGAATGTGCCCTTTAAACAAAGAAAATTCCAAAAAGTCCTAAGTTTTATTCTAGATGATCTGTTACATATCAGTTTGAAGTCAAGCTCAATAAAATACTGATTATATCTTTTAAGAGAAGAAGAAAACTGTTGATTATAAATAGCGCTTCTCTGTTTGCTCAGCAGGTCGCAATATTCAGCGAAGTTAATATCTCTCATTGGCTAGCGGATATAATGAGTATACTGAACACAACGGAAAAGAACAGAAAGTTGACCAAATTTGATGCCTAAGCTGTGGTCATGCCGCCATCTGCATGTTGTCCACGTCCTTGGGTAGCCATGTCGAATTTGTAGGGTCTCGTAAATCCAATTCAAAAGTCACTTTGAGAATTGGAAAAGTGTGTAAATGGGCCATAAGTTGCTTGTTAGAAATAAAAACAATAAAAATATATATTTTTCTGTCAAGCAGAAATTCAGCAAGCCGAGACTTTAAAATAATAAATTCAAGATAGTAAAAAACATGTAGAAAAGCTAGAATTGGTCTAAGACCAATTGTTACTCTACCCTAGATGAATGCCCGTAAGTAATTTCGTATGGTCATCCATTTGTGCTGGTTTCATTTTCGAGGGGTTTTCGTATATATTAATTCTAATAGGGCTCTTCATTTTCGAAGCTTCAAATTTTTTTCGAAAGCTTCGATACTTCGACCCTCGAACGTAAAAACTTTGAATTTAACGATGGCGACGCCAATAAAAATGGTTGAAATATTTTACCATGTAATATTCAATTCGACTTATAATCGATATATGGAATTTATGAGGTTGCAAAGCGTAGGTACTAAAGAAATAATTAGTTCTGCTTAACCATTCGATCTGAGAGGCTATGAAAACGTCTAGGGCTTGGAACTTCAACTGATCGTAGCAGGAACATTATACCAATGAAATACCGAAGTATGATAAAGAATTCGTACGAATTCAAATGTACGAAGTTTGGCACAATGTTGAAAAGCGCAGTTGGAGCAATCCAGAGGCATACTTGACAGAATTAATAAATATTAAAACAAACTGTAAAAAATATTTCTAAATTTACAATGGTTTAATGAGTAAATTTATTTGTAAATTAATTAAATTGGGCTTTAAAATCGAATAAAGTGTATTTGAAATTTCATAACTAAATTCAAAAGCATCATTTACATTCTTATTATAGCCTGATTAAAATTTATAATCTGGGTGTAGGACTTCTTCCAGCTTGCGAATAACCCTTCGACCACCGGTTCATAACTAGAAAGTGAAGTTAAAAACAAACAAATTCGAAATCTGCAATTCTTAAAATTCTACATTTTTATTTTTAAACTTTGACCACATATTCGGAATGAGTGACCCCAAAATTAGACAGATATTGATTCTTAGTCACATCTGACCAAAAGTTATAAAATTCGTACACCCTTTTGTAGCCGCCGTATTGCGTTGATATTATATAAAGTTCTAAATGTGTATTTCCATCCAGGATGTGTAAGTGTGGCAAATTTTAACAGCAGACAAGACAAGAAGAGTGTGAAATTAGCGTTAAAGGCTTTGCAGCACGGTGCGTTTCAAATTATGCATACCTGTAATGAAATAAGTTTATATAATCTTATCATAATCAAAAGAATTTTAATACTTCTATTCCCCAAACAACTCAGAAACTCTTTAAAAAACTATTCAAAACTTATTTCAAGTCACCTCGAATATTATAATTTAACAATAACACTGCAGATAATTTAATCATAACACCAGGAAAAGTTCATGCTTCGATGGATTGACTTCGAAGCTTCGATCCGCCTTCTGTTAACAGCCCTAATTTCTAGAACGGTTCGACGGCAGTAACAATGACTATAACCAAATTCAAGATCGAATATTCTGAATAACTTTCCAGTACATTAAAATCATCTAGGACTGATTGTCTTCAAAGTTAAAGTATACGTAGAAAACATAATTTTTTATATGGGAACACCCAAGAAGGGGTTGCCCATTTTTAAGATTATATTTTCTATTTCTATGGAAACGCCGTTACAAAACTTAAGCCGTCTACGTCGGCGAGTTCTCAAACAGTGCCCCAAATATATAGTGCAAACCTTGTTTTTTTTCTTAAAAGCCAGTGTATAAAATTTAATTTTCTAGGTACATATATGCCTTCTCGAGTTATCGTAAGAGAACAGCCAGACATACAAACAGACAGGCAAATAGACGGATAAACGGGCAGACACACGGACAAACCAATGGCCAGACAGACAGACGGATGCACGGACCAACAAACGGACAGACGGGCGGACATGCTAGCATTAAAATAACTTTGAATATTATGCTTGGGTGTCCAATCTGTTTTGCTCTTCCACTATTATTTCTGTGTTTCAAACGGAATGAAAAACTTTGGGGTTAGATTTTTTGTGATTTTACGATGAAGTGTCATTTTCAAAAAAATCGTATCTCGAGAACGGAACAACCGATTTTTCTGACTCAAATGCTAAATGAAGCTCAATAATTTATTTATAAAAAAATATATAGCAGCACTGAATGAAAATGGTATGCTTGTTTGGTTTTTTTCCCTTTTTTCAAAAAGATATTATTATGCATTTGAGAGGACTTTCAGCACTTATTTTTTTTATTCCTATTTTCAAACTAGAAACCATATCTATCTATGTACACAAAATTGCGGTCTCTCTCTCGTTTTTGACATATGAATTTTTAAAGTCAACGTATACTTAAAGTAGTATGTATGGTAACTTGCTGTATCGCGAGGCAATTGTGGCCTGTATACGACAGGAAAAGGACACGAGAACAATACCTCTTTCAGAAACTGCATTTGTGTACATTGTTAACACATGTCATTTTTGGTGTGGATTATTTTTCGATTTCCGGATCAGAATAGAATACATTTCCCTAAATTTCTGCCTTGAAAGTTAATGTAATAATACATTGAACTTTGTAATGTCATTCGCATACCAAGTTTTATTTAATTGTGCCCTAACCGTATTAAGTAATTTAGCAATTGAGTAATTCGCAGTTTGTATGTTTTTCCGGAACGAGTAAGATCAAGTCAAACTGTGAAATACATAAGTAAAGCGATCAAAATACCTTATTAGTAGCAATTTAGTTTATTGTTTATCTCATTTTTTTTAAAAATCAACTAAAGATCTACGCGTGTGGTTAAAAAAGTGTAGTAACAAAAATATTATATTCTATTGAAGAAAAAATACAATGAATGCAGACTCTAAAAGCACGTCCACCGGAAATTCCGAGGGATTTATTCAACCTGACTTAGAATCACTCAATAGAACCTTAGTTTCAGTGGTAAGCTCTCTTGTGGATAGATACAGGATTAAGGAAAAATGCTACGCTGCATCAAAAAGTACTGATGTATGCAATAAAATAAAGAAGAGGAAGTTCCTTAGAATATAACTGAAAAAGTTGAACCAGACAAAGGCACTGAAGAGATTACTCGGCAATTGAAAGAAACACTCTCAAATTTTATAGATAAGACTTATAGCCTCGAAGCTAAAATCCAAAAAAAATTGTAAGAGGTGCCAGTGGGAAAAAAACAATATGTTCCTCTCAGTGTAGTGCTTCCATAGTGCATTGATTTAAGTATACGGTGATTTAAAAAATTCATATTTCAAAAACGAAACGGAACGCCATTGCAATTTTTTTGCACATATAGATAGATTTGGTTTCTTGTTGCAAATTGAAAATAGAAAAAACATAAGTGCTAAAAGTCCTCTCTAGAGAATAATACCATTTTTTGAAAAATAAAATCTGTTATTAACAAAAAAAAATATTCATTTAATGCTGCATTAAAGCATTAAACTTCATTTGGCATTTGAGCAAGAAAAATCTGTTGCTCCGGTCTTGAGATATGATATTTTGAAAATGACTCCGCATCGTTGAATCACCAAATTTCTAACCCTCCTAGCGGGTGGTTCCGGGGTGGAAGGGGAAATCATAAAAATTTGTGTGAGATATTTTTGTATTTCCTACAAATTGTGAAAGTTTCTTGCAAATCGGAAATGATCGGGTTAAAAATAAGCACTTTTTGATCGTTTTCTTGTGGAATGGCTGATATAATAATTACCAGATCCAACCCCAATAACGACGTAAATAAAGTATAAATCAGATGAGCTGACAATTTATGAGCCTCTATTTTCCTAATACTTTTCCCAAAATAAGATTATTTTCAGAGTTCCCGTTATTTAGGCGTCTTAAGAACGGATTTGGGATCTGCTACAGAGGCATTGGTTTCTTACCGTTCAGCAACACTGCTACTATTCCTATGTCCGCGATGTCGAGTTAGCTACCTACTGCTAGCCTGCAGAACACACCCTTGTTGTTGTTACTCGAGCTGCGGTTATTAAGTGATTATACGGTCGGTTTGATCCTGATACACGTTCAAGCTGTCATAGGGACAGTCCGGATTTGAAAACTGACTTGCTAAACATACTAAACTTGCACCCAACCACAGTCTCACGTCAAATACATTCGGGGCATTTAAACCTTCTTCAGGTCAAGGCTAAATGTCTTAATCTGACGTTCATCGACCACCCGATCGACCAGTTGCCAGGAGGTCAAGACGCGTCGTTTTGCCTTCGCTTTAGCTCTTCAAGATACCAATTCTCTACGCTAAGCAGATTCTCCAGATATCACAATTAACTGGTTTTTTAGGACGTCATAGCCAGTTCCCAGAGCAACAATTGTCTACATCAGGTAGGCGACAAACAATTGTGGACGTAGGTACCCTATTAAAAATTGGCGAAAAAGCTAAGAAGTGTCAAAGCGCGCCGGGCGCACATAATATGCATAATTATCACAGAAAAACTGTTGAATCTATCGACACTTAAAAAGACCATCGAAAAAGATTCGAGAGAAATAGCATCTACATAGAAATTAGGATCCAAAAGAATTATAACTATGGAGCATGCTCAAGCAAATCCATTACTGGACATTATATCAGAAGAATGTTAGCCAAATATAATTTTTCTCTGTCATCTAAAATAAATAATCCAAGTTGAAAATATGTAGTTCAAAATCTTTGAAACCCCTTCCACTGTTGATGTAAGATTCGGTAAAATCCAACATTACATAGCCGTTAACCTGCAGATATTTATTACGAAATTACATTTTTTATAAGATGCTTGTCAAAATCGCTCAACTAAATTAGACCCATTTTTATAACCACATCCTTTAGTTCACAGGAAGTAAAAAGGCAACTTAATGTAGTTAAATCAATACTTCAAACTTAAAAAGCCATATGTTGACTTTTCCTGAACTCAAAGATTTTCCAAAGTAATTTCCTGTGGCATTAAGAAAAGGTTTATTGTATGCCAATTTAGCTTCCTTTTCTGAGTTTACCCATCACCTGCTGAAAATATTTCTACAATTTTCTTGCTCAAAATGTAGACAAAAGCCTAGGGCACGTACGAAGTTTTTCATATCGTCGTAAATTTGAAGTCCGTTCACCAAAATAATTCCAAAAGTTTTTCAATGCCGATACAGTTCTAAAAGCAGCCATCGTTTTACAGTCGATAGATGATTATGGACATCCATAAAAAAGAAAAATCCTGGCTATACAAACCTTGCCGTATTGCTTTGGGGTATTATAAAGGTCGCTCCAAATACATGCTCAGCATTCTAAGAGGAAGATGATTGAAATCGTTGAACGGGATTTTAAAGGGTTTTTTTTTTCTTTCGGAGCGATTCATATGAAATAACCACCAGAAAGACCATTGAGAGGAATAAAAGGGGTTTGACGTTTTGTGTTTGTACATAACCCTACTGTAGGAGCGTAGCATTTTTAGCTTAGAGAACTTACCGTGAGATTTGTATGTGGGGTTATGCTGACATAAATTACAACGCCATTAACACGCAGAAATCCGGTTCTGTTTAGGTTATTGTGCTTGGGAGGTCTAGTATGAAATGTAATGCGAATTATATTTCCTAGAAAGTATTAAAAATATTTTGGTGGACTATAGCGATGTTGTTTTGGATAAAGACATTCCATTGCACCGTTGTAAATGTAGCAATTTCACCGAAGACTAAGAGATCTATGAACCTACCCATGTTTTCCGATAAAATGAAATGATAAATAATTAATGGTTTATTGTAAATTATTATTTTACTTTGTGTAAGCTATACAAAGTCTGTCATTCCATTTATATCGCTTAGAAATATGTAATGCAGATAGAAACTTAAAAGTTTCATTGGACACACAAGCATACTTTTTTGCATATAATGTTTGAAAAGCGGTCTTTGTTTTTTACTGATGGTTTTTTTTTTCTACAGAGAGTTCAATAAGACCAACAACATATATATTTTATGTCATTTTTATTTCAACAATTGTAAATATTTCAAACTCATTTTAAGTCCATCATCATTATCATTTAAGCAACCTTCATTCTTACACAATTTGACTAAGCAATACCTACGTACATACTTATCAAAAAGTTGGCGTTTTTTTCGAGGTAATGATAATATTTGTAATAGATAAATTAAATATAAAAGGAAAAGAAGTCGCTAGCTTCCACTAAAAGATTCGATATTAAATTTATTTTACTAGCGGTAGAACTGAATTAAAAATTCCAATTTTTTTTTACAAGATTTATAAATCAACTATGTGGTAATGACCATACGTCCATGTGTATTGGTATATAGCTACTGCCGTCGTTAGGTTAGATTAGATTATGTAGATTAAGCAGGGCGAGTTGCCTTTGCACTGCAACCATTCATTGGTTGATTGTGCACCTCCTACCGTCATTAGGTAAATGGTCGTATCTGCAAAATTTTCAACAAAGGAATAGAGGAAAATTCATAACCAATATCTTTGAATTTTATCAAGATTTTAAGCTAAGAAGTCATAACTTATTCTCAAAAATGAGTATTTCTAAACGTTAAAGATCGTATTATATGATGTTTTCGATAATAATATAATAAATAAATAAATAAAATAAATAAATAAATAAAATAAAATTTTAAAATCATCGATTACTCGAAAACTTATAATGTCAGTCACTACCCTGCAGAGTTGCTATAAGTTAATAAAATAATGAAGACAATTGGATGCGGATCTATAGTGAGTCCCCGTTCAATTTACTCCCTTTCTAAGTTTAGATTGTTAATGTTAAGTTTAGGTAGTTAAGTCTAGAATCATTCTGGCATTAAGATTCCTAACGTAGTTTGATGGAGGAAAAACATGTTCGGGTTGGAGTAGTCTCCGCGTGACCAAAGCTTCACAATTACAGAGCAGGTGCTCCGAGGTTTTTTGGCTTGTGCATGTAGTTTGTGTTTTACTAGTTTGAATAGTACCAACCTGAGATTGATGTTGCAGCGGTAATGTAGAGACAATGTTGCCCACAATTACTTCGTCCTCTGAATGGCTACCGTTCGTGGATGCTGTCCGGAATAAGTAACTAGTTTGCTTGTTGTTGTTGTAGTAAAAGTGTTCCGGCAGAAGTCGGCTTCGTTGTCGAGCAATGTTACTCCTCTTCTGTCATTGGAAATGCATTCCAGGGACCAAGATAAACCTGGGATGAATGTGACTGGAGTTCGTGATTGGTTACGGAACATACAGTGAAACTGGCTCAATTACTTTCACTGAAGGCGGTTGAATCTGAGAAAGTCTTCAGTAACCAGATTAGTACTGGTACTGAACTGGCATGATTGGCGACAGAATGCGGTACTTGAATGACTTGGAATGGAGCAGTTGGTTGCTCTTGTTACTTATAATGCGCGGATAGATTATGAACTTGACAACTAATTTATCAAGCCGCACAAGGCGGTTTCACCTAAGGATGTAGAAGGAGCAAGCCAACCCGATGTCGACTTGATATCTGATGCAATGATGCAAGTTCACCCGTAACTAAAAGCTTATTTAATTCACAGAAAAGCATCGAGGGATGTCGCTGGGAATAAAACTCTTTGTTTTGATTAATCTTTTGTTGTCCTTATATTTATTTGTAGTATCCAGCACTTCTCTATTTTTATACCCTACATGAAATCATAGGGGTATACTAAGTTTGTCATTACGTTTGTAACACCTCGAAATAATGATGGTAGAGCAAAATGGATTGGACACCCATTCATAATATTAAAAGTTATTTCGATTTTTGCATGTCCGTCCGTCCGTCCGTCCGTCCGTCCGTCCGTCTGTCCGTCCGTCCGTCCGTCTGTGCGCACGATAACTCGAGAACGCGTATACTTAAAGAGCTGAAATTTTGTACACGGACTTTAAAAAAAAAAAGTAAAATTAAGTTCGAAAATGAGACAAAGCGGGCAACTCCTTCGTGGGGTTGCCATATAAAAATTTCGTCTTCCGCTATATATTTGGACACTGCCTGAGAACGCATCGACGTAGAGAGCTGAAATTTCGTACACGATGTTTTTATTACATTAGCAAATAAAATGTCAAAAATGGACTAAATCGGGCAACTCCTTCTTGGTGTTGCCATATAAAAATTTCGGCTTTTTACGTATACTTTGAAAACGATCAGTCCAAGACATTTTTATTGTACTAAGAACTTCTGCAGAATACGAAATCCTAGGGTATCATAAGAATTGGTCTTAGACCAATTCTAGCTTTTTTACTTGTTTTATAGAAATTATCTTTCACAAAAACATCTTGCTGCCCTTTAGGTTGACATAAAAGTGTTTCCATTTTTGTTTTTTGTTTTTTATAAAATTTAAGAGCCTACACATTGAATAAATAACTAATAAGGAACCGGGGTCCCGTGCGAATATAGTGTACGTGTTTAAGCAGTTCAATGACAGTACGAAGTACGATCCTTGAGGGGGGGGGGATGACAAGAGGGCCTACTGCCTATTGTGTGTCAGTTCAACATTTCTGACATTTCATAATTTATGAAAAAAAGTGCGGTTTTGAATTAGCGATATTGTGCTAAATAAATAATTAAGCGTATTTTTACTTAATAGTGGTGTAACATAATTATTACATATTTCTTTAAGAAGGATGTTTCATACAATCGAGACTCCGGAGTCTTAAGTTATCGTAATGAAGTGCACTGTGCTGTGCTACAAGAGGAAACGGCGTTATTGTCTTCATGTAACTTTAATAGCTTTGCTAATAAATTATAGCGTTTTAAGCAAAATAAACGTGAAATATTTATAAAAATAAACAGCCATGGCAAAAAATTTTACATTTTACCAATGCCGGTTTGTTTGTTAACAATTGAATTGTGATTGCTGCCTGAATTGTGTCATTCATACAAAGGCAACGCCAAAAAATATTATCGAAAATAAGGGGATGCTAAAAATTTGTTTATTTTACATAGCAATTTGAATTATAAAAAATGTCCCGCTTCAAAATGTCACGATTTCATTACTGCCATGACGAAACGAATACAAACACAACACACTAATACATTTCGCTGAGTAGCTTCGGTTTTAACCTGTTATGCCGTTTTCTTATTAGTTATTTATTCAATGAGCCTACCGAGCTAATGCCCTTTTGTCATCAGCGAAATATGTCAAGTGGCCTATAATGACACTCCATTAACATTTTACCTTGTGAACCTTAACCCTTTATATTTAAGAACACTTTAAGTACACATTTAGCAGCTTAAAAGTGTTTGCTTTCATGTTTTGAAGAATGTTAGACATTAAAACAAAGACAAGATTTTCTTTTTCTCATTTAAGAAAAAAACATCCACTGTGTTATTTTGGCGACGCATGTATAAAACGGCAAACGCTGTGTCATTTTAGGCCACCCATGTAATTTAAATTAAACGCAATAGTGGTTCAAAAGAAATTTAGTTTATTTAAAACGTGTGTATGCTTATATTAAAAATTTTTTGTATTACCCAACTCAGAAAATAACATAATTTTTAGAAACCATGAGTAAAATGACACAGGTAGGTATGTCATTTTGCCCTTGGCCAAGGTATGTCAATTTGCCTTTGGCCGACGTATGTCATTTTACCCAAATGGCCAAGAGTAAAATAAAATGATTATAATAATATTATTATTCATTACATATCTACAAATGTCACAGCAACTGCTATTTTTAGAACAGGACCAATCCAGCAAAAATAGCATATTAAGTAAAATTCATACTTAATAGCGAAAAAGCGCAATACTAATACCTGTAAAAAATACTTCAGCATTCATTTTCTTTTATTTTCTCTATTGATTCCGTAATTCGTTTTGGACACTACGTCGGACACTTAAATTTCGTGGAAAGGTCAATGTGTCATAATAGGCTAACTTCCCCTACTTGAACTGGAATTTTATTGCAGCGAGTACAGCAATCTATCAATTCTACACTCTGGAATGAAAGTATTGCCACAGTGTCATGAGCATAAGCGGCAAGATGAACTCCCAGCCAAGCCCATTTTGTTTTGTTGATACCGCAAGGAGTAATGGTCTGAGAAGAGCTCGGTCATTATTTTAAGCTCTGTTCTCCTAAGGAATAGGAGTTCTTTTTTTCCACCAGAGGTTTGGATAAAAGCTTTTGCCTGACGAAGTCCTTATAGCCTTTCCCAATAAAAGGATTTTTGTTTGTTCTCTCAGCTATTTAAGGTAGTTTTGAGGTAACACTTCAAAGTACCAGATATGGCTCTGATCTGATAAAGATAGTTTCCGCTCCTCTTTTGACTAGGGCGTCAGCAATTTCATTGCTTTTATGGCATTCTTGTCCAGGTATCCGCATGAGGATAACTTGTTTCTCCTCGATAATTTTTTAAGTGTTTGCAAACACTCCTAGAATTTAAGGTCTTGAGAGTTGCATGATTATCCGAGAGGATATTGATGGTTGAGCCATTTAAAGTTCTTTTAATGTAGGTATTCTTTTATGGCTAGTACTTTAAAATATGGTAAGATTAACGGCATTTGGGATATGGCATCTTGAATCAAATACGCTTAATTCGACTCCACTGTTCGTTTTTGAGCCGTCTGTATGCGACACCATCGATCCTTGTTGAAGGAAGGTTTAGTGGAACGTTATTGTTGTCGGCCTCCAAAACTGCGTCGAATGGTCGTACAAAATCCAACTTGGCTGTTATCGTCATTTGCTAGAAGCGTATCTGTTTTAAGATATTAAAATGCACAACCAAATCACTTGGCTTGAACTTTTTCTCCTTTTGCAATGTGATAGCACTGTGGATGGATTCCCTTATCACCTACAAATTCAGAGATAGAAGGTTTAATAAATCTTCCATGTTTGCTGTAGAACAGGTACAGCACCAATTATACCTAGACGGCATTGCCGCTGGGTTTTTTGAAGAAGAACCTCGGGTTTCTTTGGATTTGTTTTTGGCCACTATGCAAGTGCCACATAGGTGAACATGGGTGTCACAACCATGATGTACAAACCCCATGTTCTGCCAATAAAGTAACGACATGTGCAGAGAGATCCTACGGCTCTTTCGGTCACTCTAAACCGATGTGAATTCCTGGTGAGCTTTTTATTGTAAGCGATTGCCAAAAATTTTACTTTATCCGAAAAAATCAATTCCATATTATCAAAAAGTAGAACCGTTATCGGAAGCTTCGTTCTTTTCGTGAATGGAACGATAACCGTTTTGTTGAGGTTTATGCTGAAGCTCTTATGCCCTTGCTACCTCCGTATAGGTCATCAACGTAGCCTTGTACATTAAATCACAAACTGATCAGCTTCACTACGAGATCGTCAATTATAATCGACCACAAGAGTGGAAAGAGGACTCCTCCTTGTGGGCAGCCTTTGGCCGCCGTGATCGTGACTGAACAGTTACCTAGAGTTGTGGTTATCCTCATATTTTTAGGCATGGAATCTATCCAGTTAACCGTAAAGGACTCAAAGCCCTTATCCTCAGCGAGCTCCAAGTATAAAAGATACTAATATTACTAATTATGTACTTATATATATATTTCACTTTCCGCTGGGTTTTGTTGAAAGTTCATATTCAGAACCATTTCAATGGCACCCATTGTTTGGTAATACACGATAATGGTATATAAAAGTGACTATTTAACGATGTAAGAATTAACCAATCTTGAACTCTTGGTGTATACATTTCCTAGCTGATGAAGGATAAAAATGTATCTCATCTTGCTAAGCGAAAGTTAGTTTGACAAATATTATAAAATGTAATAGTATATGGTGAACTGTGACCAACCATATAATTTATAGCCTGAAGATTTTCCGAATAGGCTAAACAAATCAAGTAAAATACAAGGGAAAACAGATGAAAAAATTGATTGAAATATATAGGTATACATTAGCTGAATTTGGTGCAAGTAATTTAGGTAGCGTGGGATGAGAAGCAACTTAGCTTCCCGTTTGACTTTACATTAGAGATAGCGGCTAAACGAAAAAATGTAATTAATTTTGATGTATTAAATATGAAAAATAAGCAAGGCATTATCAAAAACAGAAATGCAACGGTGGGTGTTCAATGAATGTAGGTTCTAGGTTGCATACTGGATTCGCAACATTCTGCATGGAACTGAATGAAATGATTAATAAATTTCGTTAAAAGTTTTTTTTTGGTTTGTTAAAATTGATTTATAAGAGGAATAATTATTGGACGATTTAAAAAAAAGTGAAACACGTACTTTACTGATCGAGCGTTTATTACAGTCTGTTTAAAATCTCTCTACTTTTTCTTGTCCCTGAGGCTGAATTTCAAAACTTGGTGATACGGTACCGTTGGCTACCGATAACAATGCAGACTAAATATATATATATCCAGGTAATGCTATACATACAATTCGAGTATTTGTATGTGCAAATTGAAAACAGAAAATAAATTAGATTATTCTTTTGCATTGGTACAACAATTTCTACAGATTCGAGAAGAACGTATGGAAAATCCTGGAATTCAAAAATATGGGACGAATATAACATAAGCAAAGTTTCTGGTAGTTGAAGCGGACAAAGAATTTTTTTAAAGAAAAAGTTGCTGAAGTTCATAGAGAAAAAATTAAAACTTTGGAATATAAAGCTAACAATCCAATTATAGGGGAAGAAATATTGTTTAAACATATGCAATCTGGGAATAGAACGTTTCAAGGAATGCGCATAACATCTTGACCATCGCCGCTCAAGATCATTCCGGGTAATTTATAGGGCAGTCAAAGTTGCATGAAAAAAATAGGGTTATCAATGAGTTCATACAGCGCTATACTCGTAAAACGTGCAATTTATAAATATCTAAACAAATTTGTTTTGCTTTTTCCTGAAATATTACTTACTGCTGGAATCACATTTATAGGAAGTTATTATGATTTCTAACTCTGTACGTATAAATAAAATTCTCCATATTACAACAGATGATTATAACTACATAAATTTTATCAAAATCCTCCCAAAAATATTCCACACTTTTCTCCAGAAAATCCTAACACATATCTTCATTATTTTATCAATTTCGTGGGAGTGGGAAAATTCCGCATCAGCAAATTCTGAAAATAAAAACCATTCTCAATAGTTCCCAGATAATTAATGAAGGTCAACCGTCAATACAAAATGTTGTAATAAAATTGACATTCATCGAATAAAGCGCCAGCTGTGGTTAGTAAATCATTCGCGTCGTAATTTTTATTGACTTTGACTCCGGATAAATATACTGTCGACCAATTAACAAGAGAGTCACGTGCGTTCCGGTCTACATCACACTCCCTTCCGGCCATTGCTGCGTTGACCAGAACTAATAATTAAAACACCCTTCATTAGAACCCCAAGCAGGCGTCTAATAGAACTGAATTTTATTTTCATTAAGAGCAAGACAGACTATTCAGATCCAGCCCTTCAACCAGCAACCCTGTTTTCTTGTTTGAATTTATCATTTGTTCCGTTACTTTGTTTGCTACTGTTTGCGTTGCGGGGGTGCGGTGTCATTATTTTCTAACCAATGAATAAAACAAGGTAAATTTTTCCATACGCTTATACGCTTTGCTTTGTTATTGCAGCAGATATCAAACAACAAAAATGTCGTATTCAAATTTTACTGTTTTTACCTTTGAATTACAAAATAATTGATGTAAGTTTTACCCGAAAAGTTCAAACCAGAGTCTTTGTCACAAATTCTCCTGCAAATTTAAGAAAAGTCATCTGGAGAAACTGTGACGTGTAGGATAATTTTCATATTTGAAACATGAGTCACCAAAAACTAACTGTTTCAAAAATAGAACAGATTTTTAAATTGTTAAATTGTTTAGTAATAACTGATGTCCGAATTTGAAACATCGTCATAAATAATTGTAATTTCATAAAAGCTCATTATCATGAAAATATCTATAATCATAAGTTATAAAAAGCTAGAATTGGACTAATAGTAATGCTTAGGTGGCGGTCACGTCACGCGATTGTAATAGTTTAAGTTTGTAAGCGTTTACGCTTTCTGTGGTCAGGTCTTACGATTGTTAGTGTATAGCTACTTGCGCTTGTGACAGGTACTAAGCATGTACCCTTTATCATTCGTACGTAATTTATGGTTCATATTTTGGTGCATTACTTTCAATTATGTCTCTTTTGAGGAGAGAAATGTTTTGTGCAGAGAGCAGTTATTTTACGGCGAAAGAGTTGTTTAGAAAAAAGAAAAGATATTCTGTTCATCCTATTTTTCGTGACTGTTATAAGTTCTTTGAGTTTCACCAGTTATTTGACTATTTGAAGGAAGACAACGAAAAATTTTACGAGTATTATAGAATGACTTCGGCTACGTTTTCCTATATTTTAAATGAAATACAGCCAATTATAGAAAAACAACAAACTAATCTTGAAAATCCAATCAATGCAGCGGAAAGGTGACTTTAAGGTAAGTAAAACTAAGCACGATATAAAAAAAAACTGTGTATTTTAAAAATCTTCAAAAGATCACCCCAAGATGTGGAAGGAGTAGGAGTAGATGTATTCTCTGTATTCGTTCCAGTATTTGATGAAGATGTTGCAGAAACTGTATCAAACGTAAGCTGGCTTACTTTCATTCGAAAGCGTAAGTTAACATTAACGCAATTGAAGTTATCATCTTTTTTTAATGCATAATCTTCTTTCACAATTGCAAGTTTCTCCTTTTCCATTTCTAAAAATTGTGACTCGTTAAATGTTCAATTATATTTTAACGAGTTGTTTTTTGTGGTAGGAATTTTCGCACCTTCTTCATCTTTTACAAGGTCCACAACATCTTCATTAGTTCTGAAAGATATTTGAGCATTCTCCTGCACCTGCGTTTCCATCTGGTCCCAGTCGTTATTTTCCTGCTCGATTAGCGAACTTTGGTTTACTTGACTTTCGAAGTAGTAATCGGTTAAGTTGCCACTAAGTTTAGCTGGTGTTAATGAATCACGGAGTAAAACCAAATCTAAAAAAATGTTTCCATTTGCTTTGATTTTTAGAATTATCCCCACTGCCTGTCGTTTTTTGTTGACTTTTGCTAGCTCTGTTCTATATATTCCCGTAGACCTTTCTATTTCTTCTTTACAAGGCTATCTGAAAATAACGAATAATACATAAAGTTTACAGGTATCTCGCCATAGGATCATCGTATAGAAGTTTGGCATTTAGCTAAAGGATTCCACTTAATACAATTTCTGGTATTGCTCCAAATGTGTGCAATACAATATGGGCTACATTTGTGCGTAGGCATTTGCCACGTCCATGTGAATCAGACATTATCAGACATGCTGAGGAGATGCATAAGCGCTCGGGATTTCCGAATTGTGTGGTTGATGGTAAACACATTCGAATTAAATATCCGCCACATTCTGGAAGCTTATATTTTAATTACATAGGATATTATTCCATTGTATTGCAGGCGGTTGCAATAGAAGTTGGAGCATATGGGAGGTAAAGTGATGCTGGTATATTTTCTTCGTCAGATCTTGGTCATATGCTAAAAAGTGACGAATTTTGAATTCCTGCTCCTGCACTTTTTACTTGCCAAATATGTTGATGCACCTTTTGTTTTATTGGGAGATGAAGCGTATCCGCTTCATAACTACTTATAGCGGCCTTTTGCCCATATCACCAATATAAGTTGCATTTAATGAAAACCAAACAAAAACAAGAAAAGTTATTGAATGTGCGTTTCGTATAACTACCGCAAACTGACCCATACTAACGAAAGAGATAGAGACTAATGTGAAAACTGCGAAACTGATTACAAAGACGGTTTGCTTGCTACATAATAAAATTATGGAAAAAAAATGAGTTGATAGATCTCTGTTAATACAACAACAAAAATAATATCGAATATACATTCCCTTGCTGTGTTTCAAATAATTCTAGCTTTTCAGCAATAAGCTATCGTAATATTTTTAAAAATAATTTTTTTTTTGTAAATAGATCTTAATGAAAATCTTAATGTAAATTAAAAAATTATTAGTTACAAATACAACTTATCATCAGTTTTCTTTCTTTCCCACCATTTTTAAAGCTAGTCTATTTTTATAGTCCTTGTATTTCACATCCCACACAAATCCTCTTTTCCTCACTTCACTTATCATAACTTTCAGGGCCATTGTTCATTATTCACTGTTGTGAGTGCCACTTGTTCTCGCGAGTGCGCTTGTAAATGAAATGAATTTGATCTACCAGCTCACACGCTGAAACAAGCGTTCACGCCTATATGCTTCAATCGTTGTACTTGACCGTTCTATTGACTTTCCGTAATTTTGATGTACAATCGTACATGCGCGAACAAGCTCACGCTCTTACAAGCGCGTGACGTGACCGCAGCCTATTCTGCCCTAGATGAATGTTGTTAAAGGAAAACCCCGTAGGAGAAGGATGGCGAAGGATAAAAATAATAAGCCGAGTTCCACTGTACTTCACTTAGAGTATATTGACAGGTTATATTTTCATGAGAAAAGAAGTATGATAGCTTGACGAAATTATAGACAGAATATAATAATTCAAAAGTTACAGCTTAATCTAAACCATTAATTCAACAGATGGCCGAGTAATATTGGTTTGGAACTTTCATATCTTCAGCACGCTACCTCAATATTAGCTCTCCAATTGATTAATTCAATTTATGAGCTCCTAATTTCTCATAGCTCGTTCCATGTCATGCTATTGATAAATTTTTTTTTTTTTTGTCAAAGCATCGGCTGGCATTTCATCAGTAGGAAGATTCTTCAGCTGAACAACGTTTTGTAGTGATACCGATAATGTATGTGCTTGGCGGCCTTGTAACCCAGCCATACTTTTACGTGCTTTGACTGTCATTGAAGATAACTGCGTAGCCTCCTTAGAGCATAATCCGATCTCTTCTAGTAAATACCTTAGGTAAGAAGCTTCTTTGGCACTACTTGTTAAGCGTACTTATTCGGCTTCGGCACCGGATGTTGCTGCAATGCATTGTTTTCTTAATTCTTAATTCTTTCAGCGTAGATAAAGGCATATCCAGTATGAGACTTCCTGTCATCAATATCGTCAGCCCAGCTGGCGTCCACGTATCCAAACAAGGCTGGAATACCCTTCTACGATAGATTAACCGCGATTCTTGAGTACAATTTAAGTATTTTAATTTTCTGATAGCTGCAAGCCAATGTTGATACCTAGGATCCTGAGTAAGGCCGTATATAGGGATGGGCTTTAGGGGTTCAAACCCATCTCATCGTTGTAGCTTATACTTTTGTTAATCTGATAAGAAAAATTTTGGCCCACAATTCTTTATATTGTATCCGCACACAACAATTTATTATGTCATTTTATATCTTTCCTCCGTGACCCTTTCAAGTAAAGCAACTTTATGTATATATATACACATACATCAGTAGATGTAGCTTCCTTTGATACACTATATCTTATTGCAGTGGTACTTTAAACTTTGTTGATATTTTAAAGGGAATATTAAATCTAAGTCTATTTTGCGTTTCGTCGTTAATACAACAACTTTAATTATAACTAATTATCATATAGCACTAACACATTCCCTGAGCCCATGGTTTTACATAAATTGATTAAAACATTATTTTTTTACATTTTATGGCATTTTAGATAATTATATAGTTAAATCTATAATGCCCAAAAATATTAAAATTTATTTTTTTATTTGTTTTTATACCCTAGATGAAATCTATAGGGTATACTAAGTTTGTCATTCCGTTTGTAATACCTTGAAATAATGGATTGAACACCCACGCATAAGATCAAAAGTTATTTTGATTTTTGAATTTGCGTCCGTCCGCGTGTCAATCCGTCTGTGCGCATGATAACTCGAGAATTCGTATACTTAGAGAGCAGAAATATGGTACATGCTGTTTTCATTGCACTAGTAAATAAAGTTTCCAAAATGGAGTAAATTGGGAAACTTCTTTTTGGTGTTGTCTTATAAAAATTTAGGTTTTTTATGTATACTGTGAAAACGATCAATCCAAGACATATTTATTGTAGTAAAAACTTTTTCAGAATACGAAATCCTATAAAATATGTTATAATCATTTTTTCTGTCCGACAAACCGTTATAGAAATATATGCGTATAACCACTTCAAAAATGAAACTTGCTCAGAAGGGTGACAATACGTAATTTCATAAGGGTATTCATCTAGGGTATCATAAGAATAGGTTTTAGATCAATTCTAGCTTTTTTACTAGTTTAAATTAATTTAATTCTTGGCTGAGCAAAAAAATCTAACAAGTTTTCTCCACATGAAAGACCGTTGTGGCGGTTGTTTTTGATTTAAACAAGTTACAATGACGACTGACAGGACTCCACGACAGATAGGACTCTACAACTGACAAGACTCCACGGCTGACAGGACTCCACAATTGACAATACTTCAAGACTGACAAGACTCGCTCTGCTAAGCGTTCATGAAATTTGTTAAAAATGAAATGAATGAAGTAATTTCCCTCCTTACAACAAGAAGGAAAAGACTAAATTTAATTCTGTAATTTTTTCTTTCTTTTTAATAAAAATTGGACCTTAATCCTTTTTTTTTTAATGTAAATACAAGGTTAAATAAAAAATAACAAGTTTTGAAACATAACGTTTTAAATTTCGGAAGCTTTATTTTGCAGACTTGCGGGGCTTATTGAGTTTACGTTAATTTACAGTCATTGTTTCGGCTCTAGAGTGTGTCTATTAGGTTAAACGCCACCTATTTGTGATTTATGGCAGAGTAATATTGGTTTGGAGCTTTAATATCTTCATCAAAATGTCCGTATGATCACCCTTCTAGATTCGATGGGATGACATATTACTTATAAATTTTCAGAAATCCAAGACATTTCGATATATCTTTGGCAACAGAGAAGATCTGATCTGTTCAGTTTAAGAATGCATAAAGACGGTGTACTGTAAATCAGTGCTCCATCAAAATAAATGAGAGTGTTAAAGTTATGATTGTGTTTTGAAGACATGAGACATCTTTTGGACTCAGATGCCTTGAATTCGACGCGATTGGCTTTAGCGTAAGCGATAATTTTATCAAGGTCGTTTGTCAATGATCTAATCATGCAAAAGCGACTAACAGATGCGGCATTCCCTCTGGAGTCCCTAAGAGTGTTAAAGGTGTAAGCGAAATCAGGGGTACTGTGATAGGCAATTTATTTATTTATTTATTTTGTAAGTTAAAATGATAGTAAACAGAAATTTCCAATAACATACTACCTTACAATTAGAAGGGTAATGAGTTTTAATAAATTTAAAGAAGAAGATAAAGTAATAATAATGTTTAGAAGTAAATGAAAAAAAAAAATGGAGTAATAACTAAAGAAATAAAACTAAAAACATAATGTGAAAAAAGAGAGAGCAAGAGAAATAAAAAAGAAAATATACAAAAAATAATTAAGCTAAATCTAAAATCTAAAGAACGTGAATGAAAAAACTAGAAAATAAGAAAAAGCAAATAGAGAAAGTAAGACTAAAATACAGTTGGAAAGCAGAAGGCAACAAATGCTAAGGAGTTAGGAAATTAGTAAAGCGAAGCAGTAAAAAGAGAGTAGTGCAAAACAGAAAAGATGTTAATAACCGATCTCGCGGAGAATAAATTTTTTAAATGTCAGGGGACTAGTTTTAAATATATCTATATTGTTAAATCTTGTATTGAACGATTTAGTAATTCTATAGATAGGTGATTTCTCGTTAATGTTAGTTCTGCAAGTAGGTAGTCTGAAGAGGGTCTGGAATCTCGAGTTGGGCGGGGGGACGTTCATATCAATACTAGAGACTAGTGCGTGACAATATACTCGACCGTTTAAAATGTTATATAGAAATGTACTATCCAAGTAGATTCTGCGGCTTTCTAGTGTGATTAAGTTGTATTTTGCTAATCTTTCATGATACTCTATATTGGTATTCTCTAGTTTATATAATAAAACTCTGGTGAATTTACGCTGGACAGCCTCACTTTGAGCACTAAAAGAAGAGTAAAATGAACTCCAAACCTGACTAGCATACTCGAGAGTACTCCTTACTAAAGAATAATAGAGACTGATATAAGAGAATGCGGACCTAAACGAGTTACAGGTGCGAAAGATAAAGCCTAATAAACGAAATGATCTGTTAGTAGTAAAATTGATGTGAGTAATGAAGAGGAGCTTACGGTCGAAAATCGCGCCCAAATCTTTTATCTCATCAAACGTGATACAGCAGTGCAGTGATTGGTATAGTCAAAGAGTATTGGGTCTTTTTTACGGTGAAATGAAATGCATTTACATTTGCTTACGTTGATTTCAATACAGTTCTCGTGGCACCATTTTTCTAGTCGTAGTATATCCTTTTGAAGATGGGCACAATCCGTCACGTTATTAATTTTTCTAAAAATCTTGGCATCATCAGCGTATAATAAACAATCAGACATAAAAAACAAGAGGGCATGTCGTTTATGTATATGAGTAAGATCAATGGTCCAAGTATTGTACCTTGGGGCACTCCGGAGATTTGCTTCAATGAGGGGGATTGTAGCCCATTAAATACAACGCTAATATCTCTGCTAGTTAGATAGGAGTGGAACCAAGATATGTTGTCTGTTTGAAATCCCATTGGTGCCATTTTCGATAGGCAGTGCTTGTGATTAATCTTGTCAAAAGCTTTAGCAAAATCAGTATGGATAGAATCTATTTGTGTATTTTCATCGAGAACAGACGCGATTTTGTCTGTGAATAAAGATAGGTTGGTGATCGTAGACCGCCCCGGTATAAAACCGTGCTGTTCTTCAGAGATAAATGGTTTTATTTGGAATAGGAGTTGATGGTAAATGACTTTTTCAAAAATTAGTGCAAGAGCGTTAGAAATAGGAATAGGCCTATAGTTAACAACGAGTTTAGGGTCACCAGATTTATAAATTGGCATAACGAAACAATTTTTAAGAGATACTGGGTAGATTTTATTAGTGATTGGAAGATTGAATAAACTACTAAGCGGTTCCACTAGACTTTGTGCGCATCTCTTAAAAAGAATATTTGGAAGGCCCAAAACCCTCGAGAATACTTCCTAAGCCATGAAACAGAAACATATATGTGTGCGTTCGGAGTCCGTTCTCTAAAATGTTTTATATTGATGCTTATGGAAAAGTACCAAACATTGATTTTATAAATGCTATAGAGCCTAAACTACTATCCGTACTAGAAAATAGTCTTGTAGTAACTTACAGCTTGGTTCCTTACCTTCCCAAAGTCTTCCCTTACTATATACCTTACTTAACAAAATAATAAAATAATTTTGATTACAAAGTAACCATACCATTTTACGCTCAATACCTCTCAGCTGAGTGATAATTGCATGTGTGTATGTGCAGCCGGAGTCCGAATCTGTAGGCAGCTACATTCGATATCATCAGCCCACGGCATCCCATGACTGCACAGCGACATTACAATGATTACTCAGCTGAGATTATTTGTTTGAGGAATCGTAGTCATTTGGTTAAGATAAAGTTTTTTAAATAATTTTGTTAGGAAAGGTATGAAAATTTTATTACGGTTCGGAAGATAAGAAAGCAAGCTTGATTATCACAACACCATTTTTCTGTATGAATAGTAGTTTAGGGCGGAGGAGCTATTGAAATCAAACTTTTGTCAGTTTTACATAAGCACACTGCAAATATTTTAGAATGTAAGGACTCCGTTTGGCCTCGCATGTGGTAGGGAGGGAGTCACTTGCATGGCTTGTGAAGTATTCTCGAGGGTTTTGGCTGCTTCAAAAATATGAATTAATTAGTATTTAATTGCGGAGAAGAAGAAAATAATTTGAAAATAAAAGCTATATTATATACGTGCATTTTAACGAGTTTTTTAAATGCAGTGATGGTACCAGCCGCCTCTATCAGTGACAGCGAGATTATTCCACAGACAGATGCTTTGAACGAGATAAGAGCTTTGCATTACAGTATTATGAAAGCGAGGCAATACCATATTTCTATTTCGTTGGGAAGTACTAAAGTGAAAAGTTCTAGATACTGTGGGTTATTAACTTTTAGCAAATTGTACAAAGAAGCCAAGTTTCAACCGAACAAACAAGACCGGAGATGTGAGACATGATCACAACTGCTTAAACCATAAATAATCCTCACACAGTCGTTTATGGAAACGTCCATCTTGCGTATACAGATAATATCCAATTCGGAAAAGACTAAACATCCAAAAGTGAAATAAGGGAAGATTAGTGTTTTTAGTGGCCTTAGATGAAAACGACTGGATTATGAAGTCTATGTAGGCTCCCGCAGATTTTTCTGATCAAACTATTAATATTATCACATCACTTCATATTGGGGTTTAATACATTCCAAAGATGGTGACCTTATTTGACGTAGGCAGTGAAACGCCTTTCAAGAGTATAGGTGGTATATCGGTTTCATTGAGTGTACTATTATAAAAGATAATGCAAAGTGACTTCCCTGAATTTAGTGCCAGCAAGTTATAGTTGGACTAGACGCAAAATCGGTCCAAATCAGAGTTTATTAGTGCAACGCAATCCTCGCGGAGGCCAATAGGTTTACTTAGATACAGCTGTACATCATCAGCATATAGATAATTCACATTACGCGCGGCTCAACTCCTGGTAAATCGTTTATAAATGAGAAAAAGAGGAAGGAACCTATAATTCATCTTTTGGGAAGCCCGTCGAACAATCCGCCGCAAGAATCTTTCACATAGACTTATTAAAAACGACGTTGAAATAAAAGTTGTTTATCAAGGAAACAGCTGGGGTACTAAAATTAAAAGAGGATGACAGCTTCTGGAGAAGAATGCAATAATCTACGCAATCTAAGGATTTCGAAAAATCCAGAAGAATCAGGGCAGTGTCTCGTTCCAAAGCCAGTCTTATATCTGAGGACACTTTTAAGAATGCAGTTTCAAAGATAAGGGAAGAGCGGAAGCCCAATTACCAGTTTGTTAATAAGTTCCAGGATTCCACATAATGCAGTATTTGCTGGTACATAAGCTTTTCTAATACTTTCGACCAAAGAACATAGTAATCAGTTTGAGATTGAGCATGGAACCTCTTCAGCATACCGGCAGTACAGTTCCTACTTTCCACTAATTAGGGAACGTAATAACATTAAACAAGTGTTAGTGATATGTAAGATATACTTACCAATGCACATTTTAATGAGCCGCCGTGTCTGGACCGATTGCATTAGATTTAATAGTCCTGATAGCTACGGTAAATTCATTTAAGTCAGTCCCATGGAACGAGAATACGTTAGAATTAGGGATAAAATATTCTTGTAATATATCATCAGGAAAGTTGGTTTGGCTAGTTATCGTAGATATGTAACCAGCTTTAGGATTTAGACTGCAGTCATCACTCCTGTCTTTGCCATATCCACTCGCCAGTTTTAAATTCCATCATGGTGTCATTTAGAAAGACTAAGGTTGAACATAGAAGCATAATATTTAGGTTTAGATCGTGAGAGAGCCAAGTTAGTTTTATTGTGTGCAATCATGTATAATCGGTGCGCTTCAACAGTTCTAAGGCGCCTATAACTATGATACAGATACGCACGCTTAGAGCCATTCACTGTTACGCATTTCAAACAGATTAGAAACTAGCAAGTTAAATGTAGACACTTGCTGGTAACTGAAACAGAATCAAATATCGTATCCCAACACTATAATGTACATTCAACAATTATAGAATTAGCGTAGATGTTATTGTAATCGCGATAGGAATAAAAGTTATGATGAGGACTCGGATCTAGAGAAAATTCACAGCTCATGAATGAAAATGTCGTGGTCCAAACTGCTAAGTGGATTGATTTGGTCGTGCGATAAAACCTCGCCACATCTGTCGGCTACGAGAAGCAAATCGAGAATAGAAGAATTGGTGGTATTCAAGTACGTAGGAAATGAGTTAAAGGTTTTCAATAAAGCGAAAAAATTTTACTTAGACACAATTCATTTCGGATATTTGACTGTCATCTTTACGCATTTTATTTGAAACACAAGCCAAACCTGTCAAAATTAAAATTTTGGAGTTCTTGAAGTTGCCGCATCGAAATAATTTATATTGATTGTGGTTGTAAAATAGATTTATAAAAATACAATTGGATGTTCTGTTACGAAATTTATTTATAATAAATAAGTTTTTTCGAAGAATGAAAGAAAAAAAATATTACGAAGTCATCAATTCGCTACTTAAGATCTTAAGTGCCCAATATGCCACTTTTTTCACTATACGAGTTATATATCAATCTGTATGTAATCGACTACGCTCTATTAATTTTTCTTATCAGCTTTGTTCTATATGCTTTAGTTTTCGAGATATTACTTTTAAATTTTTTCAATATCCCTGAAATTTCGGTTATTTTCAAACACATTTTGTTCTTATTTGTCCAATGTCCAGTTTTTGTATTACATTGGACACAGTCTCATAGTATCTGGCTAATTTATAAATTTTGTGCTTAATTGTTCAATGTGCAACTTTTTCAGATATATTGGACATTTTTCAAATTTCTTAAAAATAGTTAAATTTTATGCTTCAGTATCCTATTTCATAATTTTCGTCCTAAGTGTTCAATATCATATGGAAGATTGATATTACTGTAAAAAAATATTAATACGGGAGCCATTTTGAATTAATTTTCAGTCGTAGTCTAACCGTTGTTGAATAAGGATCATGTTTGTGAAATGGCGTAATTTAAAACCCGAACTAATCTATTTTTTATAGGTTATTGCTTATTAATAATTGTAATTATTAAAAATTTCTAGAATATCGAATTGTACTATTTCTTCCACTCCTCCAGAAGTAAGTTCAAATTCTTTACCCAACAGGTTTCGGCGAAGATTCTGTTGCAGATCCAGACTTTGTGCCTTCATCTCCAGGAATACTTGCTGGAAGGAATGATATATGTGATCCAAACGAAAATACTATTGAAGTTTTGAACACACCGAGATTTGTTGTCGGTACGAACAAAAGACCGCGGAAGAGAACTGGAGGACCGAATAATTGGAAAAAGTCGCTAAAAAACGTGAACGTGAACAAGGAAAAGAGTACATAACTGACAGTGGAAAATTGAAACCAGCAAAATCTGTCCAAGTGTGGAAAAGACTGTGCGTATAATTGCACTTCTTATTTCACGGAATCAATGAAACAACAAATTCATAGCTACTTTTGGATGCTTAACGATTCTGAAAAAAAGTTTTTGTGTACAAATTATATTTCCATAAGTTCACCAAAGCGCAGGAGAGTCAACTACGAATCAAGAAAGAAGAAAACATACGCATACAGTCGAGCTATAAGAAACAGGATACAAAGAGTGTACAAATCATTTTTCTTAGCTGTGCTAAAGGTGTCACAACGTACAGTTTATTACTTTTTGAAAAAGAATTTTTGACATGGCAGTGTCTACTCCTATTCCATCAAAGAAACGAAAACATGTACAGAAGAAATCAGCTGACATCCAAGTTCAGGGTGTGCGCAGACATATACAAATGTTTCCATGTGTTAACTCACATCACGTTCGAGCAAAAAGTGAAAAACAATATCTTGAATGTGGTTGTAAGTCTTAGTAAAATGTACCATATGTACGTGGAAGAAAACAAAAGTAATCCTGTCAAGTACAATATTTACCGAAAAATATTTACTACGGAATATAATTTAGCGATTTCTAAACCTAAGAAGGATCAATGTGACATTCATGTCACCCCAAGATCAGGACATTTTTAACAAACATGAGGACTTAAATAATAAAGCTAAGGAGCGAAAAGCAGGTGACATTGCACAAGCTTTGAATAATAAAAATCTAGGACTTATATGTTACGACATTCAAAAAGTATTCTCATTATCACAATGTTTTACCGGAAATTTCTATTACAAGAAGAAATGTAATACTTTTAATTTAACAGCACATTGCAGAGCAGATAAAAAACATATTGTGCTATATGGTACGAAAATCTAAGTAGTCATACAGGCAATGATTTAGCGAGTACTTTGGTGAAAATTGTGCAGTGTATTGGTGATAATAATCCAATGCTAACACACTTCACTCTGTGGTCTTGAGCTTGCGTTCCGCAAAATAAGAACAGAATAATGTAAGTAGCCATTTTGAAATTTCTTGAAAAAAACAAAAAAAAAAAAACAAAAAAAAACAAGTAAATAAAGACAATATCACAACGAAATTCGGAGCCAGGACATTCCAGAATACAAGAAATTTATGCTGTTCATGCTGGGATAGACCGTCATTTAAAAAATATATCTATTCATAGTCCAATTTCACTCTTGAAAAATCTAAAAGATATGAACTATCGAAAGGTATCACTAAAAGTCTTTGTTCAAACCAACATTAAATAGCCACCTGAAAATTAAATCATTCAAAAGATTTTAATTCCAAGCATTTCTTATTATTGAAACTAGGTTGGGAACGAAACTACATATACCTACCTACAAGCTCGTCGATAAAGCAGTTTTTTAGTGGAGACAACAATCGACACATGATCGCTACATTCCACATTACAAAATCTCGACACGATCGACAGAATTCATCAGGCTTTTAATTGAAATTAAAATGTATATTATTAGCAAATTATTACTTAGCTTAAAAAGCATAAAACATTTTAGTATTAACTAAAAATAATTTAGAAATGGCCATATTGTGTATGTATAGGTATATTCTATTAGTTCAGTTAATACGTTGTACGTACTAAGCATAGCTGCTAAGGTCAATGCACTCGTCTGACCTACGCACAGCTGTTAAGGTCAACGGACTTTCTGTTGCTACCTACGCACAGCTGCTAAGGTCAATGTACTTTGGTTGTTATGCGCAAGGTAAAATAATTTGTTGGTGCCGTGCGCAGTTCAGAGGCAATATAAGTCGCAGGCCAACTTGAATCTTTCTCTTTTAGTATCCAGCTTCTATAGAGTGCGCATCATTTTGGAATTCGACTTGGCTAGTGTAATCAAATACAATTATTAACAAATTAACTTTATCTTGGGTAACGACTGAGATAAAGATATTTATTCTGGGTCTCGACTGGAATAAATTCTACTAACATAACAACTTTATCTTGGGTAACGACTGAGATAAAGATATTTATTCTGGGTCTCGACTGGAATAAATTCTACTAACATAATAACTTTATCTTGGGTACCGACTGAGATAAAGATATTTATTCTGGGTCTCGACTGGAATAAAATTTACTAACCTAATAACTTTATCTTGGGTAGCGACTGAGATAAAGATATTTATTCTGGGTCTCGACTGGAATAAATCTTACTAATAACAACTTTATCTTGGGTACCGACTGAGATAAAGATATTTATTCTGGGTCTCGACTGGAATAAAATTTACTAACCTAATAACTTTATCTTGGGTAACGACTGAGATAAAGATATTTATTCTAAATCACGACTGGAATAAATTTTACTAACTCAACAACTTTATCTTGGGTACCGACTGAGATAAAGATAGTTATTCTGGGTAGCGACTAGAATAACATAGACTAAGTCAAACCTTTATCTTGGGTCTCGACTGAGATAAAGATAGTTATTCCGGGTAGCGACTAGAATAACACTTACTAATCTCAAACCTTTATCTTGGGTCTCGACTGAGATAAAGATATTTATTCTGGGTACCGACTAGAATAAACACGACTAATACAACTTTGCTGTGGGTCTCGACCGAGGTAAAGTATCTTGTTCCGGGGAACGACTAGAACAAGATAATCACTAACTATTTAATTACCAACGCCATAAAGTCGATTCCATAGTTTTATACTGGTGAGTACATCTTTGATTAATCATATATTATATTTCATATTGATTAATATATTTATATACCTATATATATACATATAGTGCCATTGGTCAAAGTAGCCACAACTTTGACAGTATTATACTGAAATTATTATTGTGTAGTGAGTAAGCGATTTTTTTGAATATATTGAAGTTTAGTTCTTAAGTGTGAAATTCAATTCTGTTAATTTTAGTTCTAGTTGTAATGTTGTACTTAAGTTTTACGTGCGTCCAATAAACCACTGGCTATAAAATATTCCCCGGCGTTATTATTTACAGTCCACATCTTTCTCTATATTTTTTCTTGAGTGTTCTCATTGGGCAGAACATTTAATGATCCTTCGTAGCCGGATTTAAAGTCTAGTGGTTTATAATCTCACACGTCTTAACATGAGTACACTTCAAAAATGTTTGGCTAACCAAGCCACCTCCGCAAAAATCATCAAAAAATCTCTTAAGAACTACAACAATACTGCTGTAGAGAAACGAACCAAAGGGCTTGTTTCTGAGCGCTTAATCGCTTTAAGCGAAATCTGGTCAGATTACACGTCTACTCATTACGCAATTATCCAAGCTACGCAGGCATTGGATGACAGTGAACTTGAGAAGTACGACTATTTCGTACATGATCAATTTGCAGAGGTGGAAAATAAGTACTATGCATTCCGAGGTATTCTTAGGGATGCATTAGATGCTTTTGAGCCAAAAGCAGAACAAAAAATTGCTGCAGAAACTAGAACTGATCAGCAATCTTCGTCTTTTTTGAAGTTGCCCAGAATTACACTGCCAACATTTTCTGGTTCTTATGATTCATGGAGATCATTTCACGATTTGTTTAATTCTCTAGTTCATAAAAATCATTCTTTACCTCCAGTACAAAAACTACATTTTCTTAAAACAAGTGTTACTGGCGAGGCTGAACACTTGCTGCGACAGTTTCCAGTAACAGATGCAAGCTACGTAAATGTATGGAAAACGTTAAAGGATAGATACGACAATAAGCGAGTATTAGTGAACGCTCAGCTGAAAACTCTGTGTAATCTATCTAAAATAACAAATGAATCTGCCAAGGCGATACGATCCTTATTAGACAGATCTTCAGAATGCATTTTCGAGCTTGAAGCTTTAGGAGTTTCCACAAAGCAATGGGACCCAATTCTCATATACAAGTTGGTGCAATGCCTACCAACGGAAACCCATCGCTTGTGGGAGCAGGAGGTAAATAATGAAGAAGGTTTGCCTACGTTTGATTCTCTGAAAACCTTCCTAGAGACCAGATTCCGGACTCTGGAAGCAATTTTAGATTCGAAGTCAGTTCATCCAGAGAAAACAAATAACTCAAATAATTTCATTAAAAAGATATCAACACATTTCTCATCATCTACAGACAAATGCGCAATATGCAAAGAGCCACATAGATTGTTTAAATGTCCACAATTTATCAAATGTGACATTGACAAAAAGTTTAAGATCGTTACATCGTTATCTATGTGTAAACTTCCTATCAAGGCACCATAACACGAAATCTTGCCCAAGCAAATTTACGTGTCGGCAATGCGGTAGAAAACACCATTCTTTGCTTCACAAGAATAGTGATACATCCAATCAAAGTACTCACTTTTCAACTAAGCAAAGCAATAATTCTATTAAACAAGCACAGAAACTCAATTCTCCCTCTACATCTGAGGTCATACCAGATAGTTCTTTACGAACATTCTACACCAATCGCCCACGGCGTATTACACAAGCACTGCTTGCAACAGCATTGCTAAATATTGCCTCTTCAAAGGGCGTCATATTGACATTACGGGCCTTAATAGATTCTGGGTCTCAAGTGTCATTCATTACCCAAGCAGCAGCATGCAAACTGCAATTACCTTACAGGCTTGGGGAACACACAAGCTACAAATGTAAAAGGAAAAACATCCTTTGAAATACGCTCGTTATCAGATTCACATAAGGCCACTTCAGTGACAGCACTAATCGTGAACAAGATCACTGAATTCCTACCTCCTTCCACCATTCAAATGCAAGAATGGGAACATATAAAGAATCTAGATCTAGCAGATCAATCTTTCCATAAACCCGGAAAAATTTATATACTTTTAGGAGCAGATGTTTACGGGGAAATTTTATTGGAAGGATTAAGAAAGGGTCCTCCAGGAACCCCTATTGCCCCAAATAGCACCCTAGGATGGATCCTCCTTGGAAATTTATCTCAAGCAGACTCTAGTTCCAAGGTTTCATCTTTAACAATCAATGCGCAAGCTGAACAAGACACATCTATTGACAAAATACTGCGAAAGTTTTGGGAAACTGAGGAAATCACTCCTCACGTACGGAAGTTCTCAAAATCCGAACAGGAGTGTGAACGGTTGTATCAAAATACTCATCGTCGCAATGCGAGTGGTCGTTATGAAGTATGTTTACCATTCATCGAAGAAAAACCAGTGCTAGGCGATTCCCGAAATATGGCCCTACCCAGGTTTTATAGTCTCGAGAAGAAACTACTTCAGAATGCTGATCTTTACAAAGACTATAAAAATTGCATAAACGAATATCATGCCTTAGGGCATATGAAACCAGCTGAAAAGGAAGTTAGCAGAGAACAAAGCTACTACCTTCCGCATCACGCTGTTATAAAATCAGATAGTACGACCACAAAGGTTCGAGTCGTCTTTGACACTTCAGCCAAGTCTACTAATGGGAAAAGCTTAAACGAACAGCTCCATACTGGACCAGTCTTGCAATCTGAACTTTTTTCTATCTTACTACGATGGAGAAAATACAAATACGCTATGTCCGCCGACATAGAAAAGATGTATAGAATGATTAACATTCAATCAGCAGATCAAAGGTATCAGAGAATAATTTGGAGGAATAGTCCTAGTGAACCCATAAAGGACTATCAACTAACAACGGTAACGTTTGGTACTACTCCAGCTCCTTATCTCGCTATCAAAACACTTCATCAGCTTGCACAGGATGAAGCTGAGAAGTATCCAATTGCTGCTAAAATTGTTACTCGCGACTTCTACGTAGACGATTTAATTACAGGTGCAGAATCTATCGATGAAGGGTTTAATCTAAGGAAATGGGTTAGCAACTCCTCGGATCTTCTAGCAGACATTCCAGAGGAGCAAAGGGAATTACAACTTCCCTTACGGTTTGCAAGTGATGAGTCAGTAAAAACTCTTGGTATCCACTGGTATCCAGGAGCTGATTACTTTATCTTGCAATATCCACAAATAGCAGACCGTCTATCTACTAAACGATCTGTTTTATCAGAAATTGCTACATTGTTTGATCCACTAGGCTGGATCTCACCAATAGTAATCACTGCAAAGGATCTGATGCAAACTTTGTGGCTTTCTGGATGTTCGTGGGATGATCCGATTCCTGCACCGATTGACACCCAATGGCGGCATTTTAAGGCAGAATTGTATCATATCAGCCAGCTTAAAATCCCACGCTGGCTACATACGACAAGCAATTTAACAAATTGTCAGATACACGGATTCTCAGATGCCTCCAATCAAGCTTATTCTGCTGCTGTGTATATCAAGGTTGTTGACGTCGAAGGAAAAATCCATATCAATTTGCTAATGGCAAAATCAAATTAGCTCCTGTGAAACCTGTATCACTTCCTCGGCTGGAGTTATGTGGAGCAGTTTTATTAACTCGTCTTATAAATCGAGTAAAGATAGACTTGGAACTTAATCGAGTCCCCATCTATGCATGGACAGACTCTTCTATAGTCTTATCTTGGATACACAATCATCCAAACAAATATAAGACTTATGTAGCGAATAGGGTTTCTGAAATCCAGGAACAACTAGATATCAAAGCCTGGCGTCACGTGCGTTCCGCAGATAATCCCGCAGATTGCAACTGCAGAGGAATCAAACCTGCGAATCTAATCAATCTTGAACTCTGGTGGCACGGACCCAGTTGGCTTCAGCAGCCCGAGGAAGATTGGCCTAAGTCAAAACCCTCAGCTAACATGCAGATAGATTCTGAACAAAAGCGCGTGACACATACTGCTGTAGCCCAAACAATGATAACCGAATTATTTGATAAATATTCTTCTTTCATAAAATTAAATCGTGTCACAGCATATTGCCTCAGATTTTTTAACAATATCTGAGCAAGCCAAGATCTGACAAAACAGCTTTCCCCAACAGAGCTGCTGGAAGCAAAATATCTGTTAATAAAATTAGCGCAAGGCATTACTTACGATACCGAGATAAGACAATTAAAAGCAGGATTATCGCTTCCAGCTAAAAGCAATTTGATAACCCTTAATCCATTTCTTGACAATAACAAGTTATTACGGGTAGGAGGTCGCTTACAAAATGCTCATATCCCATATGATCAACAACATCCGATCATTCTACCAAAAGGAAGTAAATTAACAAACCTAATTATAGATCGTATTCATCTAAAAACTTTGCATGATGGTGTACATGTCAATTAAAATCCGTCCAACACGAAGTGATCGTCAATGAAACAGACGTCAACCAAAGGAATGCGCTGCTCTGGCTCAGATAATCAATTCATTGCAACAGACATCACAATTTATTTTTCCGATTCCGATCGCTGGAATATTTAGGAAAGTAAGATATAATTATTTATATATATATAGCAAAGAAGACAACCAAGGTATGCTTTACGTCGTCATTTTAAAATTAATTTATAGTTACTTGAAAGATTGAATTTTCAAATAAAATTCAACCTATCAACAGGGGGCAGTATGTTCAAACCAACATTAAATAGCCACCTGAAAATTAAATCATTCAAAAGATTTTAATTCCAAGCATTTCTTATTATTGAAACTAGGTTGGGAACGAAACTACATATACCTACCTACAAGCTCGTCGATAAAGCAGTTTTTTAGTGGAGACAACAATCGACACATGATCGCTACATTCCACATTACAAAATCTCGACACGATCGACAGAATTCATCAGGCTTTTAATTGAAATTAAAATGTATATTATTAGCAAATTATTACTTAGCTTAAAACGCATAAAACATTTTAGTATTAACTAAAAATAATTTAGAAATGGCCATATTGTGTATGTATAGGTATATTCTATTAGTTCAGTTAATACGTTGTACGTACTAAGCATAGCTGCTAAGGTCAATGCACTCGTCTGACCTACGCACAGCTGTGAAGGTCAACGGACTTTCTGTTGCTACCTACGCACAGCTGCTAAGGTCAATGTACTTTGGTTGTTATGCGCAAGGTAAAATAATTTGTTGGTGCCGTGCGCAGTTCAGAGGCAATATAAGTCGCAGGCCAACTTGAATCTTTCTCTTTTAGTATCCAGCTTCTATAGAGTGCGCATCATTTTGGAATTCGACTTGGCTAGTGTAATCAAATATAATTATTAACAAATTAACTTTATCTTGGGTAACGACTGAGATAAAGATATTTATTCTGGGTCTCGACTGGAATAAATTCTACTAACATAACAACTTTATCTTGGGTAACGACTGAGATAAAGATATTTATTCTGGGTCTCGACTGGAATAAATTCTACTAACATAACAACTTTATCTTGGGTACCGACTGAGATAAAGATATTTATTCTGGGTCTCGACTGGAATAAAATTTACTAACCTAATAACTTTATCTTGGGTAACGACTGAGATAAAGATATTTATTCTGGGTCTCGACTGGAATAAATTTTACTAACTCAACAAGTTTATCTTGGGTACCGACTGAGATAAAGATAGTTATTCTGGGTAGCGACTAGAATAACATAGACTAACTCAAACCTTTATCTTGGGTCTCGACTGAGATAAAGATAGTTATTCCGGGTAGCGACTAGAATAAACACGACTAATACAACTTTGCTTTGGGTCTCGACCGAAGTAAAGTATCTTGTTCCGGGGAACGACTAGAACAAGATAATCACTAACTATTTAATTACCAACGCCATAAAGTCGATTCCATAGTTTTATACTGGTGAGTACATCTTTGATTAATCATATATTATATTTCATATTGATTAATATATTTATATACCTATATATATACATATAGTGCCATTGGTCAAAGTAGCCACAACTTTGACAGTATTATACTGAAATTATTATTGTGTAGTGAGTAAGCGATTTTTTTTAATATATTGAAGTTTAGTTCTTAAGTGTGAAATTGAATTCTGTTAATTTTAGTTCTAGTTGTAATGTTGTACTTAAGTTTTACGTGCGTCCAATAGACCACTGGCTATAAAATATTCCCCGGCGTTATTATTTACAGTCCACATCCTTCCCTATATTTTTTTCTTGAGTGTTCTCATTGGGCAGAACAGTCTTACAGTGTTTATCAAGAGACATTTTTAACTATAATGCTGCAAGTGTCGGATTTAATTTTTCTGCTGTAAAATGTAATACTCTTATAGAAATTTTCTACGATACTAACGATCTATTTCACATCACATTTCAAGAGGACTATGGCGAATTCGCTGAGAAGAAAAAGGTTCCTATTTTTACTAACAAAAAAAAGGAAAAGCTTCCGAAAGTATTAACGTTAAATCAACAACCACCAAGCCCAAAGAAAAAATTAAAGATGTATTTTCGATGCTTCTTTACATGTCTGTGGATGACGTGAAATTCAATAAGGCAGTTTTAAAGTTGCCATTAAAAAATGAGACCACATCGTTTATATTTTTCAGATTTAGTTTCGTTTACGCACTTACTAATTTTTTGAATGTATTTTGAATTTATTTTTGTGAGATAATTTTTTGTGTTATAATTTTTGTTTGTTATTTATTAACTTTGTACTCTAAAAATTAAATAATAATAATAATAATTTCCTTTATTTTTGTAAAAATAATTATTTTTATTTTCGTTTAGGAAGGAAGAATATACTTTTTGGTGATTTTATCATGACTTTGAAAAAAACAATAACCGTTTTTTTACTAATTTGATGGAAGTATATTTTTTTTCGGAAACGTCCAATATCAAATAGCCAATTTATATTCAAATTGACGTATCGGACACGAGCATAAACATAATCTTGGATCTTTTATATTTATATGAAAATTGTCCAATGTGCATTTTTGACTTTTTTTTTAACTTCATTAAATTCTAAGTATGGGTACCGTCTAAAAGAATGTTTTGAAACTAATATTTCAACAAAACAATTCAGTTTCTCATATTAAATAACACTTCGTTCATAAGTCTTTATTTTAATGGATTAAAAATGCATTCAAACTTTAAAATTCGTTTTTCTCCCATTTCAACCTTTTGTATATTGGACACTTAAGAATTCAGGTAGCAAATTGCTGTGTTCTTTTGGTTCCGTGCAATGCACTGCAGGTAATTGCGAATTCAATTGACTTGTAGGGTGTACAGAAGTAGAAAAGGTTTTGAAAGTATAGAGAAAATGATTAAATTGCCATGACTTAAATCCTTGCAATATGTTAAGATACAGAGTTGTTAAAGAATGCAGCTTATTTTGGTATTAATTCAAAGGAATGAAGAATGCATATTTTGCATTCTTCCATTCCTCTTTAGCATTAGGAATTAGGAAATACAACTCCACATTCCTCAAAAAATATTGCCGAATGCATTCATTTTCCTTTTAGAAAAAGAATGCATTACATTGAGCTGCATCGCTTTGGAATGCATTGCATTCATTGAAGTCTGTGTGAATTCACTTGCATTCACTTGCATTCAGCATTCACTTGAATTCAGTGAAATTATTCCATGAAATTATTTTGTGATTAAGAATAAAAGAACAAATAAAGCACTTTTAGCATTTTTTTAAAGAATTTCAAATCAAATCAAAAAGTATTTATTACAGAGACCGAAAATAATGATTATTTTTCATTTGTTATGTGAAAAAGTCATTTAAGGAGAAAAAGCAGATGAATTAAATTATGCGAACAAAATACATCTACTTTCATTAAGTGGTAGAATTCGACAAATTAATTAATATTTCAAATTCTTTTAAAAAAATGCTTAAAAGTGCTTTATTTGTTCTTTCATTCTTA
The DNA here is from genome assembly GCA_963924295.1 of Dioctria rufipes. NCBI lineage: Eukaryota > Metazoa > Arthropoda > Insecta > Diptera > Asilidae > Dioctria > Dioctria rufipes. Next base: position 96,288,431 of record OZ002740.1, on the reverse strand, counting down.
ATCACAAAATAATTTCATGGAATAATTTCACTGAATTTAAGTGAATGCTGAATGCAAGTGAATGCAAGTGAATTCACACAGACTTCAATGAATGCAATGCATTCCAAAGTAATGCAGCTCAAAGTAATGCATTCTTTTTCTAAAAGGAAAAAGAATGCATTCGGCATTATTTTTTTGGGGAATAGAATTCATTTAATTCCATTCCAATTCTTTAAACAAACTTTGACTGCAGCTTCCAATTCGTTCATTTGAATGAAAAAATGTATAGGAATGCAGCTCAGAAATAATGCATTCTTTAACAACCCTGGAAATAACAAATAAAGCACTTTTAAGCATTTTTTTTTTAAGAATTTCCAATCAAATCAAAAAATTTTTATTCCAGAGACCGAAAATAATGATTATTTTTCATTTGTTATGTGAAAAAATCATTTAAGGAGAAGAAGGAGATGAATTATGCGAACAAAATACATCTACATTCATTATGTGGTAGAATTCGCCAATTTAATTAATAAAAGAAGTCAATAATAATTATTTTTGAGTTTAATTTTTTAACGCCATTCACTCAAAGAAGAAAACTCACAATTAGGTGATCAATAATTTTTTGCTCTCAAAAATAAAACTCATGTCAGATTTTTATAATTTTGACTCAGAAATGGAGAACGATTAACGATGAGTCATATTTTTCGAAGCAAAAATAATACTCAAAACAGTATAATTTTATTTTATTTTTATTGTCACTAAATTTGTTTTTTTGTACTTTTTGAGTCGTAGAACTCACTTATAATCTTCTTATTTATGTATGCATTTACACCAATTATAAATTCTTTCAGAAAACAAACTTCCTCGCTTTCAAATCTATTCACACTTGCACGAAAGTGTAAACAATGGTCGTGTGACGTTTGTTTTGTTTATATCGTAACCTTCCGTCCGTTCAGGTGCACGCAGAATGTCACATAATGTCACATTTTTACGTTCAGGCGACCGAAGCGTTGTCATTTCCCCAGCACATCGGTGTGCACATTTTACGCTACGGTCTGGTAGCGTCGTGTCTCGGTGCGCTTAGTAGGTTTGACGTGTAGCGTAGTTTTATTCTTAAAGAATTTTCAAAAATGGCATTTCGAATCGAAGTGCACACCAACCGTTTAGGTGCTGTCCCTAATTTTTCATTAATGTGATGTGCGCACCGATGTGCTTTTTAGCACATCGGTGTGTACACCTGAACGCACGGCTTATATCAAATTTCACGACAGGCAGTATTGAGAGAAAAGAAGCTTACATATATAAACAAAATACCAACATTTATTGCATTGGCTATATTTTATTTGAATCTGATTTTTTTTTTAGTTTAAGAATAATAATTTCGCTGCACAAGCAATTTGGTCCTTCTTGTTCTCCTTCCTCCTCTTGTTCCTTTAATAAGAAGTAGTACTCACCATAAGAAACAATTACACTTCTTCTTCCAGTAATTTTTCAAAACTAATTACACTGCTTACGTTCTTAAATTTACAGTTTCGCCTTTTTCATCTGTTTTTCTCTCGCATATGTATACTAGTATTAATCTTTTGTAGCTATAAAAAATTGTATGGGTTGGCTTCCAACCACTCACATTGTCCACAGGACAATCCTTAATCCTTTCTATATTCTCAATTGCTATAATGTTATCAATATTTATTTACTGATCTGTTAATCTAATTATGCTGCTTACTCTCGTAATGGCCAACGTTGTACGTAGCTTAAACAGGGATATGTGAATAAATACTTTCTGATTTAATTTGAAATTCTTAAAAAAAAAAATGCTTAAAAGTGCTTTATTTGCTCTTTCATTCTTAATCACAAAATAATTTCATGGAATAATTTCACTGAATTTAAGTGAATGCTGAATGCAAGTAAATTCACACAGACTTCAATGAATGCAATCCATTCCAGAGTAATGCAGCTCAAAGTAATGCATTCTTTTTTTAGAAGGAAATATTTTTTTGAGGAGTACAATTCATTTAATTCCATTCCAATTCTTTAAACATACTTTTACTGCAGCTTCCAATTCGTTCATCTGGATGAAAAAATGTATAGGAATACAGCTCAGAAATAATGCATTCTTTAACAATCCTGTTAAAATATAACTTGATAAACTTCGGGGCAAAATTTTACAGGTTTAACATTTTGTAAGAATTAAAGTCATACTTTAAAAAATTTTCTACTTCTATGCACTCTACAAGTCAATTCTATTCTCAATTTCCTGATGTGCTCTGCAGTGCACTGCATGGAACCAAAAGAACTCAGCTAATATGTATTTAAATTACAAAAAAATAATACAATAATAAGTCAAAAATATCAAAATTTAATTTTTTTTTAAATATCAATGCCCTTTGATACAAACTTTCAAATTTCCCTCTGGTAACCTGGACAGCTCAGCTTTCGTGTCACGGACTATAATGGCAAGCAAGATAATTCTATTGAACCAGTTTTGCAAATAACACAATACCATACTTCTTCCCACGCATTAGGTATTCTCACGTACTAACTTTTGCGACAATGCGTTGTAATGAATTTGGGCGAACATACACATTTTCCGTTTATTTACTTTTCATGCAAAATAATTACATGAATTTTGCAGTGTCCCCTCCTACATGAATTAATTTAAAAACTGCAACATTTATTCAACAAAAACTAGCAACTGTTAAGAAAAGTTGTTTTTGCACTTGCAATTTTGTAATTTCCTTAAAAATGTTTACAAAAAAATATGAAAAAATGTAAATAGACACAAGTTTTGAAAACTAAATGTATTACTGCTTGTTCTAGTATGCATTTACGTTTGCTGGAATAGAAGTTAGGGGTATATGTTGCCGTACTAATGCCTTCGCAAAGGAGTCCACAATTCCAGTCGTCGGACTTTGAGAGACGGCAGTTCGTTCGGTGTAGTGGCAACGTTGCTGACTGAAGTATAAGCCATCTTAAATTCCCGACATTTATGTGTCACGTCTTCTGAACATGTATGTATTTGGAATTACCAGTCAGCTTCATAGCAGGCGGTTGACATTTGGCGGCTCGACTGAAATAATTCTCATAGAACAAGAGCCCGCAGTAAATTTTTGGTGTGAAACATAACCAAAAAATGTATGCAAACGTATTAAGCAGAGCTAATATCCCTGAGCACAAATATGCAGGTCCAAGACGTTTTGCGCGCGGCTAACCCTTTTCCAGATGAAGTTAAGGTACTAAAAATTTCAGATTTTCCAAAAAAAAAGAAATTTACGTCACAAATGATGCTAAGTTCTTTCCTTTAAGACTAACGGCGATAATACGATTCAAGAAGACGTTGAAAAGCTAAACAGTTCTCAAGAAGTGGCAGATATTCGTACAATGTTGCATTTATCCTTTTTATAGAGAGACAGCTCAGTTGTCATTAAGTCTACGGATACAGATGTACTCGCAATAGTGCAGCAGTATGCTACACTGAAGTTAGCAGCAGTAGACTACACCGACCCACGGCGAATGTGCTGCCCCGTTTGGCACAACCGCAAGAAATGAAACCTGGCTGGGACTTAATACAGATAGAAAATTGGTGGAAAGAAAGAAGAAGCATTCGAGGTGATAGTAACAGGCAAAACATATTGACAGCCATTTTGTGACAATTCGTAAAGTCTAGAGAGTGTTAAGATAATTGATCCCAGAACTGGGATAGGGTTTAAAAAAAAAAAAAAAACAAAGCTCGTAATACAACGAGTTATACGGCTCCTCTTAGAAAAGGGAAACCATCAAAAAGGCCAGCAGATAATACAATAATTTAGCGGCAAAAGAAATAAAAAAAAAGGAATCAGGAATTCTATCGGATGGCGGTAGTCACAGTCCCGTTGGGTTACAGAGCGACGACAAAGAATGTAAATCAAAAGGGGTGCACTCAACGAAATCTGGCAATCCAAAAGGAATCACCTAAGATAGACCTGTTCGGACATGAATTTCAAGGAATGTCGAATTAAAAATTAGGAGGACTCACATTTTAGGCATAGGTTTAAAAAAAAAAGAAGAAGAAGAAAACAAGAAAAGATGGTCTTATACTATATGCACACGCTACGTGACTCCCAGTTATAGCTCCTGCGATGGCCGTACAGTATCATTAAAACGTGCATTTCATTTCAAACGTCACAGGGTATTCCTATAAAATAGAGAGACACCATTAAATTAGTGAGGTCCAGCAAGGAGAATAGCGATATTTGAATAAGAATGAACCCTAACAAATCTACGTTACTAACAAATAGGAAAAATACTTTTTCCATTAGCTCATCAGAGCCTACGAGTGCTGTATACAGAAGATAACCAATAATTATAGCAGAAATAAAAGGAACTGCAGGATTCTCAGGCCATTAGCTCGCACAGGCAATTCGGGTATGCAGACCGAATGATAGGTTAGTTATTATAGGTATAATAAGAGTTCAATATTTTGTTGTGCTATATAAAGTCATTAGAGAATAGGGCCCTTCCTTAAGAGAAGCAATTATCGCTGTAAAAGTGTGGTTTAGTTTTTATCCCATAGGAAGTTAAGCTAAAACCGAAAGTTATCTGTAGATGAGATATCGACTATTGCTCTCAGGGGGATTCAGTTCGACGTGTTATATTCAACAGTTTTCGAAGTCTGTATTAGCGTGAACGTATTGTGTACAGAGTCCGAAGAGAGGATAGGGTTATAAGATAATTAATTGACTCTGGAGCTTGTGTCCAATGGAATTTCAGTAAGATCGAAATTCCGTCAGTATAAATTGTAATTTATCAGTATAAATTAAGTGGGTTATTACCCTACGTCATCATACAGTTCGTAGAACAAGATACCACCGCAGTAGTAAACAGGCGAAAGTATTAATTTTAACAGAAAGTGAATAAAATTCTTCTATAGTTGAGGTCCAATGGTGCTCATAGGATAAGGTTTGAAACTTAGACATTCTTGGAGATTGAAGCTTATTCAAACCAGGAGATCGGTTAGTAAGTCAGAAAGAAGGGAGAGGGACAAATAACTGCTTATATTTCTCTTAAATTTTTTTAATTTTTAGTCACGCCAGTGTAACTTATTCGTCTCCAGGGAGCTCCTTCTAGGGATCGGGCAGAAGAATGAATCCAGCTTAGTTGATTTTGCTCGTTATATTGTTTATATAAATATACCAAGATAATAAAACAAAATGTAGTATTAATCTTGACATGTGTGCAATCATATCTCTTTTAAAAGTATAATTCGGCTGACTTACTCCTCATCGTAACCAGGAACACTTCTTGTCCATGTGTCAATCTCCTCAGAAAGTAAAAGTTTCTCGATAGTTTTGCAATCCTACCTGATTTTATTACCAAATGCAGTTATAACGCTATCATTAAAGTTTTTATTCTAATATTTAATCGGTAATAAATTTTAAGTACAAAGAAAGAAAAGAAAACAAACGACCTAGATGCCCATTTAAACTCAGTGCGCTTCGTGAACAAAATCCACAAGTCGTCTTAATGTAAAGGAAGATTAGTAATCACATGTTGTTTTAACGAAATTTTGTAAAAACTTTAGTAAAGTTTAGTATGGTCCTGTCCAATAGCCTGACTTATAGTTGTCCTAGACAAGAGGATATCAGTTTATGACCTGTGTACTTCAATGTAAGAAGAACTGTTTTGATAATAGACAAGTGTAGGCTAAGACTTCTAGTTGGCAGAAGCGATATCTATTGAATTGAAATTATTATAACGTAATGGCTCCGCAAGGATTTTCATGGTCTCCTTCCACTCTCCTGGAGCCCTCTTGATGTAGGGGTTAAAAAGGTTCGCTCCTCTGCTCTTGTTTCAGGTCAGTACAGGGAAACTGAAATTAAATTGCTGCCCTCAGTGTCGTATGGGTTTATGGGGCAAACTAGCCGAAGGTATGTCACCTGCGCCTTCAAGTAAGTATGTGTAAGTATGTGTAGTGTGAAGGTCCCTTCTGGACCGGATGTGTGTGACGGCTTTTGGTAAGGCAAGAATTTTTTTTGTATATGGCAGGTAGCAGCGGCAGGTTTTTGTGGAACCCACCCTACACTCTCCGCCAATAGCCGAGGTGAGCTAGCGTGCCGCCCTGCATGCGAACGCTGTCTACCGAGTGATCTGTCAGCTCATGCTGGCAGTCTGGACTTCACGTCCAAGCCAATCGCTCTGCATAGTTCCATAACAGCGCAGCTCTACCTGCATTTCACAGCTTTACAGGATGTGACTATACTCCACCCTTTTTCAAGAAAGAAAAAATAAAGCCTTTTAAAATTTTGGAAAGTAGACCAGACATTTTCTAAATTTGGAAACGAAGTAGATCTTAATGAAAAAGATTATACATTATTAGAAAATTTCGTCTGTAGTATATACAGGACAAAAGCTGTGATAGTTGACGAAGCCCGGTATGAATTTTTTTACAAATCAAATTCTTTGTCATTATATAATATAATTATGTAGTTATTAAAAACGGTAACTAGTTTACAAAAAACTACGTCAATAACACAACAAGATGTACCGCGCTTCGGTTAGATAAATGTCTCTGGCAGGGTAAAACATCTAGTCAAAACAAATCATAATTTGTATAACACCATTTCCGAGGGATTTATATTTTTGAGTACTTTTTGCATTGAATATCATGTAACCTTATTCGTAAACATTCCTTTTTTTCACTTTCGGGTACTCCTCGATCATCTGCACATTCCCCTGTTATCACAAGTTTTGAAATTACAAACTTCAAGCACTGGCCAAATTTTTAGATTTATTCTTATGGATTCTTTGAAACTTCATTTTTGATTTGAGATCAAGTACCTAGACGTACCTAAATACAAGCGTTCTCCATCTATGCAACACTTTATACCTGCACTTAATCGTCTTTAATACCTTGCAATTTAAAAATAATTTAGCATTCTCAGATTTATTTAAACCACTAACAAATGAGTTTAAACTTTAAGCAAATAAATTCGAACCTTAAATAAATGGTTTTAAGCCCGTAACAAATAAATTTAAACTTTGAACAAATGCTTTTAAACCCCTAACAAATATATTTAAACCTTTAACGAATGAGTTTCAACTGTTAACAAAACGGCTTAAACCATTAGAAAATATATTTAAACTCTTTAAAAATTAATATTTAAAATATTTTATTTCACTTTAACCCATTGCATCATACATTGTTCATACAACGCACTATTTAATTTTGACACATTTTTGTATTACAATAACTTTAAGACTAAATTACACACAAAATAAAAATGGTAAAACATAAATGCATAGTTTTGTTTTTGTTCGTAAGCCAGATGATAGGTTTTTTCGATGATAAAACCGGGTAAGCCCCGGGCTACACTATCTTGTGTTTTGAAAATCCTGGGCTTACACGGGGTTACAGCAACTTGTTCGATGAAAGCCCGGTGTTTCTGATTTCGTGCCCCTAACTTGCACTAAAAATTTCTTGGGGTAAACGTTTGACATTTGTCATTTGTGAACTGTCACATGGAATTTGTTCGGTGATTGCGGTTGAGTGCTGTATATAAAAGTGAAAAAATCGTGGAGCTCATACCAAATTCAGATTATATAAGGAAGTTGGATAAGAAATTAGATGACACAATATCCATCGATAATATGCACATAGAAAATTCGAATGAAAATTATAAGGAAATATTTGAGGAGACGATTAAGGTCGTAGAACATGGATGAAATTGACATCTTAAGATCTGCCTTTCTAGTAAGAAATTTGATCGTAAAAGTGTATCTTTGCCATTATTGACAAGTAATTTTTATAGACTTCATTATCGCTGCAGCTACCAAGCAAATAGATTTGAAGCAAACAACATATAAGAAATTCTCTAAACTCTTAAATGAGATGTCAGGAAAGGGTTTAATAGTGGCTCGAGAAGAAGCCAACGGGATAGTGAAAATCATTTCTGTAGATTTTGATCATCCAAACTATTAATTTTATACCTAGTGACAAAATATCTGATGATAAAAGTGAAATTAGTGCAGCACAACTGTTTCTTGCAGAAATGATGGAGCTATATCTGGTCACAGATGAACAAATTGTAATTTTTTCAAAGTAAAGTTACAGAAAAGGCGATAATATCGATGTAAAAAAGCTAATAAAAGAATATGTAATTAAGAAAAAACTGAGAAATATTTTTTGTGCATTTTAATATTTATTTATTCTTAAATTTTTAATTATTTCACCTATTTTATAAATAAATTTTCACAAATCACTGGAAATTAGAAGTTAAATTATGCTCAGGAGAACTGTCAGAGAAATGTCATTGCAGTAGATTTACCCGGTGTTTTAAAAACTTGTTCGATGAGTGCACAAAACCCCGGGTAAATTTGGGAAAAGGTGTAGGGGAAAATTTACACGGTGTTTTTACGCGATGTTTTCATCGAACAAACCTCATTATGGCTAATCCCCAGGTAGTTTTGGAAGAGTGTGGTAAGCTTTAAAGCATTCTGGCATGTGGGGAGCACCAGACATTTCTTTCCTCACATTCCCATCGAGATTCGCTCTTATTTTATTTAAGGAACACATTTTGCATAATCTCGTTAGGTTTTGTTTGACTGAATTTGGTGGAAATTGCCTAGGAAAATGTGCCCATTGCAATGCTTGTAGTCCCAAAGGGCATACTCCTCCTGAAACTCTTCCGCGGCGCTTATATGATGACAGGGTAATGTGCTCGGCCATTTTGGAGATATTGACATATGTTAAAATATCGTAATATTTTGTAATAAATAATGTGAAATAAATTGTTATTATTACATTTTATTATGAAATCAGTAACCGAAATATACTTATTCTTGTCATTTTTATGAATAAAGTTATTGTCATCCAGTTTTAATGTAGAAAAATCACCGCAAGTAAGCAATTCATACAATTTTTTTTCAAATTTTGGGTGCATATTTAATCTGCAATACCTCTGAATTTTCAGTGCAATGACTGCCTTAGCAATAAGCAAAACCATATCCATTACATGTCACCTAAAACTGAACGTGCATGTGCCTTCATTTTAGGAAATGATTTTTCGATAGGGTTTAACCAATGAGTATATAAGTACCTGTTAGATGTTCTTTGGTTTAACATAGGCGAGTAAGGAGGCGAACACTTTATTGTTAAATTTGTTTGAGATAACACATCACGAACTTGTCGTATTTTGTGATTTGTTTATCAAAAGAGTACAATTAGAATGTATTTGTTGAAATTTGCACCGCTGAGATATGGTAGTCTTGCATTGAGGGTGCGATTTCTTCTTTTGTGGTTATTATTAGTTTACCAATAGGTTAAACTGGTTTATTGCGATGATGAGTGAGAACTGATTAATGCATTTTGAGAATGCGCAATTGATGCAGCTGATAGAGTGAAGTAAGTACAAGAATATTTCTTATCAGCGAACCAACGCTTCCGGACAAATAATAGATTATCATCGTAAAGTTTCATAAATTTTCTGCATCTATAATAATATGAGAAGCAGTGAAAACTTTAGCGGAGGAAACTCTGATGAATGGCGGCCATCTACGCAAGAAGAAGAATCTGCAGATTATGGAGATTCAAGGGAATCTTTTTTTTTTTATATTATTAAGCCCAGCTGAGGGGATACCCTATGATGCAAAGCACAGCATGGCAGGAAGGAGATAGGGAAAGGATTAGGAGATCTGAGGAGAGTGGCGGAGGTGCCGATGTATGTCGCTCTTAAACTTCCGCAGATTGTATGCCGGGGGAAAAACAGAAGATGGTAAGCTGTTCCACATTCGCACTGTTCGGGATAAAAAAGCATCACGGAATTTTGCTGTACGGCCGAAAGTAATTTGAAGGGTTAAAGGATGTGCGCGGCTTTTTGCAGCGCGAGTATTGCGTGCAGGAATCATTCTACAAGGGATTAGACTAGATATTTCATCAGAACATTGACCATGCATATAGCGATAAAGGAGCAAAAGGCATCCAACATTGCGGCAGTGAGCGCTAGATTTGACGTGCTGAAATATTTCTTACACCTTTTCAGAAATCCAAGACATTTCGATGCTTCTTTGGCAACAGAGAAAATGTGATCTGTCCAGTTTAACTTACTGGAAATATTAATGCCAAGAATGCTTAGTGACGGTGAATCAGAGATATGATAGATGTAACTCACAAAAAAAAAAAAAAACGAAAAATGTGCTTACTGTGTCCCGAAGCATACTCATAAATAAGCCATTTTAAGTTGATTAAAATACGAAAGTATAAAAAATATGCTAACAAATTTTCAGCCAACACTAGCACGCATGCTGAAGCACGTGATGTTTACCACGAACAGTACAATGACCAACAAGAAGAACAACAGGGTGGGCGGGGCTCAAGAGGGAAATATTGTCGCACGAATTTAGATGCAAAGGAGCTTTTCATAACGTATTATGAACAGGATATCATAGTGGCTGAATCTCCACGCAGGATTAAAATCAATATAAATACTGTTGAAAGCATCATTCGAGCTTATAAACAAGATCTGAGTAAAACCAATTCTTATGATACCATAGATAACTGCTCGTATGAAATTTAGTATGGTCACCCATGTGTGCAATTTTGATTTTTGAAGTGGTTTTTCGCATATATTTCTAGAACGGTTCGTTGGACAGAAAAAATTATTATAACCAATTTTATATGATTTCATATTTTGAAGAAGAATTTAGTTCAATATAAATATCTAGGTCTAATAGCATACAAAGTATACGAAAAAAACCTAAATTTTAATATGGCAAATCAAGAAAGGATTGCCATATTTAGTCCATTTTAAAATTATATTTACTATTTTTATGAAAACACTATGTACAAAATTTCAACGCTCTACGTTGACACGTTCTCAGGCAGTTTCCAAATATGTAGTTAAAAATGAAATTTTTGTACCTCAACGCACGAAGGAGTTACCCGGTTTGTCCCTTTTTAGAACTTAATTTACTGTTTTTTTGTTTTTTTTTTTTTTAAAAAAGTTGATGTACAAAATTTCAGCTCTCTTGGTACACGTGTTCTAGAGTTATCGTGAGAAAATCAAAATTACTTTTAATATTATGCGTGGGTGTCCAATTCATTTTGTTCTACCATCATTATTTCGAGGTGTTACAAATGGAATGAACAAACTTAATACGCTTTAGGTTTCATCTAGGGTATAAAAAGTTGGAAAAGTGTCCATAGACCGTCGTGGTGGAAAAAAACAACGAAAGTTAGCAGAGGAATTATTGGTGCATATAGAACAGTATGTTGAGGATAATCCCGGAATAACATCTCGAGGTATCCAACAAAATTTATTCCGTTACAAAAATGTTTCTTTGTCCTTAAATACCATCGGAAACGCCCTTCGTGATCTTAAAATCACACTCAAACTTGCTGCCATTGAAAATGATGCATTCACTGCGAGCAATACAGTTGGGGCAAACATACGCGCAGAATTTCACGGAGTGGGCCTCGGAGAACAAAGATAAAATGATATTTATCGATAGTGTGGTTTTAATCTTCATCTTAGAAGATCTTAAGCCCGCTCAAGAAGGGGCACCCGTGCTCGAGTTATAGTTCCAGGAGCACGGGGCAGTAACATCACATTTATTGCCTGCCGTGAAAAGTAGCCAAAGAATATTGCATTACAAAAGCACTGCAAATTCTACTTGTAATTTCGATAAGTTTTCTCTATTTCTGCGCGAACCTGTTGAAAGACTGGAAATAAATCCATCGCTTAGTGACGCATTCATTTCTAATTATGGATAATGCGAGAAAACACAAAACACGACAAGTTCGTGATGTGTTATCTCAAACAAATTTAACACTAAAGTTTTCTCCTCCTTACTCGCCTATGTTAAACCAAAGAACATCTAACAGGTAGTTATATGTTGTTTGGTTAAACCCTATCGAAAAATCATTTTCTAAAATGAAGGCACATGCGCGTTCAGTTTTAGGTGACATGAGTAAAGAACATTATCTTCTCTCAGAGATCAAGGATAGCCTGCAACAAATCACAGCTCAGGCGCGGATCTAGCATTGAAATTAGGGGGGGGTCATTTTACAAATTAAATCATCGAGCAAAAAAACAAAAAACAAAAAAAAAAAAAACATCCAATGCCTGTATGTATGGCCACCGCTGTACCTACTGCAGTACTTGCTGTAGTACTTGGAACTAGGAAATCCGCATTAAGCGGTGTGGATGATGTGTCTCTTTTAGTATACTTTTTGTTTACAAAAGAATAGGGTGCAAACTGCAGGAGTCATTCCCGCCCAACTTTTCTCAGTTTTACACACTGGCATATATAATATGGACTGCTCGATATGCTATTTCATACGGGTACAAGTTTTTGTGTCAACAATAGTTCATACATCGGTGCTAACATTGAAAAATCCATTGGCGGAAAGTTGAAAAGTGAAACCTCTCGAATTTCTATTAACCCAAATAATTAATTTAAAAACATTTATTTCGACAAACCCACTTATTTATTTATTGTTTACAGCCCTTTCTCGCACGTTCGCACGTTACATAGGAAAGTGACCAACTCAAAAAATGCAACTTTTCAGGAGAGCGAAAGAACGAAAAGCTGTACATAGAATTAATTCTAGCTTAACGTTGTAATTGTTTGCTAAAAATAGTCTGAACTCTTAAATTTGTTAGTAAATATATTTCTGAAGATTTATATAAAAGAAATTTTAAGTTTTTGTTACCGCAGTTGGCGAGGTTAGCTGTTAATCCCGCATCCTCTTAAGTTGTGTCGCTTTTCTTTGTTGCGAAATAAATATTTTTAAGTGGCACAACTCACGATTTTTAAGAATTAAATTCCGTACTTTGAAGTTTGTGGAAAAATGTCATAACTCATAATATAATTTGTAAGAAATAATTGCTGTTTTGTGGAAAAGCGACACAATTTAAAATAATACTGTTAAAATGTCGAAAACATATTTACGTTTGTTAGAAAAATCGTCACAACTCAAAAAGTGACACTGACACACTGTTCTATGAAGAATATCTCTGTTCTTAAGTAACAGAAAAGTGACACTATCGCTATCTAGCGGCAAAAACAATCAGATAGAAATATGCCAATTTCATGGTGTAATTAACACAAAAACGACAAATTTTGAGTTAGGTCACATTTCTATGTGACGTGCGAATTAGTAGTTGGTGCTTAGATCGAAAGAGAACGCTATATAGAAATGAGCCCACTTTGTGCAGTGTATTTCTATGGACGTAGTCAGTTAATATTTTAAATGTCAGTGGTTTTACATAAGAACGCTGGAAATATTTTAGAATGTTAGGAGTGTTACATGCCAAAATTACCTAAAAATGGGCTTATCTCTCTTTAAGGCGAAGCAATTGCCATCAGCAATTGATTCAAATTCCTCAGTTAAAAACAAAAAGTATTTCCCATAGAACGACTTGGGACAAATAAAAGTTTTAAATTTCAACCCAAGTCGTTTCAATAATAAAAAGCACCACGACAAATCTTACCTTTAGTAAGATTTGTCGAAAATAAAAATACGATATATATTAACATATCGGGCGCATAAAATTTACTCGGTGAAGATTTAAACGAAAAAGCCTCCTTTCAGCAAATTGTCGCGAACGGCATACATTCTGGGTGCAACAATGTATGCACGATAGCAAGACGATGCGATGGTTTGATATTTATGAAAATATCAAATTTCATTTCAACCATCGTCCGCCGCGGTAGGCTGAACACTAATTGTAAACAGGTGAAGAAAATAGAAGTTGCGATAAGAAAAAAAAACAAACGTTTTGTGAAAATAACCATCAGAGGAAGTTTGTGAAAGGAAAAGTTTGTGAACAAAGCAAAAGTAAAAAAATATATATATAAATAAAATAAAAGTGTGCGAGTTGTCTTAATCATAGCTTCCTGAAACGGCGTAGAGTGATTGCCTTCGACTAAGCTAAGCCCCGAAATATAACAGGAGTTAGGACTAAGTTAAGTTAGGGCTCTGATGTGGTAGCGAGGGAGTCTGTTTCGTGGCGTGGGAAGTGTTTCTCTGAGGTCCGAAACCCAAATTCCGAGAAAACCCTATACACATACATCACATGCATACAATAGCATTCATTGAAAGAAATTTTTATTTTGTTAAGTTTCCGAATAAAGTTTTTTTTTAAAGTTGAATTATATAAATAAAAAAAGTATAAAATAAAAAAAATTATTTTTTCAAATAACTCAATTAATTAAATATTTTTTCTCAAATTTAGGGGGGGTCATGACCCCCACGACCCCCCCCCCCCCTGGATCCGCCACTGTTACAGCTAATGACTGGTCCAACTAAATAATGGATATGATTTTGCTTATTCCTAAGGCAGTGGATGGTCAGTCATTGCACTCAAAACTCAGAGGTATTGCAGATTAAATATGCACCCAAAATTTGAAAAAAAAATTGTATGAATTGCTTACTTAAAGTGAAATAAAATATTTTGAATATAAAATTTTAAAGAGTATAAATATATTTGCTAATGGTTTAAGCCGTTTTGTTAACAGTTGAAACTCATTCGATAACGGTTTAAATATATTTGTTAGGGGTTTAAAGTCATTCGTTCAAGGTTAAAATTTATTTGTTAAGGGTTTAAAAACATTTTTTAATGGTTTAAAATCATTTTTTAATGGTTTAAAATCATTTGTTCAAGGTTCAAATTTATTTATTTAAAGTTTAAACTCATTTGTTAATGGTTTAAATAAATCTGGGAATGCTATATCAATGGATGGTTTTATCTAATTTCTTGACTAAAATGTGCAGCAACGGAGGATCTAATTGGTTTGGGAGTATACCTGAATTGTGCAACGCTGTAAACACTCTTGGACTGAATCGTGCCTCGGAATGTAGCTAACAGAGATAAGAGCTTTGTTATCAGAGTAATAACGATAAATCTCTTCTTTTTGTACCTTTAATTGATTATTTTCTACGCTGTCGCGTAGTTGGCTTCTGTATCTTTATCGGTTGACTTAATTTTTAAGTTCATACAGGGAGTACCTACTGAGTGTCATCTGGGTGCATTGTTTTAATATTAGCTGCTGCTTGCAACCTCGTCTTCATCCCTTCCCTAAATTCTTCGTAGCCAAATTGAATAACCATATCATAGTGCTTTTCGAAAAATTGATGTCGAAAGTTGGACGCAATTGGCTCAGCTGCTCTGGTAATTCTCCATCTTTTATGTAGTTGCTCAAAATCCTTTCCATCTTATTTCGGAATCAGTATTCTGTTGTTCTCAAACAAAGTTCCTGAAAACTCAGGCTGATTTCTATGTTATTCGTCAGCATTATGGTTCTGTGTACCGCTACTGAAAGCTGAAATACTTAAAATGATTACGATTAAGGTTGAGTAGGAAGGAATGGTAACTAGGATTACTTTAGAGCTCGCACTGCTAACGTCCGTGATCCAGGAAACATCGGTATCAAGTGTCGTGATATAAGCATTTCTTCTCATGTTCGTCTCTTTCTGACTCGTAAAACATGACACGGAAATTCAAAGTGGTACGGATTTTTTAGTGCCCTGCAAATATGATTGATGGATTTTCATGCAGGTTTTTTTTAAAAAATTATCAACAAAGTATAACACTATCTAAGAACTAATTTCTGTATTTTTTCACCTTTTATTAATCTCATCCAGTGATTATCACAGATAAATTTGCCTACCCTTGGGCATTCATGGAGGCTTTTTTTTTTGTTTTGATACGAGTTAATATGGGCGAGTATATATCTTACTCAGGAAATGGAGGCGGACTGGGACTATTCTTCAATGGAATGAGCAACAGATCCTACATTTAGGTCCTATCTGAATTCAAGTTTTCGTCTTCATCTTTTTATAACAGCTAATGAAGTAATACCAAGCCAAGCTCTATTCAAATCCACGTCAATAGCACTAAGCTTTGCTACTTTGTATAACAGTTTAAACATCTGATTAACTTTATCGCCGAGTAAATAATCCAGTTGACTTATTTAAATTGACAACATACTGTGAGGTTATGTGTGCGAGTTACACTTCGAGGAGGGAACTAAAGGAGGCGACATGTGATGAAAAAAGCGCAGCAACTATCGTTATTCTTCTTATTTTGTCGAGGTGCCAGAGCGGCGCTAAAAATTGTTGATGCCTTAAATATCACAACAAATTAATGGCGCAAAAATTCAAACACATTTGATTTCAGCAAGTATGCTCTCACTGATGATATATTTAAATTATTTGCGAATATGCATGTCAGTGGGATTTACCGAATTTACCACAAAAGTATTTAAGAAGTATTTTCCTCAACACGGCTTGTTGTATCTAAATCTTCAAGCATATATAACTCCTTTTAATATTACTATCACTTAGTCCAATATCCATTAACCATTTCCTATAAAAAGTAAATTACCCCTTTTGTAATTACGTCTCTGCGCCAAACACACTTCGCGGCTCTTTATTTACAAAAAAGTGACAGTCAAACACCCTACCAAAATCAGATGGCGAAAATTTTTGGCTACGCTGCCATACATACATACTTTACTATGGGATGTCGTCTCCTTTAGTTCTCTCCTCAAAGAAGTTACATTAAAATTTAATTCATATTGCGAAAAATGTATCTTATCATTTTTTTGCTGAATTTAACTGTATTTATGATGGTCAAAAGTTATCATATGACTGCTTTGTGAATATAACCCAGACAAATTTTGCATTTCAAGTTCATTAATGCCCCGAGGAGTACCTAATACCAATATCATATAAAACAGGACAAGTCTTAATAAGACGTCAAATATCGGACAGGTTACCTTCCTCTTCGTCTAATTCTTATAATAGCTGAGCTTTTTCTGCGCCATCACTGGCTATTATAACAGGGCGAAGTCGAAGATGAAGACTTAGATTCGAACAGGCGCTTAATACCATCAATTAATAATAATAGCACTAATTTAACGGAAGTTAAGGATATAGGGTCTTTGATTAGAAGAGAACGTTGGAGAAGTCGTAATAGTGAGCTGGCGATACACTGAAACATTCCACCTAATGTAATATATTGATGTTATTCTAATAATATTGTCAAGTTAATTTTACGTTTCCTCTACAGCTTCCACCAGGATGTTGAACAGAAGAATGACATAGATGACAAACTGCAGAATTAAAGGAACTTGCAAAAACTCAAAATTAATTCTTGTTTTGGGGTTCAATAATTAGCAAACAATTTTTTTTTATATTTTGTTAAATAATTTATTGATATTATCAATACAATGTCTGATCAGCTAAATTTCTTAAATTTCTTACCCACAATAAAACTGAAAATGTAAACTATTAAAAACAAAAATATAAATACATTTACATAAAAAAAAAAACCAAACCCAAATAAAAATAATTAAAAAAGGAACAATTAATTATTTCAAACTCATTCGATTGGACGTCTTCAAATGGTAAAATTGGTTATTTATCATAAATACTCCTATAAATATTTCTGCGAATCGCTCCCAGATGAAATCTTATCCAAAAAAAATTACTCTATTACTTTTTACAACTAATTTCAGTCTATGATAAATATAGGTTGGTAATGTTAATTAATTTACTTCGATTAACTCCTTTTTGGTTGGTTAAATTTTCACTCTTTCTCTTCGAGATAATAAATTGTATGTATAAAATGAAAATTATAAATTCAATCGAGGAATTGTGTAAGTTTTCATTCCCAAAATTAAATGTACAATAATTATTTTTATTTACAAAATTCAAGCCAACAGTATTGAATTCAATTTGAAGTCTTTCTGTCTTTTAAAAATATATTTTACGTAACTAGTCACAAAAATCTCAATAAAGACTACCTCACTACTTACTCTCTTTATCTTTGACTACGATTAATAAAAAAATTTGATTTTGGCGAATTTCTTATAGGTTTTCTTCTCCATCCCCCCCTTTACTTAAGAAACATTTCTAATATGTAATATACGAAAAATAAATCTAATATTTACAATTTGTATACTAACCGAGGTTATGGGAGTAATCTAAGCGATTGTATGTATTATGTATGTATGTAAGTAGCTAACTGACTGTCTGTCTGTGGGTTTTCGTTAAATGATTTATTTTCCATGTATTCCGGCAGCTTTAAAGTGTTGTGTTAGTATAGAAAGAAGTAGAAATTGGTTGGAGTGTAACAAAGAAAATCCTTCGAAAATATTCTTACAAAATTGTATAAGTTTTATGAAATCGTTGTTTTTCAATATAGATTGTACCCTTCTTTAACAATATATATTAGTAAACCCCACCCTTTATAATATTGCGTGTGTAAATATTCCTATAAATAAGTTTTTGGTGTATTGAGATTTATAGCTTCCTTGTTAAAGAAAAAAAAAAGAAAAAAAAAGAAAAAAAACAACAACAACAACTAACAATTATTGCAATTGTTCCTCTGAGTATAAACATTGGAGCTTTACTTACTTCCTATTACTACAGTGAATGTACATTGTACAGTGTGACTCGGTTTTTCATTTTATTATAATATTTACTTGCGTTTAGCTTTAGGAACCAAAACAAATTTTTAATATAACTATTTCTTTAATACATAATAATATATTTGTTGTTTTCCTGTATTATATTGCTTATTGCTTTGATTGAATTTCATTCTGTAAAAAGAGAAAGAAAAATATTTAGTGAGTACGGCTATAAAAGCATGCATTTAATTAAAACCGAAAAAAAACTCAAGCTTATTTATGTGACCAATTGCATTACTTTTTCTGCTAATTATATGTCTTAAATTTCATAAGTAGATATTACGTCGCCTATCTATGTCATGGGATGGGATGGATTGAAAAGAGGTTGAGACCTCAAGCGGGTCCCTGGAATGGAGGCCACAACATGGCCCATTGTTTACCCTCCAGACTTATTAGCAATTGCTTATACGTCCACCCAGATGCTCCAACCCGCCTTGCCGGTTTCATGCAGCTCGTCCAGGAGGTGTGAGCTAAGAAATCTGTATCTCTTACCTGAGAGAGCCGGACAGTGACAAAGAAAGTGAGTCACCGTTTCGGCAAAGTTAACTTAATGTCATTAAGTTAACTTTGGTTTCGGATTCCTCTCCGCATCGTCTGCATACAGAATCATCAACAAACACCATCCTAGGAAGGTGACCCCTGAGAAAAGAGTGCCTAGTGATAATTGGCACTCGATTACTCAGGGGTGGCTTGTTTAGTCTCAGTAGCTTGCTCGTTAAGATTGGGTTAGACATACCACATAGTTTCTTCGTGGTTCGACCCGAAGGGTCATCCAACCAAAGACGAGTGTGCTGTCGGTCGGCCCAAACCGAAATACAGGAGACAAAGTATTTTAGTGTGATCCCGAACATGGAGGGGGATGCCCCGAGGCTGCACCAAGACGAGCTAGCTCGTCCGCTTAAGCGATATCGCTGTGACCAGGCACCCAAAGAACGATTACCCTGTTATTCTGAGAGTGGGATTTCAGGGTGGTTTTACACTCCAAAACCCTTTTGAAGTTTGTAAAGTGCTTTGACAAGGCCATAACAACTTACTTGGCTGTTTATATCATAGTGGAAAGTAGTCATGGAAACGTCTTCTACTTTTATGATAGGCAATCAATGCGTTATTCTTTTTTGAATTCACTTAGCTTTTAATGAACTTTATTTCTTTGTGGAGTACTGAGTGAATGCCATATAAAAAACACAAAACTCAAATTGCAAATAAAATTGGGTTGGTTTACAGCCATTCCCTCATATTTTGCTTTGATTTTAATTAAATCTGTTGAAAAAAATCTAAGTAAAATATTCACTGCATTTTATTAACCATAATTTGATGATGTTAATTAGATTGCAAGAAAAGAAACAAGGTCCAGATTTACGGTGGAGTAAAATATTAACAGAATAACTATAACATATATCTACGTCAAGCCCATGGAACTACAACTCATTACAATAATGACGTCTTATACGCGTACTTCAACAGTAATTTGCTATTTATCTAAGAGGTGGAACTACTCAAAGGTGTTGGAGCGGCTGACTATTCGTTAAACCAGAGACATACTTTCAGGCGCATGAAGAGAAAAAAAATAGTAAATGCCATTCGCAAACAAATCGACTATGCAAATGATCCAGAATACAAATCAGCGTGAAACGTTTTTTTTTGCATTGGACAAGCGGTGGAATCTAAACATAAGCGGACTGTAAAACGCACTTATATATACTACATATATGTACGAATTGATGATTTCCGCACACACTTAATGCTTCAAAATTTTAGATGAGTATCTCCTCATTCTGTTGTGGCATAGAAAATTTGGAATCGAAAGGTAAAAAACCTGATTGTTGTATAAAGCGAAGACTGCAAACCGCTGATTGTTTTGGTAGTGGTCTGCTTCCGTTAAAATACCTGCAATTACCTATACCCTCATGACCCTCCCCCTATCATCGAATAACAATGTTAAATTAAAATAAATTTCAATGAAGATAACGAAAATGTGTATAGATTAGAAATACAAAACAAAAACTTCACTGTGAGAACAGACATCATACCGAAATAATCTAGGTTAAAAAGCCAAAAACAACCCTCTCCATGGCCCGATTGTTTTACTGTGCGACAGATTACAGCTCTATTTAGGATAGCGACTGCGGGTTAATGAACTAGTAGAGAGGAAACCAAAGAATCCGAGATATGAATGGATAACATGTTATCAAGCATTAGTACAAAGGATTGTAAAAACTCAAAGGCTTCACGGCCAACAAAAGCAGAAAGCAAAATGAAGAGATACAAATTTTGCAATTCGTGGAATTATTATTATTATTAATAAAATGAGGGTAGCCCAATATATATACGAGAAATAACAACGTCGGAAGGTAGGACATTTACTCCCAGAGTAAGACATTGAGGATGGGAGTAGTGTGGGCATACACTTCTAAGAAATAAATTGACTGTAGTATCAGACATACACAGAATAATAATCGGTAGAGTCCATTAAACAAGAGACGAATTCTGCAACCATGAATAACATTCCAAGAACCGATGACTGCAATATGTAAGTAGGATCCCCACTACCAAGGAAATGCCAATGGACAAGTAAAATTGTATTTGCAGCACACAGAATGGAATCCTCTACCCAGTCAACAACATTAGTAAGACTTTCGACTGTTGCAGGAAAAACGAAATTGATCAAATCTCCAACAGACACATGTGGATGTAGTCCTTGAAGCTCTAAACACAGAACCTTATTTCACTTACCTGAGACATACGCTTAAGTGAAGATGTAATAAGAAAAACAAATGCAAACATAAAGAATAAACTTCTTGATATTTAAAAACTTAGCTTCTAGGATACAAAAAATGTCTTTGTACCAAAAATCCAAGGCTTAACTGCAAGTTATACTATATACCGACGTCTGGCAGAAGGTGGGCCAACAAAAACGTTCAGAAAAATATAGGCTTCTCCTGAAGAATGGATAAAAATTGAAGAAAGAAGAGGATTGACATCAAACCCAAATTACGTGATTAGCAAAACAGAATGCAAACACTCCATATGTAAATAAGATCCAACCGTCTAAAATTAAAGAAAATACAAAACTGAAACGAATACTTCGATGAAATCGACAACAATGAAGAATAAGAACAACAAGAGGAAAAAAGTTCAGGAACAATAAAAGTGAAAGTGCTGACTGGATTACCGCAATATTATTACAGGCAATAGGACAGGAGAAGCTCTACATTCTATCCTTGTACTAATATGGATAAACGAAAGTTGAGCATCACCCTAAAAGGAAGAATAATCTTTTATCTCCCAAAGAATGGGTATAGATGAAATTGTAGCAACTATCATGAGATCACCCTACTGAACTCGGAAAACAAAGTAAGTTCTGATAATTCTCTCCGAAATTGAAAACAATATATAGCAAAAAATGCAAGAATAACAATCTGATTCAGATGAGGACGTGAATGCATAAGACCCCAATCAAAGATCCTACGACTAATTCCAGAATAATCATCAAAATGAAATTCTTCGCTGATTTCCAAAGAGCATTTGACACAATAACTTGTAGAGAAATTTTCAAGCCAGGCCACAGAGAAATACCAGAGAATATTATGTGCCATAAATTGTATGGGGGGGGGGGGGGGGATAATACAAAAGGTTTCCGAGATAACGGGACTTAAAAATATATTATGGGTATGTTTTTATAGAATGATGATTTCTTAGATTAACAATCGTTGAACTTTTCCAATGGTCTAAAAATGTTTCCCCTCATCTCCAACCTTTTGAAGTTTTGGCTCAACAAAATTTAAAGTTCTGAATTTCAACTCGGTTTTTTTTTTTTATGTAACAGTTAGATTTATCAAAAACACGTCATCAACAACAATTTTTTCCTATTGGATTTAAGAACACGAAGAGCTTCGCTTTGAAATGACCTAACACACTTTCTACCCAAATTGTAACACGTTCTGCGTTTTTGGACTTTTCTTAAGCATATCGAGTGATTGAAAAGGTATAACGATTATCTATCTAACAAACTTTAAATCATATAACGTAGTGAAGTTACATAGTGATCTGTAACAACATACCCAAATATCCCTAAATCCCGTTATCTCGGAAACAGTACGAATTACCCCCCCCCCCCCCTCACTAGCAACACTTTTCAATTCATTACCTATGCATAGCCTTCGGGTGTAATATCACATACGCTGTATGTATGTATATAGCAAAATAGACCAAGCCATTAGAAAATAGGCTAAGAAAAGCCAGAGTGGCCGTCGAAAGACCGTGCCAGTTTTTAAGTCCCCTTACCAAGCAAGTGAGATAAAATTTACAGCATTCTACTCTTTCGTGAAGTCATTATTACTGGCTATACGGATGTAAAAAAAAATAGCTAGTCAAAAAATCAACGTGAACACAATCCAACTATTCCTGAAAAATTGTTTACTCATTACAACCAGGATATTTTATTCCAGCTGAAACACGAACGCACTAGCAATAAATAATAACCCAGTCACAGGAAAGAGAAGTGGGACAGACAG
This sequence comes from Dioctria rufipes, assembly GCA_963924295.1. Classification (NCBI taxonomy): domain Eukaryota; kingdom Metazoa; phylum Arthropoda; class Insecta; order Diptera; family Asilidae; genus Dioctria; species Dioctria rufipes. The sequence continues at coordinate 96,265,485 of OZ002740.1, read as the reverse complement.
ATATTGAGAAAAACAAAAGGGAGATATAAGAAAGGGGGAAAACGGTAGAGAAGTCTCAATAGTGTCAGAAAACAGACGCAAAAGCTATGGAGGCCCTATAGAACAGAAGTAGTACCAGACAATGATTTAAAATCCTAAATGTAAAAACTATATATGTGATTCGTTGGATTAGGTTATTCGTCCGTACGTAAAATTCTATCAAACTGTTTTATTTCGATAAATTTAAACTTTGTAGGCCATCAACAATTGCCAATTTTTCTTCTTCTTTATCCATTAAACCGAATTTCGACTAATTCTACAATAATCTAAAACAAAAAAATGCGTCACAAGCAACTTAACATAAAATAATTAAAAAAAAAAACAAAATTACCACATTCTTGATTTGTTTAAGACTCAAAAATCTCTCTTACCTTAAAGACGAAAGTCTCTGTATGAGATTCCTGAGGGGATCCTCCGCTTTGATATCCAGGGCTAGGAGACTCAGTATTTTCTGGAACCGGTGTTATATTCGCGTAATTCGAAGAACATGTCAGAAGGCCGCGTAACTGTGAGGGAGGATTATTATGCAACTTAACAGCATCACCCGCTTGTGTCAACGCAATCAATGATCTATCAATATTCTGATACTCCTTTCCGGATCGAGGTCTTAAAGTAGCTGTTGCTTGCCTTAAAAGCCTGTAAAGAAAAATATAACGTATATGCTCCGACAAATTTCAAAAAAAATTTTATCTTCATTCAACTTTCGACTGTTGAAAACAAAACCTTACCTCAAATTTTCAGGAGCATCTGATGAGCTATGACTTGATAAAGAAAGCGTTTCAATATAGTCTGACATGTCCGAGGTTCCACTGCTCGTACTTCTTGAGTCAACATAAGGTTGACCAGTTGCCGACACTCCTTCGCAAGGACTTGCAAAGCCTCGACCTTTTGCTGGGCAAACAGGGACTTCCGCTTCAGCAGAGGTACTTTTTCCAGGAATTTCTATTTTCTGGAATTGGAATGAAATTTCACGAAGTGGATCGAAAGATTTCGATCTTCTGGGCAGTGTAGCATGAACACAAACTGACGCAGGTTGAATGTGCTTTTGATGACGTCTCGAAGACATTGCTGTTGTTAGCGGAAGCTCAAATTCATGAAAATCGCCAACACGATGCCGAAGTGATCCGGTTGATACCCCTGAATCATTCGAGCTGGACGAATCTCGATTTTGTGCTTTGCAAGGAACACTTGCAGATCTTCTTATATGCACAGATTGGGAGTTTTGGCTATGGCAAGTTGAAGTAACAGATGTTTCGTCTTCAGTTTCAGTAGTCTTATTACAACAAACTTCATCCACACAAGTTTCCATTTCCTGATGTAGGCAAGGTGAAGACGAACGCCTACCGCCATCAACTTGAGTAAGAGAAGCTTTTCGTAAGGTTTCCGAACTGTCAAACTCCTCGGCATCTTCGAGAAAACGTGAAGAGTCTGCTGAAGACGACCGTTTCCTTGCTGCAAGTCTTTTATCTAACGGCAATAAATCACTGTTATCCATTATTTGCTTTCTATTATATGGACTGCTGCCTGTTCGGTGAAGCAACATCATAGCACTTCCCGAAACACGGGTTTGGTCAGTTCGTTTTCTACTTCTATCTACGGTGGGACCTGATAAACTTGGATTGCTTGCAGACTTTTCGCCAATAATACGTTTCAAAAGTTCACTTTTGGATGGAATAGGTGGAGCTTGTCCATTAGAATTTGGTGGTGCGGGTGACATAGGAAGATAACCAGGAAATTTTGCAGTTACTTCATTTTTTTCTGTATCTAGTGTCAGATATTCCTTTCGTTGTTCTGGTTTCTCCGAAGATTTCTCTTGCTTTGGTTCTGGTGTCTTGGCACTGGCATGACCGCATTTCTGGCAAAAAACCTGATTTTCTCTAATTCGAAGTTCCTCCAATTCTTGTAAAGTAATTCCAGCTTTTTGTAATAAATCTTTTGAATTTTCGTAGTTTTCTAATGATTGAGCAAAATCTAAATTGGTGTAGTTAACTGAGCAGTTTTCAGTCTTTGGTTGGATTGCAAACTTTTGTTCTGATAGTACATGACCAGGATCTAGGTTGATATAGTTTGATGAGCTTGTTTCAGAATCATTACCGTCCTTTGAACAATCACAGGCTTTATCCGTTGTCCTTCGATTTGTTTTCTTAGAAAAATCTACAGTTGCATATATAGCTAGCTCCCCGCTCGGTTGCATAACAGGCATTTTTCCCTCCCCACTCAATTTTACTCGATTAATTGGCAGTCCAGTGTTTTCAATTCCATTTCCTCTTCTACAATATGGTAGAGTAATCCAATTATCGGCCCAGGACATTACTCGATTGCAGGCGCAATCAGTACGAGGGCCTTCTTTTATCATTGTTGAATTATCCTGCGCAACGAGACACCCACACATCTTTCCAACTTGCGCTGGAGTATCATAGTTCCCATATCTTTCGGGGAGTACGGTTTGATTACTGTTCATATCTTCTGAAATGTATTCTTGAATATTTTTAGGTGTGTCATAGTTCTCAGCTCCAATACTACTGCTATCAAGAGGCAAAGAGGCTTTTGGTACATCATAGTTTTCATATGGACCCACATGAGTGGGCTGTGTTGTTATGCAGCTTTGATAGGAATACAAGGGATTTACAATCGGCAGGGGCATAGGTGGTTTCATAGAGCTATTACTGCACTTTGAACTAGATGACCCTCTCTGGCATGAAATGTGATTATTCGTAGAGCATTGAATAGCGGGAATGGATTCATAACAAGATTCAGCATATGTTGAAGTTGTTATTGTGGACGCCATTCTCGGAACGGAATATTCAGAGCCACCACTACTTCCATAACCACCACTGCTGCCATGTGAAGAGCATATTGACATTCGATCCACCCCACCAGTTATCGTTTTTACAGTTAAGCTGCTTTGGTTGCTTTGTTCTGTTAAAATAGTCCAAAGTGGAGGTTGATTGCCCCCTGGGGTTGCATTACCCGTTGCCGTTGAGCTTCGAGACATACTGGGTGCTCCTAATTTCGATATACAACTCATGCACCTCTCTAGGGTGGCTTTAGAATTTCTAAGAAAGAAAATTTTCATTAATAAATAGAAAATTTGAGCATAAAGGTTACACGAATTACTTTGAAAAGACTTCTCCGTCATTAAAGCTATCGTGACATTCTGAAACAGAAGTCGTATCACCACAACCGTAATCCATATCTCTAGATTCCTGCGATGGCCAGTAAGGTGTTCTAGAGCCGCATGTACAATTGGAGTCATCAATATGACAGGAGAATCCATCATCAGTATCCAGGGGGCGCGGTGATAAGATCTTCCTTGGGCTTTCTGTGTCTGAAATTAAAACCGAAATTAATATTCAAAGAAAATCAAACATCCATAAAGGGTTGTAATTACTTGCTAATTTCCTGGCCATCTGTCGTTTTTTGGTTGACAGCTTTCCCTGCGAGGCGAGTTTAAGTGTTTGCGTAATATCCTCCCCTTGGTCGGTTACGAAAACGTACAGACCTTCACCTTTGCCACACCTTGATCCGCCCTCGAAACAAAATCGATTATCAACCACTCCGTACCGTCTACAAAGGAACAGAACAAGCAATTAAGTACACTAGTCTTAAGGATAGCTATTGTGGGCACCTTTACAAGGGTTAAATTTCACTTACCTCAGATAACCAATATCCCAGAGACCAGCCAATTTCGGAGGAACACCTGTTGTGAGGCAGAACCGATGGTCCTGTATGTGCATACGTGAGGGTCCAGTTTGCATCTTTGATTTAGGTGGAGCCGATGAAACCAGCACCAGGTACTGTATATCATCTCCAAGATGATTTGATATCTTTACCTAACAATAAAGTAGCCGTGGGTAATGGTGATTCAATTAACATCTCGTTTAGTTCTACAATGCTTACCTGCCACTGCATGAGCCTCTCCCTTGTATCGAATGCCAACACCACAATAACATCTTGGCATATTATTGCTATTGTATTCGACTCCTTGTCCAGTGTGAAGCCGGTTTCCACTCCTAGGAAATGTTCTAACGAAAGTGATGCCTTTGTCTGTCCCTGTTTGTATCGATCCTTTGAGTCCCGGTAGAGCTGCAAGTGAAGACAATCTGTCCAGGGGAGCGATGTGTGGGTCGTTAAAGATGTGAGTGTTCCCATAGGGCGAATACGAAAGAAAATAAACAAAGAGACATTGACGTTAGTTATTTTTCTTTTATTGGACTTGTTTGGTTAATATAACTATGCGTAACATATGTAAGGGCTTCGCAGTCCCTTACGGTTATTTGTTCAGTTCCAAGACAGGAGAATGAGTGGGTGCGAAGGATATTAAGAAGTTTCATCCTTGTAGACCACCACTTATTTTTGTATTATCCCACAGTTTACGATTATTGGAAATTATTTGATTGCAAACACTACTGGAAAATCTGATAAATTTCTATGGGTATAGAAGTGGCAATCAGAGGAGGTTTATGTCTCAATCACTTTACAAAGTTTGTGGATGTGATGATAAAAGAAAATGATTATTTCTGGACAGTAGGGGAAAATCCTTGAATCTAGCTTTCATAGTCGATAAGGCTTGTTATTTTTTGAATATCTGATACATAATAACAAAATAATTGTACCTTCAATCTGACCTGCGGATAATGAACATAGAGCTGACACTACAAGGAAGATGTTAAGCGACATTTTGCATGTTTCCTTATCAGGTATGAGAATAAAATAACTACAGCATTGCCTCGAATTTCGTCCGCCCTCATATATTTACAATAGTACGTCAAAGAGGATAATAATTTTTCATCCAAGTAATTAGTTCTTTCGAACTGGAGTTATATGAAAAATTTATACCCTATTATCTTTTTTCGCGCAGCCAAGGAGACAGAGGACTCTAAAAAAGTAACTTTACCAACTCCATGAAGTGTTCAGTATTAGCAATAATACCGTCTTATATACAAAGAAGGATATTGAATGACACGCATCCTGCAGAACAAGCAGATCTAGCTGTGACACAAAAACATCAAAACAATTTACATAAAATCATATAAAAACTCGAACTCAAATACTAATAACAAGTTGCTAAACAGTGTTGTGCTACTTCTCCCTTTTATGCAATAAGCATACATTTAAAAGACTGTGACCTGCTGAGATAATTCTTCATATTTACTTCAGCAGTAGGTTAGGGTAGGGTAGGGTTCAAACATACCGATATTCTCAATTGTAATTATTCTTGATAGCATGAAACAGCATCCTTGCAGATGCCATATGAGAAGATAAAGTGATTGTTTGACTACTATCTTCAAAACCTGCATTATAGGGAAGACGTGTGCCCTTTTTAGGTACGGACAATATGTTGTCGGTCGGGTAAGGTGATAAAATGATAGTAAATTGAAATGATTTTGGCAAAAGACGCTCGATTTAGTAGAATTCAACAGAATATTAATTCTCTTTATATAGGGTGATTCGTAAAAACGTGTTCCAACATATGCCAATCGTTTCCTTACACTGTTGTCATCAGCGTTAACGATGAACATATTTTTCGTAAAAACCCTTCCATCACCCCTTTTTTAATGGCTTAAATATGTTCGCCGTAGCATGTGTGTGTGCGTTTGTGTGGGTGTGTTTGTGCGTACGAGTGTATGCGTGCGTATGTGTGTGAGTTCCCAACAGAAACTGTCTCCACTGAATTCAAACAAACTCTACAAAAATGTTAATAACTTTTGACACACTAAAGACATTGACATGGTTCTTTTTTTTATTTTATTTGAAAGACATCTTAACGGTGCATTTTCCTCTTGCTTTTTAAACCATGTCCTTATGAAGGAAATTTTTAAGGACGGAGGATAAAAAGGTACATTTTTAATCAAAATTTTTAAAAATTTAAGTTTTAACGTTCATACCTACCACATTTGCCAACGGATCGGGATATGTGAGGTACTGTTATAAAGCTTGTAATATTATTATGTTATATATGAGCTCACCTCCCTGCACATGCGAAAATATTTCAGCCTTAAAAAAGGGGTGAAGGAGGGGTTTCACGAAAGAAATTCCTCTTTGTGAACGCTGAATACTGTAAGGAACCTACAAAACAGACTTGGGTGGATTTAAATTCCACAAAGGAGTATAGAAACTGATGGGTTGATGGGCCAAGTATGTTGCCAATAGAATAACTATGTATTAGCATAGAAACATGAGTCTGTGCTGTACAAAGCAAAGACTTTTCACAGATTATTGTTTGCAATTGGCTTAGTAGCTCTTAATAAGGAAACGTGCTATATTCCAACATGATGTCCAGTAAGCGTTTCATTATTTTCTCAGTACAGTCGTTCTATACAAGGGTATGTTTAACGATGCTAGCACTGATCTTGGGTCGTAGAGTTTGGTCGATCGATTGATGAATATTTTATAACATTTTATCATGGAGTCTCCGATAAAATTTTGGGTATAAATTTGAACCGCGAAGTATTTGTATGGACACAATGGCATCGATGTATGCATATAAATTTAAATGGCAATAGAATTTTTATTGACAACCACAAAGAAATCTCTGTCAGACTATATTTTTGCATTCAAACCATATACGGGAAATGTGAAAAAAGTGGAGACAAATGGAATAAAACTAGTTATATTCTGAGCGTCAATGTACGGCTTTAGCTTCTCTGCTATGCTAACATCTTGAGAAATAATGCCAGAAAAAGTTCTGCAGTATCAAAACACTAATGGTCAATAAACTGCTAACAAAATTAAAATGGTAAATGTAGTGTCAGTAGCCAGATTATCTAACTTTCTTTGTTACTTTATATTTACTTACATCATTTTGCCTATATTTTTCCGAGTTTTTAAAAGAAGTTATTTATTACATAATTCCGAAGCTTTCTAAGGAACAGAATAGATTTCTGGATGTTGTTTCGTTTCGCTCTCAAAAACTATAATCATTAATATTTTGCATAGGAACGAAACCCTCGATAAATACTTCCAAAGCCATGACACATAAATAATATGTGTGCGTGCGAGTCCGACCTGTAAAATGTTCTACGTTGATACTTATGGAAAAGTGCCATACATTGACTTTATATAAAGGGTTTTCCAATAAGAGGTGTTATTTTAATTAGCCCGTTATTTCGGTAGATGTCACTTTTGGAGATGTGATTTTTTAACATTTGACAAGTAGAAACTACGCCATTAATAAAAATGGAACGATACACGATTCAACAACGCACTTAAATTATTAAAATTCACTATAAAAATGGTGAAAATATGGCAGAGACGGTTCGTAAAACTCGAACATTTTTGGGTCGTCGTGAAGCACCTTGTCGGACCGCAATACAGAAATTGGTAGAAAAATTGGAGCTGTCGGGACAAGTTAGTGATGTGAAGAATAGAACCCGTGCACGTTGCTCAAGAACGGCCGAGAATATTGCTGCTGTAGCCGAAAGTGTTGAAGAAAACCCAGGTTTGTCCATTCCTCGTCGTTCTTTGGAATTAGCCATTCCACAAACGTCATTACACCGTATTTTGCATAAAGATTTGGGTCTTAATGCTTACAAAGTTCAGTTAACACAAGAACTCAAGCTGACCGATCATCAACAACGTCGAGTCTTTGCTGATTGGGTCCTTGAAATGCATGAAAATGATCCGGAACTCCATCGAAAACTCATCTTGAGTGATGGGACCCATTTCCACCTCGATGGCTTCGTCAACAAGCAAAATTGTCGCATCTGGGGATCGGAAAACCCAAGAACTATTGTTGAAAAGCCTCTCTATCCTCAACGTGTGACTGTTTGGTGCGGTTTATGGTCCCCCGGTGTCATTGGACCTTACTTTTTCGAAAATGAGGCTGGAGCAACAGTTACGGTGAATGGATTGCGGTATCGACAGATGATTAATGATTTTTTATAGCCGGAGTTGGATGGTATTGATCTGGACAACGTTTACTTTCAACAAGACGGCGCTACGTGCCATACAAGCAACGAAACCATTGATCTTTTACGGGAAAAGTTTCCGGACCGTGTTATCTCTCGAAGAGGTGATCACAATTGGCCACCGAGATCTTGTGACTTAACACCTTGCGACTTCTTCTTTTGGGGCCACGTGAAAGAGAAGGTCTACGCCAACAGCGCAGCGTCGATTCAAGACCTCAAAGATGGAATTCGTGAGGTTATCGAGGACATAGGGCAGCCACTTTGCGATTTGGTTATGGAAAATTTCATGGAAAGGATATGGTCCTGTAGGCGTGATCGTGGTGGTCATTTGGCTGACGTTATTTTCCATTATTAACGGCAGACCTTCCTCTATATATTGAAATAAAGATCCGATCATTTATCTCACAAAATGGCATTTTTCTTTGAATATCAAAATAACACCTCTTATTAGAAACCCCTTTATATGCTATATAGCCTAAACTACTATCCATAGAGCAAAAGATTCTTCCAGTAATTTTAGGCTTGGCTCCTTACCTTCCCGAAGGCCACACTTTATATACCTTACTTAACAAAACAATAAAATAGTACTGATTAAAAAGTAACCTTATCATTTTACGCTAAATAATTGTCAGCTGAGTAATAGCATAGAGGGCACAAGAACTAGATGTCGCATGCAGTAGCAAAAAACTATACAAAATTTATATGACTGGGTGGTCCATTCCGGAATGGACCACAACATTTGAAATGATGTATCCGTCGAGTGATTCATATTTTTTCGTATCTGTAGTATTGAGGAAGTCGATCAAATGTATACACAACTGTTATTATAAAAACATTTACTTTCGGCACTCTCTAAAATATGTTATTATCCATTCCAGAATGCACTACCGCTTTCACAATCTGTATACTCTGCTCTAGTATGCCATGTGACATCTAGTTCTTATGCCATCTATGGTAATAGTTACAATAGTGTATGTACGGCCGGAGTCCTAATCTGTAGGTAGACTGATTCGATTTCATCAGACCACGGCACAGTGGCAAATAGAATTATTACTTAGCTGAGAGTTTTTGTTTGAGTAATAGTAGATAGTCATTTGGTTAAGATAGATTTTTTGAAATAATTTTGTTAGGAAAGGTATAAAAATTTTGTTTCGATTCAGAAGATAAGAAAGCAAGATTAAGATTATCGGACGAGCATTCTTCTCTATGAATAGCAGTTTAGGGCCGAGATGCTATTGAAATCAAACTTTTATCAGTTTTACGTAAGAACACTGCTTATATTGTAGCATGTTAGGACTCAGTTGGGACGCTCATGTGGTAGTGAGGGAGTGTGTTTAATGGCATCTGAAATATTCTCGAGAGTTTTGATTGGACCCATTCACACAGCATTCTCTTTCACAAGTATCTTAAGTGATGGAAAAATGACAAAACATTTTCTTAATTTTTGTTGTTTCTAATAAGGCGCGCTAACAACAAAATCTAAGGAATAACCTTAGTATTGCGCCGTCTTGCTGGGGTCACACCAGAGTACAAACTAGGTAACGTCATTCTATAATTCAACACAAGTAAGGTGAGTCCAGTGACGAGGAAGTGTCTTTTCCATAAGTTATTCCCTACCGTATATACGTCTTGTTGTTGACTAATATTTTATGCTACTCTCGAATAAGCGAACACTGCATAGCAACTTTAATATTATACATTTCAAAAAGTTGAACCAAATCAAAAATTGCTTACTAAAGATTTGTTGTTGGTAGAGTAGAGGAGTACTATACCGGATTTCACAGACCTAATCATTTTGCAATTGTTGATATCTGGCGGAGGTCACGTAAATTTCAAAACAGTTGCCCTCCTATACTATTGGATTATCCTAATAAACAATTCTTCACACAGTGTAATGCAAGTGAGTATAGGTAAAAAATTAACCGTCGCCTGTATTTTCAAAATATTTAATTAAGTACAGAGCTGCTTTTCTTGTGTGTTCGATTTTCAGTATTTAGTAGCTCTTCTAACTGTGTAGAAATTCCATATTTACATAGAACTGATGATATTAAATAATATCAGAGCGAAATAGTTAATGATGCAGAAAATTTACAACGGAAAGTTTGTTATGTGGATTCCGAAGCTAAAGGCTTCTATTTAAGTATTTAATATAGAAACGGTTTTTTATTATTTATTTTTCCCGAACCCACACTTGTTAGAATCGGTCAAAGATGGAGAATAGAAGAATTTTAAAAACTTTTATTTTTATCGATTCTAAATCAAATCATAAATACAAAAGGAAAAAACAACCGCCTCGTTCGGGGTTTGAAACCATCTCCATTTTTGACCGATTCTAACAAGTGTTGAATTTGCAATTTATTTGTGCGCTTTCATCGTTATTCGTTAATGCAAACTGAAAGCGAACGTGGCTTAGCAGGCTAGTTACAAACTAAGAAATACCAGATGGAAAATCATCTGTCTCGTTAGCTTAGTGGTAAGAGTAGTCGCCCGGCAATCGGAAGGTCCTGGTTTCAAACCTCGGACGAGGCGGATTTATTTAGAACTGATAAAAATAAAAGTTCTTAAAATTCTTCTATTCTCCATAGAAACGAAAGTCTAAAAGAAGTTAATTGAGTTGTACGAACGTAATGGATATGTATGCCATAAAGGTCTGTTGTCGACTAATAGTCGGGTTTGCCCTTGAGTAAATTGAGTGAATGCATAAATTACGAATGGCCTTATTATAGACCTCATTGCAAGAGATTATGATGATTCGTTAATATCTTCGCATGTAAGACAATATTTCGGTACATCAAATTAGGCAAAATGGCGTTAATTAGAAACCAGACCAAAACAGAATGTTATTGTAAATTGCAATTTTTCTACTTAAATATTTGGATAAAGCTTTTTTCATTTATCGTAATTTCTTATACTTAATAGGGTATTCACCTATATGCAAAGATTAGCGATATGTGATTAAGGCTTCCCTTTGAATAAAAAGTGAACTTACGGAGAGAATTGAACAAGAAAATCAAGGTTCGATCTCTATCGCCGGAAATTAAATATTATTCCCACACCTCCTTTTGTGAAATAGCATTTCGTTACGGGACGGAGAAGGCTACGGACGACGTATCATCACTTATTTGTAATTAGTTTTGGGATGGGGGCTTTCTATGAAAGAAAAGTGAATGTAAGCAGAGAAGAATAAGTCGGCTTGTAGATATTGAGCTCGAAAAAGATCAGAATCTAGATAAATTGGGGCTCTTCAATTTCATCATGAAGGTCTCCAATTATAAACATTCACTGGTAGATCAAGTGTCGAACCAAAAAACTATGGTCGGAGATAGGACGGGAGCGATGACGAATTAGAATGGCCACAACCTACGATGTGCAGGATAAAACATTTCCAAGAACTTCCTTGATAGGAATTCAAAACAGAAGAAATATACAAGCTAGTGGATCAACATAGAAAGCTGAAAGACGGAAACACGGAAATATAGTTCGCTGAAAAGGAACCGTTCCGTTCCTTTGCCCACTAAGAGATAAAATGAGCTAGATGATAATGATTAGGCGGACAATCAGACAAGGAGCTAAGGCAACAGAAGTGTAACGCAGTGTATTAAATTTCAAATCTCAATGGCCGATGACTATTTCTTTCCGATTGATAAAGTTATTATTAAAAAAACAAAGCAGTATTCATTCTAGTTGTTGTTTCAGGAACAATTATGGTAAAGGGTAACGGCAAACAATATTAATCTCAGTCCTGTTCCCTTGGTGTGATCGTCAACATCCATACATTGCCTTTTATTCGACTTACAAAACATATCAGGTAAGAGCTGTGCCATCTATTATTCACAAACATACGAAAATAATTAAATTGGACTTGTTTTGGACCCAATCATTCCCGATTTGGATGTGCCAAACATTGCGGTGGTTCTCGGCTTCGTTTTGCAGATATGAATTTTTAAAGTCATCCTATAATCTAAGTAACACAGTTTGGGAGTATCGCACTCAGTTCGTGCCTTCTAAAATTTTATAAATTTATTTATTGTCTACAAGACCTCTTACCAATAGCTGTGAGTTATATAGGCTTACCTATCTCATCCAAAAAATACATTTGCGCGAATTATTTTAACACATGTCATTTTTGGTCAGAAAAAAATTGTTTTTCCTAATATTTCTCCCTTGAAGATGAGGGGTAATAATAAATTTTTTGTTTGTTAGTTAGTAATAGATTACGTTATAATACATGCAAATTTAAATGTACACATAGTACAAGGGTCCCCTATCTGGGATTTTGGGTTTGCGTGGACATTTTTGCATTGCATAATTTGACAATACATTTATTCGCAGTTGACTTGTATTTCCCAAACGAGTAAGATCAGTCCAAGGTATGAAATGAATAAGTAAGATCTATACCGATTATTCGTGATAATATAAAACAACTATTGTGAAAAACAAGGTTTGGTTTTCCATTTTTTTGTTTTTTTGGTTTTTTTTTTGTATTTTACTAAAGTTCTAGGCGTGTGGTGTGGTTCAATAGAGTGTAGTGATAAAATCATAGTTTTGTATTTAAAAAGCTACAATGTAGTGGAAGTTTAGTTTTTCCGGATAATACAAAAGAAAAAGTGAATCATATATTTTTGATAATTAGAAACAATTTAGATAATCGCCCGGAAATTCTGATTATGTTGTTGGGGTAGGTAGGTGTGTTCTAAGTGCTAACAAAAAATAACCTATAGTGTTATGCAGCGAAACAATTCTGTAGGAAGTTGTAGAGTCGCCCACTGTCAAGAGGAAGCTTTGAGTTTGCTTACTCTTGAAGTAGAGTTGCTATAGGCTCGACTAGCACGTTCATCGAAAATACCAAGGAATTTGTTCAGTTTGACTTAGAATCGTTTAAAAAGATGTTTGAATACACAGTCAAATTAAAAATTCATATATCCAAAATAAAGGCAAACACCTCCACAATTTTTGAAACACATAGATATAAGGCATGATTTTTTAAAATAAAAGTATAAGAAAGAAAGTTCTGGTAGTTCTAAGTAGAAAAAAATGCGTTAGTTTTGGTCACTTCAAAAATTCATATCTCCAAAACTAAGTCCAAAACCGCCGCAAATTTTAACGCGTGGATACAGAGATAAGACTTAGAACTTCAAAATCAAAAATACACAAAAAAAAAAAGTGCTAGAGGTCCTCAATAGTAAGTAATACTTTTTTTTTTTTTGAAAAATTATAATTATGAAATTTTCGGTACCGGCGTATTTTAATGAAAATATAAAGCATTCGGCATTTGAATCGTAAAAATTTGTTGCTTCGCTCTCGAGATATTATGATTTTTTGAAAATGACGTTTCATCGTAAAATTACGAAATTTCTAATCCAGTAAGAGGTGCGTAGTAGGGGCAAAAAAAAAAATATGAACAATTTTCGTATATCATACAAACTGTGAAAGTTTCTTTCAAATCGCAGATGGTTGGATGCAAACATGTACAATTTGATCGTTTTCATGTGGATCGGCTGTGTGTGATTAAGAAATGTATCGCCATCAAACTTTCGAATCTCAGAGCTGAGGACAACAGTCGATCTAACACATCTAAAGATTGGAGGTAACCTTAAAATTTGCTATAAAAATCTGATCTGGATACTTCAAAGTCAATGGCTTAAAACATAGTCCGCCGCTAGTGTCACTGCAGCACTGGGCATCGGACGCAATCTGTATTTTGTTTTTGTTTTTGTTTTTTTAACACACTAGAGTAATTTCCTGATTATAGTTGATCGTTGACGCACGTCTGTCTCTATATACTGATATTGATATTGCGATATGACCTTAGAGATAAACCATAACCATTTAATACACGAACCTTTTAGAACCGAATCTTATACTGCATTGTTGGCTGCAACTTGTTCTGAGATTTAATATTTGACTCTTGTCAAGTTGAAGTATCTATTTCGTTTTTATACACAAGTAATTTTGCAATATTTGCTCGCATTTTGTACGTGTGCGGAGCTTTCTTAAGTCAAATGACAAATCAAGTGATAAATCAAATGTAAGTTCTCTAATTAATTTCTCAATATCATAAACTACTAGTGTGTCTCTGAAATTTTATATTACAATTGACATAATTGCAATATCAACACATCAATATTGAAATTGCAAGTCTATCTCCGGTAGTAGGTAGTCGTTAGTTACTGAAACAGGTTGTACCCTGTTTTATCACTCTGAGGCATACAGTGAACGTTTAATTGGTCCAAGCCTTCTACGTAATATCATAAAATGACGAAAAGTAGCAAATGGTACAATAAGTTGTCAGTTAGTTTCATTTTGTGTATTCTAAAAGTTGTAATACCTAGAATTCACTTCATGGAGAAGTAATCCACGGTTCCACATTCAAGTGCCTTGGTACGTTAACAAATTTTATGATTGTTGATATTTATTAATTTTTCTTAGGAACTTTTACGACAATTTTTGATCAGAACTTTTACATATCGGTAACCCTACGACAAATTAACGATGACTGTTGATTGGATGAAGCTAGAAGAAAAATTTTTAAATCCTCTTGCAATTGTTCTTGCTGCAAATTATTTCAGTCGTATACTTTTTGCTTATGCATATTCGAAACATGGCTTCTAATAAGAATAACGGTTTATTATCGCGGTAAAATATTCGCAACAAATGGAAGGAAAAATCTATGAGCAGATGTGTCTGAGTTTACATTAAATTATATTTCTTCTTTGTAACAAGGTAGGTACTCAGTATCTCAAACACTATAAAGTGAATGTTTGCCTTTAGCAGGGCAATAGATAACCATTTTATCCTTTCAAAAGATTGCATACGTGACTCACATTTTCGATAAACTTTGACCAGGAGGGAGGGTGAATGTATTATATCGGAATTTTTCCACAATTTTACGAATTTTATTTTACCCTTGATATACTATCGATAAAATTCTGAATTTCGACGCTTTTATCAATTCCATTTCTTTTATATTGGAAATGCAGTAGATCGAAATTTCAAGAGAAATTATGCTTGTACTATAAAATGCGTATTAAGAAGTATATTACGTAAAACCATTGATTTCCTTTACGATCAATGTTTCCCTCCAATCTTTATCGATTTTTTTTTAAATTTTGTTTTTTTATTATTTCATTTCCTTAAACAACAGCTCAAATAAAAAAAAATGTGCTATGGATTTTCGAAAATATGTAGAGGAATGTCGTCAGTACATCTTTGGAAAAGTTTGGAAAAAAGGAACACTTCTGCTGAACATGGCGAATTGATTGATTGAAAAATGAAAGAAAAATATAGGCATTTAAAAAAAAAAGGGAAATGCTGTCAAGGTCGGGACGTGCTGTCAAGGTCGGGACGTGCTGTCTAGCTGGACCAATCGCTGAAAATCGACGAAATATGTACTGATGAGATGGAAAAATTAATTGAATGAAATAAAAAGCCGAATTTAATGCATTTTTTCTGTTGCATTTCCGGAAAATATAATAGCTCGTTGCAATATTTGCACACTTTTCTCTTGCAAAACGGGAATTTTCTACGCCATTTTGGGCGGACATCTACCTTTACCTGGTGCTTTATTGCCAAACTTCGTTAGGATTTGTGCTGGACGTTTTTTGAGCGTCTTTGAAGCACACAATCACAGTAGGCCAACCCTGATTACACAAATTAGCCAACCACGCGCCATTTCTGCACACGTCACACTACAGCCAAACATGTTAGAGGATTAAATTTTCCTCTTGGTTTGTTTGTAAGTACATATGAGCCACACAACACATTCACAATGCTTACCTTGACGATTGCATATTTTCGCCCACTTTCTTGCCGTATTCACTGACACTGATGCTAAAAACAACTTTTTTTTTTTTAATTTCCAGCCACTGAGTGTATAACATATGCTTTGCTTTCACGCTTCATATCTGTAATGTCACGAAAATTCGCTGTCACTGGTAGAAGTTTTGGTGTACTCGCACATTGTTAGTGGTCAAAACTAAAACCATCGCAGTCGTGTGTGAAGGTAAAATTTAAATAATGGAATAATTTCGAAATATCCACTTCATGCCAGAAAGAAATATTGGAATACTTAACTTTTTTTTTTAAGTTGTCGTGAATTTTTACTGGGCATTACGCAGATGTTATTGAAATATCAAGTATATGATTAACTGCAACGACTATGCTTATATCTTGCACCGAACAAAGCTTACAAATTTGATATTATTTAGAGTGTTCAATAAATAATTCTTTCTTAATTTTAAATACCATAAAGGTAAGTGGACAGACGCTTGCTTATTTTTAAATTTAATCCAATAGGAATACGGAATCAAGAGATTTCTAACAGCGTTTGTTATTGAGAGAAAATAAATTAAGGAAAATGAAAAGAATAATAAACTCAAAGTTTGCAGAGAGATTTAACGTTTCAGAATAATTAATCCAACGTCTTAATTTCCCATTCAATTGAGTTTGATGAACGACATTTCGAAATCCAATTGAAATTGGTAACGAAATTGAGAAAAGCGTCGTAATTCTAAATTTTGTACATAATGAGTAATTTAAGTTCTTTGTGCTTCTTTAATTAGATTTTTTTCTAAAAAAATACAGCAAACCGGTTATAGTTATAATTTTATATATAAGAATGAAAAATATATGTAAGTATAGTGCGTTCTTCATTCATTTTTATCTAGTTAACAGCTTTAATAAATGCACTAGTAACAGAATAATCTGGAACTTCCATTTGAACAAAATTATCAAGCCCACTCACTGTTAAGCAACTTTGAGAAAAACACATAAGTATTCCTAGATGTTAAAAACATATGAAATATAGAGCTAACTAAAGGTAAAACACAATGATCGATAACGCACTTACTAATGTTTTAGGGCAATGTGTAGCACAATCCATTAATTTATCATTTCTTCCAGCAAATCTGCATTAGATTTAAATACACTTAAAATCAGTCGATCGACTGTTCTTTGATAAAATTCTGCTACGGAACCCTGATTGTGCAAGCCTGGCTCGCCCTAGACCGAATTATTTAATAACAACTCCTTGCTATAATATTCAATATCTGCAATATTATTTGATTGTACAAATGTTATACCATAATAGAGTAATAATAACAACAGTTAAGGTTTGCAAAGTGTTCGCCGTTATTATCTACACACCTTTGCATTTGCTTAAACCAATTTTCAAAGCGTTTTTCCACTCTGGTTGAGCAATATCAAAAACATGGTTTTTGAATGCTTCAACAGCTTCTTCTGGAGTTGAAAATCGTTGTCCACCCACTTTGGTATTAACGGATGAGAAAGAAACATCTTGAAAAACCCATAAGGTCGACTGCTATTTATTTTCGGCTTTTACGAATATAACCAAGTCTCTACATCTGTGCATGTGTTATACACGAATTTTGAAGCACCGCGATCGTATGTTTTTAACATTTATTTTCACCAATTGACACGAGCCTTTTTTGAGCGGTTGTCAGATTATGCGGAATCTAACGGGAGCAGAGCCCTGTCACAACCAGGTACTCATGCAGTATTCTTTCCAAACTAGTCACGCTAAGGCCTAGGGTCGTCCCTAAATCACGATAGGTCATCATCATAGATCATCATCTAGCAGTATTTCCTTGCGCACAGCATCGATGTGTTCTGGCACAACAACCGATTTTGGACCAGCGAAGCACGGCCACAATTGAACTCATTAAACCAGTGATACACAGTGGCTTTTTGTGGGGCTTCATCACCAAACACAGATTAAATTTTATCAGTGCACTGTTGAAAAGTTAGACCACTTTAAAAATTTTAAAAAATCATTGCACGAAAATGCTCATGATTTAATTCCATGTTTAGTCCGAGATAAAATTTTCAAGTCAACAAACAAATAACGTTCATATGACAAAACGTTCTGAGTATATGTCTGCTCAAAAAAAGTCAATCTTTACTATGAAAACGTCAGATTGTCTAAAATGACATTAGTATTGCCACATTGCAAAACTTATGGTACAACCTACATATATATGTATCTTGATGTCTTTTCATATTTAGATATCCATATCACCGTAGAAATATTGCCCACAAGAACTACTTTAGGAGTTCTGCAGATGTTCATTCCAGGGAGGGGGGAGTAGAAGGCTCTCGCCGCACAAATAAGAACTAGGCGGTAAATATGATATGGAAGTTGTTAAAGTGTATAAGTATCTTTTACTCCATTTTATTGAACGGTTAACACTAGCAAAATCCAGCATCGAAAAACTTCTGATCCAGGAAATGCGTACCTACTTGATGCTAGTATAAGGTCTTTACTGCGATGTCTATGTTAATTATGTAGTAAGAATAGGAGGTGTAAGGCTATTAAAATAATGAGCGAACCAGAGCAATTGTTCAGATATTTTATAAAGCAGTATTTTGCCTCCTAATGTAAGCCCCTAATTACATGATAGGCTTGGAAACCTATTTAAAAGACGATTACACACAAACTTTAAAAAGCCAATAAAAACTCTAAATATTGTATTAGCACACAGAGCTATTAAAAAGGAGATATTTTGGTTGAAATACTGAGAAGAAATTGCGGACGAAACTATACAACTTTGGATCAGAATTATTAAAATACGTCTCTGGTTAATAGATTGTCTGAGTATGAATTGAGAAAGCATCCTTGTATTTTTAAATGCAGATGAACTCCTTTTAATTCAAGGAAGAAAGGAAGTTCCATGTGCCCTCTGTGTAACTTGAAGGAGTAATAAAATGTAAGTTGTATATTATTTTCTTGCCGTTTGCCCGATATTATCAGAATTTCGGAGATTAGCATTTAAATTCAGTTATCTCACATTAATTAATGACAATATAATTGAGGTTTCATGCCATTATTAATTGCCAGAAAACCTATTAATAAAATAAATTTACCACTCCTCGTCCGCGAGAAGATGCAGAACCGAAACTCTGTAAACAGAATTTTAAATTTGGGGATGGCGAATTTCCTATTATTTATTATTTAAAATAATATTGTAAAAATTATAAACTATTTTACATTATTGAAATTGTGGCATGGAATTGTGTTCAGGTATTTTTCCTCTTTTATCTTGTGCTAATATCTAGGTACGTTTGAGCTCTAATGGGAAGGGTTTAACACCCAAAACCCTTCCTTTGAAACCGACCCTTCAACTGCTTGATAGATACTCTTCTTGAAAACCGCGGAAGGAGTTCACAAACGGTGGTGCTTTAAAAGAAACACTAAATGGGTTCTACTTTCAACCATCACTAAGTTTCTATGAAATGGGCAAATAAGAATTTTATATGCATACGTTAGGAAAATATTATTTAATGTGATCGTTAAAATTTTGTCTTTAAAATTTAATTTAATAAACTATGTCACTTAATCAAAATTACTAAATTCAAAAGTGATAGAGCCATGGTACCTTCTCCAAATAGAGAACTAATAATGAACTGTAAATGACCTTTGCAATGAGCTTTTACCTCCAACTCCATGACAGATAATTTAATGTATCTATACAGAACATTGAATCTGGAGGTAGTTAATGAGTTACCAACCTATTTTAATTCAACATGCCTATCCCAACTAGACTATATTGCTACTGTAGACATTGAGAAAATTGTATTTCACAACCAAATCAGCCCACCATTGACCATGACTGACTGTTTTTAACTTACTCTCTGAAGTTTAAACCAATTCCTCAATACGCTTCCATTGTGTATCGTGATTATAAAAATATAAATAAAGATCGCCTTCTAGCGGATTGTCAGGAATTTTCCTGGAGCAGCGTCTACCAAACTAACTCTGTGGATGATAAAGTAGGCATCCTTTCACACACTTTGACCTAATTGTTTAATAGACACGTACCTTTGAGAACGCGCTGAATTCAGCCGCAGAGCTGCCCATTCTTGCGCTACTTGATTTCAGTAAAGCGTTTGACTCCATAGATAGCTCGAGCTTGCTAACTAAATTGGGAAATAAATGCTTCTTCTCTTCATCGGCAATAACCTTCATTAAATGTTTTCTAAGTGGGCGTAGCCAATTTGTAAAAACAAATAATGTTACCTCGAGAAGTATATCTCTGTTTTGAGGCGTGCCCCAGGGATCCATACTTGGTCCCCTGTTTTTTAGTCTATATATCAATAATCTTCCAGATGTTATTGTAGATGCTTCCGTTCATCTGTATGCTGATGATGTTCAAATATACCTTAGTAGACCAATTGGCTTAGTGGAAGATTGCATAAGTCGGATAAATGACGATTCAAACGTGTATTTGACTGGTCTGAGCAAAATAACTTAGCTCAACCATAATAAATCAAACTGTATGGCGATCTATAGACGTGATATTGATGAGAATTCTTTATCACCGATTTATTTGAACGGCAATAGAATAGCATATGTAAATTCTGTGAAGTGTTTAGGGTTTTCCCCTCAACTCAAAATTTTCATGTTGTGATCATGTCAGTGTTACACTGAGGAAAATATATGGATGCCTCCTGCAGCTTTGGTTGAACTCCGATTGCCTAATGCATCATTTACGAGTAAGACTAGCTAAATCCCTTTTACTACCCTATTTCACATATGGCTGTACGATATTTCCAGTTCTCGATTCAGTCTGTCGTAGGAAACTCGTGGTTGCATTCAATGATGTAATCTGATTTGTCTTCAAATTGCCGCGATATAGTTACGGCTCTCCTTATGTAACGTCCTTGCTTGGCTATCCGATAGAAACTTATCTAATAAATTACAGACTAAAATTCCACATAAACATTTTAATCCCCCGTTGCAAATCATGCTATGTGGAACGCTCTTACTTTGTCCAGGGCAATCGTTTGTGGAATCGTTTGCCAGCTAATATACAGAGAACAGGATCCAGCGGAATCTTTTACAAATTCTAAACATTTGGGGCACAACTTGGATATTTGATAACTTTTCTTACCCATAATAATACTAATAAAAATAGAGTCTGTTCTTAAACCTACAATTATTCGTTAGTTTAGTTAGGCTAAGCTTAGTTACTTAAGTTAGTTTTTAGTAAATTAATGTATTTCCCCAAATTAAATATTGCACGATTATTTAATTCACTTTGTACGTTTAAGATCTTGTTATCTTTGTACTACACTCAAGCAATATATTCTATTCTATTCTATTCTATTCTATTCTTTCTTGGGTTTATCTCTCTATAACAAGACCACGAAACTCCCGAGGTGAAATTCTAAAGTTAACCGAGGACTTGTGATTGAGCGCCAAGTATATGACCATTTGACATCTTATAATATAATGTTCTTCGTCATTTTGTTCTACTGCGATGTGAAAAAGTTCAAATCAGTCTAAAAAGAAAATCAATAAAAGCCATACATTAAAAATGATGGAATTTCTTTAAATTAATGATTCAATGTGATTCTTAATGTCTTGGTTATCATTTAATAAAATTTTCATCATTTACACGAATCTTCAATGAATACTGTGACGTCACATTTCTCAGTTGTCACATTGGATGCACCCTCATAGGTGAGAGCAAAAATTCTCTTATATCAAGAAATCTTATCAGAACTATGAATTAATGGACCAGGCAGTATGCAGTAATATTTTGTATTTTAATATATCCATAAAAGTCAACAAAGTTATCTTCATGTGGGTAGCTGGACATAATGACAATGAAATTTATGACGGCTTAGCCAAAAAAGGAGC
This sequence comes from Dioctria rufipes, assembly GCA_963924295.1. Lineage (NCBI taxonomy): Eukaryota > Metazoa > Arthropoda > Insecta > Diptera > Asilidae > Dioctria > Dioctria rufipes. The sequence goes on along the minus strand of OZ002740.1, from coordinate 96,243,876 downwards.
GGAAGCTCCTGGAAAAATAAATACACATGTATTTATTGGGATAGCCTAAAAGGAATTCGTCTGGGAAAAAAGTTTATAGACACCTCTGACGGAAAAACAATAGAACTCCTACTACTCAAAAGAACACAGCTTAAAATAATCAGAGCTGTTTTCGGGCCATCAAGGTATCAACTAAACAAAATGGGCTTAGCTGAGACTTCATATGCCGCTTCTGTGCCGGGATGCTCATGAAACTTCAGAGTTATTACTGAGTACTTACTCAACAAACTGCGAAGCATTAGGCAGGCGAAGATTTCTTCACCTCGAACATGATTTGCCTCCACCAAACTACATGTGGAATCTCAATTCCAGAATGGACATTTTTAACTGTCTTAACATAGAAAGGCAATAATTTTAGACATTTTTATCAGTCTTAACATAGAAAGGCAATAATTCGAACGAGAACTCACGACAGATCTTTCAGCTCCCAGTGAATGCGAGGCTAGGCCTTAATGTCGCCTATATTCAGTAAATGGAAGCTCTGGCCTCTTCCTAATACATTACTGACGAGCATAGAATTAACCATTCATAAATAATAATGAGAGGTTGGTGAAATTTACAGTTCTTAACTGATTGAATCCACAGAGTTCAGTTAAAAATGTAATTTAGGCAATACTTTAAGTATAATGATATTATCAGAAGCTCCAATCAATTAATACGAATGTGTGGTAATTATGAAGCAAAGTAATAAAATAATATAAAAATGGCCAATCAAGAGATCAATACATGCCTAGCACTATCGCAAAAGCAATCAAAAAGGGAAAGAATTTGGCTAAAAACTAAACTAAAAAGCATATATATATATATATAATTATGTATAGTATATAACTCATTCTATGAGTAGTTTTATAACTAAGGCATGGAAATATAGCTTTTCCATTTATTACACCACATTTTTTCTGTTGAACATTGAGTGGAAATCACTTCCACTCTTGAATAAATCGTCCCCAAGCGACCAATAAAACATGTCGCCTTGAGGATGGTTAGATATAAAATGGGGCAATAGAGGACATTATATGGCCCCATAAAGTTGTTTTCTACTTCGTATATCCACGATTGTAATTTGTTAACGCCTCAACGATAATTTACTGGTCAAGAGAAAGAGTATCCTCATTGTCATGGATACCGAGTCGTATTAAAACATTTATTGACCATAACGTGAAGGATCGATGAGCTTCTAATAACAGAGCTGCAGAAATTTCAATTAAATTTGGTTGAACCTCAAGACTAACCCCAGACGTCATTACAGAGCAAAGTACTGTTTCAGCTAATAAAATTCCGCCCACAAATGAATTGGAGGCCATAAAAACACAACCACCACCCAGGCATGGGTCGCAACCTGCGGCAAAGCAAGCAAGCAAGCAAATGGAGAACACAAAGAGAAGGCTCAGCATTACTATAGACAACGATGGAGTCTGGTCAGACCAGAAGTCCTTAGCTTTAGATAAGAAAAGTCCATTAAAGTAACCGCGGATATCTGGTGTTTTCCTATTTATTCCGAGTCAATTTTTGTGCTACTTCACCCTCAAATGTAGTCCTCTCTCCACAAGCTCTAAACATAAATTCATTCGGAATTAGTTATATTCTCAATTCAGCCAGATGGAGTGTATTTCGAGGCCAAGCTCTAATCTACTTAGGCCCTCTATAAATATCTCAACTGGAGATCTTCGACTTCTCTGACTGCTAAATGCTGCTGGAGCACTGGACGTGAAAGTTAAGATTTCACTAGAATAATGAGAAGATCTGAAACACATAAGCGAGAATCTGAAGAATTCATTACGAAGAGTCTGAAAAATAAAAAAAAAAACGAAAAGCACCAGAAATACAAACATGCTCTGCGATAATTAATTGTCAGAATGGAAGATAAATCAGCTGTCAGAAGTAGTCTCGAACGTCACGTTCGCGTTTTCTAGAGTAAATCCGATGAAAGAAATTTTCAGAGGCAGGCGAACATTGAGAAGAGGGTGCTGTATTTAAGATGTAATGTAAAGTAAGCTGAATATGCTAAGAGTGTTCTCTTTCTATAGGGACGTAAATGTCCCCATAATCCTTAGATTTCTACTACCCCTATTAATCTCCCCTGAAATGCAGTCTTTTCAGATGGATACATAAAGCGCCTACTTTTAGAGGCATTTTCGCTCGAGCTATGAATAAGGGGGCGCGTGTAATTCAGATCGTGACAGTGATTAGTAGTCTAAAACAGACACATGTGCGTGCTTGGGTCTTTCCTTAATTTAAGGTGTTGCCAGGGATATGACTGGCGAGTCGTGAGCTTCCTATTTCATGAAACTGGAAACATACCATAATCGAGGAGCATTTACACGTAACAGTTGATGCTCTGAATTTTTTATCAGCACCAAATAGGAGATCTGAATCTCTAGTTTCCAGAATGTTGAAACTTTTTTCTCTTCTACATACGATACAATCTGAAAATCGTGTGCCACTGCCCACCATACAGCTCCTTGTATCACTTAATTAATTATGCATGAGTATTCTCATAATATCAGAGCTCCAATGTTCTTCGATTGTAGTTAATTATTAATGAAATGGAGGATTAACCTAACTCGATAGGGATGGAGTATTTCGTATGTCTGGTGAGATTAATAATTAAGACCGTGTGAAAAGTTCTTTATTTGTACGTAAACTCGAAATAATTCCTGTGCTATGGAGATGAATTACATATTCCACACATAAAGTTGTGGGCCAGGAACCATCTATTATTCTTTCTGGGGATTGAGGTGAGGTACTCTATACAGAATATCACAATTGAATCTACTATAGCTAGGATTTTATGGAATTAAAGGAAATTATTTTATATTTTAAGCTACATTCTTATGAGTGTTAGGGGAGGGGGTCGGTTATAGACGCGAACTTAGCTCATCATCCAATATATCCGAGTAAAGAGTAAATTTCGATGCTTGCTTTTGAAATTGAGTATATTTTGTGTTTTTGGTTAAAACTCAAAAAGTATTAAGAGTAGCTGCTTCTATTCAAGCTTATATAAAATATGTATGTAGACAAATTCAACCAGCAACAAGTAAAAAAGCTAGAATTGGTCTAAGATCAATTTTTATGATACCTTAGATGAATGCCCGTATGTAATTTCGTACGTTCACCTCTCTGTGAAAGTTTGATTGTTGAAGTAGTTTTATTTCTACAACGGTTTGTCCGACAGAAAAAATGATGATAGCCAATTTCATAGGATTTCATATTCTGAAGAACAAAAAGTACAAGAAAAACGTTTAGCACTGTTAGCTTTCACAGTATACGTAAAGATCCTAAATTTTTATAATGCAACATCAATGAGTTGTCCGATTTAGCCTATTTTTGAAATTATATTTATCATTTTTATAAAAACACTGTATGTAATTTTTCAGCTCTTTACGTTGACGCATTGCCAGGCAGTGTCGAAATTTGTAGTGAAAAACGAAATTGTTTTATGGCAACTTTACGAAGGAGTTACCCGATTTGTCCTATTTGCGAACTTAAAATTTTTTTTTTTTTTTTTTTAAGACCGTGTGTACACGCGTTATCGAGTTATCGTGCAGACTAACTGACAGATAAACGGACATATGGAAATGCAGATGGAAATGCAGGAAAAAAAACTTTTAATATTATGCGCGGCTGTCCAATCCATTTTGCTCAACCATTATTATGTCTATGCGTTACAAACGGGGTATAACAATCGGAAAATCTTTCTTTTTGAACAAGAAGCAGAAAAATTCCATAAATAAAATCGCTAATTTGTTTTTATTAAATAAAATTATTTGTGCATACTGCGCACTGCATTCCAAAGTATGATGTAAGCATACCTACTCTTTTTCGAAATATGCCAAATTATTACTTTAATGGTAACAAATTGGATAAAAATTATGTGAATATAGTGCAGGTCCAGTGCGAACCTTAAAAATGATTAGTGGATATGTGCTGATTATAATTTTATAACACAAAAGATTAGATTTCTGAAAAGAGCACAAGAGAACATCCATGAGAAGCATCACTGCGCAATAGACGACCTACGTTAATTTCGACTATATAAAGGCAGTTCAATATCCAGATCTGAATTGATTTATTTTTATTTCATTAATGAGATTTATCTTTACCCCGTCAAAAAACAAGAATTTTATATACTGATCATAATCTAACATAACTAACCTCAAATTAGCGATAATATTTTCAGAGTTATATAAACCATCAGTTCTGGTACCATCTATATACCTACATATATTATAGGGAGAGCAATTTATCAGATTTAAAGATTATAAATAATTGAGACTCGCTGTTGGATTGAAAAAGGTAACAATCACATCGGTGCTAACAAGAAATCAAAACGAAGAAATCATATTCAATCATCACAAAAATATATTAATTGTACGAATATTAATCTCATAGAATAAAAGAAACTGCTAAACCTGTTTGTTTTCTTCTAGTTATTTCTAAGTAAATTTTAAATAAAAACAAATATTGAAATGCTTAGATTAGCATCAAAACTTTGAGTTCATACTCTTTCAAAACATCGAATCCGGAAGTATGGTAAAGACCATAAATATTTACCAAATATCGGTTAGGCTCCTGGTCGCTGTCTACCGATAGAGGGGCTCTGTGAATCTTTAATGCGTTCATCTTCAAACGAAACAAATTCTATTTCCAAGTCTGCAGCGCACAGGGGAATACCCTTCCCATTGAAATCTAACCCTACGCCATCACCATCACTTCTAGCTACTACCAATTTGGTTGCTGCTGCTCTTTTATCTATGTGGATAAACATTTTTGTGGATGGATGCGCTTTGTTTGCGGTTGAGATCAAACGTGATTTTATTTTTTCACTACACCAAACAACAGCGATGCTTCCAGTCTCCCGTATTATGGCAATGGTTGGTCTGGCACTTTTATGGAGTTGGCAAAGTCGTGTATGTTTAAGAAACACTCACTTCATAACGTGTGATTAGTTTCGCACGCATGGAGTTAGAGTAGACCGCAGATGAAAACACTGACGAGGTTAAGCGGAAGAAAAAAAAATTGCTGTCTTCTTATGAAACCTGAGATGAGCATCTGACTGGAGAATGGTACAAAATAAGATTGACGCCATGTGGATTAGCGAGCAGAAGCAATTAGCTATGTGTTTAAATAATGCATCTATAGTAAGGTCATTGGGCTGTCTTCAATGGAAAAAAATCATGAGAATCATAACAAATAGAGCATTATGCGGATATATGTAGGTATGCATATATATGTACCTACCTAGTCAACTGTGATAGTATAAAACTAGTGCCATTATAGGAGTTGGACTGATCGATTTCCTATTTCTTTCATTTATTTATTTGAATTTCGAATTTATATGAAATTTAAATTTTAATGAAAGTCATTTTACATTTCATAATCGCGCTAAGGTAAATCCATGAAATTTTCTATAGGAAAGGATGATACCAGTAAATGTATGGACTTTTGGTAACCCCTCCAATACAAATAAGTAATTAATCATTGGAAAAGTCTTAACATTTGGAAGAAGACTTCTTATAACACTAGTCTAGATTCCTTGTCCGATCGATTAATAGCACTTTTATGTATCAGGCGCGTATCCAGACCTGCAGCCTGGGGAAGGGGTCACAATTGAAATGTTCGAGGGGGGAGGAAAAAGTCGGAAGTAGTCGCTTTTAATTTTTTTTTTTTTTATCTATTTAAGTTAGATATCACAAAACCCAATTTTCGGTTTTATTTGGAAAACGTGTCGATAATATTATTCACATCAGTGATCAATGATCTCAGAGTGAACAGACATTAAGGACTCATATCCAGATACTCTTTCTCGTACAAAGATTGTAGAAAGAGATGTGACGCAACCGATTTTGTCATGGGTGAAGTTAATAGGCTGAACTAAAATAGAAGTATATGTAAGTACATTTACTTACGTAAAGCGAACGCTCCATTTAATTTAACAGACGTACACAAATTAACTTTAACTCGTGTGAGAGGAACTTTCGTTAAGTTTAAATATCCAATTTTCGTAAGTATAGTGCATTTAGAATCGCTCATTTCGTAAGAACGCGATGTGTCCAAACAATTAAATTATTATTAAATGATTAAAAGTGCAATGTAAAAATTAAAATGGAATAAAAATGGTACTGCGAATTAATTGAAATCAAATCTTCAATTAAATCAACTTCCGTTTATTAATTTTTTCACTTTTACCACTTCTTAAAATTTAATACATAAAATGTCATTAGGGCACTGCGAATTAATAGAAGGCACAAATCTTCAATTACATCAACTTCCAATTGTCAATTTTTTCACTTTTACCACTCTTTAAAATTGAAAACATTAAATATCAAGATAATAACTCTTACGGAATGTGAAGTATATTTAGGCTAAAAATATCAATTTTTCGTAAGTAAACCTCAGTCTCGTTTAATTTCGTAAAGTTATTTACTTCTATTGTAGTTCAGCCTAATGACTGAGAGTAAGAACTTGCACCTTGAGTCAGTTCCAAAGGAATAGGAATAGAAGTGCATAATATGTCACTGATTAGTTCTTTTCATGGGAACTTACCCCACGGTTACACCTGCAAGTACAGCTTGCATGCAAGCCTCCCTTCCAACACGATTTTTAACTTGACAGCGGAAGGCAGTTCGGTTGATGTCTTATCAGCTTGCATGCAAGTTCATTTAAAAAATGGCATTGAGACGTAAACTCTTGCGTATATTGGAAAATTATGGCAATAAAGGAAGCATCACAATGATAAAAACCCAAGAAAAAAGGAAAATGAAGGTGTTGGTAAATGATGTATTGCAAATAATCCCAGAAAATTTCATTTTCCCGGTATAAATTTATGAATTTCTCTCAAGCATTTCGTTTCCGCCATTTTGAAAACTGTATAAATGTCAAATTACTATCTCCCAGCTGCCATGGTTTTTCAGCATGCAAGTTCGCTGAAAGCTGTACTGCCAGCATGGCAGTAGAGGTTACACGTGCAAGAAGTATGGCAGTGCAAGTTGCATGCAAGCTGTACTTGCAGGTGTAACCTCGGGGTTAACTGATCTTGATTGCTTCTAAAAAAAACAGTTATCAATGGTCTTATCAGTGTTCTGCTTTCCACTTTCGCTACTATTTCTACCTCCATCGCAAACTAGTGTAGCTAGTTTAAATTAAAAGTAAACGTGAAGTTAAACTAAACAACAGTACAAGCAAAGCAACGGCAACTATCGCAGGCAGAGGAAAGTGAATGGTTTTTATTTTTATAGTCTTGCCGTAAAAATTGTGAAGAAAAATTGTAGAAACGATTTTAGTGGCATCAACCCAACTGAACGTTTTCAGCATCCAATAGTATATAAAAATTCGAAAGAAAAATTTCAAGTAAATTTCTAAGAAGAAAATGTATGTTTGGCAACCCTCATAAATATCTTTAGCGACCCAGATCAGCCAAGGCAATATGACTGTTTGGAACCATTGTCCGCCGCCAGTAGTGTATGAAAAATCTAAAGAAAGATTTCAGATCTTTCTAAGAAAACTGAATGCTTGTGCCTCTATCCGAACGAGTGAACCACCAGAATCAATGCAACAATTTGTTTGGACCGTTTGTCGGTGAATAGTTATTCATTCAAATTCTTAAGAACAATTTGCAAGTATATTTCTAAGAAAAATGTAATGCTTCCCTACGAACGTAAAAATTTTGAACAACTTAAGCCCAATTCAGAATCGGTGAAGCATGCATCAACGCAGCATGCAGCAGCTGTGATGAAAGGTTTGATATCATGGGATCATATGTCGCAATTCGCAATCGGCGCAGCATGCATCATGATGCAAGAGTTTGGAAAATTTTAAAATTTGATGCATGCTGTAACAGTTCTGCCAACATACTAAGGCATAAAAAAAATTTCAAATCTTATTTATCTCATATTTCCTCCGGATCTATTTTTTTTTTAAAGAAAAACCACTAAATTAAAATTATGCACAATATAAAAACTCGGTATTAAGGTGTTATGTTTGTAAATAATTGTGAATTATAAAAAAAGTTAGTATTACAAAGTTTCCTACACTGCTTGCTGCAAATATGCTTGTTGCGCCGATTGTGATTGTCCGCAAAATCTATGCAGCATGCATCATGATGCATGCTGTTCCGATTCTGAATTGGGCTTCAGGCTTGATCAGTGTCGCTATAAATAATCAACGGGTGGCTAGATTGATTGGAACTAGGGTTCTACTGGAAGAACCGTAAAACAAAATTTGTTAAGTCAAGGCTTAAATAAAATTGCGACGGGAAACGCCAAACGACGAAAAATGCTGCTGTCAAACTTCTAAAAGCACAGCGTCTTATGCGAATGCGAAAATTACGATGGGCGCCGGTCAGCAATCGACGAAAATTGATCAATTTCTAATTTTGCCATCGTCCCTGCAGTACTACCAATAAAATTAAACGAATGAAATTGTTGTGGCAGTTATTTTTGTTACGGTTGTAAGACGTCGCGTCAATTTCAAAACAATGGATTTTGATGAAGTGCGAAATTTATGATTTACAAGACAACCAAGAAAGACATGGTTTGGGTGAATATTTCAAGGTAGGGATGCACACGATGTATCGATACATCGATAACATCGATATTTCTGAAAAAATATCCGATGTTTTGACATCGATTTTCGTCTTTAGAAACATCGCCAACATTGATATTTTATATTTGATACATTGATCAATGGTATGGCATTACAGTGGAAAATTAGGTCGAGGTTAAGAAATTGTAGAATTGCAGTAACACAACAAATTTATGCCTGGGGTGATTCTAATCTTTTGTCGTACTAATGTCAGAATATAGAATAAAATGAAATAATCTTTTCCATTCCTTGTTTACAAGTTTAAAAATATTTTTAGAATTTAAGTACTTGTATTGCATGTATTGTAAGTTGATGTAGAATATCAATTTACTATAGTTTAAGATATATTACACAAGATTATTGGTAGGGGGTACCAAAATTTGCATCATCCTTTAAAGAATCACGTTGGTTGGAAATTTCCATAATTGTACAGTGGCAGGTGTTGATCTGTTTACTATGCCAAATATTGAGCATTCTTAGTTTATCTAAACAAAAAGTAAAGGAAAATTTCTTTCTAAATTTAAATTTTATTTTATATAGATCACTTTTCTTTTAATGGATCTCATACTTCGTGCGGAGGTAGGTACATAATAGGTGTGTTCCGCCTTTATGTATCTTGAATTGCTGCGTCATACATTGTAAAGCTACCAAGTTTTAAAAAATAAAGTTCGTTGGTTGTGTGAGGCGTTCTTTTGTAAATATAAATAAAACCTAGTAAGACAATTAAACGAAAACTTCCCTTTAAGAGAAAAGGAGTACTGAATCGTTAAATTTTCATCAAAACAATTATTCTCCCCGATTTTAATATGTTAAATTAGAATCAAATATAAAGACTCCAGCAACAAACAAATAACATATCCAGGCATATAATTCTGGCTAAAAAGATTTCCACTTTTTAATTTTACATTTACATTTTGTTCCAATATGAAATCATAGGATATACTAAGTCAGTTATTTTGTTTATATCTGCTGCATAGAAATAATGATGGTACTGCAAAACACCCGTTCAATAATAAAATGCCCATGTCCGTTCGTAAGACCATGTCCGTTCATGTTGATTTAACGAGCGAAAATTGTATATACTTACTACTTCGTAGGGTTGCTATAACAAATTTTAGTTTCCCTATATATTTGGATACTCGCTGAGAAAGCGTTGATGGAGACGTAATACACATTTAAATATTCGACATTTAAGTTTAAAAGTGGATTGAACCGTTACGTAAGTGTGCCTTACAGTACATAGAATCTTGCACGTTTATGTGGATTCTGATTAAGAACGTGATACAGGCCCTAAATGTTGCGCGTTTACTACGGAACTGAAATTTGAAGTGACCACATAAAACCGAATTCAACCAGCCAGTGGTAGGATTCAGCCACTGTTTCTTAAATTGTGGGAGAATTTTGTGCATAATTTGTGTATTGTTAGTATTATTACCTATAATTTCTTCACAGCTATTTCCGGATGAATTTTACTCTTTTTTGAATTGGATCATACTTTTCATACAAAGAATTATAAATATAACGTTTCTTCAACAAAATAATAATATTACAACAATTAAAACTGCATAAAATTCCAGGCATTGCACCTGAATTTTTCTAAAAAAAACAACCCCCTATCATAGTTCCTTCTTATACACTTTTCTCATAAATTATAGACTATCTAGAGAAGCCGCAGCTAGTTCTTTATGTTACAGAAGAGCTAGGGGATAGTTGTAACAGGGATAAGTAATAACACAGAAACTTCAGAATGAATTTGATAATTTTCATGTATGTGGTCTGGCACCCGAAGGCTACGGATAGGTCATGCTTAGGGGGGAGGGAAATCGTAACGGTATCCGAAATAACGGGACTTTAAAATATTTGGGTATGTTTTTATAGAATACCATGTAACTTCTGAACGTTACACCCTATGATGATGATTTAAACTTTGGTAAATAGATAATCATTGGACCTTTCCAATACTCTATAAAATTTTGCCCTCACCCTTTTCAAGTTATGGCTCAACAAAGTTAAAATTTTGGACTTTTTAATCGTTTTTTTATTTAACCACTTTTTTTTATCAAAAAACTCATCATCAATATCAACTTTTCATATTGAATTTAAAAAGCCCAAAAGCTTAGCTTTGAAATGATCTATCAGACTCTGTACCCAAAATGTAACCCTTTCTGCGTTTTTTGCATTCTTTCTTAAGCATCTCCAGCGAAATGGCTGAAAAAGTTCAATAAGTGCCAGAAAGTAGGCAATTATCTTTTGGAAATGACATTCTTGAGTATTTGGTCTCAATAATGAAAGTACAGTTCCAGTTTACAGCTGTTTTGTTCTAAATTCCCCTCCATGGTTCTAAATTATGCTGAATACACCTGAGGTCTTACTACATCGTTTTTGATGATTAACTACTACCATAGATGGCACAAGAACTAGATGTCGCATGGCATACTAAAACAGAGTATACAGATTGTGAAATGGGTAGTGTATTCTGGAATGGACCATAACATATTGTAGAGCATGCCAAAAGCAAATATTTTTATAATAGCAGTTTTTTATACATTTAACCGACTTCTTCCATACTTCAGATACGAAAAAATATGAATCACTCGACGCATACATCATTTTAAATCTTGTGGTCCATTGCGGAATGGACCACCCCGCCATATAAATTTTGTATACTTTTTTGGTACTGTATGCGACATCTACTTCTTGTGCCATCTATGCTACTACGCATAATCTCGTGCTCATGTCGTCAAATAAAATTTTCAAATGCATGTGTGGGAAGCAAACACAAAAATCCAGGTCGTTTTGACGACGGGGTTTTACCATCCATTGTAGATTAGGCATTATGGTAGTCCAAAGCGAACTGGTTGCTTAGTTGTTTTAAATTCCATTACTGGGTGCTGTGCTGACTGCCGATTTTGATCTTGTGTCGTAGCTTAGGCGCACATGTTTGTCACATATTTTCACATTTCACCACAAGTTTGACGTCCTTTTATTTTCACCATTTTAATTTATCCCGATTATCAACTACAAAATGAATTAAAATGAATTTGAAATGAATAAACGTTAGAATATATTCCCAAAAGTACGACAAATTCATGCTGAAGTAGAATCGACGCAACGCAACGGAACGAAAATAAATCAAATTTCCGCAGCAAAACTGAGGTGAACGCGGGCTGCTTACATGGACGTTTATTTAAATTAAAATGAAAGCGAAGTTTGGGCCAACATTGTGTCGAAAAAATATGGATAAAATTTTAAAACTCTGTTGTATTTGCTGTGTAATTTCCATGTAAGAAAATGATCTAAATGAGTTGTTTAAACAAAGAAGATTGAAAATATCAGCATACGAATTATTGTTGAGCTTGAAATCCCTTTTCTTCATTAGCTGTGTTCTTTTGTGTACCTTGTTCTAGAACTCCCATATACTGGAGAGAACAAATTGTTCTGTCGATTGAAGCGAACTATTTGTACTGTTCTCTTCATTTATACATATTCTATGAAAATGTGTGAGGCGTTCTTTTGTGTATCTTTTGTTCTGCTCTGTTCTGCGGACACAAAAGAACACAGCTATTATAAGTCACTAACTTATAACAATGGACTGAGCGTATTGTCATTTTCCTATAGGAAGGAATGGCACGAGCTATGACAGATTTGGGGCTACCAACACAAAATATCGCTTACTGAACGTTTTCTTATGCCATTTGATGTTTTTATGTTGGCTGCACATGCAATCACCGCAGAAAGAATAAGGTAAAGATAGTGTTTACCATGCTTCGTCTCTCTTGCCCATACGCTCAGGTAAAAATAAACTTTTGAAAGTCGGAATGAGTTTAATTTCTTAAAAGAGTACTTAAAAAGGATTAAAACATCATTTGAACACAAGAAAAATATTTTTTTAATTTAATTCGATTTTCGGGTGTAACATTTCATCTGGTTGGTTGAGTTTTACATGTTTTTATGCAGTAAACGTTTTAAAGGGTGCTCAAACTCTGATATACAAAAAAAAATATTTTTTTCTACCACATGAATTAGCAAATTGCTCAGTCCATTGTTATATAGGTCCCCATCCACTTACAGATTATCTGCAGATTCAGACTGTAGATGGCATCTATCAGTCCAAATCTGTTTTCGTCCACCCACTAGTATCAGATCAGATCGTAAGTTTGAAATTTGACAGATAGAAAACTTAAGATAAACTGACGACTAAGCACACACCTACAGTTGATCTTTCAGTCCATATAGTAATTAGTCTGTTCTCATGCAATTCGGATGAATTTTTAAAATGATTTTATCATAGAAGAAAATTGTTGCTCTGATATTAATAATTCTTTTATCAGAAGTACCAGTGAAGAGTAAAAAAGTTTCTGGGTGAAATATTGGTTGAGTCACAAAGCAACTCACATATGAGGTTACTAAATTTTTTCCTATAAGAATTAGTAGTAGATTTATAACGTTCTATTTATTCATGATAAAGTTTTTCTTTCTTTTTTTTCTGTCATATTTTACTTTCCATGTTTCCTGTATACTTTAGAATTCCATGAATGCTGTACTTCTATCCATGTTGGGTATGATAAGAAACTACAATTATCTGACGAAAATATCTGATCTGAAAATAATAATTGACGATAAAATTGCACACTTTGTATGCAGTTTACAAATCTGCAGTCCTGTTATCTGACGATGAACTGCATGTGTGTGGTGTATTTATCTACAGATGTACAGTCTGCAGTCCATGAACTGCCGATCTGTTTGACAATCTAATCGTACAAATTTTCAACATACACACGCAGATTACCTAGACTGTAGATCAAATGGTACGATTTGAACTGTTAATGGGTGGCGGAATTCAAATATATCTACAGTTCGGATCAGAAGATAATCTGTAAGTGAATGGCGGCTTAAGTCAGTGATTATAAATGGCTTTATTTTCTCATACTTGTTTTACTTTTCTTTCTCTTATTTTGTTCTATTGCAGGAGCGAGATAAACAATCCGTGAACACAACTTTTAGGTTATTTTCATTCGTTCTGTTGCTCAAATTTCACATTTTATTAAACTTGTTGCATACGATTGCAACTTCCTCAGACCACTGTGCGCAGCTCCATTTGAGAAGCATACAAAAACAAAAACCGGTTTGATATTTCTCTCCGTTCCATTGCTTTGCGTTGTGTTGCGGCCATTGTAATTCAGCCTTTAGCCAACTGCTTCCAAGGTTGTGGCAAAAATTTTAAATTATGGTAAATGGCTATTCTACACCTAATTAGAGCATTAAAAGTGCTAACATCGAAGGAATAAATTGAATTTGTTGTGTGAAGTAGCATTTCCTGTTCATTCTACGGGTAAGGCCTGCTGACCTGAACAGAAATACACAAAACTCAACAAAAAAAAAACATTTCATTTTGATATTAAAGACCGACAAAAGATCAGAATCAAGAGCCTGGTTTCAAAATCGGACGAACCATTTTGAAAAGAAATGCAATAAACATAGGGGCGGCTATATTTACAGATATTCATTTAGGCTTCTAGGATATGGGCAAAGTTGGTCTTACAGAAATTACAACTTCTCCTAGTTTTATAAAGGGTAACAAATTTACGTAGTACCAGATTCAAATTGTGGAAGATTCGTGTTGGCGGGTATTTTGAAAATAAATAACAATTTTGAAAATAATAATTTTCAGATATTAACAAGATCTCAAATCACACGCTCAAAGAAAGTTGATATTAAAATATTGGTACTTTGTCTGATTAGGCGAAAATACGATACTGAGTTTTTGAGCAAAATGAAAAAAACAAAAACATACAAAATAGCTAAAAGACGGCTTGGGAGGAAAGAAATTCAGTACTTCAAACTTGTCAAGTCTCCTGGAAATTTCTTTCACACAGATTCAGAAATTTACTTACTTTTTATGGGAAAGTCAAGTTAAATTACATACATAGATAACTAGTTCTATGGACGTATGTCGAATATACATTTTGTACATTTTATATATGTTTATAGCTACAAAATATTTTTCAAACATCGTGGTTCGTCTTGGAATTCAAGCCACATATCCCACTTGTATCCTTGAATGCAAATTAAAATCCATACTTTATCTCATTTATAGTATATTAAAAAAAATGTGTTTGGAGAAAACTTACAGGAATTTCACATACAACCTATATGTATTAATTTATGAGATAAGTGTTACACATCCGCCCGTTTAAAAGAACATTCCTTCATAAATTATAGCTTTATAATGTAGGGTAGTTAGAAAAAAATGTGCATATCGATGGAATTGGCTAGAAAACGTATAACAAAGAATTTATAAAAATATTGTTAACTATTGAATTTTAGATCCTCTTTCAACAGAAGTATCTACTCTTACGGTATAAGAGCAAAAAATCTTTCAAGTTGCAGTGCTCCCAACTTAATCGTTAAAAATCTAATTGATTTCCGTGGTGAACATTACTTTAACGCTCGGTACTGTGAAGTCTTCAATCGTGGTATTATACCCCTTCGGGCAAATTTGAAATTTCCAGCTCAACATCGATTGCGGGTCTCGCGGATCACCTTCGGTATGACTGCCTTTCACTTATTTACCAACGCAAGGTGCCGCGACGGTAGAATTACAATATTTCTTAGTGAGAAGAAGTCCAACCGCGGTAGAGTAAAAATAATTGTCTGACAATAGAAAATTGAGACAGGAAAATTCAGGCAAGATGTGTACAGGGTCATTGCATAAAATATCACACAGGGGTTGCGGACACATTTTTAAAAAAATTGAAAATTTGACTTACATGTATAGACTTAAGATATGTAATTATTTTGTTTTTTTTTTTATTACTTAAATGCGTTCTTTTGTTTATTTCGGGAAATGTTTAGCTTAACTACCCGTATATTCGCTTAGTATTATTTGATTTGCTTGTTTATAAAAAATTGGAATCGGGCAATTTATGTCTGCTTCCACTTATTGATGACAGATTGCCATCGTGGAATAGGCTCTATTTCATTCGTGTTTTTGACCTGGTACCTTCTATTCGAGGAATGTTTTACGTATTTCTCTCGGAGAAAAGAGACAATTTATTCTAAGAAATAATACTTACTACTGTCATTTAAAATAAAATACGTCATTATTATAATAAATAACTTGGCTGCCTTGCGAAAGTGCAAGATAGTAAAATTCCTCACTCCACTATATTTTCATGTAGGCAAGAAAAACAACTTTTTAAAAAGGTCTGAAAAACCTGTCACTACGAAAACTAATTCCGCAATCTTCAATTATTTTAGATCAACGTAGATCCAATGCGACAATTGATAGGTGACATCGCAGCGTTCAGTAAAGATTCGCGTAAATTATTTTATTGAATGGATCAAAGAAACAAATTTACATTTACAAAAACTTTATCATTTTCGATTCATGGGTTTTATCACTTTTCTTTAATTTTTATTTTTCTGCTTACACCGACACATTTTTTTTTCAGTCATAAAAGAACAAAATGGAAAAATGCAGGGTGGAAAACCCATAGCAGTAGTCCATATACTTAGGTTTTATATAAGCCTTTATAAAGTGTGGTAATACAATCGAGCGGAAAATGACATTTGTACAGGAATTGGAGCATTTATATTCTACAATTGCAACTTCCCTGGAAAATTGGATATGTGAGCTCTTTACAAACGTACCAAATGACAGTAGCTACGCATTAGACATTCTTAATTCTTAAAGAAAGTTAACGGCTTTTTATACCCTCTAGATGATCACATGGTATAATAAGTTTGTCATTCCATTTGTAACACCTAGAAATAATTATGGTAGAGCAAAATTGATTGGACACCCACGCATAATATTAAAAGTTATTTTGATTTTTGCATGTCCGTCTGTCTGTCCGTGCGCGCGATAACTCGAGAACGTGTTCACTTAGAAAGCTGAAATTTTGTACACGGACTTTAAAAAAAAAAGTAAAATTAGGTTCGAAAGTGAGACAAATCGAGCAATACCTTGTGGGTTACCATACAAAATCTCGGTTTTCACTATATATACACACTATGTACACAGCCTGAGAACGCGTCAACATAGAGAGCTGAAATTTGGTACATGGTATTTTTATTATAATAAAAAATAAAATTTCAAAAATGGAATAAATCGGGCAACCCCTTTTTGGTGTTGCCATATAAAAATTTAGGTTTTTTACATATACTGTGAAAACGGTCAGTCCTAGATATTTATATTGTATTAAAACCATCTTAA
The DNA here is from genome assembly GCA_963924295.1 of Dioctria rufipes. Taxonomy (NCBI): domain Eukaryota; kingdom Metazoa; phylum Arthropoda; class Insecta; order Diptera; family Asilidae; genus Dioctria; species Dioctria rufipes. The sequence continues at coordinate 96,227,036 of OZ002740.1, read as the reverse complement.
GAATACGAAATCCTATAAAATTGGATATAAATATTTTTTCTGTCCGACGAACTGTTCTATGCGAAAAACTACTTCAAAAATCAATCTTGCATAGATCGGTGGCCATACGAAATTTTATACGGGCATTTATCTAGGGTATCATAAGAATTGGTCTTAGACAAATTCCAGTTTTATTTTGTTGTTTATTTTAAAAAAGAATATCAAGAAGTTTAACCGAATTTTTATTTTCGACGTTGCTTTTCTAATAAATAAAAAATTTTAAAATACATACTGCCATCTCTCCTTAACCTATGTGGATCTGAAAAGTGACAAGCTAGGCTAGGGACAAACTCCAGGAAGAACTACGGCAAAGTTTTCGTGTGAAAAAATGCGCTATTCCAGGAAGTTTTTGTTTAAATCCGATTTGTATTCAATTTGAACTTCTAATATTTTGTTGGGACGTCAGTATAAAAAAGTTAACCAAGAACCAAGCCCTTGATAAGGAAATTATGGAAAGGGCAAACCTGATGCATGAGAAAGATGAAGGCGACCTCGCTAGCCACGTACAGATCTAATTATCCCTTTCTTGGAACAGAATATGCTGTTGATGTTGCCAGCTCAGTAATCCGATCTCTCATCAAAGCGGATGGTTGTATAAAGCATCAGAAGCGACGGAAAATCTAAGTATTTGCAGCTGTATGAAACTTTTTCTTGATATTCCAAATGGGAAGTATACTGAATTTCGCATGTGTCTCGAAATACAGGGCTGTGGTTGATATCATCATGCTCATCTAACAAAGATGGGATTTGTTAACCTGAATATTTGTCCTACCTGAAAGAAGAGCCTGACACAACCGAACACTATCTATTCGCTTGCTCGGCCTATACCCGGAGCAGGCTGGATACTCTTGGGTCTGCGCTCCTATCTGCGGATGTGCTGAAAACTTTACTTCTACTTGATATGATGCGCTTCATTAAGAGGACAAGAATATTTCGTTTAGAGGTCTTTCTTTTAGCAGGTTTCTCCTACCTGGAAAAAAAAATTGGAAAGACGATTCTTCGCGAATTCGCAATTCGGCTTTTGACTTACTTTTTGTGGAATTTGGGACATTAAAGCACACTACTCCTACCATGAAATTATATTCCATGTATACTTACTTAAGGAGAGAGAAATGCAGAACATCTTGAAGATAGTTTAAATTTTACTAGACCTTGCATATAGTTTTCTGTAGATGTGTCTTCGTGCAGAAACTTTAACTAGAAAAAAGAGAGCGATGCAACCAAGCAGTGCGGTTTTTAAAATAACTTCGCTCTAAAACTTGAAAATAGAGGTTTTGGTGCTAAACTAGGTAAAATGATATTTATATTCTTAGTATCATGTTTACTAAATTTTAAAAAATATTACTTTTCATTCATTACGTAATGTAATTTGTATTCTTATAGTTCTTTGCAAGCTGTTCATCTGATTAACGAGGGTTCGCTGAAATACTACTAGAAATCTTTTAGTCGAACTGTCGGCGACGCTGTACGTTTCAATTAATTTTCTTACAATATAATCGATAGTCATTCTCCTCATAGCATTTATTAATATATAATCTTTTCTCTGTTATTTTTACCTCCATCCATGGCCTTCCTGGCTCCATCTTTGTTCACATTTACTACTTTCTTGGATTGATTTTTGGCAGATCACAATACCATATATACACTATACGTTTTCTGGACATTCATTACATATAGTCACTCCACGCAAAGTTTATGTAGTGCCTTTTATATATACATAACCAACACAAGAAAAAACACACTTTCATTCTATTTTTGTCTCTCTCCGTCCAGTGTGCGCGTTTTTCTTGTGCAGTCGTTCGGATTTTCATTGCTAGATTAGGAGCATTTATTCTCTGGCCCAAAGATGTCCACGGAAACGATATAGGGGACCCTACTACAGGGTTCCCTCAAAAATAGCGAAGTTAGTTATTGTTGACCACGTATTTTTCATTTCTCTTTTCTTTTTCATTTTTTCCAGTGGTATTTTTGTTTTATTCAACTTAAGTCATTACTAACCTTAAAAATTTATTTTTTTGAGTATAAAACAAAATTGAAGTCAGTTCTTAGTCAGCACTGACATCTTAATCGGATTTTTCGTTCTTTAATTCAGAGAAAGTCCGATAACTAGGTTTGATAGTTCCCAGTAATACCTCCAACCAACCATAAGTCGGCGAGACCTACAAAAGTTTAGGCGTGCGAATACTAATTACATTCACGCCTGATTCCTAATGACATGGCCAAAGTCCATTTTTAAGGACTGATTTGAACATTCATATCATTCAGAAAATCGATAAAGTCATCTTGTAAAAGAAAGCTTTATTTCAGTTCAATTCCCGATTACAAACCCCCAAGGGAATTGACAACTGCTTACAAATTCTCTAAAATTGCTCAATTTACATTATACAAACAATTATCAGTCCTGATAGGAAGAATATTTCTTAAAAGTAAAGTTAAAATAGCAAATTCTCTGAATTAGAAATTTGAAACAAAGATATACCCTTAAATTATATTTTAATCTGTTACATTTTATATGATATTTTTTTTATCATTATTGGACAATTTCCTTAATACTAAAAGAGATATGTAAGTACCTACCATACCTATATATGTTTAGATATTTTCAAAGAAATCTCACTTAAATCTGTTTTCGCAGTCATAATTTATTGGCCAAAATTCTACAAAGGATCAGAACTTAGGCATAGGAGGATATAGTCGTATATACACACATCTTCTCTCTTTCTCATTTTCAAACCCATCAAAAGGAATTGTAATGTATCCTAAAATAACTGTAAGTGGCATCAGATGTGATGCCATAATGGGAATATTTTATCCCTTAACTGGTCACTCGAGGACCTGGTTAAGGTCAACACCCAAATCCGGCAAACCGCATGTCACATTATCTAAAAGAAATCGTTTATATTCCTTGATGATGCCAATTTACCCCTAAAGGCGCTACAAATCTCATAAATATTTCATGTTTGGTCCTCAGTGGATATGCTGGAACTGGTGGTTATACCATGGTCACGTTATAAGAAATATTATCATCGTCGTCGTCATCATAATCGGCATTATCGAAGGGCTCCACCCATTTCAAGACCCATGTCGGGATAAAGAATCTACGGAGCGATAACATACGACTATCAGTAGCCTGGAGCTGCTTTGGACTTCCTCTTTTAATTCGAGATGAAAAATAATTTGGTTCTGACGACCGACCCTATCACGTGCAACAACTGTCAGGAGAACGCCAATGGGTATGTTTCATATATACACAGTGTGCATAGGACGTGACGAGAATATGCTCGAATGCAGGCCAGATAAACCGAATCAGTCAAGGATGCTAATGGCCTTCTATCACGCAACTACTAGAACTCCGTAAATTGGAACAGCAAGACACCCGATACGGAGGAGACAGACGACTCAAATAGCTGCAAGCAATTAAAGTCTGCTTATAATTGTCAGCACTATTCATAAAAGAAGGATGTTCGTGTCGTCTATGGGGAGTCATAAGCACTTATTACTTTGCTTGTATGCACCCCAATAATTGATTTGAGGGCGCGCATATATTTAAAGGGTGAGTAGGAGAGTCACTAAGAATCGTATAAAAAGTATCTAAATTTAGACAAAATCATCAGCATATGCGCGTCCGAAAACGCGACGCTCCGTGATATTATTTAAAATAATGCGACCCGAAATTTTGTTATACAATGCAGGGCCTCCTCCTAATATATCAATTTTTTTTTTTACCGAGGTCTGCTATTTATCATTCCAACTTTGCAGTAACTATCTTCAGACTTCGTAGCATCGTGAGTATATTGTACATATTATGGTGGCGTCTGAGCTGATTGAAGATAGAAGCATGGAACCACTTATTGGGACTATGAAAAATAAAATTGTCGCCAGAAGTTTGAATGTGCAACACAATGTTTATCACCTCTCCATTAAACTTACGACTGTCTTCTTCTGCTAGAATATGACCAGCTGTTTGCCTGGAAGTTGGAACGGGATATTATTATAAATATGAAAAGTACGAGTCAGTATATGTATATGTACGCCTGTTTGTCATTTTATAGAAAACCTAAACTTATTGCAGCTTCTGTGAAACATCAAGTATATCGTCTGTACTATCTGCTCACATTGAGTGTAGACGGTCGGCTAGATAAATGCCACTTCTCAAATTTTTTTATGGTTCGAGAAAAAATGAAAATAGATTTGCTTCCACTTGAATTCTTAGTTCTTACATTTTATGACCGGAACAAGCTGCCTATTTCAAGGGAGCAATATTTTCTTGGATCTAGAGACTTCATATAGGAAGGAATTTCAGAGGCCTGTGTGATTAAGTGTCCTCCCACAAAAAGTAGGGAGATATGAATTTGATTTCTTATTCGAACGCGCCATCGAATTCCACCAAATAAACGAATATAAATTTTTGATATTTTATGGCATAGATAAGCACGGATTAGTATTTTTGTTCTATCAAAATGAGTCATGGTACCCAACGATCCACCTCGACTTTTATTGCCTTTTAATGAACGCCTGTAGCGTACAGCTCTGCAGATAGAGCCGGCCGTTGTGATTTATAGAACTATTTATTGGACGCATCGATTTAAGTTTTTTATTTTTCTAACAGAAGATAGTAGATGTAATAAAACTTTGTTATAGGAACAATAAATGACTCCTAATGTGGAAAGGTTCTGATAGTATATATCTTGCTGTATAAGTACATGACACCTTTCCAACACAATTCAGTGGGAGGTCTATAAATTTTCCATCCAATCACATAATTGAAAAAGTAATTGAAAGCAGAGGCTATAAATATGATTTGTGATGTATGTTAGGGCTGACCAGGAGGTTTCACATATCAACAGGACACGGGGGCAGGCATAGTGCATAGATATTTATCTCACTGTCACCAACAGTATTCATGCTATGCAATGCAATTATTGCTTTAGATTTCAGTTATGCGTTTTGTTAATTAGGAAATTTAATTTAACTTTACTATTGTGTTCGTGTGTTTTCATTCATTGATCGATCCTCATACAAAAAAAGTTCGTCAGTCATCAATAGCTGGCCATGCACGAGCGTAATTTTCTACGGATTTGATCCGCGGATAAGATGGATCTTGTCCGCGAAATTGATTTCTGCGGATCAGGTTAGCTGTCGCTCCTTAACGTGACGGATCTAATCAGCGAAACCAGTCCGCGGATCTATCCACTTTTATTATATCAGCTCCGTTGTGAAATTAATTGAATGTTTTGTTTTTGACGGATTTGGTCAGTGGGCTTGGTGTTTCATGCTTGTTGAAAGATGTGGGGAGTTTCATACCGGATCCGTCATATATTAAATGGCACCGAACAGTAGGAAACTAGTCGCTCTAGTGGCTGCGGATATTTTTGCTTTAAATTTTAATGCCGTAATAAAACCGATATAAGATCAAAGTAGGTAAAAAAGTGGTTAATTGAAAAAATGTTTTTGGACATATGAAATAAATAAAAAAGCTCCGTACAAATTAACCACAAGATTTCAAAAACTATCTACGTATTTTGATCTATTGTTAGGTAAGTAAATAAAAATTAAAAAAATTGGAAAAATTAATCAACATTTTTAATGGAAATGGAAGAGTTTCTTGGCAGGACCATTTGCCATAAAAGGAAAAGCATAATACGAGTAAGTCCCTACATATGTATGCACATCCGTCTTATTAAATTAACAAACTTATATTGGCTGAAAAATTTACGAATATAACTTTAGTTTTATTTTCCAAAGAATTATCTATTACAAAATATATACCTTAGGCCCTTAGTCTTGCTCAAAATTTATGAGGTCCTCATTTTGGTCTAAATTTTTAGATGCAAATAATTGATTTTGTTCCTAAAGAAAATCAATCAATTCGTAGTTACCTACATTTATATTGCAATCGAATATTGTTTTATATATAAAATCTTTGATAACACTGTGTTATGAAAAAAAAAAAAAAAGATAAACTGGATATTCCTTTGACGAGACATAGGTATAGGTTGGTTGTAGGTCTAGTAGAACCAAAAGTAGTAGCATACGTACTAGAAATTTCTCAGCACCTCCAAAATCTCATCTTAGAAAAAAACAAAATCATTATTCGGTAGGTTTATAGAATAAAAAATGGCGGAGTTATAAATTATTATATACATGGACCTACCGAATAATGAGTTTTTTGCTCTCAAATGTAATTTTGGGGTTGTATGAGAAATTTCTAATATGCCACTATTTTACGTTACACTATAACGACAACCTACACTATGTCTCGTCAAAAGTATATTTTAACTATACACAGTGTAAATATTACCACAAGGATAGTGTATACAAATCTTCTATCCCTGCTCTCCCCTCCTCCTGGAAGAATAATTTTTCGTATTGCTAATTTGGATACTCTTTCTTTAAAAAATTCATAAGCGAATTTTATATTAAATTTTATTTTTATAATTTCGGCTTTTAATTTGCCGAAGACATAGCATTTCCTTATACTTTTAATTAATTCTGCCAAAACTGGTTTTGACTACTCCATCTTTAAAATTTTAGTGTAACTAAAAATACCTAGCAGACCTCTTCCTACAACAATTGCATTGTTAATGGTCGATGACGAACGGAACCGTTCCACGAAGGAATTCATTCGTGGAACTGATTCACTCGTTTTATTCACTAACATACAAAATTGATCCGCGGAAGAAGCCCGCAGCAGATCAGATTTATCAATATAAACAATTTTTCGAAGGGAATATAATCACAGGTCTGCGGATTTTAAATGAGAATCATGTTATCACCAGAATAACTCCACCATTGGCGGGCACTGCTGGACCTTCACCTCAAGCTCATAGATTAATGAGGTAAAATGATATCTATACCTACCGACATCTTCGTTTATCTAATTACCACCTGATAATTAAAAAAAAAAAAAATCCGGAATAATTTTTGACACCACAGATAGAATATTACTCCAACAGCGATAATGCTGAATAACTAACGGTTTTGCAAATGCCATCTCTAATTTGGGCGGGGGCGACAGCGTAATAGAGTAAATTAGTAAGTTAATAACTAATGAAGCGAGATTAAAATTACAAATTTGTGAGGCCTCCAGGCTATGAGAAATGGAGAGGATGGGGAAATGAAACTTTTGCCGAAGTAAAACAGTCTTAAGGCGATAGCAAGAAAATCGTAATTATGTAGATAGGCCAGAGTTAAAATATGCTTTCACTGTGTATTTACGTATGTTTCTCTGACTTTATATGTAGGTATCTTACACAATTCCCCTTTAATTCGAGTTAATTACTCCTCTTGCAAATAATTGGCATATTTTAATTGACGAAAATAGAAATAGGTTGCATACCCTCAAAATTCGTGTAAGTGGAAACAGATGGTCGACGCTATATACTTTCAAGTACTTATCAAATCCCCGACGGCCGATAAAAAAGGTATACCACTCGTCTCTTAACACCACAATTAGCGCTAATGAGTTTCTCTTGTCTCATGAAATTTAACTGTTTCTACAGAGTGTAAACAAAAAATTGTTCAACATAAAAAAACCATACACACAAATCTTATGACATTGACACTTCTAATGGAATCTAACAAATCAATTCGTTACGGATTTAGGTATAAAAAAATTTAGAAAATAGGGACAAACAGTACAAAGGCCAGTCACCCAGAAACCTCCCTTGTCTCACGGTGTGATATTTAACACATCTGGACGAAATATGGTCGAACTGTACCGTGTGTTTCCCGAATTGTGAAAAAATGGAAATGTATGTATTTGAAAATGTGAGGACAAAAGAGGAAGATCCCTTTTACAGACCCTTTTCCTTTAGCACGAGGCTAGTTCGGACTGCATTACATATTTATCGCAGGACATTCAAAGGACCCATTTTATTGATGCTTATAGTGATAGTCGGAAAAGTTTTTGCTGATACTAAGTGGGCTTATGTATGTTTGTATAAGGCACTTTATTCAACTACCTGATCCCTCGTCCTTTCGAATTCAGAAAAAAAAAATCCCCTAGTATCCGTTTGGTCTTTTTATGTCCGGTACTTAGCTTGGGTTTTTCTCTATCCTGTTTTTGCTTAAAAAAATTACTTTCGCTTTCTGCAATAATGTTCGAGAAGTTGAAGTTGGTCAGTGAAGCTGACAGAGATAAAAATGGACCAATTCGGACTTGGGGGAGTGCTACAATGTGGTAAAAATTTCACTTCGGATATGTTCTTTTTTTATTTGTATAGGTATATAGCCAGCATTGCAGAGCGACAGAAATTAAATGACATAACCTGGAAGGGGCTGCACTAACCGGCTATGGAATGGAAATTTATGGGTTTGCTGATTAGAAGCACACCTGGCATTGGATATGATATGACTACAATGTCTTGGGTAGAAATGATATAAAATTTACTTCTATATATGCACAAGCCTGCAGGACAAAAATTTACCAAAGACTATTATTACAAAGGTGGCAATGCTGAAGAGGCCCTATAATTGGATACGTATGAGTTGTTCTATTTAGGTGCAGAAATGGAAAATGGAATTTTACAGTTTATCGAGTATCAGAACCTTTTGTCACATTGAACACAACGCTCAAAAGTAATGAATTTATGGCCGGAATGTTATGCAAAAGCTTATCTCAATCTACTAGTCTGAGGGAGTTGTCATGCAATGGTGATCGATGAGTAGAAAAGTTAAAACTCAAGGTAGTTCTTGGTTAGAAATAAGAAACCACCCCAGAAAACATTAGAAAAAGTTAAAGTTATTACTTTAAAAATCCAATGTAATATTGTCAAAAAAGTACGGGATGCCTGTCAAAATGTGGGTCCTAGAAATGATACCTTATAATGTACATTTTAAACCGTAACTAAGGTTATTTCGTATATGCTGTCTCCTTTAAGGAGGATTTAGGGATATTTTGATGGCATGCATTTTTTGCAGAAGTTCTGAGTGAGATAGAATATCGTGTACCGAAATATTTTTATTAGTGACAACAGAAGCAAACGCGTTCTGCTATTTTACAGACCTCGTTTTTTCAATATGTGTGTGTGTCTGAAATATTTTACTCACATAAAAACATCTCAAGCAAAGTAAATTTTTAAGGGTGCTACTAACAACCCTAATCTGTCAGATTCGACTACTGGCAGCACGTTTAACTATAATTAGTTGAATATTTTCAGCAAATATGTATTCAATTACCTACCTACCTACCTACCTATCAAAATGAAAGGGAATAGAACTTAGTTTTTTAATTTATAATTAAATATTATGAAATTAATAATAAATATTAGCTATGGTCTTTTATGTCTCGTGCACTGGTGCAATCATGCATTTGAGAATGCATGCTACACTGTGGAATGTCTAGTGCAATACGGCACAACACGGCTGAATATAGTTCAATTCGTCAAAAGGGGTCGCTAAAATCACTGAAAAATGCATTGAACTCTTTATATGACCTCGCTTCCCTTTTTGCTTTTCCGAAACTTACTCAAATTAATATTTTTTATTTTTAATTAATGTTTTAGATATAAATACCTGTGTTTATATTCCACCTTTCATATATCCCAAATAAAATTTTTTGACATATATATGTGGAATCTACTAAGTTTTAAAAATAAAGTTCATTGGTTCTGTGAGGCGTTCTTTTGTATCAGCCGTGGAATGAACTGGATAGCGTGCACAAAGAACACAGCTATTATGTGGATAAGCAGACTATCTTCCACGTCCGAATCCATTTTTATTAATAAATTTAAAAAAATTTACAATTTCATAATTTGACTGTTTGAGAGCTTTTTACCATAAGAGCTAGAGTGGAGTGTACGTGTGAGAAATTGAAGCACTGACATGTATATAAATCGACTGCTTGTTGAACCAAAAATGCATGAAAGCAAATGGAACCACTTTCATGTTCCTATCTCTTTCCGTGAAAGCATACTGAACTGTAACGATTCAGCAGTATTTCCAACCAAAACAGCCTTGTAAAGACACTTCCTTCGCCTTATAATTAAAATTTAACAATACAAATAGTCCCAAATACTTTTGTGGTAAATTCCCACTGACATGCATATATAAGTGAATTCCAAAATAATTGAAATACAGCGATAGTGAGAGCATAATTTTTGAAATCAAAAGACCACGTACATCGTGTTTCTGGACGAGGGACTACCTCCGAAATAACTTCAATCCTGTCTATAAACAAATATTTAAAATCCCCATTTCAAAATATTTAATTATAAATTAAAAATGAACTTTTTTCTTCCATTTTGACAGGTAGGTAATTTAATAAAACGTTGCTATAAAATAATATTAAAATATGCTGTCAAAATTGCCAGATTACGGTTGTCAGTAACAATGCTTTAGTTCCAGCACCCATAAAACTTTGTATACTTCGGACCTTTTTGTGGGAGTAAAATGTCCGGCCACGGACAAATTGAAAAAACGAGGTCTGCAAAAATGCAGAATGTGTTTGCTTCCCGCGCAAATCATAAATAAATTTCCTCCTTTAAGGAGGATCTATATTGAGATGGCATGCAGTTTTTCTAGAAATGGTATCATATATGGTAAGCAAACGACATTTGACTTTTTTTCAGAACTCATTTTGTCAAAATGTGCGTATCGGGCAAACCTTATTACATGAAAAGTTCTCAGACATACACGTTTTTATGGGTGCTGCAACTAAAACATTGTTATTGACAACAGTAATCTGTCAATTTTGCAACTGGCAACACAATAATTTGTGAAATGGAAAGTTTTTAAATATTTTTTTTTATATATATATTCGTTGCAGTGGTCTTTTTCGAAACACATTTCAGATGATTTGATAATAGATATTCCATATTGACAATTTGACTGTTTGACAGCGGGGAGTGTACGTGTGAGTTATTGCAGTGATTGTTTCGGCAGCATTTAAATTTCAGTGAGCTATCTCGCTCATAAAATCTGGAAAAACGCATGCAATAATAACGTAAATCCTCCTTTAGTTAACTAAATAACTGGTTGTAAGCATTCTACATATATACTACATACTACCTAATATTAGATAAAAAGTTCTTGTTCCCAGTAGAAAAATAACACTATATCCCTTTAAGTCTAGTATTTCCTTATTGCTTTACTTTGGGTACATGTTGGTTTTCACAATTTTTATTGCCAAATAGAAGACGAGCACCATCGCAATGCTTACACATACATAGAAAAATCTTATAGGCTCAAAATAAAAATACGCACAAAAATGTGTTTGAGGTTTTCAATAGTAAATAATTTTATTCTTTGAAAAAATTACTATTATTAACAAATTTGGCAAATCCGACAGTGAACTGTATCGACTGTGCGAAGAGGAAGATGAAACCTTGATGCATGTTAGATGTGAGTGTCCAGCGCTTGCAGGTCTAAGGCTGCAAGTCACTAGAAGATCACTACCTCTCCACATAAGGGTTGCAATCTAATCCCAATAATCGAGCTCGTTAAAAGACTCGATTTTGCCTAACCACCTTACGGGAAGGGACAATAGATCAACTATGGTCGCGGTGTCCGCATGGTCCTAGAGGCCTGGTCGCCCCTACCTACTCTTAATACCAACATGAACAAATGAAAAATATCGTTCAGTACTGCAGTAATCCTTAATGAAAAACATTAAGCATTAAGCTTCAATCATACCCAATATCATAAAATCCTCCTGCCGTCTGCATCCTGCATTTTCCGAAACTGCTCACATACCATTTATTGCTCCATATTGAGTGAGGAATTTTAGATACAGAGGAAAGGTGCGAGTTCTGGGACAACCTATAGACAATAACCAGAAAATAAAATTTCATATTAAAAGTCATCCCTTTTGCTATACCACGAAAAGAAATAAGTCAAATTAAAATTACAAAAATCTAAAATAACTCTTCTGGAAATAATTTATTCCAAGTTTCAATAGTAAGGCCAATTCTCCAACTGATTGGGATATTTCTGACACGTTTTCACAATATTGGAAATAATTTCAATACTCAGAATATTTGCAATCCTCTTTTTGCACACATAGATCGCTGGTTTCAAAAGATACCACTAGTTCGCTATGACTTTTTTTCCACCTAAACTAATCTGTCTTCACCTTGGATACGTGTTATGCGATATTTACTTTTGTTGTCAGTGTTCAAATTTCCAGTTTTGCGGAAAGTTTTTGCGCATAGTTTCCCCATTTTTATTCACTTCCAATTTGTCGAGCTAGAAGGAATTCCAAAATGTATCAAGTTTCAAATCAAGATAACAAAGATTTCGATCGTAAGACGGGATTATATTTCACTGCTGAAAATATATTGCGGTTTTTATTATATAAACATTTTTATTTTTTGCGTACATAAATTCATCGAAAACAACACACAAAGTTTGTTCACACCTAAGATGTCACACATTGGCACAAATTCTTTCCCGTGAATTCATTCAAAAGACATATTTCACCCCGTCCAGTTCCATTGGGTTGACGCGCCTGTCGAAGGAAATGGGCGGAGATGTAATGCAAAGTAGATTTTCGCAGGTGTTAACCGCTGTAGAGGAAAATACATTTCCACTGTGAATTTATTGAAAGGAAATCATTACGTCGAAAATGCCAATCAATTGGCTGTGGAAGGTCGCCCCCAGTTTTTCGACACTTTCTGAGACGTTGACAAAGGGTTGAGGTGTCGAAATTCGGCATTGATTTATATCACCGGTGATTATTCGAGAAGATTGTTCTTATCCTGTGGATTTTGCTATGCTGCGACATTATACAAATTTGTGCAAATGCCTTTAAAACGACAAATTAAGAGATAAATTGTGATAAGTCAGTCTTTAGGCAAAGTCGATGAAGTACAGTCAAGGCAGGAATACATTGCGTATACAACTGGTTTATTGATATAGATTAGAATAGTTTTATAAAATTTTCTAATGAGCGAAAGAGCCTTTTTGTAAAGAGGCAGCAATGAAGACTAACTCCATGGAGGATGCAGGATGTATGCGGCTATTCTGCAACAAGAATGATCCTATAATTTAAATTTAGTCATTTTTGGTACATTTGTACTCCGATTCCCTTAAATGTATTTGTTTCGTACATTCATATACCCTTAAATTTATCAAAACCGAGATGCAGCTTTTCATCTGTCAGTTATTCCAAAAAAATTCGACATATTCTTGTTCTGTTCAGAGTTTTGCATCAACTTTGAACAAGAAAAGAATATGGATGGTGCTAAGGTCCAGCAAGTATGAAAGGTATTCTAGCAATGTAATCTATTTGTTGGCTAAAAATTGCTTCACATATAGTGCGTGGGCGGGTGCAGTGCTCTGATAAAGAATGAAACCATTCTTCCATTTTGGAAAATCCAAGTTTTGTAAAAAGTAATAATTTGTTCTAAGAAACTTGGACCCACTTCAGTTCGCTCTAAGATATCTGTAAAAATGTTGGGTTTGACTTCCCTTGTGTTCGGGAGTAGTAAGCGTAGGGACCATCCTGGCACAAACTTGTTTTTTCTGTCCATATTTCTGCCAATATTCTGATGACCTTAATTAAATATTTTGTGTCACTTGCATACAATCTCGTCATTCATGAACTATAAAGGTGCGAGAGAGAGATGAAATTTGTAGCACCGGTCAAACGCAGTCCATCTATAATTTCACCTACCGACATCACCTCACTCAGCTGGTTTTCTTCATTAATCATGTAGTAGTCCCGCTATTCAATAGCCATACTTAGTATTCGGGCATTAACCAGATTGTAAGCAAAATCACAATTTTCATCTAATAAATTGGATATGGCCGGATCACTGCATTTTAATCTAGAGCTTTGTAAAAACTTATTTTTTATTTATATTTATTCCGATTACAGCAGTAAACAAGCAACAATAACGAAGATAAATTTAATGCCAAATTGAATAACCCAGAGCTGAGAATGTGGGTTTGACATTTTTTTACAGACCTAAATCTGAATCAGAATCGACGAAAAAAAGATTTCGTTACCAAAAGTCCTGCTGACAAATTTACTGCCCGAAGTATAGACTTCGACGATCTCATTTAATACATTAATCGAATAAAATTAAATGCAATAGGCTCCGATAAATCACCATGTTTTATTAAATTCTTGCTCCACATTAATATACTACACAAACAAATAATATGTTACAGTGGCATATTTAGGTTCAAGCGAGCATATCCTTCATTTTGGTTATTGCATTTAATTTCGACAGTAGTATGAAACAACTCCTCTTTACTTATCTATTATCCCAAACGACCAATTGATTGCCCGAAAAGACATACAGCTAAGTTTTTAATAAAGCGCAATGGCTTAAGTGTGAATTTAGGTACAATTTGAAAAACTTCCTGCATGAATAAGTAGTGAAGAAGATGTAATTATTCACACACGGTTCAGACAATTCCATTTAATTAAATGGGCGAGAGCTCACACAAATTACATACACCGCACAGAAGACGGTTTCATGAAAATTAATTAACGATTCCATGTTAAGTCAAAAAGCGAGACTCCCTATTCCACACATGGCCGCAATGTTTTGCAATTCAATCTCAGCTGAATAGGTACGAAAATTTCACCACCGCGTACCGTACCATATGAATCTTGTTAGCAGCGGGCGTACTTACAATTAGTCGTATGCATCTAACCGCCATAACCAGCAGCCGCAATGAATTGGAATCGGTGAATCAATAGGTTTTCAATGACTTTTTGGGGGATTCAGCACGCGATGAGTGCCATATACCGAGACTCGAATTGGTAGTCAACGATTAATTCCAGACTAATTAAGTGGATACAAGGTAATAAGTATCATGATGAAATTTTGTTTTTTATCCAAATCGAAATTGCTAGTAAATTCAACATTTTCACATTCGCATCCGTAGTTTGAGTTTTCCGAATTAGTTAAGTGTATCGCAGATTGATGACTTTAAAAAGTTAATTAATACAGAGCTCTTCATATTTCTATTGCAGTGTTCAGTCTGTTCAGAACTGCTTTAATTATAAATAGATTTTCACTTTATTCTTATTTTTTTTACTAAATATGTAATAAATGTTACAATTTACACATCTATCATCCGCTAATTATTTAATGCAGCGGTTTCAAATTACACATATAAACTTCGAATAACATTTACCACCAGATTCGCAAACGCAGAGTTCTGAATACAATACACGATCAGAGGTGGTGTGAGGTATTTTGAAAAAGAAAATATTCACAGTTCGTGTCTAGTTGTATAATTTAATTAATCTTGAATAGCTACTGTACCAAATGTCATCGTTTTCATTGCAATACTTCTTGTTTGATTACTTAAAACAGTACTCATGGTAACTTTTATTTACAATCAGAAAACTTTAAGGGAATCATTAAAATAGCCTAAATTTAAATGGTGATCAGATCCCAAATCCATCAATTTGTAGCAATAAATTTAGCGAAAAAGGCATACTGGTAAACAAAAACGAAAAAGGCAAGGTTTAGAGTTAAAACAAATTATAAGAAAAATAAAAAAAAAAATCTTTTTTTTTTTCAATTAATTTTTCGAGCACTGTTAAACACATTTAATAAAGAATTAAAGCAAGAAAGAAGCTACTTATTGTTTTATAAAGTTATTTTAATATCCAATCGCGATCGATAGCTAAGCTACCACCATCAGTAATCTTTATAAACTGAGAAACAATTTCAATAGACAGTGCAGAAAATAGAATAAAGGGTCACTACAATAAATTGTAAATAACTCAAATACCAGTTACTCAGAGCTGGAATACTTAAGTAAAAAAAGTCTTAAGTACTACTTAAAGTACATTTTCGTTACTTGAGACTAATGATTCAATACTTTTGAAATGCCTCTACTTAGTACTTTAACATAATTACTTTCTTCTATTTACTTGTACTTAAGACTTAGTTTTGTACTTAAGTACCAAGATTTGTACTTAAGTATTTCTCAGTCTATTAAGTACCTACAAATATCTAACTCTTCGTAGAAAAACAAACACAATCTCTAGCGCAACTCCTTTTTTGTTGAGTTTTAAAGCACACAAAAACCTGTGAAAGAATGTGCCACACTCACGCGTCAAGGCAAAACATTAGTCGAACTAATAACATACACACAAGACTGGGCAAGTAGAACAAAAACCAGTAGCGTCTCGCTCAAATATAAAATCGACGATGCCTCGACTTGATGATATAACCATTGACATGTATAATATGGATTGCAAAAAGTGGGCACTAAGCACGAACTGAGAGAGAACTGAAGACAACAAATAAATTAGTAGATTCGTTGAAATAAATATTTTTAAATTAATCATTTAGGGTTATTACTGACAAAAACTGTTTTATCAAAGCCAATGTATTCATTAGATACGCAGAAAAATTTCTAAATGTTTTATTAAAATTACTTCCCGAGCTGCGTGCTAACTTTTTCAACTTCCCGCGAATGATTTTTTTAATGTTGGCACCGACGTAAGAACTCTTTTTAAAACAAGCAATTGTGCCCACGTGAAATAGAAACATAAACAGTCCATATTATATACGTCAATGGACATAACCAAGGGTAAGAAATGCCTCGCTCCAATATAAAATCAGCGATGCCTCGACCTGATATAGGGAAGTATTCAATTTTTTCTTAGAAATTTACTGCAAATTTTTTCCTTAGAATTATTATGCATTATTGGAGGCGATAATGGGTGATTGGGCGGACCTCTAATTGTTTTTGTGAGTGTAGCAAGGAGAGGTGAAAGTTTTATTCTACTTGCAGCACCGAAAACTATGAAAAACTATAAAGAGTAGCCACTGGTTACTATAAATACTATAGTTTTCAAAAGGTATTGATTTATTAATACCTATTAACTGAACTCGATAAACTTTATTATATTACTGCCAACGTACAAAGATCCTAAAAAAGTACTTCAAAAAGTACTCAGTACTTTTATAGACTTAGTACTTAGTTTCAAGTACTTTTCATATATGCGGTACTTGTACTTACGCTGAAGTACTCAGGCCTTCAGTACTTGTACTTAAGTACTTTTTCTTTGGTACTTGCGCAGTTCTGCAGTTACTGATAAAAATCTACTGAGAAAAATGCATGTTGACTGAAATATGTAGTATCTGCTATCCATAGATTTAATCTAGCAAATAAAAAAGGTCATTATATCGGTGGTGCTCCTGAATTCATCAAGCGGTCCTCATATAAATGCATAAAAAAAGAATATCAAGTGTCTAGTTTAAATTTATTCGATTCAGCTTTAATTAATTTGAAGTCACCTAAGTGAATTTTATGGTTCAAATTAGAAAGTAGACAATTTATGTTGGTAGGAGTGGTTGGAGTCTCTGCGTGCTAGTAGGCTTCCTATATATTGAAAAATTGAGCTGGTTGTTGACTCTTTTAATTAACATATCCAGAAAAGAAAGACCTTTACTTTGTTCTACCTCATAAGTAAATTTAATAGATGGAAACAAACCACTGATTTCCCGCAGAATGGACGTCATCTTCTCTCTATTAACTACTACAAAAATATCGTCAATATATCCAAACCAAATCCATGGAAATCAATACTTTTCTTTGAACTGTGTTTCCAAGAAAAATATCAGAAAATAACAATGAAGATAGTTCGCACCCCATTCCAGTGCCATCAACTTGCTTGTAAAATTTATCTATAAACATGAAATAATTGCGGTTCATGCATAACTTGGTTAGTTCGATGCACATCAACCTTTTTTCATTATTGATATCCTATATATCCAACCAACTCTCTAAAAATTCAAAAGTATCCGACACGAGAATACTAACGAAAACTGCAACAACATCAAAGGAACACAATACTTCATCTTCTTATAACGAAACATCTTGAGTTTTTTACTGACATATTCATCGGAGGGGTCAAATTTCGAAACTCAGTTACTAAACACTCGATACAATATTCAATACATTATTTGTGATCCATCCTGTATTTAAGAATTTTTATAATTTTTATCTATCTCTTTTTTACGCACGAATGGCAGATAATATAGTTTTCATTTTGTTACACAGAATGACTTTTAAGTTTTTGGTTTTGTCATATTTATTTAAAGTAATGCTGCCCATTTCAAGGTCAACAGCAGTTTCTGTTGCCTGGCAGGAAGAGTTTTCTTTTGGTAGTATACGCTCGTCGGATTGGACATCGGAATTCTAAAAGAAGTTTACTAAGGTAACTAGGATATAAAAAAAACAAACAAAAACAAATCATTCGTACATGCAATTCCAAACAGACGAGACGGGTTTGATGAACTATAATATATATATATATAGGTATATATGTATGCGGCAATATTGTAGAATTTTCTTGCTCAGGTTTTCTGAAAAGGCAGTCATCTTTTCCAGAATTTTTGCATTTTCCAAGAAAAGCCCAAGATTTGAACTTTATTACGGGACCTTGAATATGCCATAAAGAAAATTAAATTTTGGAATCCAAAACTTTTAAAATACAGGATATCGCTTAGATCGGCCACTAATTATTATTAGACATCCAAAATTCTTTTAATTGAAAATATTGTAGAAAATAACAGTGTTTCCAATATGCTTGAAAATATCTTACCATTTCGAATAATATTTTACATTTCATTTTTCATTCGTATCTTGATTGACAATGATACATACCTGCAAAATAAGGAAAAAATATAATTAGACATTTTTATACGATTGTAATGTAAAGTGAAAATGTATTCAAATTGTTTTTTTTTTGTTTTTTTATTAAATTGATTACATACAGGTATTTTTTAGACAAAGGAATATTTGAGAAATGCTGTTGGCAATTTATGATGTTTTTGTAGGTATTTTGTAGGAATTTTATTTTGATAATTCATAATTATTTATTAACTGATTTAGCGTTTAATTGCCAAGTCTCACCTAACTAATTAAAGTCATGGAGAGACTAATTGAGGTGCATATAAGAACGGCAGCATGCGTGTACGAAAGAGAAATCACGTAGTGGTGTCCGTTGTTTAGAAATCCGTATAATATAAGTGTACACTCTGGGTGCATTTGTGGATATTGAGGGCGTTTTCAATAACGTTAAGATGGAGACTATACATAACGGACTGAGTAAGGTGGGTGCTGATAGGGGTCTATGTGACCGTATTAACTCAGTGCTTCTCAGCACAAGAAAGAGCTCTTGGGATGTGGCGTTGTGAAAAGAGCAGTACGATGCAGGGACCACTCCTGTGGGTACTGGCAATAGATGTACTATAATCCTTATTAAGGTAGAGAGACAGGCCTTTAAAGAAGTTGCCTATGCGAATGACATAACCGGCACATTTCTTTCTACTATTAGTGAAAAGCTCTAAATTGCACTGTTTAAACTGGATAACTGGGCCAATGATATTGGATTGAGTGTAAACCCCTCGAAGACAAAGCTAGTGGTTTGCAAAATAAAAAGGCAGGAGCAAAATTTTAGACTTTCTATGCTGGGTGGAGAGTATTTTACTATCTCCAGCAAACCAAAGTATCTTTGAATCATTCACGATTCCAAGCTGAGCTCGAAAGCTAACTTGGAAAAACGTGTTAAAAGGTCAGTGTACTACGCGTGAAAGAGAATTTTTGGTGGCAACTGGGGATTAAAACGCAGGGTATAGGACGTTGGATATACACAGCAATAGTTCGGGCGATCTTCTGGGATGGCTCCACGGACTGGTAGACGGCACTGACAAGGAAATGTAACCTGAATGTGCTGTCTAAAACTCAGAGGGCCACTTGCCTGGGAATAACTGGGTGTATGTGCACCACGGTGATAGGTACTGGAGTGTACTCCGGAGAGTGCTAGTGGCACGACTCTTATAAGCAGCCGGGCTAATGTAGTGTCTCTTAGGCAGAGCTCGTTTTGATTCTCCAGGCGGCAGAACTCGATTCTATGTGCAGAGAGTTCGCATGGTACATCTGCATATACACTGTCAGCCAGGCAGCCAATAAGGCTCTGGATGCTGTGCAGTTATGCAAGACTAGCCTTGAAGAATTGACTACATGACATAAGGTGACTCTATGCTGGGAACCTGGCCACAGGGATATCCCAGGCAATGAGGCGGAGTTGGCCAAAAAGGGTTCTGAAATGGACAGTTTCGCAGCGATAATAGCTAACGTGAGGATACCGATCGTAGCTTTAAAAGAGGAGATCATCAGGGGCGCCTATCAAAGGGAAGTCTCCGTTGAATCAACAGGGAAAGGTAATTGTGGCCTGTATATTAGGGCAAGAAAACTCATTAGTGGCAACAGAGCAAATACCAAGAATCTAGAGACCATGCTAGAAGACAGGGAATAGCGGCGAATGATTTCTGCAGGAGCGAGTGCCCCGCTCTGATGAATAAAAGAGGTAGGCTATTGGTAGATACTTATTTTTAAGTCGGGCGGAGCCGCAAAGCAAAGATTTGAGATGTATTTTGAGATTTCTGGGAAGCAGAATGCATGTAGGGCAGTCTTAAGGGTTATCCCATCAGGTGATATAATTTAGTTGTAAGGATATAGATATATGTAGATATGTATGTTGATTATAGGAAATTATTATAAAACTTGTAAATCTTAAGGAGCACCGAAAGTACCAGTGCTACAATCGTACCCTTTTTGTAGCGATAACAAGTTTTATATTAAAAAACTTATGGATGTGTTCGGGTTATCTACTTTTCAGACGTTAAAGGCGTTGCTGTTTGACGCCAAAAAGCAAATTCGATGCAATCATTAAAAATAATCTGAACCGTTCGAGTACAAGAACCATCTAGCTTTGCAAAGATCGTACTCCGGAATGTAAAGTAAGGTAAAAAAATGCATTTATTGCAGTTGTTAGTCTTATTTTGTGTACAAAGTGGTCCTGGAAAGCCGAATATTCAGAAGCATTTATTATGATGATTTTAACTGATTCCAAGGGTCACATCTCCAGATTTTGTTCGCCTAACCTAACTTACAGCATATCGCCTACGCTAATAGGGCCACTAAGCAATTAAGCATACATGCATGCTTTTATATTTTCGAAGGCGCCATTATGCATGCACATAGATTACTACTAAGCTAGATTGAATACATGTACATACATTGCTTCCATATATACAAAAATGAATAATGACTTTTTCAACCCCTAGAGAAAACCAAAGAGTTTGCAAAGTACCGACTTAAGAGCTGATCTATGTGGGATCTCAGAATCGATATGAAACTCACAAGAAAACTAGTTTCTAACTCAACTTTTGATAAAAAAATTTAACTCGACTCATCCGAACATGTCCTGAAGTTGAAAAGTTGTAGAGCTTTAATTTTATTTCGATCAACTTTAATGCTTTGTAGTTTAACAACGACAGTTCTCTTGTACACAAGTGCTATCTTTTGTTTTACAATCGACTTCAAACGTTCGTTTTACGCAAGTGTAGTTTTTCTAGGATTTTTTTTTTTTTAATGTTGAATATTCTCATTCTGCTATAACAAAAGAGTGTGCTAAATTCGGTGAGAGTGTGTCATTGATATAATAGCGAAGTTTCCAAATAAAGAAAAATGCATGTCAAAAAACAAAAATAAAAACAAGAAAGAAAATCGCCAAATACTTGTTGGACCCGCGGACAATGAATGCTATAACTTCATGATTTAATGTAAGCAAGGTTGTTACCCTTTATGCTGACTAATATACTGAATTGCTCTTTAAACAGTATTATTAAGCAGATAAATATAAGCAGGCTTCAAAACTTGAAATTATTTCATCCATCATTCGGTTCGGAGTTTTAAATCGACCACACTTTGCGACAGCGCTTTTCGATAGCGGCCGCTAACATCGCCTTTTTAAATAACTTTTATCTAGTCACTAACGCCTGACTAAATAACTTTGTGTGTAAGGGCGACGATCTGACGAAAGTGTGAAATTTTGAGAAGAAGGGAATAGTAAACGTGAATGGATTTATATAAGAAGAAGAATTTGCAGTTAGACAATTGTGATTATAGTTATGGATGCCTAAACTTTTCTTGTGTAATATATAACTGAGAAGGAAAAAAATTATATTTTACTTTTTAGTGCAATTTATTTATAAAAGCTATTTATATTAAAAGTTATTTGAACATATTTTAATTCTGTTTTTCTTTTTAGCAAAGACGCAGTCGTAATTGCGCACATATCTCACCGGTATGGCGTTATGGTATGGCTCACTATGTCCCACCCATAACGGAAGTAGTTGATCTGTTGCCGCTAATCCGGGTATATAAGAATCAATAGAAAAAATTCCAACGCCCCTGTATCCTGGGAGAGATTTTAACTTTTACCAGGATTCCGTAAGAAATGATACTGCCAAATCAGCCATAAACATTCACATACATATATAATATGGACTGCTAGATATTCTAATTCATATGAGCACAATTTTGTGTGTAAAAAAGAATGCCAACATTGAAAACAAATATTTGCTGGGAGTTGAAGAAGTGAGTAATCAGGTAAAACTGTAATTTTAATAAAACCTTTTCAATTTCTGCTGCTTATCAAATGAATTATTGCGTTTGGTAAAACAGTTTTAATCGGTCATAACCCTCGAAGAAACGATTCATTTATCTGCTATTCTTCCATATAAAATTGAGTTCTTTCTCAGTGGGAAACTCCTAACAGCCAATGAACTAAATACAAAATTGCCAATACAAGTTCAGTGAAAAGTGCTTAGACCGAAAGAGATTGCCATATGAAAGCGCGCCATTTTTCTGCAGTGCACTTATATGAACGTAGTCAATCCAAATATGTAATTGACATCTAAGTGTCAGCTCGTCATGCAGTCTATTATGATTTAGAATTATATGCCAATAGATTTGAGTTGGTTGTTTGTATCAGGCACGTATGTAGACATTAATCTTGTACTATTATAAAGTTATATATCTTTTTTTACAATGCCACCTATAAATAAATAAATGTTAATGTTACCCATTAACCCTTATGCAGCTCCGTGCGGTTTTCATTTGGGTTACACAAAATCGCATTAAAAATGAACAAATATCTGCAGTTTATGGCTTAATGGGAACAATTCGGCTAGCAATTAAAAACTATGCTGTACTCTACGTTCGACAATGATTTACGAGCCAAGACGGAATGTTGTCGATATTATGCTAAGCATCCACATATTGAATGAAACTAAGAAAATTATATTCTCAGAATGAGAAGTTATTCACTATTCAAATTGATCGATTTTTTTTTCGGATATAAGAAGCGAATTAATCAAAACTACTTATAAAGCAATTGCTTTTGGTTGATTCAAATGTTTACAGTTTATTCGAAGCATGCGGTCTGCAGAAGAACGAACAACTCCGAATAATCAAAGCTGTGCAAAGATAAAGATGAAAATACTTACTTTCCACAACATCTAACCAGTTTAAAAATATTGACCGTTTACAACAATAAAAAGGTATCTGGCCGAAGTTTAAAAAAAAAAATCTTTTCTCTTCACAATTTCTTTTTTTCCAGAGAAGGTTAAACTTCTCCCTAGTTTTATTTGTACGTAGTGCGTTGTAATCTGTTTTGTGCGTAATGTGCGTTGAAAAAAAAAATTAAAAAAGAAAAGAGATACTCCCTGGAGCACATTTTTTCTAGAAGACCTTTTCCCTTTTGTGTCTTTTGTCATGCTTATAATAATTTCAAATGAAAGTACAGCTAGAGCGATTCTTACAATAGGAGATATACTGAAAAACAATATCTTTATGCGAACAAAGTCCATTGAAAATGATGCACAATTCATGAGCGAACCGTTACAAAGTCTAAGAAGACATGAAATGGAATCATCTTTCACTTCTCCAGCCAAGCAGTATTTTTATGTAGCTCAGATGTTTTCTTTTAAAACGAAATCGGGCTCTAAAGAGATTGAATGTATGTATGTATGTAGTTTATGGAAAAGGGTCTAGCCCCCGGATTCCCCAAATTCTCCCATCCTAAATTCAAAACGGATTGGAAGCGTTTTATCCACTTTCATTCTGTTGAATGTAAAAATAAATTTATCAGAAAGTTTGATATAAAAAATTCTTTTTAGCAGCAAAATGCGAAAACAGGATCCAGAGTGGGAAATTGGATCTGATCCTTATGTGATAATATTCGGTCTTCGGTACGGGGCGGGAAAACAATGAGATTCGATCCTGACGACGATGCTTTAAATTGGATTAAAAGCATTTTCAAGTCAAAATTTATACGTAATTTGTGTTTGCCTTTACCAGGCTCAAAGAATAAAAAAAAAAACAACGCATGAATGCCCTGGTAAATGTACATAACAAGTATGGGAGAAACGAGCGTTTGAAATTACCTTAAAATTTATTACCTCCCGTCGTTTACTTATTAACGCTTAAATAGCTTTCAGTGTAACATATATCCTTGAAGAAATATTTCTCCAGGACACATTAGACACCCAATTAGATTATCTTGAAAATATTTTCTGCAAATTTTGAAAATTAAATCAAGCATTCTCTAAGCTTTGATATTTATCCGAAGGGAAATAATTCGTCGTAATTGCTTGGGAAAAATATGTGCTTTGTGGTTTTTGAAAATTATGTATTTTACGTTTATTTGTATAATCAACTCAAGTTTGAAAAGGATTCCAAGCCTTAAATAAGATTTCTTGATTATTTCTACTTTACTTAATCTGAATGGCTTTTAGCCAGATTACTACTCCCAGCTTCAACTGAAAGGAAGAAAGCAGCATACAAAAGCTTATGAGGCCATCTTTAGGTGTGAATATGTTTGAAGTTGAAGTCCTCTATAATATTCTGCAAATCATCTAGCACGGAAAGCTAAGTATTTTGGTGTCAGAAAAATATCCTCAAAAAACATGTTCGTGTATTAATCATTTTAGCCAAAATTTATGTAGAATTGTGTAATTTTAAGGGTGAAAGTTCCATATTAGATGAAAAATATTAATTAGCTAATTACGCCTTATGAAATTATTTGCTGGTTAGTGAAAAAGAAGAAAGTATTAAAAACAAGTCATTTAGAGTTCAAAATAGAGGGTTCAATTTTCAATGTTTTTTTTTTTTTTTGAAAAAACGCTCTTTTCGGAATATCGCAGCAGCAGTGAAAGTATGGAGTCAAAGTTGCCGCAATGTGTGCTTTAACATGATGTAACAGATAGCTGCATTAGTTTCCAAATATGTTATTTGACAATAAATCGGATGGTACTTTTAATATTTTTAAAATATTTTCATTCTAGTACATTCTATTGTGACGGTTCCGAGTTTCACACGTGCATATCTTTAAAGTAACCTGTGCAAGTACTGAGTAAAAAAAAACATCATAATTAATTGCCTAAATGTGAAAAGGCTAAAACACAGTGAGGGCGACACAACAATTTTGGCAACTTATTTGGTGACTATGTCACATTTAAAACACAGTGAACGCGACTCGACAAATGTTTTTGACAGCTATCTCTGTTTTATTTATTGTAAAAGAAATGGCAAAATTAAAGAAAATTGCTAGTATAGCTTATGCGGCATAATTAAAATTGCAAAGCATAAAGAAAAAACTAAAAAGAAGACTAAGAAGAGATTTGTATACATGGGATGACGTTTATTGCACAACATAGCTTTGTCCCTCATTTTCTCTATTAATTCCTCCTCAAAACCCATAATTTGTCAAACTAATAAATGAAATTAATTTTATACAAGTTTTCAATAACTGGTTTATTTACTATTATCTTTTAATTTACTATGTTTCATAAAAATATCCAAATCCACATAACATGAATGTGAATTATTCACTATCCACACAGAAATGACAATTATGTTGGCGACTAATTTAGAGATTTTCGCAAACTTTTTGTTGGCAACTTATCGCGTCGCCTTCATTGTGTTAAGTATATGGGACTTCCATATATTCGAATCTTTGACAGCAATGAATTTACGGCGACTTTGTTGTGTTTTGGCCTAAATGCTGCTATTCTGTGTTGCACACAAATATATCGCTAAATCAATAGAGTTACCAAACCAAAAATAATTTATAGCCATGTGTCAGTGACGGCTCTACACATCTTATCGCTGAGTCCGATGGAATTATGATCAATACCCTGGAGTCGGGTTAAATGGTGATTATAACCCTTCGCTTTAATGAAAATAGGGTGTTTTTGAATAGAAAATAATGTTTAATAAATAATTCTAATATTCATTCAACAAAAAGGAGTTTTTTTTTTCCCAAAAATGATTTATTGTCTGCCAAAGCAGAAAAATTCCAATAATCTGCTAGCAGCATTGCGATGCTTGTCACAAATATAGTACATGAGATCTACCACTTAATAATTCGCGGCGGTTAAAATCTAAATTCTAGCTTTTTTTGAGTGCTCATTTCAATTCATTTTAATCTGAAGTTTGAAAATACGAGTGAATAACTGAAGAATTTATTGTGAGAACTATTTCAACAATAAAACAATTTCAAGTCTACGTTAATTTCAATTTCATTTAATTGGATTACAATAATAAAAAGCTAAAGGTGCCCAGCAGAAAATCGATTCATTTTTTTTATCCCTTATTATTATTTATTTGTTTGTTTTATTTTGAATAATTTTGCATAATGCTGTATCATTTAAGTTTTGGTACGAGATAAAATCGTTCTCTTTAAGTATCACATGTTCGTAAGCACATTTAGATACCTATATACATATATGCACATGTTTAAGTTACAAACAAGAAGCTTAGAAATTATAAGTATTGAATTACATATTGATGAAAGACAAATTCCACGTCAGAATAATTGCTAGTATACATATACCATCGGTGTGTAAATATATGGTGGTTTTCTGATTTCAAAACAACATATTTTTTAAAATATATGCACTGTTTAGGCAAATAATAAAACGCCAAAGAGCAAGATATTAAATAGCTCAATGCGCAAAATTTGGTTAAAATTGAAAAATTTGCGAAACTTATGCCAAATCTACAATGCATGGTAAAGCGACATCGTCAAAACCATATCGTTTAATGTGGAATGCATATAAATACACAAAATATGTAAGTAGTGGTAAGCTGCCAAGTTAAACAGCTGTTGACTTGTCAATTACCAGAAATGAATTAATTACTTTCTCGATTTTGTTGCAGAATTACATGAAAGGAAGTATTTGATGTCAATAATTTATACTAAAGTATAGTAAACCAAGAAATGGTTTGGGATAAGTCGAATAATATAAAATATTGCTTTCAAGACTGAAAGTACACGTACCAGTTTACAGCTGTTTTTTTTTTCTAAATTGCAATACACCTGAGGTATTACTAAATCGTTTTTGCTGATTAACTACTATCTACACATAAGCTTGTGCTCATGTCCTCAAATGGATGAAGGAGATGATAAAGTTTTGCAAAAATGCATGTCATTTTGACGGCGTGGTTTTACCATGCATTGTAGATTAGGCATTACTTCATTCTTCTGCTCAAAACTGTCAGATGTCTTAGAATAAATGCTCAATATTTTAATATTTGTTTCATTATTCATATTGAAATTAAAATCAACTGATTTTTAGGATAACGCAAAATATTTCTAAACTGTCCTGCAAGACCTACATTATAATTTATATTATATGTCTTCCCAAAGTTTGTTTCATATCTCTTATGCCATCTAATTAAAGATATGATTGCTGTATTATTTTCGTAATCGAAGAGGCATATAAGTTCAAATGGAATTAAGTGTTTGTATTGGGTTATCCATATGTCATGCAGCTATTCCACACGAAAACGATCATTTTGTGTTGATTTTAGACCCGACTGTAGCGGAAGATACATATTTTGATTATCGTTCTGTTCAAATTTTTCAGTTTAATATTTGTGCCACCAAACACATTTACCGGAAAATACATACCCAGACTTTTTGCATTGATAAAAAAAAACATAATTTGTTTGTGTCAGGGAATAGCTTTTTTTTAATAGCCGCCAGAAAGCGAAGTCAGTTTTTTAGATAGCTTTAATTAATTATTTAAAAGAAACAAAGATTTTTTTGTTAAATAAAACAAGGGTTTTTAAAATAATAAAATCAAAAATTTAAAGGAATAATATCAAGGAAAAAATAAAATTTTTGAATGTTTTTCTTATTTAATTAAAGAGCATTTGATTCAGATAAAAATATTTATCTTGATGTCAACCTCAATTGATTTATATTAAATAGAGGATTGAAGTACCCACCGAATATTTCAGATTTGAATGAAGCTTTCAGAGGTATAGAATACAACAACAACTCACAAAATTTTTTGCCCCTGCCACGTCCTATCTTCAGTGGGAGAAATTTAGGGAAATGCGATGTTTTCTGATCTTTAAATAAAAAAAATCACACAAGCCCAAACTGACATTATGTGCTAAAACGATGCACACAAATGAAGTGGAAGGTACAGGAAGGCATATAAAACTTTCAGCTAAGTAAGAGGACATCTAGAGATACTAGATAAGTAAGATTTCAAGAAATACGAGCTCGAAGTGTAATTCTATGTTACTTAGGGCACAGTATACATACAGTAGACCAGCTTAGAACAAACTACTGAAAAGTGAATTTTAAAATTTTAATTACAAAAAAAAAACCTCAAAATTTCTCCCATAAGAGGGAACTATTAAGTATGATACGGAAGTAATGGGCGAACGGTATAGCTAGTTGCACAATCTACGGGAAGAAAGATTAGTTTGATGTAAGTACACATTTCGACAATCTACTTACAAATGTATTGTTCTATAAACTGAACATCTGTTTGACTGCAAAGTGGTGTACGTTCATAAAGATGCCATGGACAGTGTAATATATGCAAAATGGATGTAATAATGTTTGTGACAATTTGAGAGTAGAACCAAGCCGAATGGCATGGGAAGTGGAACAAATTGTTATTAGCTTATTTGCTTGTCATTTTGCCCTTTTACCTCTAGTACAAGTTTTTGCATGCCTTAAGTTCTCTTTGTTCCACTTTAGATTTAGATAGGAGTCTTTGTATTAAAAATTGGCTAGTGTGTTAGGCAAAAATGTTGAAAGAGAAAGTATAGTCACATTATAGAAGCATCCTATTCATGTGACAGTTTTGACAGAGCTGTTCTACTGTATGGATATACTGTGCTTAGGGTGTCACATTAGAAACTCATTTCTCCCAAACGAAGTGGAACATCTCCGCAGTGTACACAAATCGTTTAGATCTTAAAAATAAAAGTATGAGAAAAAAGTGGTCCCTAGTTTGAAAACATGACAAAAGTTAGAACTACTTTACTGCGTTACTTTGGTGGTGAGTTTTAAATTTAATATCTTCAATTAGAAGCCGAGCTCCTCCGCAATTGTAGCCTCTAGAAAGATAAGGCTCATGGCTTCAAAAGTATTTAAAACAAGTAAAAAAGCTAGATTTGATCTAAGATCAATGCTTATGATATCCTAGAATCTAGATGAATGCCCGTCTATAATTTCATATGATCACCCATCTGTGCAAGGTTGATTTTTAAAGTGGTTTTTCGCCTATATTTCTAAAACGGTTCGTGGGCATTAAAAATGATTATAACCTATTTCAGGGGATTTCATATTTTGCAGAACTTTTCAGTACAATTAAGAGGTCTAGGACTGATCGTTTTTATAATATACCTACGTAAAAAACCTTAAATTTTTATATGGCAACACCTAGAAGGGGTTGCTCGATATAGTCCATTCTCGAAGCTTTATTTACTATTACAATGGAAACACAGTGTACAAAATTTCAGCTTTCTACGTCGTCGCGTTCTCAGGCAGTATCAAAATATATAGTAAAAATTAAATGTTTGTATGGCAACCCTACGAAAAAGTTACCTGATTTGTCCCATTTTCGAATTGATACATACCACCTTTTAAAAAAGTCCGTGTGCAAAACTTAAGCTCTCTATGTAAACGCCTTCTCGAGTTATCGTGAGGATGGACAGACAGACGGACGTGCAAAAATTAAAATAACCTTTAATATTATGCGTGGTTGTCCAACTCATTTTTCTTTACTAGCATTATTTCTGTGCATTACAAACACAAACTTCGTACACCCTATAATTTTATCTAAGGTATAAAACTACGGTTCTTCATAAGTAAATTTTCCAGCTTGAACTAGTAACCAATAAAATATCATTCCACAAATATCAGTTTAACGAAAACCTGTGTCTAAATTTGAGTGCATATGACTTATATTTATGGTTCTTCAGCTTATCAAAAATTATAAAGATACCTCCTTTGCAGAATACAACATTCTAAAAAATTGTAATATCGAAATTGGTGCATTTTACCCGTTTAATGTGAGAGAGAAACTACTTTGCAGTTTACAAAGAACACATCAGGCGCACCAAAGTTTTAACCACTCAAAGAGTAAAGGAAGTATTTAAATAAATTAAAATTTCATAATTAATGTGCCCTAACACGACAGCCACCAAGAGTCAGTAAACATTGAAGTTGGAGGCCATAACTCACAAGTTGGTTGTAGTTACCACAAGATATAAAATGCCTTTAGACCGTTGAATTGAACAAAAATAAAGGCGAAAGCGACACTGCAGAAATTTTTCAAAATGAAACGCAAAGAGATAAAATTAAGTAGAAATAAAAATTTTGATAAATGTAATTATGAAAGGGACCGACGACGTTGGAGGGAATGATTTTTTTTTTTTTGTCATTCTGTTCCGTTCTTGAGTCTGAATCTGGTGGTCATTGTATATACCACACCTTAAATATAATTTTAAACGCCGGAGGACTGAGTAGACCAAGAGCTTTAATTCGAGCAGCTGCAGAGGACGACCGCAGATTATGGTAAAAAAAAATAATAAAAAAACGAAACTTCTATTTCTATAGCGGAAACCTCGTAATGAATTCGGTTCAGGCACTGGTTCCCTTTTTACATGTTTTCGCAACCAGAACAGAATCTCTACGAATTTCAGTCTTTCATCCAGATCCAGCCTCGAATTCTACACAGGCATGTGAGATAACGTGTGTGCTCGCATACATACTGTCGCTAAAGAGCCAAGTAAGTCCTCTTGAAAATCCATATTTCATACTACGTGGTATAGGTACGAAACAGTTGTCTCTATATGACTAGCGTACTTATTTAGTTATCTAGACAAAAAGGTCCAAGTCATCAGCTAGGAATGTTTTCTCCGAAAATAAAAGATAAAAGCTCACAGTGGAACAAGACTGCAACGTGCTCTGAATGTGGTTTTGTGGCTATTAAAGTTTTTGGCCTTTGTATTTTGATTAATTCAGGAGAGATTATGGGTCTGCGATGCGAATCGTACGAATCACGGTGAAGAATAAATTCTGAGAAAACCTGTGGCCTTTTATGGTTCCGCATTTCTACAACATAAATTTAATTGTGTGTCAGAGATGAGAGTTTGACTTGAAAAGAGCTTAAAATTTTTAGCTTCAAAGAATATACACAATTGCAATCATATACCGAGTACATAATTTATAATTACTCATATGAACACAGTAAAACTGGGCATATGTATATAAAAGAGGTTTTTCTTACTTGAATCTCCATTATGTCCAAAATAAACGTTCTCTCAACTTTGAACTAGACTTGCATCCGAGAATCTGGCCGGCAGGAATATGCAGTTCAAATATTAGCAATAATCTGTGAATGAATTTCACCACTTTTTCAATTGTTTTTTGGCCGATAAAGGCGCAGAATGGTTTAATTTAGGTATGCTAAGTAAACTTGAAATATTAGCGATCATAATATAATAACTTCGAACCAGAATCGTATCTAGTGGGATAGCAGAAGGAACGATCGCTCCCCCTAGATTACATTATCAAAATCTGACGGAATTTATTTCTTTTACTTAAGAATAACTCTAAAAACAACATGTATGTATATGTATATGTTACAGTCAAAACACGAAATCCGTCACAAACCGATTTTACTGGGAAATTCTAGTTTTAACAAAGCGTTCTCAGTAATTCTAGTTTTAACTAATATAACACAGTTAAAACTAGAATTAACGAGAGCGCTTTGTTAGAACAAGTATTAACTAAAGAATATTTAGTTAATTCTGGTTGTGGATGAATTCTCGCGTAGCTCTTAGTTAAATCTAGAACTGACTGGTTGCTATTAGTAAATTTGCGTTACAATTGAATTCTCTCGCCATTAAACCTTAATGGTAATTAAGGATGTGGCTATTTATACAAACAGTATGTATACGCAATAGGTGAGGGGGGGGGGGCTTACAGATCAGTGATACACACGCCCCCGCGCTCGCTGATGTGTGTGTGTATTCGCGATCGGATGTGTGTGTGTGTGTGTGTGTGTGTGTGTGTGTGTGTGTGTGTGTGTGTGTGTGTGTGTGTGTGTGTGTGTGTGTGTGTGTGTGTGTGCGTGTGTGGTTAAGTGTGCGGAGAGGGGGGGGGTGGCGTGTGTTACTGATCTGTACGTCCCCCCCCCCCCTTTACCTATTGCCTTCCAAAAAAAAGTAACTAACGTAGAAATTGAGAGTATAATCGATTTTGCTACTTACCTACATAGTAGCTAGACAAACTGTCTCCATAATGACTTAATTTTAAATTCAGTTATTTCAAGGAAATGAAGATGTGGCAGGCTGTGTGGTAAAATTATAGTTCATTCGAAATATCATTGACATTTGTATGTTCTTCATTTTGAGTAAAGATCATCTCAGAGTTTAATAATTGAATTAAATAACTAGCAAGAAAATTTAATTTGCGAGTACTAATTAAATTCCAATTTACAAAGCAATTAGACTGATGAGGCCAAAAAGAAAGGAGAAACTGGCAAAAAACAGAAAATAGAGAATCTTTTTACTTTCCAAAAACTTCAGTTCATTTTAATTGCGGTAGGTCACACTTTTACTGCAATTTCACCAATATGGGGAAAGTTTTCCCAATTTTAAATTGAACCGAAAAGTTGCAAAATGGTCCTTTATGCACCTCATTTGTATGATACCCACACAATAGACTGCATTTTATTAAAAATTAAGTCATTATAGAGACAGTCTGTCTTCTATGGTATTAAGCCGACCATTTTTTATACAGCAGATTGAAAAAATTACCCTTAACATTGTCAGTGACGCTTTTTTAATATGGATGTTTCAACCTTGATACGCCGCTGCTTCGAGCATCGTAAATATAGTGAATATGAGGAGCTATTTAATTTTATAATATACAAAAGGAACTCTCCCCATAACAAGGCACTTTGACAGTTAGTGAAGACAAATTTCAGTGTTATTCTGTGCCCAGCCTTGATTTCTTCACTTCTTGTAGTCAGTAAT
Source organism: Dioctria rufipes (assembly GCA_963924295.1). NCBI lineage: Eukaryota > Metazoa > Arthropoda > Insecta > Diptera > Asilidae > Dioctria > Dioctria rufipes. The sequence goes on along the minus strand of OZ002740.1, from coordinate 96,193,868 downwards.
CAAATCAAATCAAATTAAGTTATTCCTGGTGACAGTACATACATATATACAATTCGTTTTAAGTACAATATTATTTATTGGTTCCAGAGATAATTGAAACAAAGAAAAAATAAACTAAATATGAAACGAAATAATCTAAATAAATTTAGTAAGCTTAGTTAATGTAATCGTGCAGCTCCAATGCAAAAATAAATTTATTACACAAATTATAAATATTAAATAGAATAAAAAAAATGTTATTTAAACTGGGTTCAAACTAGCGTTTTAAATACATTAACAGTGCCTGCTATTTGGATAGCTACAGGAAAACTATTCCATAAGCGGATGATCTGAGAAAGTACGAGTTCTCCTCGTGACATCACTATACTTCTATTCCGTTAGGATGTTGTAAACAAGAAAATCTCTCAAATATACTCCGGCTTATTTGACTGCAGTATGCTATACAACAATATAAGTAATGGTAAGACATACGAAATCTAAAACTGAATCGAATACAACCATTAAATGCAGTGAAAAATTAACGATTTCACTAGCATTAGACAAACACTCCTAGGTAAAATATTGTCAGAAAGTCAATGCATTCATAATACAGGATATATTTTCCTCAATTTCATATTGACATTGTCACAACACTTAATACTTCTATACTTTAACACTGCTGATGGAACATCAAGTAAATCAAATGAATAGTTGTAGAAGCTTATACCCTGCGATTTACTAAAATTTAATTGTAAATTATTATACTTAAACCAGGCGCTGATGCTGTCCAAATCAGAGTTAATACGTACTAGACAATCATCAACAAGCCCAACAGATTAGGTTAGGTAAGACGGGTGGCGCAATACAACTAGGCTGCATCACTTAGACCTCTAGTGGGTCTATTGTGCCCCTGGGCCCCATGATATAACCTTTTGAAGCCACCCCATGTCAATCCTGCTTCCCTTGGGGAACTCAAGATATCTCCAAGACTATTTACCTAGATCCATCCTGCTTCTCTCAGGAAACGCAGGACACATCTAAATTCCTTGTTTTGTAGTTCCCCCAGACTTGAAAAGAAGTAGCTACCCACTAACCTGCTTCGTTTATTCATCAGAGCGGGGCATTCGCAAAGCTCGTGTTGGATGGATTCGATTTCCTCCGAGTCCTTACAGCTCCTGCAGAAATCGTTGGCCGCTATACCCAGTCTTCTAGCATGGCCAACTATGGCCCAGTGACCCGTAAGGACCCCTACTAGATTAGGCAGCTCCCATGTCCTTTTACTGTCATATTCAGGCCACAATTGCCTCGCTATACGGCAGGTATCCGTGTTGGTCCAAAGGAGGCTTGCCCTTTGATAGGAATCTCTGATGATTTCCTCTTTGATTGCTCCGATTGGGATCCTCACAAAAGCTACCGCTGCGATGCTATCCAATTCATAGCCTTTTTTGGCCAATACATCAGCCATCTCATTGCCTGAGATATCCTTATGGCCAGGTACCCAACATAGGGTGACCTTGTACCTTGTAGCCAATACCTCAAGGCTAGTCTTGCATAACTGCACTAATTTTGATTTTACCAGCACAGCATCCAGCGCCTTGATCGCTGCGAGTTCTGTCTGAAAAATACTGAATTTGTCAGGCAGTCTGTTAGCCTCGTGCCACTGTAGATCTCTGGAGTACACTCCAGCCCCTGTGCCTGCACTTGTCCTAGAACCATCCGTAAAAGTAGAAAGATCGCATGCTACGACCAACTCTCTCCCACCGCAGTCACTCCTGGTAGGCATCATTGCATTGACACCCCCACCAAAAGTCAAGATTGGTACTTGATAGTCTATTTGTTCCCTGCAATAACTACAATCTATCTTTTGGAGTATATTGGAGTGCCCAACACCCCTCCCCATCCACCAAACTCCTGCCCTCAGGCTGACAGCACTAATTGTCGCTACACCTCTGTAAAAGAGGTCCAGCGGTAGTAAGTCACGCATGACCTCCAGTGCTGCCATGGGCTTGGTTGGCAGACACACAGTTATTCCCATACAAGCAGCCCTCTGGAATTTTGACAGCACCTCCAGGTTACATTTCCGCGTCTTTGCCGTCCACCAGATCGTGGGCCGAACTATGGCTGTGTACATCCACCGTACCACTCTGAATTTTAATCCCTAATTTCTGCCAAATATTCTCTTGCATGTGTAGAAGGCCACACTGGCCTTCTTCACACGTTCTTCTAAGTTAACCTTCCAGCTTAGCTTGGAATCGAGTATGATTCCCAAGTACTTTGCTTCTCTGGAGAGAGTAAGATCCTCTCCACCCAGCATTGGATGTCTGAAACATTGTACCTGCCTCCTTCTTGTAAAAACGACCAGCTTCGTCTTCGTGGGGTTAACCCTCAATACACTTTTATTGGGCCAGTTATCTAGCTTATGCAGCGCAAACTCGGGCCTTTCACTAACAGTAGAGAGAAATTTTCCAGGATGCATATGTTATCCGCGTAGACAACTGCCTTAAATCCCTCTCTCTAATATGATGAGGATTTCATCCATTATGAGTAGCCACAGGAATGGTGATAGCAACCCCCCCCCCTACCCCGCGGGGTACCTCTATAGACTACTCCTCTCACAATAGAATCACTTGAGCAGATTCAAACAAGACCAATAGGACAACTCAAATACAATGGACTGAAAAACAATGGGCCCACGATAGAACCTTGAGGCACTCCTCGCATTAGAGGTAGCGGAGTGTATATTTTATCGTTGAGCTTGATTTGTTGACTGAGATCTAATAAAAAAAATACCGATCATCGATAAATTCAAAATAAGCATAAAGCTTCTGCAAGAGAACGTATCAAAAGCTTTTGAAAAGTCCAGAATCAGTAAGGTGGTAAATTTGTCCTGATCCATATCATCGGAAAGAAAATAGGTCACTGGGACCATGCGAGAAACTACGTACTGGATTGGATAATAAGCTAACCTGATCTAAAGCAGATGTTTCAGGAGGAGAGTTGCTGATCGAGGTGAAAACCACATTCAATTCATAAGGTTGGAAACTGCAGTCGGTCTTGTCCTTACTATATACTCCGATTTGACGTAGATTTCTCCTCAATATTTTTGAATCAAAGTTATTATTAATTTTGGAACTATAATACTGACATGTAACCAGTCTTATCGCTCTGATAGTTCTATTTTGAGCAGTTTTATACAAGGATCTGGTTTTGTAGGCTTTGAGCCGTCTATTACGTTTGTATAGATACTCACGCTTCATAATAAGGGTGCGGACTCTTATAGTAAACTATGGGCAACAATTCGAAGCAGTATATTTTACCTGAACAGGATATTTATTATACAGATAAGAAATCAACGTCGTATAGATGGCTTGGTCATCGACTAATATGCAATCATATATGCGCTGCCACGGCAAAAACATGCACTCATCAAATAAGGAATCAGTATCTATATTTTAATAAGCCCGGAGAAAAGTAATACCACTGTTGAGTGTACTAAGGATTTGATCGTGTGCAGTGATCTTTCCATTAATTGTCACTGGAATCAGATCAAGAATAGAAGAATTAGATGTGTTGTAGTAGGGAGGATAAGAATTAACAAAATTGGGGTGAAGAGATGAGTATGTGTGTGAATCGATTTGCTGAGGTGTCCTGCCCTAGCAGTACTTCCACCTACATTTCCTACATGAAAGAGCTGTACAGCGAAAAATTTAGACAGAAAGAAAAGTAGGGAATTAGGAAAGAGTTGTTCAGAACTGTGGAGTTAACTTATTAAGTTGCCGCATGGCGAAAGTGATCAGCAGCAATAGTATTATGCTCATTTGCTGCTAAGAATAACAAATCCGAGTGAGAGTTGGATTCACAAACAACAGCCCAGGAATTTTAGTAACTGATAGTCTCAAATACCATATGGGCTATGGATTTCTACATTTGCATAAATCCAGTGAAAAATGATCCTTGCCTGTTGACAAAGAACATAAATATTCCTATTATAAAGCTATACTCTAGTGGCTGCACATACTTGGAACTAATGGATAGAGTAAATTTGTGAATTCAAGTACATTCACCTGAAACTAAATGAGAAGACTTTATCCGATAGCTGGCAATTTATTCTTTGAAAACCATTAGCAATTTAAAAACCATATTTGAACTAAAAATCTGAAGATTCTACATAAATTTTACCTCCACTTAATTAATAAATCCAACCACTTTTTTCAAATAATACTTAGAAAAAGGGTTGATATAAATAAATATGCCTCTACCCGCACCCTGATTTATGCATATATAAACAAATCCGAAATATAAATTTAATATTCTCATGCATTCGAGAAGGCAAGTCTGATCTCAGGGATCACCCTGTACTAATTTATGGTCATGCATATGTATGAAACAAGTGAAAAGACTTTGTCGAGCCGGAAAAATTTAAATATGTCAAAGTTTTTGTATTAAGTGAGAAAATGGAAAATTAATGATCTTATTACCATTTCATAAAATTCATGATGTCCTTCCCATTTTATTAACTTAACATGAACATATCCGCTCACATGTCGACATTAATTTTTTCCAGAATATTTCACCTAGGCATTAGTAACGCTTATGACTGGATTCGATGGAGTATGGAAGACAAGACAAAAGAGGACCACATCAAAAGTTGACTAGGGAGCCGCCTCCTAAATATGAATGTATCTGTACATATAGATATGTAATGTAACTATGTATATGATTTGCCTAAATAGAATTGTGTTTGTAAATAACTGGTCTGAGATTTTCATGAGGCCAGAAAATCACAGCCTTCAGTTTTCGAGGAAATAAGTTGGCTCATATATCATAGCTGATACCTTGCCCATTATAGTACCTACATAATATTCAGTAGAGACTGTCACTAATTTTCCATTTTATTTCTTAATCCACCAAAAGACTTGTCTCCGAGATGATTTCATATGCTGCTATGTAGCTACTGGAACCCTTATCATAGAATGACACGTCTGTGTTATGGCCTTTTTTCTGGAAGCGCATCCCGGTTGAGCAGATTAATTTGCATATGAGCCGTAAACACCACCACTAACTATGCTGTTTCTATAATTCATTTATCCAAAAATATGTAGAGTACAGAGACAGCAATAGAATTACGTAGGGAAATTCATCCATATGATTCTAGACCCAGACCGGCTGGACTGACGCTCTCTAGTGCCTAATTGTGGTGTTAGTGGTGTCGGGATTCCACAATTTCTGACTGGATTGTTAGTTTTGGTTGCTGTTGCTATCTTTCCGAATTTGCATACGTGATTCACAGAACTGATAGAGTAATATGAAACGTACATTCTTTGTGGCCTATATATTTGATCCTAAACTATGTATTTCAGGAAGAGATTCCGATAGTCTCGACCTCCTACAATATATACATGCAAATACCTACATATCTATATTCATATCTATGCACAAAAGTAGGAAACTAAAAATAATAGAGTTTGATAAAATTGCACGTATGAATTTCGGTTTCCGTATTTATTTTCCGTGATTTAGACATGCGGTGCTTACTCTATGCAGTTCGCTATCTTGCCAAACTTTGGAACAACTTTTTTGAATATTGCGGGAACAAAAAAATTATTGAACCAGAGAGAGAAAAACAAAATTCCAAATTTGTACGTATTCGTATCTGGGGCGAAAACTTTTACTCCATTCTCCCCGTTGTGGTAGGGTGATCATTAAAAATTTAACTTTAGTTTTTTGTGTTTTTTAGTAATAAAATAAGGACATGGGGCTTCGTTATTGACCGCATTTACAGTGTTCACCAAATATGTAGGGTACGTATATACACAGGGAACAGCTATTAATATCTGAAAATAATTAGGAGAATTTCGAATAGGGATCTTAAATTGTCCTTAATTTGTCTGTCAAAGAATTAATAAAAGTTACGGTAATGTGTAGTAATGCAAGTAAACGTAAATTTGTGAGAGTGCGACTAAATTGCATGTAGGGCTGTTAATGCCTTTTACCCTAACATTATGCTAATGACTTTAATTCCCCTTTGGATAAATGCATGAGGATTACTTACTTTATTGATAAGATTGTCAAGGTATAGTTGAATATTATTGATTCGAAGACTTGTAAGTGGGCAGAGTTGCATCATTCAATTTATGAGATGATTTTATTACTTCCATGCATATGAAATATTGAAATGAGCTAAATGTGGATATCGTGCGTCTTCGTGAATTATGCTTTTACTAAAAACTATCTTTTCTGTTTTGTAACTCAGAGTTTAAAAAATATTTTATTTATAGAAATTTCCTGCAAGGTAATAGATCTTATAAGTTATACGTAATTTGTAGAACATGGAGGGAGTGGGTGGGTAAAATGTGTTATATCCGAGTGGTTGGGGATTTATGTTTTTGCAAAGTTTTTCGCTTAAGCCTAGTAGGGAGTTCGAGTAAAACAGTATGGATTTGAGGTAAAAAGTGACATTTCCATACAAATTTTACCGCTGGTAAAATTCTAAGCAAAAATTTTACTGAGGTCTTTACTAGTCCAGAACGGATTTCACTGGTAAAAAGTGCCATTTTTTCTATTATAAGATAGATGGCGTTTTATAAGTCTCCACTCATTTTACTGACCATTTCAATGTGCGGAGCATTAAAATTCTGGTAAAACTATGACATTTCTTTGATTGTTCACAAAGCGAGTTTATTCAGTTTTTCTCGTGGATTTCCTTGACGACGATACACACTTAGACGCGCCGCAGCAACAGTCACGTTGTCGATATGTTGATACTTTATAAATAATAATCACTTAACAAGTTTAAAAATACTTCCGATTAATTGTGATTTTAACAGCAGTCAATTCAATTTCTCCACAAAAAACCTAGGTACGTCAACTTTTTACCAGCATTAAAATGCTTTTTTTTTAGACCCCCGTTAAATTTTCCCGAACTCCATAATAGGCTTTAATGTAAGGTTTTAAATACATACCCTAGTCCACAAGGAGCCTGCTATAATGACATTTGATAGATAATCCTCAATAATCTCTTCCTTTGTCTTGGAATGGCCGCTTGCTCTGAGTAGTCGTCATTTCAAGCCACTGGTGGTGCCTCGTTTTTTGCCAAATTCGTTTTGTGCTTGACAGATATTTTTAACACTTATGTCGATTTCTATTGATATTTTAAGAAAAGTGCATGTCAATCAGTGAAAAACGAGTTCAATTGAACAACTTTTGACGCTATGAGAATGTATAGTAGCTCATATCCGTGTAATTTGTCAGATTGAAATTTTCTAGAAAAAATAACATCACAAATAACGTAAAAATTATGAAAATTGTAATATAAAAGATTTTGGCGTGATTGCGGATGAATTTGGTAGAGTAATAGTTGAAGATTGATATGTGATGGTCAATGGCATTCAGTTGTGACATTTCTCATGTAGATGTGTGCGTTTTTCGGTGGAACACCGCCGATTTTTCGCAGTAGCTCCAGACTCATTTGACGTACATTATTTCTAGCAGTGCAGGTCAATGGAACGATTTCGGTGTAACACTGCAAGAAAAGTGTAACACTTCTACTAGAAAACGTGGTCAATGGAAATCGGTATTAATCGAGCGTATTTTGTTTCCTGTACTGTAAAACCAAATTTTAAAAGGCTGCATAAAAACCAATGCGTAATCCACTCTACTTAAAGCAACGAGAGGGACCGCAAAGACCCAGCTGAGTGGAAAAGGTGAATCTGCCTCTCTGACAGATAGTCTATCCATTTCTATATGTTCCACCGATCATTTCGAGCTATTAGAGAAGAAGATGCTGAAAAGTCTAATTGAGGTAATATCGGAAAAGTTTGAGGATTTTGAAGAGCGCATGCTCGGAAAAATTGATGAGATTGTGAATGTGTCACACTCAGAGATCGCAAAACTGAGGGACCGGCAGCTCAGGGAGGAATTAGCTGATGTTCTTAACGAATTGGAGCATGATCGTCGCTTATGGTGAAAACCCAATGAACGCGGCAGGCGTCACGTCGCTCTGACAGTTCAATAGAACATACGCGCTTAAGTTCGTGCTGGCCAAATGGCTGCCGCGCTTGCCCGATTCGACACGAAAGTAAAGCAATTTTCTACTTTCAACGCGCGGCAGATGTTTTGACAGTTCTTTTGATTGATTTTAAATTGTTTATATGCTTCGTAAGCTGCAAGTGCAAGAACTGTCACATCTAATAACTCTGATATATCCATTATTTTACATTTAATTAATAATTCAAGCTTTTCTATAACTATATCCTTTTATAAATAAATTTTAAGAGTACATACCCGATGCGTTTATTTGGTCTTGACCAAAACCGACACACGTCTACCGCGAAAGAAGCGGAAACTGTTATGAATAAAAATAAATAATGTGAAAGCGCAGATTACATGCAGCGAAACAGAACGGCAAATGATTCATTTTCGTGAATAAATGAGAAGGAAGTTTTTATGTTGTACTCTCATAAAATGTTCCCGCGCTTTTGTGAAAACCGGTATTTGCTGAAATATGGTGAGAATCATCCAATGTTTTTTATAGCAAAACCAATTTTTGATAGTGTAACTCTTATGATATTTGAATAGCACGTGCTCTGAAGAGATTAAGTGGGAGAAACTAAAGCTAAATTCTCTGATATTTTCGGGAAAAATAAGAATTTTATTTGACAGAAATTTTACATCTTCTGTCAGTACCTTGGCCAAAGCGAAATTTATATTTTTCTTAAAAGAGTGAGGTAGTATGACTCGAGGTACATTATTACGATTAGTTTGATAGGATTTTGCGGGATTCAATAAAATTTTGTCGTTCAGGTAAACCTACGTTCTCTCGATTTTTGTTTTTAACTCGTTGTCTCAATGCATAACCAAGTTCTTTTTCCCCATTCATGCAAAAGACGAAAGTATATGACATTATTTGTTTCATTCTAAAAAACACGAAAAGTTTTCAATTTTGTTTGGCTGATTCCTATCTTCTTATTAGGTTATCTTTGCTCTTAATGAGCTGTCACGTAACCACGGAATATAAACCATGAACAAAGTCTGAAAGAGAGAGTAGAGGGCCGGTTAGCATGCGAACATTACAGTCTTCTTGAATTGTCTTACTGCAGGAGTTTTCCATATAAAAATAGCTAGTATTTTGTTCAAACTAGGGTTGTAAATGAGCGGACTTATTTGTCATATTAATTCATCGCTCAACTCAGGATTTGAGTCCGCTCCATACTTGAGTTATCGCTCGAAACTTGAGCGGACTCAATCTTGAGCGGACTCACTGCTTGACCGACTTGAGCGGACTCACTACTCGAGCGGACTCATCATTTTAGTTGAGCGGACTTAAATCATATTTTAACTATCATAAGGAGAATCTGATTTAATTTAATTTGAAACTTAAATTGAAATTTCAAAAGAAAAGCTCACAAAAAAGTCATTCATTATATCATATTATATTAATTTAGCTTTTGCTAATTTTCTTAGCCAACATTTCTTCTACGCTACGCCATTTTGGGATTCAGATTGTGAAGATGATCAAAATTCAATGGAGGGTCAGAAATTGTTCTTGAAGCGTATTTGAAAGCAAACGTTTTCCGGTGATAAAAAGTCTTTTTAACGAATACAACACAGCACTGCCTAGTAGTGCTTCGGTAGAAAGATTACTTAGCATGGGAAAACTAACGTTAACTCCTAATAGATATCGTTTAAATGACGAAAATTTTGAAATACAAGTGATGCTACATATCAATGGAAAAAATATAAAGTAAGACGCTGATTCTATGAAAAAATATAAGTAGAATTTCCTTGAATTGAATTATAACATTTCCAAGATAGTATTTCCCTTACAGATTTAACAAGTTGTTGAATTTGTACATTATATTGAGAGGAAGAGAAATGTTGGCTAAGAAAATTACCAAAAGCTAAATTAATATAATATAATGAATGACTTTTTGTGCGCGTTTCTTATATGATTGAAATTTCTGTTTCACTTTCAATATTAATTAAATAAAATTCCCCTTATGCTATTCAAAACATGATTTGAGTCCACTCCACTCAAATGATGAGTCCGCTCAAACAGTGAGTCAACTGTTGAGATCTTGCATTGTTCAACTAACTCGAATCTAGAGCTCGGTGCCTCATCATATCTAGACAGCTAACTCGCTGGGCAACTTCAAAGGACTACTAAAGTCCTTTCTTGGCAGAGTTGACAATAGCTCGCGGTGAACTGTAACGCGGCTTTTTCTTTTTCCGTTCTAACATTTTATTATTTTTGCAAATATCTTTTTGAAATATGTTCAATAGAATGTTTAATAAATATGTATCTTCGATATTTTAATAACTATATTAGCTTAATTTAAGTTAGGTTTAGTTTTATTTAGCTCTCTTGCTGTTTTGTTTCGATACTTCCCAGGAATTGAATTGAACATGAGTTATCAAATCTAATATTTAAATGCCACATTTTTGTACCCTAGATGAAATCTAAAGGGTATACTAAGTTTGTCATTCCGTTTGTAACACCTCGAAATAATGATGGTAGAACAAATTGGATTGGACACCCACACATAATATTAAAAGTTATTTTGATTTTTGCATGTCCGTCCGTCTATCCGTCCGTCTGTCCGTCCGTCTGTGCGCCTGTACGCACGATAACTCGAGAACACATTCACTTAGAAAGCTGAAATTTTGTACACGTACTTTAAAAAAAAAGTAAAATTAGGTTCGAAAATGAGACAAAACGGGCAACTCCTTCGTGGGGTTGCCATACAAAAATTTCGTTCTCCACTATATATTTGGGCATTGCATGGGAACGCGTCGACATTGAGAGCTGAAATTTGGTCGGTAGTGTTTTTATAGTAATAAAAAACAAAATTTCAAAAATGGACTAAATCGGGGAACCCCTTCTTTGTCTTGCCATATAAAAATTTAGATTTTTTTGTGAAAACGATCAGTCCTAAACATTTTTATTCTACTAAAAACTTCAATACAAAATCTTATAAAATTGGTTATAATCATTTTTTCTGTCCGATGAACCGTTCCAGAAATATATGCGAAAAACCACTTCAAACTCCAAACTTGCATAAGGTATCATAAGAATTGGACTTAGATGAATTCTAGCTTTTTTACTTATTCATTTTCAAATTTTAGTCAATTTCTTGACAAAATGTTGCATAAACATACACATGTTTTCAGTCATATTCTGATATTCTGGATTCATCGAAACTGTATCTTTGATTTGATACACGTAAGTATCTACTTAAATACAACCTATACGATTGTTTTTACCTACACTATATCAAAAAAGGAGATCAATGGTTTGAAATCGTTAAATAGAAAAAAATACCCAACAACATAAATCATCTCCCAACTCGGGACTTTAACGCCCCCCCCCCCCCCCCCCCCCCCGAAAGCAAATTCAATACAATTTATGACTTGTCTTCATGAGATCCATCATTTTTAATACAAATGTATATACTCGATTTTTTTATGTAAATTTTTTACGTTGCTAAAGATGTTCGGCAGATACGAAGTCAATAAGGTGTGGCTGAATGACCGATTCCTTCACAATTATGTCCATCTAACAGCGTCCATTATTGATGTACTAAGGAAAGCCAAAAAGTTCGAATGGAATTACGAAGCTGAAAATTCAATCATAATCTGCACATGATGGATCCGGATAAACTAAAAAATAAAGCGACACTTTTATTGGCCACGCATGGCGGTTCACTTGGTGGTTATACGTTACGCATATTAGCCTATGCTGTTAATGTGATATATATATATATATATATATATATATAAATAGATAAAAGCCCGAAGAGTAAAACTTTGATCACCAATGTAAAATCAAGTGAATACTATACGGCCCTGAGAACGAGTATGCACGAATCTTTTATGTCCGTATCCCTAGACAAAGTTACATACCTCAAAGCCCGCTAACAAATCTCTTCCAGCTGAAATTTATGAATGGGATGAAAAATTGAATTTCATCGCTCGGTCACTTGTCACTCTTGTCAAACCACCATGCAAACCGGGCAACGGACATTTCAATCGTTAATAATACCTTTCTCAAAGTAGAAAATCGTAGTTAGGTAGGCCTTGAATTGATATGTGAAATTGAATGTGAAAAATAAAAAACAATGTAAATATTATTCAGTCCGAAGTCAGATTGTAGAAGCTCAAGTTTGTTTTGGTGAACATTATAGTATACGTATAAAATATTTTCTTTAAAAAAATAATAAAGCAAGCAGCATTAGAACATCAAGCAACCAAAGGCCTTTAATTCATTGCATGTTTTAAAGAGGACTCATGTCCATGCCCATTCCAGTTAGCGGTCCCAACATTCGAGGTAGGATTGATGGATGATGAGGAACAAAGGGTTGCCAACCACATTTGTACAATTTTTGAATTAATTTCATATGAGACAAAGGTACAATTTGAGAATTTAACGGGATTTTTAGTAGGCTTACACACTTAATTTTAATAGACAGCTTGACTGTATAAGTATAAACGCAACACACAGTATGATATCAGCAAAGCAGCTTTTAGATTCCGGAAAGAAGACTGAAGTGTTAAGTATGGTCTGAAAAATTTTTCCAATTCTTGTAATTAGATTTTTTCTCGTTTAGCTATGGGTTCAGAAGTCCGTCGTATTGCCGCCCCCTTAATTTTAGCGCCCGGGGCAAGTGCACCCGAGTGCCCCCCCCCATAGATCCGGCCCTGGGTCCCATTACTCTCTTTTGTGGCAGCTCCTGTTCAAACAGTACAGCAACGCTACGAAGAACTTGTGCACAATAGCGTGTCTCTGTAGAGACCATCGACTCATCGCATTCACACCAGGGGCCAGATTCAGTAACTCGGAGAGTTTTGGATTTTGGGATATGAGAATTTTCGTTTTCCCCGATTAAAACTCCCTAACTCTCCATTTGAAATTCTCTAACATACTTGGGTAGTTACAGAAAACGTGAGAAGTATCGAAATAATGATGGACGGCTAACTCTGTCTGGGAGGATCGTAGAGCATTGGAGTTTTTTTCTACGGATTTAGGGTCTACAGTACAAAAATATAGGTGAATAATTACTAGGAGAGGGGCTTTTGGGGATGGGGTATCGTACCACCTAGGTACCTTTACAAAACACAACAAAAGCAGCCAATACGGTCAGTTGTGAAATATTCTTCTTACTTCTCCACAACTAACACAGCCGAGAGTTTTGTCGAGTAGAATAGAGAGTTTCGTGATTTTCAATACAAATTCCCCGAGTTACAGAATTCCGAGTGGAGAGTTAAATGTCAAAAGAACTCTTATCTCCACAACTCCACAACTCTCCGAGTTAGGTCGCTTTCATATTGGCGAGCGGTGAGTGATGAGCTGCGAGAGGTAAAACACCGCATAGCCAGGCCGTCACTACGAAAGTTTTCACATTGAAGAGCGTTGAGCTATGTCGCCGAGCGGTCTTTTAACAGTTCAGCTGAACTGAGCGGTAAGCGGTGGCTGCACGCGTTGCCCATTAGTTGTGGTGTAATTTATATAATAAAGTTTTTCCTCTGGACTTATTGGCCTTTAGAATTCTCTTTTTTCTGCACGCGATTTCTAAGTTTTATTTAAATTTAATCGAAATTTTTAATTGACATTCGTAAAAATTCAAAAAATTGCTCAGAATTTCTAGGAAGATCTTCATATAATATGTTAAATTCACGACTCCAACCGGTTCTCATTTATTTTAAAAATTGCTAGTCTTTTCCGTTTTCTTGCTAAAATCAATCTCTTAAACCGTAAATTATCGAGTAATACCATTTTTCTCATAAGCCTTCACACCATTATGCACTAAAAGTTACGATGGAACTAAAATGTAAAGCTCGCCAATCTGTGGGCGGCCTTAGTGAATCCGGCTCCAGATATGTGTATCGTAAACAAACACCGTACCGTTTCACTCACTGTTCACGAAAGCTCCCAGGACTGGACTAACTAGCAATAAAGTGAAGACACATCCAATTATCCATGACCAGTACGATATAGGGTCAACTGGCACTTAACAAGAGGTTACAGTCTCGCTAGCATCCTCATAACATACTAGATGAAGGGAACAAGGATACTACTTTAACTCAGTTCACTTGTGATCTCCCATAGGAACCATCTGCGCACTAGAGCACACCACCTACATTGTTTTGATTAGTAATTAAATTTGCAGGTGTGGTGGACTATCCAAAATGTCTTTGAACTACACTACACAAGTTCAACCTTTAGACCTAAAATTTATAAAACAATTTTAGTTTCATAGCTACGTAACCATTACCTTCGAAGTTCGATTTTGCTACTCTATGTAGTTAGCCGTTATAACATTGTTAGTCTCGCGGTTATTCAGAATCGTGATATTGTGATTTTCAAACTTTATAACTCCAAAACGAAGCCGATCACTTCAACAATTTTTGGCACACATGTACATATGGTTTAGGCCTTTGAAATCAAAATATAGAAGAGAAGCTAGAATTGGGCTAAGATCGATTCTTACGATACCCTTGATGAATGCCCATATGTAATTCCATACGGCCATACCTCTGTGCAAGTTTGATTGTTAAATTGGTTTACTGTATCTATTTCTAGAACAGTTCATCGGACAGTACAAATGATTATAACAAATTTCATAGTATTTTATGTTTTGAAGACATCTTCAGTACAATAAAAAGGCGCTTAGGACTGGTAGGTTTCACAGTATATTATATAATATGTACATACATATAACACTCTGCATATTGTATGGTGAATTGTTCCAAACTAGCGCTATATGGACAAAGCAAGAGCACGGAGCTCGCCTATTATGTCGAGGAACCAAAATGTCATGATGCCACGACGACTACTGAGACTGAATCTGATAAAATCAAGAGTCTTGATCAGCTTCATCTCAATGCTTGCACTTAGGATTTGAGCGGACAGATACATTCCCCGTCTACCCTTCCGTAAACGTAGCCAATAATATGATCGCAGCGCGTCCAACTATAGCTCATCTTTACATCAAGACTAGTAATGGTTTCTATAATCGTCGTCCCTTGTCCTGCAAATAAGACTACTGGACGATGGATGTTAATACAGTACTGTAATATAATACAAGACTGAGGTTTTCCAAAAGCGAAAGTTGGTTATGTAACGAAAAATTATGAATTCTGTCCAAAACTTCATTTATCCAATCTATACACTCCTCCATAGGCCTGCTCTAGTATAACTGGATATCGTCAACATACATGTTGTTGTTAACATCGAGTATGATATTGAGTAAATCATTTATAAATAAATATATAAAATAAATAAAAATATATGTAACTAAAAAAAAAACAATAAGAGGCCTAGGACAGATCCTTGAGGTACTCCATAGTTGAATGGTAACATATAACAGTGAAATTCATTTACAAAAACCTACTTGAATAT
Source organism: Dioctria rufipes (assembly GCA_963924295.1). Classification (NCBI taxonomy): domain Eukaryota; kingdom Metazoa; phylum Arthropoda; class Insecta; order Diptera; family Asilidae; genus Dioctria; species Dioctria rufipes. The sequence goes on along the minus strand of OZ002740.1, from coordinate 96,178,492 downwards.
GCCATTAGGAAAGCATCTAATCAAATTAGTTGCTGAGGATGAGATCCGACGTTACCTTCAACAAAGCTTTTCACAACTATGAATCTGTCGGAACCCGGATTGACAACGTGATAGCAAATTATTTTCTTCAATATACTTATGAATCTGATTACAAATGATCTTTTCGAAAACTTTGCAGAGCAAACACAAAAAGCTATTAGGGAGAAAGTCTACGGGAATACTAATCATCGTTTTCTTTGGAAAATTAAACATTGTAGCCATCTTCCAGCTCGTTGGGAAAACAAGAATGAAATATATACAGAATGTTGCCCGATGTAAGGCATTAGCACCTTCACAAAGCTTAGCGAAACGTTGCTGGTGCAGTTGCATCCAATTTAATAGAGTTTAGGGCCCTAATAAGCTCATCATAGTCAATACAACGAAAGGCGAACAAACTATTACGGTTTTGTTCCGAACTACTGATGGATACTGTGACATTGTTTAAGGCTGATGAATTAGGATGAGTAAATGCAAAAAAAAAACACAATTTTTTCATTCATTATGATCAAATTGATGACGCTGGCTTTCTGTGCTATGTATATACGCCTATCTGAGGTTTCTCCATACAGTCTTCGGAGGAAGTTCAGGATAGAATTTATGAATGAAAATAATTTTACTTTGCGGAACGTATAGGAGTTGTCGGTCGGTTGCGTGCACTTTAATGAAGAGAACGTGCAGTAATCGTCTGTAGACGTTTCAATTGTCTGTTTATTTAAATATTCAAGTTGAGCTAGGAGGGAGCCAATATCTGGTGTAAAGCACAAGCAGGGCCTCGTTTAAACGCTCTTAGTTCGCATGGATACACTGTAAAAAATGTGCACAATTGTTGCCACAAGCTTAGGTATTTTTCCTTCAAATGTAGGGAGTATTCCCTAAAATATTATGAATATTCCCTATATTTCTGGGAATGTGCCCTACATTTTAGGGAAATATACCTAATCTTTATGGGAACGATTGTGCAATTTTTTTTTACTGTGTATATATTTTTCGTATATGTAATTAATTAAATTTTCAATAATTCCCACTTGTTCATCCGCGATACTACCTCGTAAACTAACTAACTAACGTGCACTTTTAAAGTAGATCAGATATACTTCAATTTTTAAAAGCACGGTGCTTAAAGACGTTTGTTCAATTTAATTATCAGATAAAATTTTGCTCTCATCAGTTGTTAGAAATAAATCAAGGAATGACGGATTGGAAGTATTACAATATATCGGTAGAGTATTAATAATATTTAAATATGGTAAATGCATGAATGTGTGAAGTGTCTGTGCGTGAACTCGGTTTCAAGTTATTAACATTGATATCCCCACCTATAATTATATAATCGCAGCGATGGGATAAATCTGAAAACGTATTTTCAAACTCCGATGCATTTTCTAGTGTAAAGTTTTGAGGTGGACAATAAACGGAAGATAGGACATACTCCCTAATATCATTACTTAATTCTACGCAGGTGAATTCCAAATCCTGGTTTCGAGAGGATTGAATTATCTTAGCTTTGAGGAAATCTTAAACATAAATAGCCACCAAACCACCTTTCCTTTCGTTATGCATTAAGGTGTAACTTGGTATCGAAAGTAATCTAGATGGTATACAGTCATTTAGCCAAGTCTCGTTGATAAGAATATCATGTACTTTGCATGGTCCAGCACGATCAACCGCGATCATTGCGCATATATATGAGTGTAGCGGCTATCGGTGCAACATGAAAGTGACTATGTATTTGTTTTCATTCATAAAAACATTATATGGGATCATTTCTATCGGATGGGAAGAATAATAAAATAAGATATGGAATTAAATTCATATATAGAAATATATAAAGCAAGAATATCGACAGATATTTCAATTAAGGTCAAAATAAACACATTATTTAATAAATTTGAGTAGGTAATTTATTTAAGTCGATACTAGAATTTCTGATAAATAATTTTTACATAACTTGATTTTTTCGAATTACCCGCAATCCGTTGCACATGTTTACAGAATAAAAAAAAAAATTTGCTTATAGCTATATGAAGCGAATTTCCTCCAAAGCCGATTTTGGGTATATTTTTATTAAATTAATTTAGACTAAATTCTTTGAGAGAAAAAAATATATGTAGGTATATCGAAATTACGGATTCCTTATCACAGTTTTGAATTAATACTGTTGGGAGATATGCGGCTGCAGAGTTTATTAACAACAAACATGATATTCACTTGTGGCACATTATTTTCAGACTGTACTACAAAGATCTTTTCATAGGCCGCTTCATTTTTTAAATACTACAGTAGTGCTCCCATATTGCGTTACTTTAGATATAACGTGACTTTAAAAATATACATCTCCAAAACAAAACGAACTCGAGCACCATCGCAATGTTTTGCAGATAAGATAAGGCTTTTTTTACTGGCACCTGAGAGCTATCCTAAATAGCTGGGGGAACAAATAAAATGCCTTTATTGGGAAAGGCTACAAGGGGAAAAACAAAAGAACTCCTATTCCTTCGGAGAATAGAGCTCAGAATGATTACAGAGGTCGAAAAGATTACAGAGTTCTTCTCTGGCCATTGCCCATTGATGTACAAAATAGGCTTGGCTGAGACTTCATCCTGCCGCTTCTATCAGGATACTCATTAAATCTCGAAGCACCTGCAGTGCAACTGCGAAGCATTGGCCACTCCACCTCGAACATGCTTTTCATCCACTAAACTACGTGCAGAACTCAAGTCCTAGAATGGTTCTTGACATTATTAACAGTTTAAACCTTGAAAGGGAGTAAATTGAGCGGGGACTCATAATAGATTTTAGAATTCTTTATTGTTTAAGCTTTTGCAGAAAAATTTGTAAAATTCTTTAATATTTCTCTTCATATTTATTCGCATAAAATAAAATTGAGCTAAACTCTACATTTTGCTAAATATTACTGGAGCTTGGAGCTACACATCTACATATTTGATTTTATAAAACTATATTATGAATTTACGATCAGTTTTACTTTGACGTTCCAAGTATAAAAGGTTTGCTGAAAGAGTATTTCCAAGACTTTTGACCTTAAGAACTTTTATTATGGCTTGGTTTTAATAACATTATGCGGAGAATTTGGTAATTTTGCTTTTTTTAGTTTTATGAAAGGTTTTGTGAACGACTAGAGTACACCGTGAAGAATATTGTAAATAGAACCAAAAAGGGTTGAAATTGTTTTTAAAAATAGTCTTAACCTTATAAGAGCTCATATTATTGTTAGTTAAACTAATTTGTTTTCCAACAAGTTTTATGCAAAACGATATATGTACGAGTTATGATCAAATTAAAATTGTTAATAGAGAAATGGCAGAACATTTGCACAACTGAAAGAGTATTCCATGATTTCATTAGTTGCAATTGAGGTCGTTTGCATCAACCATTAGTGGTGAGGACTTAATTGGTTTGCATTAACTATTATGATACAACATGAGGTATATTGGAAGCATTATTTTGTATCACAATAACTATTTCCTGCCCACAATGAGGCAATTATGTTACCTGCATTATTTTCCCTGAAGCTTTCATTGTTCACGTCCGGGATAAAGTGACTTCAAATTTTCAGCAGGCAGACTATGTTGCATAATCTTTAATTTTAAGGCAAAAACAATTTGCTGTTTCAAAATGCTTACCTTTGAGCGCCTTCCCTGAAGAAAAACCTACGATACAACTAACTACACTATAACAATAACAATAACCCTCATTTCAGCATAATATATGTTTCTCAGTCCAGATTCCATTAAGTCATATGTGAAAAAGCTCCTCATGTCTGCACATCATATATCATGTACACTTCAATCCTCGTTGATGGGACAAGTAAGAAGGTACGTAAAATATAAAGAATGGACAGCAAACAGGTCAGAGGTTGATGCACCACTTCCTATTGCCCCGTTGTCTTGACTCTGAGAGCGCCTAGTTGTAGCATCATTTTCATTGTGGAATTGAACAATGCTTGTCGACGTCAGAACAAATGCGCCTCGTGATCTTTCAAGGGATGGCCTTTTTCTGGGACTCTCTTATTATACAGCAACAGTCTTTCTTGATACTTTCTTGTGTTTTTGTTCTACATTTGGACGAGGGGCGTCCTTTCAGTTGTGTACGCTGTAAACTGAATTTGACTGAATAAGATTCCGACTGCCTTCTGTTTTGCTGCTTACCGAAATGCAAAATTTGTTACTATGGCACTTGCTTGGGGCTTTTCCTAATCTTAAGGTTCAACGTATATGGACCTGTGCATATCATGGAAATGTGACTTGAAAGCATGGAAAATTCTTTGTCTACAATAGTTACTAAATTCAGATACCGAATGGATGGGGAGAATTTCGCAGACGAACTTCCCTTAAATGTCAAGTTTATTTCTGAATAAACCAAATGCAGAAAGTACATAATGCAGGTATGCTAATAAAATGGAAATTTACAAGTTGATTCAGGTTTTTCCTGTGATTACTTCTGGGAAACAAAGCAGTTTGAATTAAATGTTCAGAAAAGTATTTTTCTAGTGAATGTATATGGGAATGAAAGAGTCCTGTAAGAAGTTTGAATTTAAAATGGCTTTCTGATTTTAATTTATCTCCTAACAAAAATTTGGAGATATAAATATCTGATGAAATTCAATTCAGAGAAATAAGAAATACAAGAATTCGGGTATAAAACCTTATTTTTCTAGTTTTGAACATATTTGTGAGCATACAGTAATCGACATCTATTTATTGCTCAACTGAAATAAGTTCCTTGTTCCTCTATTTTCACTTAACCTATCTGCCTTCATAGTTAGTGCATTGGTTCGCCCACTGATATATGTAGGTGATGTGTCGAAAATGCGAGGCCATTGCACATTGTAAATTCCGAGCTTTTGGCTCATATTTCTTAAAGTCTGCCGACTTCGAAAAAACCTCACATAGGAAAGTGTGGGATTGTTGGATGAACTATGAAGAAAGCGGTGCACAATACGCCAAAAAATGGCTGCAGTGCAAAGGCTACTGGCCCCGGTTAACTCCTTAATCTTTATCTTAATCTTAATCTTGTGCATTGGTACTGCCTTCAACTTTTTTTTAACTGCTAGTTTTCCCTTCATATCCAATGCTCATTTGTGAATTTTGTTTTAATTTTTGAAATATGTGTGGCTCACGTGGCAATTATTTCTATTCCAATTTAACTTTTAGCTCCCATCAAAACGATTATTTTGGTTCCAATGGAGTTACTTTTGATTCCCATATTAATCAAGCCCATATACCCGATTACTACTTATAGTCTAATTTCTCTCTCTTTAGAGGAAATCATTGGTAATTCTTGAAATAGTTAGTATGACATTTTTTCTTGTCCATGCAGTTGACTGGATTAGATTGAAACTTCACCGACATATTCAAGAAACATTCCATCCTTCTGAAATCGTTCTATATAGTTGGCCATCATTTTTGGGAATTTTTTTTTTTTACCAGAAACGTATATTAAATCAACACATTTCAACATTATGTAAAAAGTTAGTCCAGAATTCTTTATTAACACATTTAATGGCAAGAAATTTGGTTAAAATCGCAACAGAAGATATATTCGTCTTACACTTTTAACGTAAGTTTTGAAACTCACTGTAACTTTTTTCCATTGCACTGAACCATACTTGATTTCAGAATCACAGCAGCAAAAAATTATAAGTACAATTATTCTGTGTAACTCTTGACATTTTATTTTTTGTTCAAACCAACATTAAATAGCCACCTGCAAGGATTCTAATTCCAAGTATTTCTAATAATTGAAAATAGGTTGGGAACGACACGATGTGTACCAATCTACAAGCACATCGATAAGGCAGCTTTTAGTGGAGATAACAATCGACACATCATGGCTACATTCCACAAAAACAAATCCGGGACACAATCCAATGGAAAGTGACTTGTCTTCGATATCAGTACGCAAATCAAATGGAATTAGATTAAGTCATCTGTACAGTTAAATATATCTTCTAAAGTAACAAATTAGCAATATTGTAGTAGGTATCTCAATGTATAATTATAACCCTAATAACTTTAGCTAGGCAAAATCAGGAACGGCAACAAAAATGCTCAAATTCCAGTTGCTTTGCACAGCTGCTAGGGTCAATGTACTCTTCTGACCTATGTACAGCTGCTAAGGCCAACGGATTTTTCTGTTCCTACCTGCACAGCTTCTAAGGTCAATGTACTTTGGTTGCTATGCGCAAGGTAAAATAATTTGTTGGTGCCGTGCGCAATTCAGAGGCAATATAACTCGCAGGCCAACTTAAATCGTTCTCTTTTCACATCCAGCTTTCATAGATTGCGCATCATTTGGAAATCGACTTGGCTAGTGGTAATAAAATAGAATTATTAACAAATTAACTTCATCTTGTGTACCGACTGAGATAAAGATATTTATTCTGGGTACCGACTAGAATAAATACTACTGATACAACTTTAAATTGGGTCTCGACTGAAGTGAAGTATCTTGTTCCGAGGACCGACTAGAACGAGAATTCTGCTAATCAAATTACAACTTTGCTTTGGGTCTCGACTGAAATAAAGTATCTTGTTCCGGGAAACGACTAGAACAAGATCAGTACTAACACATAAGCTTTGTTTTGCGTTTCGACTGAAACAAAGTATCTTGTTCCGGGGCACGACTAGAACAAGATAACCACTAACTATCTATTTACCAACGCCATAAAGTCGATTCTACAGTTTAAATTGATGAGTACATTTTTTTATTGATCATATATTATATTTCATATCACGTATCCCATTTCTTATTATGTTTATATATATATATATATATTTTGCCATTGCTCAAAGTTATCTCAATATTGACAGTATTGTGCATAAATTGAAATTAGAGACATAAGTGAAATCTAGTTAGTACGCGACTTTATTGAACTAAGTTACATAATTGAAGTCTAGTTGTTAAGTGACGTTATCTAAGTATACAGTGTACCTAATATAAGTGAAATTGAACTCTACTAAATTTAGTTCTAGTTAAGGTTGGAATTCTGTGATTAAGTTTGACGTATGTGTCTAATAAAACACTGACTTTAAAATATTCCCCGGCGTTCTTATTTATAGACTTTTTTATTCCTAGTACTTACGCTGATCGAGAGAAAATTTCGTTTGCATTCTGGGCATATAATTCTACATTCTACACGGAAAAGCGTTTTCATACAAATTTTACAGCTGGTAAAATCTAAAGCCTAGTATCGAGTTCGAGTAAAATGTGACATTTCCATACAAATATTAGCGCTGGTAAAATCGCAAGCAATAATTTTACTGATGATTTTACTTGTGCAATACGGAGTTCACTGCTAAAAAGTGAATATTTCTCTATTTTAAGGTAGATGGCGCTTTGTAAGATTCAACTTATTTTACTGAGGATTTTAATGCGCGGAGGATTAAAATGCTGGTAAAATTATGACATTTCCTGTTTCTATGACAATTTGAAAATTTTCAGATTGTTTTTTAATTTATTGCAGGATTTAATTACTCTTAACAATTTACAAATTAATTGAGTCCATTTTTAATTATATATTCTAATAAAATTTGTCTGAACTTTACTATCAATTTGAAGATTTTTAGCTATAAAATTTTTAAACAGCTGTGACTTCCTTTTCTCAAAATTTATACACGGCAAAATCTTACCAGCGATTTTAATGTAAAAAATTTGGAAACCGCGTTTGCCCGAACTCGATACTAGGCTTAAAGTATATATTTTACTGGGGTCTTTACTAGTCCAGTACGGAATTCACTGGTAAAAAGTGCCAATTTTTCTATTATAAGGTAGATGGCGTTTTGTTGGTCTCCACTTACTTTACTGACCTTTTTAATATGCGGAGCATTACAATGATAATAAAAATTTGACATTTCTTCGATTATTCACAAAGCGAGTTTATTTAGTTGTTCCCGTGGATTCCCTTGACGATGATACACACTTAGAGCTGCCTCAGGAGCAAACTCATCATCGATATGATGATTTATATCCTTTATAATTCTGATTTTAATAGCTGTTTTTTCGTTTTCTCCACATAAAACTTATGTCAACTTTTTATCAGCGTTAAAAAGGTATTTTTGGAGACCACGTTAAATTTTACTAATACCCGAACTCCATACTAGGCTTTACAACAAACAACAACAGGCTAATACTTTCTTTGGCTGATTTTATTATTATATTTTATCCTTTTCAAATATTTAGTACTGTTAATACATTATAATCAATGTTTGCCTTTCAAATATTTATTGTATGCATATATACTTATTTTTATATCTAATTATTCTTTACAGATTCATCAAAAACTATTAGTGAACAGTAGAAACTATTTTTTAATTTTGCACTATTTCATGTTCTTTTAATAATTATTCTTGACAGACACTTTAATAACTTCTTATTAAACTATGCTTCTAGTCAACATACCAAACTTCCGCACCAATTCACGGCTCGTCGGTTACCTTCTTCTGAACTTCTGGCTTCACTTTTTTCTAACCACCGTACTGCATACTTCGTATTGAGGAGGGCCTCTTTTTCGTCTTTTACAATCATCAATTTTGCAAAATATTTGATTCGCGCGATATTTCGAAATCTCAAAGTAAAATATGTAAAGCTTGCAATTTATCAATAATTTGTGTCACAATTCTCGAAGTCAACTACTACTAACTACAAATATATGTAAATCACATTAAACATGCAAAAATTGCAATTTACTATTACACTTTGTGTGTTTATTTTTTCGAAGACTAGGCTGTGAATTTTGCTATAGTTAATTTCGAATATTGGTAAAATTTAACGCAGTCTCTAAAAAATAGCATTTTAACGCTGTTAGAAAGTTGACGTATGTTTTGTGTAGAGAAAACGAAGTGACAGCTTTTAAAAACGCAATTACTCGGAAATATTCCTAAAAATGTTAGTGATTATTAATTATAATGGATATAAATCATCAACTCGACGACGAGATTGTTGCTGCAATAGGTCTAAGTGTGAATCGTCGTCAAGGAAATCCACGGGAAAAACTAAATAAACTCGCTTTGTCAGCAATCAAAAAAATGCAAAATTTTACCAGAATTTTAATGCTCCGCATATTAAAATGGTCAGTAAAATGAGTGGAGACTTATAAAACGCCATCTAACTTATAATAGAAAAAATTGCGCTTTTTACCAGTGAACTCTCCGTACTGAACTAGCAAAGTTTTCAGTAAAATGTTTGCTTGGGATTTTACCAGCGGAAAAATTTATATGGAAATGTCACTTTTTACTTGAACACAGTACTGTTTTACTCGAACTCCGTACTAGGCTTTACATGAAGCAATATTGTTCATTTTAAAAGTTTTAAGAAATAACACTAAACTGAACTGACACTAATAGACGTAATCTCATAAATTAAATAACATAAATCGGTTATAATGTGCCAACGCGCAAAAACATCAATCGGTATCAATAATCACTGTGTCAACTTTTCGGTGCGAAATAAATTTCTGGATGAATAAATCACTGCGAAAATATGTCTCCACTTCATATTAGCGCCTGCATTCCACCACCTAAACATTGATTTTTTCTTTCAAATAGCGTACTACTTTACGAAATCTCTTGTTTTCACATAGATTTTGTATAGGAAACGAAATTTTCGCTTGATCAGCGTACTAGGTTTTAAACGTAATTTTTTTTATTTTTTTGTATCAAATAATTATGTATATCTTTGGCACACTGCCTATTTCTTGCTTTCACAATCAAACATTAAAATCTTTTTTGACAGACTGCCGCTATTATTTTCTTCTCAATATATATTTTAAAAAGTGACTAACAAAAAACTCAGCTATGCACTGCGAATTTATTCTTTTTATGTTAAAAAGTATTAGTCAACAAAAACCACAAGAAAAAAACCCGAAACAAATCGCTACACGTCGTCATTACCACCATTCATTTTGTGACAAAACAAAAAATGAATTATCTAATCATGATTTTTCTATTTTTCATATTAATTTCCATTGGTGTGGAAATGTTGTGACAATTGACCTGAATTATTTCCTGCAGGTTTCTTAATGCAGGTCAGATTTATTATGTCACAACAAGTGAAACGATAATCGGTTACATTATGATGATTATGTGAGGCAATGCCGTAACAATATCTCCCCATTTTAAAAAATGTGTGTTATTCTTTGAAGAGGAATAACATCCTTGCGACAGTCATAATGATAAGGAGGTAATGCGATGTTAGCTATGTTGACTTTTAGAAAAGTTTTTATTTTTACGATTCCAAATCAAATTATTAAATACAAGAGAAGGTACAACCGCCTCGTCCAATTATTGAGGCCGGGAACTGCGATTTTCGGGCAACTGCACTTACCTATAAGCTAACGAGACAGATGTCTTTACCTCTTGATATTTATTAATTTGTCTACTGCAGTGGTCGTCAGCCTTTCGCGGCCCTTGGAATCCTTCTCCTGATATAATATTATTTGTGGAACCCCAATTTCGAAAACTATCCAGCAAGTAAAAACATAAATTTATGCAGCAAAAATTTATTTTTTTCATACAAAAAGTTTAAATAATAACCATGTGAAATAAAAAAGTACTCAGTGACTAGCTGAGCCTGTTTTTTATATCAAATTATATCAAAACCTGTTATAATTCTAGTAAATTGCAATCTCATGTAATCTTCTGCGTTTAATATATTTCTATATTTTGTGGCAACATATAGAGTGAAAGATCTTTCATACATACATATATGCAGCAAATGGCATCAGATGCGCAAAGCTCTTTTGGCATGATCAGGATACTTCTAAAAAATTTGAAACCAAAAATTCAATATGTCTCCTTCAAACAATTTTATTTTTAAATATAGATGTGTTGTTCTCTTTCTTGTATTGGTATAACAACATTCAACAAATGGACTTTGGACACAATCAAAATTTTCTGGCTGAGCAGGAAAATATTCCATAAAAGTATTTTGTAAATCTGATAAATGTTGCAATATATATTTTTCTATATTTTTATTAAGTTGATGTAAATTTAAAAAACCATTCAGTATTTCCTCTCAAAATACAACCTTCCCAAAATTTCAATTTCATTATAGTTGCACTTAATTTAATTTAGAACTTTGACAATATTCGTATTTGTGCCTAGAAAAGAAAGGTTTACTTCATTAAAATATGAAAAAGTATCTGAAATATAAGCCGTTTGTTGAATCCATTTCGTATCATGAAATTTGTGAGATAATTCTGTAAAAAACAATCTAATTTAATGTCGTAAGTGAACAACTAGTCAATAATTTACCACGTAACAGTCATCAAACTTTTGTGTGAAGTAATAATGTTATATGTACAGTTCCCATATCTACACATAACAAAGTGAACATTATCGAATTCAGCGGCCTTGATTTGATAAAATTTATAATTTTTACACAATCATTAACAACGGTTTTTAGTTCTTCTAGCATTCTTTTTACTGCAAGAGACTGCCGATGAAGACAGATGATTCATTCTTAGCGGAACGATTTTTTGCTTTATACGTGCAACTACGCCTTTCAAACTGCCAAGCATTACCTTTGCACCATCTGTGCATACTTGGCGAAATAAAGCCCAAGATACATCATGCTGTTTCAAATATGAATCAATTATTTTAAATATTTCTACACCTGTTATTTTGCTGGGCATATCTTTTTCAGCAGCCATTTCATCAATGTATCACACAAAACCCAGTAAATTGTCTAACCCAGATACGTCTGTAGATTCGTCCAACTGAAGACAAATCCCATGGATACAATTTTTTAAAAGTTTTATAAGTTATACTTTACAGTAGTTTGCCATATCCTTAATGCGCCTTGATACAGTAGTATCCGAGAGTGGCACGTAATCAACCATTTTAACATGTTTTTCTCCTATCATACAAGAAACTATACCTTTGGTACATGGTTTCACTAATTTTTCAGCAATAGTGTAAGCTTCACCCTGCTCAACAACACGATAACTAACTAAATAAGATGCTTTCAATCAATTTGTATTATCATCATGTACAAATTTCTTGAATATCCGATTTTTCTACCCAACACTTTTATTTTTTAAATTCTGGTGATTAGCTTCAAAAAGATTTTGAAAATATACAAAAAGATTTCATCATTCGGGTAATCCTACGTTCTCTCAATTTTTGTTTTTAACTCGTTGTCTTGTCTCAGTCGCACTACAATAATACATAGCCAAGTTTTCTTCCCTCGTTCATACAAACGACAAAAATATATGACCTATATTACTTTTTTTTCTTGAAAACATGAGCTATCCAATTTTGCTCGGCTGCTTCTTAACTTCTTGTTAGGTTAACTTTGCTTCTGCTTGAGACAAAGTTTACGGAAACAAAAATTTTCTAAGACTACAGTGAATAGAACATAATATTAAGAGAATAGGAAATGATTCTCGTCCACGTGAATTAACACTGACTTTCTTATTTTTGAGAAACTTTGGAATAAATTAATAAATACTTTCTAGGTAAAAAGAAAATATTTTCTCAATTCAAGAACAGTTTTTTTTGTTTTTTTTTTTTAAGAAAAAATAATTTACATTAAGAATGAATTTCTTATTTTTTCTTAATATTAGAAAATATTTCTAATAATAAATTAAGTTCACTCGAGTGAAGTTGCTAAAATTTTTGACGAGCCTTCTATCTTTTTTAAAACCAGTATGATCTTCATGAAGATATCTTCAGTCCAAATAAAGATTTTTTAGCCCTTAGAAAAGCGTTTTACTGTTTGCATTCAATGACGAAATACATCCGTACTCTCGTTTAATTGTTTATAATAATTTTACAAATTCATATTTTTACATGAATCTATACTATATTATATTGTATATTTACAGTTTTTTTTAATCTATCATAGTGATTATTTTATGATGTACATATACTCGTATCTTTATATGTATAAAAAAATATGTAATTTAAAATAAAATTGTTATTTTCATAGTAATTCCTATATTGATATACAAATAGCAATATCCTTAGAAAATTGCTAATATAATGTGAAAGGTGTCCCGCAATTTATGTTAAGGTAATCATAGATAGACTTTGTTGGGAGGAGCAAAAAGTTGTATGAGAAAAGGGGAGCAAAATGCGGCATTCATACTGCAAAATTTTCTTGACACATACTTGATGCGTTAAAACTTCTCAGATTTCAAAACACCATGTTTGTTGAGTTTTAAAGCACACAAAGAACTATGAAAGCATGTACTGCACTCGGCCGTCAAACCCTAGACAAACTGATAAAAGTCTGGGCAAGTAGAACAAAAACCAGTAACACCTTGCTCGAATATAAAATTGACGATGCCTCGACTTGATGACATAACTAAGGCTAAGAAAGCAATGCCTCGGTCAAACACAAAATCAACGATGCCTCGACCTGATATATGGAAGACCTTAGTTTTTTTTTTAGAAATTTACTGGAAATTTTTTCCTTAGAATTTTTATGCATTATTGGAGGCGACAATGGGTGCTTGGGCCTCTAACAGTTTTTATGAGCATAGCAATGAGAAGTGAAAGTTTTACTCTACGTGCAGCACGGAAAACTATAAAAAACTATAAATAATAACCAACTAACTACTAACTAAATTCTATAAACATCATTATATTACTGCCAACATACAAGGATTCTAAAAAAAGTACCTACTTTAAAATATACTTCAAAAAGCCCTCAGTACTTTTTTATAATCTTAGTACTAATTACAAGTACTTTTCACACATGCGGTACTTGTACTTACGCTGAAGTACTCAGACCTTCGGTACTTGCGGGGTGAAGTATTTGTTTTTCTTAGTTGGATGTTTTCATTTTTTGTGGTGGTTTCAGTTGAACTATTTAAAAATGAAGGTGATCTTAACCAGCTAAATTGGATGTTAGTAGTCATTTCAGAGGTTAATACTGGTAGGGCAAGTGGTTTGAATTGTTCTAGTTGAGTCTAATGTGTTTCAATTTCTGCAGTTGGGGTTGGAGGCTCGACGTCCTGTAGCTATTAGGTTCACAACTTTTTACGGTTTTATGGTAAACTATTGTATAGATAAAAGAGTGCAAGCACAGTTGAAAAAAAAACTTTAAAGATTTGCATTCATCGCAATTAGAGATGTTACTGACCTTAGTTCTAAACTAGCAGCTCTAAAAAACAAAAAGACTTATCCTGCTTATTGAAAACTAGCAAAGCTGGGTGAACAATGACTCATAGTTCCCACACTGATCACTTATCTGGCATACAAACAGATCTAGAAAGTGAAACATGGCTAGAGTGGGATTGTATGGATCAAGCAAGCCATGGAAACGTGCATCAGATTAGTCTATGTACAAAAAGTTATCGATACAAACAGTGTGGAAACTTGATAATGAGGGCCATGAGGGTAGCAAGATTGAGGGAGTATAATCGAAATTTACCAAATCCAAACCCGTTTGAGAACTTACAAAAAGGCACACAGAAGAATAGAGAATGAGTGAAATAGAAAACCTTGCCAAGTGCTCTGATGAAGCTGTCAGGAGCCATAATACACGAAAAAGTTCATCAACTTCTCATCCCATGCTAGGATTTGAGTATATGCTTAAGGAAATGGATATGGTCATAATAGCCGTTTCTGCAACGAAGTAAAGTAAAACATTCAATCGGCAAAGATGCAGCCTCCACCAACAAGACACCAATAATACTTAACGACAATAAATGTTGAACATAAGAAAAGTCTTAAAGACTTTTACAACAATGCTAGCAATTTCTTCTGACGTCTACGGCAGGGAGGAACTATCAGTACTGAAGAGTTTCGGTTCCCCGTGATATGAAACGCCTTATTCATTGCCAACAATAAACGTGGTTGTCATTTTATATATCATCCTGGTGAAGTAGGGGTTAGTACTCCAGGGGAGAGAATATCACCTTTTCTGAGTACGACCGTAAACTTAAAGCTGCATCGCCTGGCAGGATTTATCTTCTCTATTTGCGGGTATTTGAACATAGTAACTTTTCTATCAGTGTATCAGTGTAAGTCTGGTCAAAATAAGGGATAATGCCAATCTATAAAGCCAACACGAGAATCCGTAAAACTTCTACTCGAAAACCTAAACTTAAAAGTACATAAATAAAACTATTGAGCTACTCTGATGAACTTATTTTATGTTCAAGTACCCAAGAAAGTGATACATACCTCTATATACACATAGTAACGTTAATACTCTTAGCACCGATGAAGTTTGGAAATCCACTTTAAAAACGTTTAAACTTCCTCCGACTGTGAGACTGCACTCTGTATTGGTATGGCAGTTTATTATTATTCTCGAAAATAATTCAAAAGTGAAGAGCACTCTATAATTCCGGCATAGCAGTGATCAGGAATCAGTTTGACTAGGCGTTGGATGGAGCAACCATCGACTACAGCCTTCCTCATGAATATTTATGCGAAATAAGTATTTAAACTGATTTGCATTAACATTTGCAAAAGTTGTCATTACGTTGAAAGGCAAGTTTCGTTGGTAAGTAGGTATACTCTCACACCTTTAACAGGCATACCAGATGAACTGAACCAGAAAATAGTCACGCTCTAGATCTTCTCAGAATTTTTTTTTTTTTTTCAATCATTGAACTAATGTAGCACTCCAAGCCATGATTCCGTTTGCAGTATAGAGTAGCGTTCAGGATGCACGAAACATTTTTTCCCTAACAATTGTCCATTAACAATTCGTGTCCATTCTGGAAATGAATTTGTTTTCCTGTCACTGACGGATGGTGGGCTAGCCAGGACTGTCGCCGTATATAGGGTGCA
The DNA here is from genome assembly GCA_963924295.1 of Dioctria rufipes. Taxonomy (NCBI): domain Eukaryota; kingdom Metazoa; phylum Arthropoda; class Insecta; order Diptera; family Asilidae; genus Dioctria; species Dioctria rufipes. Next base: position 96,162,683 of record OZ002740.1, on the reverse strand, counting down.
AAATTCAACATGATTCCAAACACAGTTGAATTGACGCGTTAACCTTTTGAAATTCGCTTAAAATGTAATCATAAATCGATTTGGCACGGCCACGGCACGATAACAGCCAGAATAACAACTGCAACAAAGGAAAATATTTGCAACATCAATCGATTTTTTTACCAGGCACCGGACACAAAAAGGACACAACGGCGATTTCCCTTGTTACAAAATTATTGAATAATTTTTTAGTAGAGGCATGTTGGCAGTATTTTTCAACAGCGCCAAATAAGTTCGGACGGGAATTGATGCTTTTTACACTACCATACAGTTCTTGTCGAATACAACGTTATCGGGTTTCGAATATCGACGATGGACCTGGTTAGATACGACGGGTCATCAACGAAGTAGTCCGGAACACTTTAAACGGGTTGACCCTTACCATCGGTTATCGACTGCAACTTACTGTGTAACTGGAAACTTATAGGTCCCTGATTCTCATGCAGATCAAAGTTTCAATGAACGTGGATAATTTTGTTGTGATATTTGATATATAGCGCGCCGAAATATGTGACTGCCGACGTTAATTGCTGAGTAGGTAGATGGATGTGACTACAAGTTTTTATTGCTGCCCTCGAAATTACAGGCACTCAACTCATGCCTAGCATTGTAATTAACTGCGTGTGGCAATAAATTCTCTGTACGTACAACGTTAAGAAGACTTATGAGCACAACGTGTTTGAATATTAAACTCAAGCACATTAGGATGGTTTATAAACGTCAGGATTATGTATATAGAGGCATATGAGAAAGTATTTTACAGAGCATAATATCATGCTCAGGTATTCGGGCGCATTTTGTTTAAGGTGGACTATTTTACATATTAAGTTGAGCTTATGAATATTGCACGATTTGGATTTCATAGGCTTCATTTCGAATATGATTTGGTATCATTGTGATTAGTGTTACCTATCAAAGAAATATTTTTTAAAAAAGTGTAGAATGTACGGGAAAAAGAACAAGAATCCATAGAAATTTTAAATTTGACGAGAGAATGCAATTTTAGATAATTTTCTTTTTTCTTCTAGAAGTACGATGCACGATGTGGCGGCAAATTACGAAAAATAGTGCACTTACAAATTTTAAAGGTTGTCATTACTTCCACTGGGGTAGGAAACTGCAAGCCAATAATCCAACATTCTAAATACTTTCCTTACGAAATCTTGTTAATACCCATCGCAGAGATATGGGAATATAGTTGCGGAGCCGATCCAATGCCTCCCTACATTTCATAAGAAAATTATATTAAGTATATTTAAAGATATTGGAGCTGTTGCTGCCTGTCCTTCTGAGAGGATATAGTTCTTTTTGATACTCATATTAAGAGACAGTTGCCATGATAAAAGCGATAGTTTCAGCCTAAAATTCAGTGGTGTACAAAGAAGAAGAATAGGATCGGTTTCCTTATCTGTAAAAAAGCCATCAATGTACAACCATAGCTGACTGTGTTATATCCGAATAAATCGCGTCAAGATTTCCATAGTTCTCGATAAACAGCAGCGCATGGTATGCAACCAGAAAGTTGCTGTCCTCCAAATTAATTAAAACCAAAGGTTAGTCACTTTTTCTACCTTCGAAACGTTTCATATAAATTAACCAAAAAAGAACACTTTTGGACTGCACATGAGTGATAATATACAAGAACTCCCGATTAGGTAAAATTGAGAGCCTGCTAACGCTGTGATCGAGATTCCCACTTGCATCCTCATACGCCAGGGGTAGTGATGGCCAATATCGTCGTTTCATACTGCATTCATAGTCAAAGCTTCTTTTAAATTGGGCAAAGATCTTACTAACGCGATAATTAATTAATTCACAGTGAGTTTCGTGTTTATAAGTAGAATACGAAATGCATGGAAAGAAAGATGCAGTGTATGCCCACAACTTTGAAAATATAAAGGCCTGCATCTTTGGTCTGGAATACAAATCTTATCTTTTCAGTTTCTATATGCCATTTCATGACAGGCACACTAATACCCCAGACAGACTGTCTCAATAATGACTTAAGTTTTAATTAAATGGAGTCAAATATGCAGTATGCCATACAACATTTCGCTTCATTTTCAAATGGAGCAAATTTTACTCCATTTAATGAAACTGCAGTAAAAGTGCCACCTGCCACCCTCTGTCTTTGATATGAGCTGAATATATTGGAAAACAAAACACAAATTTTTTTCTGCTTTGCAACTACAGAAAATGTTCGTAAATTTTTTTGATAACATTTGATTTAATTATTGAACTCTGGCATGACCTTTACACGTAGTACAGGACGATATTCCAAATTAAATAATTTCGTCTACAAACTGTCATCTTTTCATTTCTTTGAAATGACTGAATTTGAAATTGAATCATTATAGAGACAGCCTATCTAGGGGTTATATTATAATCTAGGATTGATATGAGACTTGTAGATTTGCTTCAAGTCTGATGGAGTAAAATATTTCTTGCATCTTTGCAAGAACCCCAGACATTTCATCGAATTTTTGGTAATACCGAAAAAGTGATCGGCCACCTAAGATATTTAGGGATGGCTATCTGGAATGGCTTGAGCGGGTGTTGGGATACATTTGAGTAATAATAGGCAACATTGTGCTTTGGAAGCATTACACAAGACCAAATTAGCTCTGCCCCAAGCGAGAATTGTTATAAGATAATTTTTTAGTGAACTAAACTTGTCAAATATAACATTCTTCCGAAAATCAGCTTTAGAGTCGAACGAGTACACGAAATCAAGGATACTGTCCTCTGCAAAACTATAAATAGGATTGATAGTGAAAGCTATCAAATCATTAATAAAAATGAAGAAGAGATTCGGAGAGAGAACAGAGCCTTGCGGTACAACGGCATTGCTTAAAAAATGGATCAGAACTCCGTCCAATATAACTTAGATTAAAAGGCGGGAGAGAAAACTTTCAATCTATTTAAAAGAGGTCTAGAAATAGTGTCTGAAGTTTTACTAAAAGAGCAGGATGCTAGACTCAGATCAACCAGCCTTAGACATATTGAGATTCGCAAATACTTTGAAGATCTCCCTTGTGCGGAAATGTAATGCTGTTTGACGGTGATTGCATGTTTATGGAGAAAAAGCAGCCTGTGAAGAGGATGGTAAGAATGAATTCGAAGCAAACTTGGCTGCAAAAAAAATTGGCAATGATTCCGTACCCACATCCCTGTTGTGAATCAGGGGCGGAACCGAAGAAGTCGTGAAGTTATTTTTGATTGTATTAACAAGAGGTCAGAAACTCTTACTACCCTTTCGACTATCGAAGACTTTCTCTCTAATGCTTTGGTCGAGTTGGAACCTAGTCAGCTGAATAGTGAATTGGTAAGTGTCATGTGCCTCTCTATAGATCTGTCTCAATTCCACTGAATGGCAAAGTTTATACGCCTGAAATAGACCTTCCTTAGATATAAGATGTATTGTTAGGTTTTATATTTTTGTATATGTGTGGAATGAAACTACACATCCCAAACCACAAGATGTTAATAATATATTTGGAGCAGTACTCAAGATATCAGACCAGTCCAACTCTCTGATGAACTTATTGAATGAAACCCAATCAATTTGGTCTTAATGCCACACTAGTCACTTTTTACGAAAGTGACTGGTGGGTTTCAGAGGTCATAAGGAAAATTGAGCCGAAACCAGACAATGATCCGAGCAGCCAAAAGGAAATGATACCAACATTGAGTACTTATCAGGATGAGATAATAAAAACACATATATTAGCACTATGTCCAATTATTTCCGCCAAACTATCTGCTTCAAGTTGAAAGCTTCGCTAATACTTCAACATGTCTCCCAGTTGGACTTGTGGTTGAGGAATGTCTGAGCCAAGATTCAAATTTAGTTATTTGTGCGGTGTATCATAGTGAAAAAATAAGAATCGCTGTGATTTAAAATTGAATTGATCTTCTTATTTGCATCAGGATCATTTTATTCAGTTTTTCCACTAAAATATCATACGCAACATTTTCATTATATTTGTCGGTATATTATTTTGATTTGATTGATGTTCTCTATATAAATTAATGAATTCATTTAAAAATTTGCGGGAAACTAATCTTAAATCGGATATTACTATTGCGTATTCGCTTAATAATAACAATAAGACTGAATGCAAATAATCGAAGTCCTATAGACACTACGTTTTATAAAACCTCTTACTGGTACAAAGAGAAAATTCAAACACAATCCTCTTTCATTCAAGCCAAGCAATTGACGGAACATACTAAATATGACTGTGGATTTGTACAGGCATACAACTTACGACTGCGCTAGTAAAATGTACGACAAAATGGAATGTGTGTGGCAGCCTTAACCCAGACATAATTAAACTCTCAGTTAGTAACCATAACGAATTTGCAGAGCGATTCCCCTCTGAAGAGGAAAACGTGGCACTACACTAAGTGATAACTCGGTACGAGAAGTGATATCAGTTTAGAAATAACCTTCATTTCAATTAGGGCTAAAACAGCCAGATTAAGAGAAGACAAGCAGCAATATACCGAGAAAGAATTACCTCGTTAGCCACGAATGAGGAAAATTCTTAGATTACACCAAATGAGCAAAAGCACACAAAATTAGAAGCAGGGGCACAGAACTGCCATAAGAACGGGACACAACTGCAAGGCACTATTCCTATTGTAAGAAATTACTTTTTGGTTTATTTATAATTATAGTTAAGGTTAACAATCCGAAGATCCTTCTTTAGCTCTGAAATAATTTACTGAGCTAGGCAAATAGCTAGCGATAATTCTTCCTTGATGATAACGTTGTATTTTTTCAACATATTATAGTCGATTTTTCACTGGGCAATAAAAATCAAATCAATAAAATCAATAAATTTCCGAAATTTTTGATATAAATTAAGTATGTAATTCAATTTCTGAAATTTAGATTGGTATCAAAGACAAAAACCATTTATTTACCTGCTACCGGGGATAATTTCCTCATTACACACCATCTCGATTTCCACTGGAAGAAAGGTAAAATCACAGGTAAGTAAGGAAATGCAAACAAAACAGAAAATAATCAAATTTCCACTCGAATGAACACTTGTGATGAGGCAATGGCACGTCTGCTGAAAATAAAATCACTGGGGTTTCTTTGTGCTTCCCGCACATCACTTTTACCTTCTACTGTTGTTGTTTGTACCCGTCTTGCGGAGGTGAACTGAGTTTTATCTTCAAGTCATTGTTGGTACATAAGGTCGTGATTTTAAGAGCGAAATCTGAAAATTTCTATGGACTTAATAACCAACTGCATTTTAATGTATATTTGATGTTGAACTCTAGATATATATACTGTACTATTTTTATGACTATGTTTATGCTATATAGGTATTTTCGCAATGAATTATTGTACTTCAAGTTTTCTCTGGTGAAAGTCAGATTTATATTAAAGAATGCATGTTCATGTCAGTGGTGATATATCCTAAAAAGAACACCCAGATAAGATACGAACTTTTAAAATTTCATAACAGAATAATGGGACGCTTTCTAACATTTATTATATTTATTTTTTATTTTTTTAGAGATTGTCATAAATACATAAAGAAACTCAAAGTTGGGATGGTTCAATGATGATCAAGGACCGGCAAAATCAAAAAATGCGCAGATAAGATCCGAAAAACAGAAATTACACATAACACCGACTCCACTTTTGAAAACTCTGGAGGTTCATTCTACGTCCCTTCTTAATTATTTAGCAAGAGATTAGCAACTGCATCAAATGGCATTCTCTGGTACTTCAGCTATTATTAACAAAAGAGCAAAATTGTGGCGAGGACAATTATAAAATATTATCACATTACAACAAAGAATATTGAATGCAAGAGAGTGAACAGGATAATGGCTATTCTACTGTAGTATCGTATAGTATATTCGCGAATTAGATCATCAGAACACTCAATAGTCATCTGAATATATAGAATACACCCGCGAGCTGACAGGAAGGACCTCTTATAATTTGTGAGAGTTTACCTTTAATTGAGATCATTAAAACGAGATTAGATTGTAAGAAACATGCTAGATACCGACTGATGTAACTGTTGCAATTGTTTTACGACCCCACCAAATACACAATATACTTCCTTGTTCTGGCTACATTAGTAACTAACTTTAAATATTTGGCAAAGTATTGAGTCCTCAATGCTCATGACCCTCCTATGTGGTGTTGCGCTGAAGGTTAGCGACCGAATTAGTAAACGAAAACTTGGATCAGGATTAACCTAAAGTTGACGATGCTTATTTCTTAATCGCAGACACCAGTTGCAATTTAAAATGTAAACAAGTTCTAGGAGAATTCTTTAAATCATTGGTATAGAGGAGCATTTATTAAAATTGATTACCACCTTGTCATAGTTAATATTAAACTAACGAACGCACAAAGCATGAACCTAACATGGAGTTTAGTAGAAGGTAATGTCATAACATCAACTGAAGAAAGACTTGGTTATGTTCAAAGCTATCGAAAATAATGGACAACAGCTATAATCTAGTTAGCAAAAAAATCTAACAGACGGGCGTTGAAGTATATCAAGAAGTCGATCAACGTGTCATATTGACGATGAGCACTGCAAATTATCAGCCAGCTCTTCAAAAAAACAGAATGCGATAAAGAGTAATGCAATGCAATGTAGAACAGTTTCAAACATGCCAAAAACAAGTCTTCAAAATTCTTAACGAGATCTGGCTGGAAGAAGATATAGCCGAATGTGATAAAATACCGCTCCAAGATATAATCGCAGGGTGATAAAGCAGCTAGTATAGACAGTATTCAGCTCGACCTATTGAAAGCCGACCCATACTTACCAGCAGATATTGATCATGAACGCTCCCAACGGTAAGAAATAATGGGTAGGCTATACAACATCAGCATATCTTGCAGCAGAACTGTAGAGATAATATGTATTTCTTATTCTAAACGACAGGTAACCATGTGCGATCCAGACAGCTTGGTCATCTTCCAAAAAAAAATATTCTTGCAGCTTCGATAAATTCCTTCCATGGTTTTTCATTTCATCTCATTTATTTGGTTTTTGGAACATTACAATCTCCATTCAAAGAGTTTTGTTCAAGTATGACACATTGTATATAAAAAAGAAAAGAAAAAAGCAATACAAATATCAACTAAATAAACTCTTAATGTTTCTCTAAGTAGATAAGTCTTAATGAATTGCACATTGGGAATTTCATAAAAAAATATGAAAAAAGTCCCCTTTTGCAAAGTTTGTTGCAAAGTAGATCTCCGCCCGTTTATGCAAATAGTCAACTTTTCAGTTCTGTGAATACGCATTTAACTAATTTCATGAGATTCTTTACGTTTATTTTAATTGAATCTAAAATCTTCGATGGATATTACCTTGGATGTATAGAACATCATAACACCCACCCATTTAGACTAAATACCCTCTGAACCTTGTAGCATTTAAATGGCTATGTAAATCTGTTTAATTGTTCGGGTATATGTGTATTTCTTTCGAGAGACTCTCTATGCTATCCAATTTACGTTGGCAACCAGGTATGATTCACTGGAATAAATCAGTATGTAGAAGGGAATTTCTCAGTCCTCTTCCGACTTAAGTGTAGCAGAAATAATTTTTTAAAACTAAAAATCGTGGTCGTATTCGTACGGAGATTGAGTATTTCGTCGAATAATGAACACTTAAGCAACCACTGGTCCTTGGATTAAAAAAAATATTTCCAGAAAGAATGGTTTGCAAACAATTACTGACTGAACAAGACTCAGTTATATTGGATGAAAACCATATAAAGTGAGAACCGTATAAAGTGCAGTTATTTAAGAGTGTTTTCTTTGATTTTTTACTGTTTTTCTTTCAGTATAGTTAGTTTAATAAATCTCTCTGTTGGTAGGGATTTTAATTCTTTTCAATCCGATTTAATAAAATACTTTTCCAAAATTTGTGTCCTTTTCTTTTTAGTTTGTTCAAGAAGAAATTTATTTGATTTCTCCGGTATATAGAAAAAGCTGAAAAATGTTTTTAATTTGTTATTTCTTCTCAAAACCGTTTATATTTTTGGTGACAAGTTTCAAATCTTGGTTATGACTCGTCAACAGGTCCCAAATAGCGAAATTGAGTGACTTGAAAAACAAATGAAAAAATTGAATAAAGAAAAGAAATGAAAAAATGAAAAAAAAAATTGAGAAAAACAGAAAAAAAATTTATAAAAAAAATTTAAAAAACCAGATTCATTCGAAACGAAACACAGTGGGCTGAAAAATTAAAAAAAGGAAAAGGATGAAGAAGAAGCGTATCGTGTTAGCAGAAAACCTTACACTCATCGGTACAGCTTGGTTTTTCTTTTGTCTTTTTGATGAGTCAAAACCAAGACTTGAATCCTGACCAAAAATATAATGGGTTGTGTAATGAAATAATAAATTAAAAATATTTTTTAGTTTTGCTATATACCGGAGAATCCAAATAAATTCCTTCTTGAACAAATATAAGTTTACCGCGATAAAAAATCTTATGCTTATTGTAAAAATAAAATAAAACTCTATAACCCAAAATTTTCCGACTGGAGGTTTAGCATGTTGCAAATGTACTCATCAACAAGTCCCAACTATTGAAATTGAGTGAAAAATAAATGAAAAAATAGAACAAAGAAAAGAAATGAAAAAATTAAAGAAAAATAGAAAGAAAAAAATTTATTAAAAAAATTTAAAAAATCGGAGTCATTCGAAAACGAATCGAACCTGTGTATGCCCGCAATGGGCTGAAAAAAAAAGAATGATATTTTTTTTTTTTTTAATTTTTTCATTTCTTTTCTTTGTTCTATTTTTTCATTTGTTTTTCAAGTCCCTCAATTTCGCTATATGGGACCTGTTGATGAGTCAAAACCAAGACTTGAAGCTAGTCACCCAAAATGAAATGGGTGGTATGGTGAAATAAAAAATAAAAAATTAATAAGTAAAAAAGCTAGAATTGGTTTAAGACCAATTCTTATGATACCCTAGATGAATGCCCGTATGAAATTTCGTATTGTCACCCTTCTGTGCAAGTTTGATTTTTGCTTTGGTTTTTCGCATAACGGTTTGTCGGACAGAAAAAATGATTATAACCAATTTTATATGATTTCGTATTCTGAAGAAGTCCTTAGTACAATAAAAATGTCTTAAAAAACATAAATTTTTATATGGCAACACCAGGAAGGAGTTGTCCGATTTAGTCCGTTTTTTAAACTTTATTTTCTAGAACAATGAAAACACCATGCACCAAATTTCAGCTCTCTATATTGAAGTGTTCTCAGGCAGTGTCCAAATATATAGTGGAAAACGAAAGTTTTGTATGGCAATCCCACGAAGGAGTTGCCCGATTTCTCATTTTCGAACTTAATTTTACTTTTTTTTAAGGTCAGTGTACAAAACTTCAGCTCTCTAAGTATACGCGTTCTCGAGTTATCGTGCGCACAGACGGACGGACGGACGGACATGCAAAAATCAAAATAACTTTTAATATTATGCGTGGGTGCCCAATCCATTTTGCTCTACCATCATTATTTCGAGGTGTTACAAACGGAATGACAAACTTAGTATACCCTATAGATTTCATCTAGGGTATAAAAAAAAAAAAAAAATGACTTCTTGAACAAATATAAGTTTGCCCCGGTAAAACATCTTAAAGGGGAGTCCCTAATTTTGTCTCATCTACAAGGGACAAATATTACTTGATTGTTGTTTTAAACGGAACCATCCATAAATTCATCAGCACATAAGAATTCTTGTTTCCCATTTTTTTTATTGGACTTACAACAGGGCGTGCTTTTCTCAAATTATTTAAAAAGTTAGCAATGGAAGTTGTTTCATAGCATATTGAATCTATTCCTAAACATTGTGCCTGCAAATGGTGAAATATGAATTTCCTTCTCCCACTTCATATAAATTAGTACAAGACCATATGTTATTTATAAATACAGTCCGATCAGCTGGTAGTTTTCACAAGATGTAGAGACCAAAAACTTCGTAGTTCATGAAAAGTAACAGCAATTTAATTTTTCGGTAATTTTTTCACACAAGTGGGAAATATTGTAAGAAATACTATAGCAATGTCTTCTCGAAACACGATGATTCGTCAGTAGTATTGCTAATAAATTCTTCAGTTGTATTTCAAAGTAGTTTTTCTCTTTCATTGTTCTGCTCTAACCATCCTTGATTTTTTTGTTCTATTAGGTTCTTCTATATTCGATAAGTCATTTTCTAAATTGTTCTGCTCTAACCATCCTTGATTTTTTTGTTCTATTAGGTTCTTCTATATTCGATAAGTCATTTTCTAAATCTTTATAGAGTATATCAGCTTCAGCATCCAGTTCAAACAATATTCCAAAAGGCGAGGACATTTGGCACTTATGGCAATCTATCAACTATATATATATATTTTTTTTTTTATATCGACACAAATATCGCATACATATAATCATCATATTTTATGTCTGAACAATTGAGATTTTCCAAAACCTTCCTTATTTCAGAATTCTTCAAAAGCCTGCTTCTGCCGGAAGTAAATATTATTCAGATTTACATTTGTGGTATAAATAGTCGAAATAGCCGAAAATTGCTTCAAATTGTTTGAAAACAATCAGCTTTGAAGCACAAGTGTAACGGTTTGAAATTACGCAATGAGCTATAAAATTTTTGTAATATTTACAATACCTACTTATCATGTTTATAATACGTTTACTGTTTCATCATAAGGAAATAAAAATCTTCACTCGTTTTGAATTAATACACATATTACACTTTGTTTTATACTTTCCTCCATGCAATAAATGTCAGAATAACTATACTTACCTGCTCGCCTGTTTTCATACACAAAACCCCTTCTTTATTTTATGACGGTATTTGATCAACTGAAGGGCATAGGTATGTCAGGAAGAGAAACAGACTACATTTGGGATTTATACGACGCTATCGACATAATTAAATGAGATTTTAGTTCGCCTTGTAATATAATAATAAAATGACCGAAAGGGTTAAAGGCGGCCATCTGTGGGCTGCTCATCAATGCTTAGATTACATTTTCATTAACTCTTTGATATTCTAAATTCCAGTGTCGAAACAAATCTATTGAACATTTTTTTCAACTTCAGAGTTTTTTAGTTGCGAAAATAGTTCTAATATTAGCAACCCTAGAATCATGAACAAAAAACATTCTTAAGAGAATATGTTCCAGATTCCTTCCATAATAAACTTATTGAAGTATATATCTATTAATGATAAGATCTTTACGTATTAAATACCTCCCTTAAGTCTTGTGACATACTTTACCTGACTATACTACTCATGGGAAATTGCGTACGTTCATGCAAGGTACGATTGTGTACAGACATTTAATGTTCTAAATATTCAAGATTGCTTAGCAATTAATTTTGCACTTGTAATGCAGGGGAATCTTAAGTGCTTATGATTCAGCTGTCACACATACTTATGTATACACAAACATAAACTGTGCCATGAGATCTGTTTGAACTGGTTAAATCTTCGTTCGATTTCAAGCAAATGTTATGCAGGGATGTAAATATATGATATATTCCAAAATTCTGAATTACGGAGTTCTCTAAGTTTCCTCAACAATAAGCATTCCAGATGAGGAATTTTAGAAGGAGTAAAGTAGAAAATATTGAGTTTGGCTTTGGTCATATTCTCTGAGCTTGCATCAGTTTCCCTTTTTTTTTAATGCCTTAGATACACAGCGCTCCTAATGAATAATAAATTAACGAAAAACTTATGATAGTTAAGAAGCGAAATGTATAGAACCGACACAATAAACTTAGTTAGTTATTATATATTTTATTTTTCAATTTAACTATTTGGAAATGAAAAAATATTGTATTATAAAGTATTTTGATAATACATTTTTGCACTCAGTTCTAGCAGATTTTTCCTCATTAATGAAGGAAAAAAACACTTCATTAGTGTTCTTCATTATGATTTGATTTTCGGGCCATAAATATGAATACTATGTAACACACGGCATTTTAATGAATAATTAGTACTAATGGGTCATTAGATCGTGTTGCGAGTGTGAGGTATAATATAGATAGCTAATTTTGAACATTTAATGTAGCATCTTAGATCCATAAATATAGCAAATATAGTTTTAGTTGACTTGCTTGTCCATCATACCCCAACAGGAACACTTAAATTGTTCCCATCTCTAAAATACTTATTAGCAAATCCTAATTATTTTTATTCCTGAAAATTAATTGAGTTCATAGAAATTACATTATTGAACTTGACATAAATGGGTGGGTATGCAACTGTATGTACATATATATATGTCGTAGACATTTGACGTAACTCAGCATTTCACGAAAAGTCTAGACACTTCATGGAAAATAGGCAAATAATGTAACGGTCTTGACTTAGCCCCTTTTTACATTACGTGTCTGAAATTTTTAGTCATTTCATCAAATGCTAAAAGCATTTACGCGGAGCGTGTATGTGTGTATGTGGGTGTGGGTGTGTATGTGTAGTGTGTGGGTGTGTGTGCCGCAGGGCTGGGTGCGACCTCCCCTTCCACCACGCATCTCCTACTACTAGTATTTGGTTATATAGGGTGGTATTACAGTATCGGCGTAAACTCTTTTAGCATTTGATGAAATGACTAAAAATTTCAGACACATAATGTAAAAAGGGGCTAAGTCAAGACCGTTACATTATTTGCCAATTTTCCATGAAGTGTCTAGACTTTTCGTGAAATGCTGAGTTACGTCAAATGTCTACGACATATATATATTGGTATGTACTCAAAATTCCGTATCTAAGATCCCACTTTTTGATATCCTATTTTCTTAAAATTTTGCTTTTTAAAAATCACATCTTTAAGAGAAAATGGAAATGTAGCTCTTCTTTAAGGACAGATCCCTCTGTATTGTACCATAGACAATATACACGTAGATAAGAAAATCTCCATATAAACCCGGATCACTTTTTCAAAGCTCTTTATATTCAAACAAAGAAAGCTATCAGTAGAAAATGTTGCGAAGAACTTATATGGCTTAATACAACAGAGAGGAAGAGAAAATGTATTGAGCTTTCTATATTAGGGGGCCAGTTGATAGATAGTTGGTAGATATAAATTGTCTCAGGTTGTAATATTCAACAAAAAAACCGTGTAGAATTATTTGCATGTAACTGGCCGACAAATAGAAATCAGTTGTGGCAAATAGATCGACATACATATAATATCAAACATCAAACAATAATTTATAGTACATATATGTACTCTACAATAATACATTAGTTATAATACGGAGATTAGAAACTGTAAATTTTAATGTACTACTAGGTACTTTTCATAAATAGATAACCCTCGACGCTGTAATTAACAGCGACCAGAAACTTCCTTAGTCATTAAATTTTTGTAAACTATGCATTTTAAAATAAAGGTTCGGAGAGTAAAATCTGCGACTACATTAAGAAACGCATAGACAATTAAAAGTCTTTGTTGGGAAGCCGAACTTTTAATTGTAGTATTGAATAAAATATATTAAAAAAACTTTTAAAATAAACAACTTTCACACATAAATTGTACTAAAAAGTAAAAAATAATTTTTTCTTCCTCTGTGATATACTCAAGGAAAGTTTTATTATAAAATTTGAAATGCTAGAACTCAGATTAAATCTTAAAAGTTTTGGCAACCATCACTATAATTACATACCGAAACTTTTAAGATTTTATCTGAGTTCTAGCATTTCATATTTTTCAATAAAACTTTTCTTGTGTATAACAAAAAAAAATACTTTTTCTAATTTTAAGCACAATTTATGTATGAAAGTTATTTATTTTAAAAGTTTTTTTTTTTTAAATATATTTTATTTTCTACTTTTTAGTCATAAAGTCTGTACACTATCTCCACTCTCCACTCTCGACTCTCCTCTCTCGATTCTCAACTCTCGACTCTCCAATCTCGACTCTCGAATCTCGACTTCCGAATCACCATTTAATTTAGCTTTAATTTTATTTTACCTTTTTAAACTTTTCTTAACTGTTCTTAACTTTTTTAACTTTTATTTAACTTTTTTAACTTCTTTTTTTTTTACTTTGTTATAACTTTTTAACTTTTTTACTTTATAAACATTTTTTTTTTACTCGACTCTCAAATCTCGACTCATATCACACACGTAAAAATTGGACAACCCCATAGGGTTGTAGTCATCACCCGCACCCCAGAACCCCCCAAGGAAATTTTACTCCATCGGAAAGCTCCCGATTCACTCATTCTAAATCAAAAAACCCCATGTAAATCGAACGGCACTCTTAGGCGCTCAGGCGATCAGACACGAAGTTTTTTACTCAGGGGTTTATGAGTTGATAAAAGTTATTTAAAAATGGAGCACATTCATATAAAAACTGTCTTGGAAAATATTACAACTGGTACAAGAAAAAAAAGGAAGTAAGACGCCAATACCAAATTCAAGAAGATAGGCTGTTCTGCGGCAAAAAGATTCTTAATAAAAAAAAAAAATCAGTCCGCAACAAAATTATGACCCATCCATAAATTTAGCTGTTTCTTGAAAAGTAGCAGATACAGGCGTAAATTTTACTACTTGTTGATTGCTTTTTCTTTAATTCTGAGTAATTATCTAGTATTTTCTACAATGGTGGTGCCACAAAATGATGTTCCAGGGGTAGCAGTTATGTTCGGAGAAGGACAAATAAAAAGGACAGTTCTTTTTATATCCTAGATGAAATCTATAGGGTATACTAAAAACTAGGTTATAATCATTTTTACCGTTCGACGAACCGTTGTAGGAATATATGCGAAAAACCACATCGAAATCAAACTAACACAGATGGATGACCATACGAAATTACATACGAGCGTTCATCTAGGATATCGTAAGAAATAGTCTTAGCCCAATTCTAGTTTTTTGCTTACTTTAAAAAATCTTATTTATTAATAATGGGTGGAGCTCCCTATTACCTTTGTTTAAGTATTTTCTAGGAATCAAATTCCAAGATTCCTGAGCAGAATTTTTCAATTCATTTATGGTTGAAAATTGCCTCTTTCCTTGATAAACTGCTCTTGCAGGATGACCCCAAACATTTACGAGAAAATTAAGGTCTAAGTACGTCGATTACCGTTGCAGAAGCCCTATATAATTTTTTCTAAGATAATCTTTCACTCTACTGGTGGTATAAAGTGCAGCATTATCTTGTTGAAAAATGAAGTCCCGTCCTGCTATCGAGTTTCTTTGGCTCCTTATTCCTTCCCCGATTAGCTCCATATAAAAATTGTTGTCCATTTTTTCTGAAATGAATCGAAAATTCGTCTTTCATTGGTAGCCTATTCCAAAACATTATTCCTCCTCATCCCGTTTAGCGCACCTTCCGAAAAAAAACTCCATTTTCCTTCAATCGTGGGAATAATAGGAACACCCATCTGGTCCATCTAAATTAAACCTCTTTTCTTTGATAAAAATTACGTTCCTCCATCTGGCAAAGGACCACGATAAATGGAGTACAATTAGATATCTTACATCTCGATAATAAAGGGGTATACTGCAATTTTCAATTAAACACTTTGGTTTTAGTTTTATTTGTGGAATTCAAAAATATGGTCGCAATGTATCCTTAATACCGACGAAAAGGACATTTTTTAAATATGTCCTTTTCCAAGTCCTTTTCCAAGGACTCTTGTTATGCTAAATGATAGCTTGACTGATGCTATATAACATAATAAGGTTTCTATTCTTATAATTGAAATTGTTTTATTTTTGCTTACAAATTAAATATTTAATAGCAACATAATATGTACAACTAGCACAGTAGCACCGGGATTAATTTGTGGAAACTGTGATTAGTCAATTTCCAAATTTCTTGCTGTTTATAAAAATCGTTACAAAACTATCACTAATTAAACCAAATACAAAAATCGTTTCTATGATCTAAAATAAAATATTTCTCACAAAACACAAATAACCCACATAAAATAGAACGAAAACCAGCAAGCCACAGTATAGTTAGCTCACGGTATAATGATTGTAAAGTAATCGAAATTTCCTTGGTTGAGATACAGAGAATTAAAATTGGACATAAGTTAACCAATAAGCGAATTTTGAAAGAAAATGGTTTCCAGTTAACCCGTAATAAGTTGTGTGCTTTGATAGGTTACTGGTCAACTCCAAACCATTTTACCACTTGTAAAGTATTTCATTTAGGAATAATACCTACTTTTTCTCTATACAAGAAATTATAATTCTGGAAATAATCAATATATAGGTACGGGTGTATTTGCGAAGCGCACAAGCCATAAAAAAACACTTCTCCTAGCGCACAAGCAGGAGTTTGCGAAGCGCACACCTATTGTTAAGGGATTACGCATTGTTTTGGAAACGCGCGGCTATGGTTAAGGTCAACGCATTGTTATAGCACGTATCTTTACCTGATCTATGAATTTTGCCTGATCTATGTAAGTTAAGTTTTTAAACCACTAATATCAATAGGAGGAGTACGCTCTGGGCCAAGCACAAAGCCACACACAGGCAGGCAGGCGCACACACACACACAGAGGCAGCCTGGCAGGGGCACACACACGCGCGCGGAGCGAAGCGGAGCGCGCGTGTGTGTGCCCCTGCCAGGCTGCCTCTGTGTGTGTGTGTGTGTGTGTGTGCCTGCCAGCATGTGTGTATGTGTATGTGTGTCTGCCTGGGTGTGTATTTCTTGGCGCTTGGCAAATATACCCTTCGGGGTTATATTACTTAGGGCAGGTAAAGATATGTGCTAGAACAATGCGTAATCCCTTAACAATAGATGTGCGCTTCGCAAAGTATTTTTGACTAGATTAATTTTGGGTTGTGCGCTTCGCAAATATACCCATAGGTACAAAAGTTGATACACTCTTTCTATCGTTTAATCGACACTATAGTTTGCTTATAAATAGTACATTTACGGAAAAGTTTAATAGAGTGGGTGGAAAACTGATTTGTTCGTAGTGCATTCATTTTTGATGCGGTAAAAAATGTGTCAGAAATATGAAAAGATGCTTCTAGGTAATCATGTAACCAATTTGAAAAGACATTACATCAAGGAACATCCTGTAATTCCAACGGTCCAAGTTGTCAAGTGTAGTTTAAGAACATATTTTGTTAATAAAAGTAAATTAAAGCTTAAATTACCTGAAATGTGCATATATAAAGTAACCTTTAGCAGGCAAATGTCCATACTTTTATTCTTAGTTAGTATACTTAGTATACTACATAAAATGTACCTAATTCGAAAAATGCCAGTAATATTAACTAAAAAAAATTGTCTCGCGTTCTGGTTATTGATTGACCGAAAATAATTTCTTCACGGTTGTTGCTTAACCAATATTCATTTTGCCAGTCTGTTGAATCTGTTCTATCTCGCATTGCTTCCATATACAACATGCGCCTATAGAAAATTAATAAAACTAAGATTTACGCAAACGAAGTTCTAAATAAAGGAAATTTCAATAATTGGGATGTTGAACACGATACAGTAATAAATCGGATATCAAATACCCTAACCGCACAAAGCAAGTTTTGTTCAAAATTTAGATTTTCGAGATTGAGCAAAATTTAGAATTTCCAATTGTTTTCGAACGTCGAAATTTTACTTTCAAAATTTTAAGTTGCGGGCTTTATGGCAAATTCACAATTCGTAAATTGGTCCTAAACTCCTAAATTTATACAAATCAAGAGAGATGCAATTTACTATAGGAGTACAAATTTGTACAAAATGTTGAATGTACAAAACCAAAAATGGTAAAATAGAAGAAATAAAACCTTTTTTCAAATCTTTACATTCAGTATTACATTTTAGTTATATATTCATATAATATGGGAAATAATTGGAAACCTAGACTGAAACTATTCATCAACAGATGCAATCAAAAATGTAAAAAAAATCGCTGGCATAATACAATTTGAAATGGCTCCGATTCAGATAGGATTCGTGAAAGACAGCTTCAAGTCAGGTTTAAATGTAAGGATTTCCCATACCTCAAAAGCTTCCGATAATTCATAACGAATTGAGGGCAATGGCATTGTAGAGTGATTAAGTTTTAATTTCATTGTTCGTTTTAAAATAATTAATGAACCCCCTCGCATTAAACAGCAAGGATTTGAAATTATGTTCTCAAAAAGTTCCTTTTAACATTTTCTATAATATTCCGGTCCATTTTATCAAGCAAAACATCATGTTGTGTCTGATACAGAAACGTCAGCTTTGGCATGTTCTTTTTTCTTAGATATTGTAGTCAAACTCACTCAGGCAGAGGAAAATCGTTCGTATAAATTCGTTGAACATCATTGTAAAAAGATGAAATCGAGACCATGTAGAACTCGGTGAACTCATTTGAATGAATCTCAAAAGCACTTCCTCTTCCTTTGACCCCTTTGCGTCTGACAAAGTTTTGTTGAATCGGAAGATGGAGAGATGTCTTCCTCCTGCGTGGGTTGACATGGGCGTCGTGCAAGCTCATTTTCATGAAAATGTTGAAGATCTATAGTACATAGATATATGCATATAGAGAAACTATAGAAACGTCTTCATTGAGGAGGATGCATGCATATATGTATACCTATATATTTGAGTGGTTAACAAATAGTCGAAGACATATAAACATACATAGATATTAAGTTTAGCTAAGCACAACCCCTGAACCTGCTTTGCATAAATGTATTCATGTCGAGAAGCAAAACTGTAGGTTCCTACGCTTGCCTTGTGGATGTTGAAAATGCATCGAATTAATGCACTCGCTGTAAAATTCATTCAGGTCCAGGTCCAGATAGGAGGAATCACTCATGCAATAAAATCATAACAGCATCCCGGTGTCGATTGTTATCCTCTTCGGTTTCGGACTTAAAGCTACTTCAGCAATGCAAGAGCCCTGGTAGGGTTCTGAAATCTATGGAAACTCTACACCCTCTACTGGATCTTGGTAAATTCCATTGAGAATATAGAGCGGAATACCTAACTACATGTACTCACTTTACCTTCGATGATAGGAATATTAAAATTCAGGATAATTGTCGATTGTGCCGTATTTTCGATGAATAATACAGCTTTTGTTGAGAGACGACATAATCACGGCATAAGAGGCCTTCTAAGTCAGGATACCATTCATGTAGCCTTCGTTATGCAGAATTCGTTCGCAGTTATACTATACATAAAATGTTTAGGTGGGTCTGCCAATTATCGGTCGTAGATTTGTGGTTGGCTTTGAAAGTTACTTTCGAAAGATATTGCAACGGAGGATGTAAAAAGTATTGCGTCAAAATATCTTCCAGAAAGTCTTCTAAGTGATTATTGTTATGTCAGGAAGTGTCACTTCCTCGTCGCCATCATTTTCATTCTTCCAGATGAGCTCGTCCATTTATTTCACATTACGCTTTTCCCTGCTGCAATCCACATACATAGGAAACGGAATGATGATGATGACACCACAGTGTCTTGTAGTGGTGTGGTGGTAAAAGAATTCATAAAATGAAATGATTTCAAAATTGATAGTTTAGGGGGAATTTCACCCATCCCAGTCACGACTTTCCGTTATTATCTTCGTGATCTGCATGCAATGGGTCGCAGTTGTCGTTTAATTCAAAAATCGTTGCCGTTCCAACCATTCACATTCTATTGGGGTAAGCTTCTATACTCCTACAACTGAGAGAAGATGGCTGGCTATGCATTATATCTAATATCATTTTCCTTTGTAGAACTAACTTCCTCCCTACCATCCAGCAGTGACTGCATTCCCTACCATATTGGTCGAGGAGGATTTAAAATCAATTTCATGGAATTTTACAGCCCTCGGCTGTATGTCACTTTAACGTTTTTTATTTGCCTTTAATTTGATTAAGTAACGTTTTGCTCAGTGAACTGCTTATAAGAGGACTTTTATGGTAATTTTATAGCATTTCAAGAAGCGAATAGTAAAATCAAAAGTTCTCGGTGAAATTGAGGAAATAAAGACAGATGTACGATGTGCCTGAGTGGGATATATAAAGCTCTGTGGTTGAACTTTTTTCTATCCTGGACTGTTTTATGTGAATTCTCAACTGTAAGAAGGCAGGTTGCTTTTTTAATGAATGTAAGTGCACCTCTATCTTCTGATTTACTACTTCTTTTAAGCTATGTACGATTCCAGAAAATAACATTTACGCAAGTCAATTTCTATGCCGAATAAACTTTACAGGTGCATATATTAATAGGGATAGAGCAGATATCAAGGAAGACGTGGATAATTCATGTGTACACAAATGCAAAACTCGCTACATTGAAATGGTAGCAAAAAGTGAAATAATAACATAAATCGGCTTCGTACTTTACAGTATGACTTTGGACATGCATTAAGTTCACAACTTCTTGTAATAAAAGTACTTACAGGCGCTTGTAATTTTCTAAATTGCACTGGCTATGGCACTTATCACAAACACTTGGAGAGAATTGCAATCGACAAGACGCTATCGTGATAAATGTAGTAAAATAATCATGAATTGCAATTACTTGCTAAGAATACAAAATCAGTGCAATATAATTGGATGCTTGGAAACGAAATTAATTGAAATATTTGCATTCCATAGTGTTACTGAAACTGTTTCTATAGGCAAAATCGGGCTTTAACAAAATTTGTGATACTTAATGGGATTTCGTTTTAAATGTAGTCAAATTGTTATAGCAAAAATGATATAACATAAAGATGTCGTACAGCGCATGCTACGTCTGTGCTAAAGTTGGACGAAGAAAATTGTGTTCGGGTTTTATTAGTAGAACCCAGATTCCCCTATTTAAAAAAATACCAGCGCCACTGAAAACTTCGTTCTCACCTTTGGCAGCTCTCTGGAATTGGTTTTCTTTCTCATCTCATTGCAAGTCCATATATCAAGAATACTTCCCAAGCCATGAAACAGAAATCTATATGTGTGCGTTGGGAGTCCGTTCTCTAAAATATTCTCTATTGACATTTATAGAAAAATTCCATACATTGACTTTATATTTGCTATAGAGCCTAAATTATTATCCAAGGAAAATAGTCTTTTAGCAATTTACAGCTTGATTCCTTACCTTTCCAAAGGCTACCCTTAGTATATTATGTACTTTACTTAACAAAATAATAAAATAGTTTTGATTAAAACGTAACCTTACCATTTTACGCTCAATAATCTTTCAGCTGAGTAATAATTAAAAGGTGTGTATGTGCACCCGGAGTCCGAATCTGTAGGCAGCTACAGTCGACATCATCAGCCCGCGACATGCCATGATCATACAGCGGCATATACAACGATTACTCAGCTGAGAGTTTTTGTTTCAGGAATTGTAGTCATTTGGTTTACGTAATTTTTTTTTAAATAATTTTGATAACAAAGGTATAAAATAAAAATTTTATTTACTAGCAGATCATTTTTCTGTATGAATAGTAGTTTTAGATGAAAGAGCTATTCAAATCAAATTTTTGTCAATCTTCCATTAAGAACACTGCAAATATTTTAGCATGATTAGGACTTCGTCTGGGGCTCTCATGGGTAGTGAGGAGTCTGTTTCATGGCTTGTGAAGTATTCTCGAGAGATTTGGCACACAGCTTTTAGCATCCAGCGGAGTGAGTGGTGAACACTATATAAGCTGCCCTTGGTCAAGAGATGATTCAACGGATGGACCAGGTAGGTGCAAGAAGGTGTATATGAAAGGCAGTATGCAGATGGGTGGCTTGTATGTATGTATGTATGTATACTTTCGTCTTTTGCACGAATGGGGGAAAAGAACTTGGCTATGCATTATTGTAGTGTGACTGAGACAACGAGTTAAAAACCAAAATTGAGAGAACGTAGGATTACCCGAATGATAAAATCTTGTTGAATACCTTCAAAACCTTTAATACTATTCATAATAATGTATATCAGGCCACGCTACCTCAATTTTTTAAGAAAAAGATAAATTTCGCCTTGGCGAAGGTGCTGAAAGGAGATGTAAAATTTCTCTCAAATAAAATTCTCTTTTTTCCCAAAAATATCAGAGAATCCAGCATGAGTATCTTCCACTTAATGTCTTCAGAGCAAAACGAATGTAAACAAAAGCACGTGTTGTTCAAACAGCATAGGAATTACACTAACAAACATTGGTTTTGATATAAAAATCGTTGGATAATTATCACAATATTTCAGCAAAAACCGGTTTCACAAAACCCCGGGAACATTTTTTGCGAGATTTGATTGTTAAGTTAACTTTGGTTCCACGCCACAACGAAAATGGATCAAAGTTTCGTGGGGCAAATTTAATGTGATGTGGTTACTTTAAATTATACGAAGATTTAATTTGTCGAAAAAGGTTTGTTTTTATTTATAACAGTAAATTTCCAGCGGATTTTAGTTACACGAATATGGGAAAGGATGAAAGAAAAATGGGAACCAAATTCAAATTTCCTTCAGATTCCTTAAATTTTAATATTTGGGTGCTTGGTAACTAAATCTAATGTCATACAATTACTTTTGTGACCCGATGTCCCATACCTGTGTGACGATTCAAGGTCTTATTAAAAATTTTGAATATGCATATTGTCTACCTAATCCTATAATTCTAATTTCCGACAAATTTTCTCTTGTACGAATAATGTAAAATAAAATTCTCAGAGAAATTGAAAACCGAGTGCGATATGTTCTGCTAACAAGTCCCAGAAAGCAATTTTCTGGGTATAACCCAAGCATGGTCATGCAACATCTTTATGTTATATTATTTTTGGTTATTTCATTCATTTCATTTTATAATAACCGGCCAAGTGCGAGTCGGGCTCGCGCACGAAGGCTAGTAGAGAGTAAGCGTCAAGTGAAAAAATAATGCTGTCATTTGAAAATATAATAATAATGCTGTCATTTCTTGTATAGGGGCCCCCTTTAATTTTTAATTTTATTTTATTTTTATTATTTGTTATTATAGCGGCATTAGAAGTACACACTCTGTGAAAATTTCAACTGTCTACCTATTACGGTTAATGAGATACAACCTGGTGACGGACGGACAGCGAAGTCTTAATAATAGGGTTTCCGTTCTTACCCTTTGGGTGCGGAACCCTAAAAACTTTTTTCCCCATCCTGGCGCAACATAAGATATGAATTATAAAATTTCTAACATTAGAAATACTGTTGATTGAATGCACAGCACATTTTCCTTTCTACTCAACATATTATACTAAAAAAATAATACTTCCCTATACTTCACTATAATAAGTCACTATGTAATTTGTGTACCTTCAATTCTAGCAGGCATAGTTTATGAATTATATAGCAAGCCCGAACAAGCGTTTGTAAAATAGCCTTATAAGTGCTTTTAAAGCTCTGATCATCAAGCTGATTAATAGAAGGTATTAAGTAAAATTGGTTGTGAAAATTTAGATATTTTGTTAAAATGAAATATTACGTGATATCAAAGGGTGTCTGAACAAGAAAAAATAAACTCTTTAAATGATGTCTTTCAAAGCTTTTTATTGATATGTAAAGTAATGTTGATTGTTGACATTAAACATTACAGAAAATATCATCCAAATGGTCAATGGCTAGATTTCACGCATACGATGTTTGATATCTTCCTTGATTTTTTTAATCATTTCAGGATCGCTGACATTGACCTTACTTTGCAAAAAAAAAAAAAAAGTCCAATCCCAACTTTTTGATGACCAGTTTGCGTCTCGAAAACGAAAAATGACAGAACCTGGGAACTTCACTCGCAATAACGTCACTGTTTCGTGTACTTTGTGGCAAGTTGCACATGTCATTCAAGCTCATTCCATCCAATTCCACATCCACGGCGGTAATGTTTTCGGTCGAACTTCCAGGGCTGTGAAGCGTACGGTTTCTCTAGTCTTGTAATGAAAACTTCTATTCAAATTTTTCGATTAAATTTTTAATTGTAGGTCACGACGAATGATTATGCTCATCAAAATGTTCATGGAACTTTATAGATAATCATTGCAAAATATTCTTCACTTTTGAAATGAGTCTTCATAAAATTCAAACTTCAAATTCATGCTGAGAGATTTTTTGCATCAACTGTAGTATGTTTAAGTTCGTTTAAGATGGAAACAGAAGAGCGGTTTATTTGAAAAGAAAAAAAAAATGGCTTCTTTTAATGTCCTCAATCCGAAGATGGTTGGTTTTGCGCCACCTTGATTCACCATAAATTTAGAACTGTAAATATATTTCTGTTGTATAGAATTTAATATCAGTTTCATAAAACTTCGTTGTGTTCGAGAATTCCCATTTTTTTTTTAAATTCTACACTAGTACATAAAACAGGAGTTAATTTCGAGATCCCTCTATTCCGTGCGATTGATCGAAGGGTCTAAGAGTTTGATTTTCCAACAACATTGTATTTTATATCACAAACCAAGAGTGGTCATACAATGAGACAAACATATTCAAGATTCGGACTAATACTCTGTATCACAGAATCTCATATAATTGATATACTATCTAGCTGAGATGACTAGAAAAAGTAGTTGAAAGTGATCAGCAATATAATAAAATAATATTCTAGTCAAATAAGCTGAAAAAATGCTAAATATCGCATTTAATTTGTTTCAGGCTACAATTTTGAGGTTTGGTGTAGGTGGATTCGGAAGTATTTCCATAGAAATTCGGCATCCCATGGCCAAAAGAAAACAATTTTGTATTCTTAAGCGGTCTTTTGCTACCCTGTCATTAATCAGTTAAGCTGGCTCAATGCCTTAGTACATAATTCTAAAGCATATAAACATAAATCCATTAATAAATTGGGATGTTGTCTAGCAAATGTCCATCATGGATACACAATTTCATTCTTTTATCGTCTCACTATATTATAATATATTATTATATATACAGACTGATTCAAATCAAAATATCACGCGATTCCTTGAGGTAAGCCAATCAAAAACTTGTTCCACATACTCCCCCCTAGAAACTTTCCTTTAGGAGTTCTGGCCAGTTCAAGATTTCGCCAATATTCGTGAACCCTGATGGGAATAAATGAGTATAACTTTTGAACCACACTATAGATTTTGGTTATTGTTGGCTTATTTAATAGCCCAGAATAGTAACTGTCGAAAAGTGTATTACTCTGTGTTTTTTAATTAAGCATCTTTAAAAAATTCTCAAATAAATCCAAAACTTTGATTTTTTTACATACAAATTTCATAAATACCGTTATTTATTTCAAAAACTTTCTTCCATGTAACCCAAATTTATTGCTTCTTATTAATGCCCTTACTATCCTCTATCACTGAAAAAAAAACGCATGCCAATACCTGTATCAGTTTTAGCACTGGAGGTTTATTGGCACATTCAAGCCAGATCATAAAATTGCATACAAGCAATAATCACAGGTAGTTACGTAAGGTCTTTTATGACTGTACCCACAATTGCTTTGGTTATAATTTTCCAATGCTAAAACTGATACAGATATTGGCATGCGGTTTTTTTTTCCAGTGATAGAGGGTAGTAGGGGCATTAATAAGAAGCAATAAATTTGGATTACATGGAAGAAAGTTTTTGAAATAAATAACGGTATTTATGAAATTTGTGTGTAAAAACATTAAAATTTTGGAATTATTAGAGAATAATTTTAAACATGCTTAATTAAAAAATACAGAGTAATACACTTTTCGACAGCTACTATTCTTGGCTATTGCGTGTATGTACACAATGCAACAATTTAGTAATACCATCTTAATCCTTTAATAAACTAGGTATCTTCTCAACGAAGTGTAAGCAATACTTCAAAGCCATTCTTCAGTATAAACTATATGTACGTTTTAATTTTGTGTTGTAATTTCATAAGAAACAATAAACAACGTTGAGATTTTTGGACCAGGTAAGCCATCAGGCAAACCACACATCCTGCATTTTTTACGTATTTATTTCAAAATTTTTTTGAAATTTCTTAAACAATTATTTGTTAAAAAAAAGAGAATTATCAGGAATTCAGTGAAAGATTCTCTCTTCTGTAGTTTTCCTCCATGTATATTATACGTATAAACATATATATATATATACATTTGCGTAGGCAGTATATAAATTGTATTTTAGCAAAACATCTGTTATGTTATGGGAAATCAAAAGGTTAATCAACTGGAATGAATTTCGGCCTAACTCTATCTATATGTAATACATATGTATGTATGCTCGCAATCACCAACAATGTGATAAATTGCTTTTGCTTTCACTGTATTATAGATTAAAAAAAAAATTAATTTTTTTTTTTAAACTATGACTTCGGATAAAGAATTGTGTGCATGAAAATTCGTAAATTTAATTGTTTCATCCACTTCATTTCATTAATCCGATTTTGGCTTGTGGTTTTCACCATAAGCTCTGCGAAGATTACAGGAATTGCGAAATTACTTATTTTTCTTTTGGTTAAAGATGAGTGCTTCCAGTTTCATCTTTTACAAATATTCCGATTGGGTATCCAAAATGGCTTAATATGATGTTTGACAATTATTTTTGTAATTCACTACTGACTCAAAAGTTATGATTGATCTACAAACAACGTTATAGATATTTTCCGATTTTTTTTTCGTTTTTTTTTATTAAAAATAGTTGTTGCAGTGATAAAAATGTATGGGTAAACATTGGCGATATTTAACAGATTTTTGTACTCCTATTTCCAGTAAACTCATAAATCAAAATTTGTGTGATTTAGGCTTTATGCCAATTAATGTTTCTAATTACTTTTCAAAATTTCGAATCTCTTTTATTGATTAGATATTTCAGAGTTATCACAATTAGTGATAGCTTTTTCACTTGCTTTTCTACTGCCATTTGATATTATATTGTCGTGCCTTAATCATTTTGCGCTTTTATAATTAATTAACTTAAAAAAATAGCCCAGACTCTGTCTGCCTATTTGACCATAACGTGTTCGAATCACATCATGACTTTTTTCATAAACTTAAGAGAGAATTCCATTCCATTCTCGAGATAAGTCTTTTTTTCAACCCAACTAATTAGGGTTTGTTATTAGTATTTGTTCACTAAAATCTATGATAGAAGGTGTTATACAATTATATTAGTTTTCACTTTTAATGTTTGTACGAATTACCAACTCCCTGCAGTGCTCAGATTTACTGATTAGATTTTCTCTTTTGTATTGGAAATCGAGATTCTGCAAAATGGTAGGTAGAGATGGGGAAACCCACTAACTCTAAAGTTTCGCCAGCTCTGAATAGATTTCATTCAGAAATGGATGTACGTATGGCAGTCAGTTCAAGGCGATAGCACAGATTGCACTTGCACCATTTTCATTAGTACTTGCTTATAATTCTATACCAGTATGGATATGAATCAATGTCGTTGAAGTTAACTGGTCTTGCTGTAAAGGAGCTATGATTAGATTAACGACTTTTACAGCCTTTTATAAATTGTTCGAATATGTAGCTCTGCAATGTTTTAAATTTTATTCTGTATTATTAAAGTTTTAGCTCATATACTTTGGAATGAGTTCTATGAATGACGTAATGTGTTAAAGTTAGAGCTTGGAATTATGTTATGCGTTATGGGATGGCTGGGTATAAATTAAATTTGTATCTCTTGCAACTGATTGGAACGTCGAAGTAGTTATATTTGTGTTACTCGCAATATTCAGCGATATTTTTATTTATAAAATATTTTCACGTTTTTTAGGTAGGGGAAATGGGTGACAACTTGACACAGCACGATTTTAACTCCTCGGAAACAAATATTTCAACCAATGTTGCCCATGTCAAGCATCTCTCTTAGATGTTTCATTTAATGTGCTTACTTCACAAATCATGACAATTAGCAGTACGGAAAAACTTGTTTTTGGTATAATTTTATAAAAATTGTCTAACGTTGAGATTATCTTTGCAAGTACCAATATACATTATTTCTTGGTAAGTTCATTACTCAGTAATGAAAAACTCTTATTTTGTTCGAGCTTTTCGAGCTTACCATCCAATGCAGCACTGTCGTGGGATAGACTTTTGGGTATATTTTTGGTAGTCTTGGCTCTGTGTTTTCTAGTTATTATAGTTGTAATCTTATGTTTTAAGAAATGCATATTTTAGTATTTTATTTTCCTTACGTCGTAGTATGTTTTTTCGGATTTCCATTTTAATTTTTAAATTTAAAATTTATTTTAATTTCTATTTTTTGTTTTCATATCCTGAACTTTTTATTAATGTGTATTTTTTTGATTTTGACTTATTCTTTTTGCGGCTTTTTTCGTACTTTAAAAAGGATATTTATATTTTTGTAGTGCCTACCTACTTCATAATAAATAAACTTATTCTGTGTATTCTACTCTAAGTTCATGCTGCACATTATTACACTCTAATATGTATTTTATGGATTAGTGTTACAGAAGAGTGTATAGATGCAATGATTCATTGTTTTACAGTGTATTTTTTTTTGGAGTGTGATGTGAGGCAAGCGTCAATAAATAGCTACAAACACTAAAGTATGATTTATTTTTTATTTTTTCGTTAAAATATTGTTAAGTTTTATTTATTGTTATTTTTTGTAATATATGTATGTGTATATTAAAAATAAAAGTAGCTGGGTGCCTTCATATGTGTTGTATAATTAATCTTCAAGGTAATACTATGTAAGTCGAAATAACTTATAGAAAATTTAAATAACTTGTGAATGTAAATATAAATAAATTTCTCAACATATCGAGATTTTTCTAAAATTAAATATTTTTTTTATGACCTAAAATTCGGAGTTATTAACACAAATAGTAAATTTGTAGCAACTATCCCCCATTTCCCCTACATATTTGATTCTTTAAGTTCTTTGGATCTATTTCATAACATTTGTTTCTAAAGTAAAAAAATAACAATTACGGGCTTTCATTTTTCAGAACTGAATCTCGATGTGTAATGCGTTTCAGGCTTCAATTATTGTAAACTCTTTATGAGAAGGCTTTTGTAGGCCTGGAATGAAATTATAGTCTTCAATAATTTGCTTATTACATTTGATCGAAGATTTACCCTAAGATGGTTTAATCAATTGAAATACCCACTATTGTAAGAAAGGGTGATAGCGATTATTTTTTACGTTTTTACGTTATTATAAAGAAATCCATTTGTTTTTTTAAATGCGATTTTTGAAACACTTTGTGTATATGCATATGAGTCTGTAAGGAATAACACAATTTAATGTAAATAAATTCATTTAAAAAATAATAATTTTGTGGAATCGAGCTTAAGATGAGTCAGTACCAAGATTTGAAAATTTGGTACATTTTTCTATTGTAGGTATACTCATTTCCTTAGATTGCGACTAATTTAGAAAGATAAGGCCTAGAACTAGCAAAAAACGTCGAGTTTTTTCATTTTTACTTGCGCTCTTTTTAATTATTTGATTCTCATAGTAGTTGTTTCACCAACGAGAAATTGCAATATTTCATTGAAAGTTGTTGAAATACAAAGCAAAATAGTATGTTTAACAATTGTGTGAAACAAAAAATTTAGGATGGTTAATTCTCGTTAAAAATTTTCAAATTATTTGAACTGCAAATATTATTTTTCGCCTTAAATTGTATAATTTTGTCGCATGGGGTTTCTGTCTTTTACGCTAGATGTCTCTAATGTGGTCAGTGGTCTACGTCTAGGCTAATTTTATATGAATTTTCTCACTTTCAGGACACAAACCTACGTATAGTATGTTTTATTTGCTACAGGATCGCTGGTATCTAAATTGAAACTTTTGATAAGTACTGACACCTTTTTAAATTGAATATATTTCTTAATGATATTATAGAGTTTGAAATTTTTTGAAAATTATTTAAAACTAAATAAGATAAAAAGAAAAACATAAAAAACGCTTTAAAAGGACTTCAAAAATCGCACTGAAAAAAAGCAAAGTAATTTTTCCTTTCACAGCAAGTACACGGTAAATCACAAAAGTTGTCTGGAGTTCCCTTCGTTTTGCATTCGCTTATAAATTTCAAAATTTTCAATGTACACAAAGAAAGAATTTCGAAGCAAAGGCTTTTCATACCCTAGATGAAATCTTTAGGGTATACTAAGTTTGTCATTCCATTTGTTACGCATAGAAATAATGCTAGTATAGCAAAATTGGCTGAACAAATATGAATAAAATTTTTAGTTATTTTGATTTTTTCATGTCCGTTTGTCTCTCTGTCCATCTGTACGTCTGTCCGTCTGTCTGTCTGTCCCTCTGCCTAACAGACACATGTCGGCAAGATAGCAAATGATCGTATTGAGCTGAAATTTTGCACGCGGCCTTTTAAAAATATTGCAGATTTGAATTCCCAAATGGGACAAATCAAATAGCTTGTTGTAGGGTTGCCATAGAAAAATATTTTTTGTTCACTTTCTATTTGGCTATTTGGACACTGCCTGAGTATACCTCGACGTAGAGAGCTGAAATTTTGTGCATTAGGTTTTTATACAAATTGTAAATATAACTATAAATATTAATTAAATCGGGCAATCCCTTCCTTTTGTTGCCATATGGAATCACGTACAGGCGCGCATTCATCTAGGGTATCATAAGAATTGGTCTTAACAGTTAGCTACCATTCTGCATGATTCTGCGATTAACATTTTTCGAAATTTCTTCTTCCATCTCAAAATCACAGAAATACGTATGTATGTATAAGAGAAATTTTTAATTAGTACGAAGAATAATTATCACTGATTAAGAAGTAAAAGACAATAATAAAAGTAAATAATATTATAACCTATTATTGAGTTGCAAAAAGTAATCATTGAGATAAAATCATAATTGAGTCCATAGTTTGTGATATGGTGAGTTTGCGACAAAAAAGTATAGGTATGTATGATCAGAACAGATATGAATCTTGAATTTCTTTCTATCTATTTAAAACCACATTTTATTACAATGCGAAATATTAACTGCTCAAAACTTATACACATAAGTGATGCGATTTCTGCGTTAGTAAATGCAAATTATTTTAATTTAGTTGACCTCTGCTCAGGGCTTGCCGCATTGAATCTATTTCCCAACTTAATATTAAAATGTCTATAAAACTACAGAAACCAAAATTTCAGCATCATAATAATTATGTGAACGTATTCTCGACAAATTTCCCAATACACGTTAAAATCGAAATATTACCATACGAATTAGTTACTTAATGTTGTCAATTTCTGAATTAAGATAAAAAATTTAATAAAATAGATGTAAAGCTTTTTGTAAAAAATTAATAATAAGCGCTCATGTTGTGGTTAATTTTGTATGAATCCGTATATCAGACATATCCGGATTATCCATAGCAAATTTGAGCTCGAAAATGTGAAATCTGGATTTAACTACCTGACATTAGTATTCGAAGAATAGTGCAAACAAATAAATAAATAGTGCAAGAAATAAATAATGAAAAAGTTTTTTCATTATCAAATGACACTCAATCGACACACCTTCTTCTGACATCTTCGGATAACAGAGTAAGATATCACTCCTACCCTGCAGCATCTTTGGATTTGTATTGAGGCATGGAACCTAGAAGAAATAAAGTTTCATTCATTACAAAATCGACACCTCCTGGATGGTAACAGGGACTTCTCACAGCTTTTAGTATGAATGTCAGCCTGACCATTTTGTAAGCCATTGGGGTCTCTAAATCTTTTGATCAGTGTGAGTAAAAGTTTAAAACTTTTTGGAAAAATCTAACCCCAGTTCTGCAGCCAGCACTATTATTATTTCATTATAAAGGAAAATTTTCATTGAATTATAGAAAAGGAGGTTAAACATGTTACATAAAGTTGGTAATGTAATACATTTCTTAATACACGATTTCTAATGATTATATGAGACGCTTTACATTATTGGTCTAACCTGATGTTATGATAAAAGACACACACAAGCAGAACAAAGCACAAAACCAATTTTAATTTTTTTTGCTCTTGAAGTTATCAAAAGTTTGACGTTTATAATACTTCATAAGTGATTTTATCGCGATTAATAACATTTTTTGCTTTTTATTTTTTTGTTTTTTATTAAAAAAAAAAAACTTTCAATGGGTTGTAAGTGCAGCGCGATTATTTTTGTAATAATACTTCATAAGTGATTTTATCGCGATTAATAACATTTTTTGCTTTTTTTTTTTGTTTTTTATTAAAAAAAAAACTTTTAATGGGTTGTAAGTGCAGCGCGATTATTTTTGTAATAAATACTGCATACGTAACAGAAGTCGCGTCGTAAAACAAACAAACAAAACCATCTTAAGGTTATCAAAAAAATATATTAACACCACTTCCACGAACCAGTCCTCAAAGTTAAAGGAAGTGTTTACTTTGAGTGGATGCCTAGAGCTAGGGAAGCATATAGTTATTATATGTCGCCCCAGCCGTTTGGTTTCGGATTAAGAGTTCTAAGTGGCGGAGGCCAAAAATCTAACAAAGAGTACGTATAAATTGAATTCGGATTGGAATCCGCAGTTGAATCGGCCTTTATTATACTTTGTTGTTTACAAAAAATCTTTTCACCGGCATAAAGGGGTTCAGATTTGTTTTGAAATTTCAATATAGCGCCCCTTGGTGACTTTATTTGTGCACAACATTATCGCAGACACGCTGCAAAGCAAAAACCTCCACATATACCACAACGATAGGGGAATATACAACCTATTTGTTTTCAGATTTCAATGACACTGGACTGGATAAACTAAGGGTTGACGATAGCGATATTTCTAAAGACATAAAATGACTACCCTTAGGCATATTTGCTCCCATATCTCTTGAATTTTTATGTAGTATATACTACGAAGATATCTATGTACGCAGTTAGGACTAGACAAGCAGCAGTACTCGAGCAAATGTTTAATCTCTCACTTCGGAGTTTTAATGCAGTCATCACGCTGGGATCTAGGGTCGGAATCGATTGGTTTCACTAACAGTTTTTATTGTCTCTCGACTCATTCTACCGTTTTCATTCTACTGGATGTACTTGATCTTTTAGAAGGGTAAAATCTACTCGGAGTTGATATAAAAATCGTCAATGTCCTTTTCTTTCGGTTACAACAGGATCAAGCAAAATCCCCGCTAAATGTATGACAAAGGTTCATTCTGATTACGGGAAAGGTAATTAAAAAAAGGAATTGGTAGAACCCAGTAACAACTTTAACACATGTCACTGAAATGAATATAGAAACATTATACGAGATGAGAATAACCTATGCAGAGATCAACATATAGCAACCCTGCAGGATATTGTATGAACAATGTGGGGGAGAGAGGATGATACAATAAAACTGAGCTGAAAGTTTTCTTTTGGTTCTTCAGGTTCGGGACTTAATTTAAATTAAACGAAAAACGAGCAAGTAATCGGGGTTCAGGGCTTTTAGGTCTTCTCTGATGGGATTTGGTAAGAAATAACCTAAGGCAATGTGAACTGATATGGAAAATCCCATCTGACATCAAAGTGATGAGTGTACTCTCTTATTTTGCCTTCTTTCGTCTGCTTAATTTTTGTTGTGGTAAGCCGCAGGGCTCTTCACTCAGAAAAAAAGAATTTTTAAATGGGACCTGACAAAGTGATTCAAGATTGGAATACCTATCCATTTAATTTCTCTGTGACATGCCAAATTGATGGCTCTCGCTACTCAGTTGAATTAAAAAAAAAAAAACTTGAAGGATACATACCACTGTCTGCCCAGATACTCTATCTTTTTTAAATGCCACTGCCAAACGTAGGTCCTACTGACCTGTTGCAAATTGCCCTTAAATCATTCATGTTGGCCAGTAACTATCACAAATTCCAGTGGGATGAACCAGTGAAACAAAGATGCTCACAACAAACCTTCAGTTAGGATGATTTTTTTATGCGAAAGACGTTTCATTTTATATAGCTATATATATGTACATATATATATATACATAAAATATATATATTTATCTACCGAGATACGAGCCAGTAAATCATATAGAGCTCAGCATCCTTTCATAACCGCAAGACTAAGCATTTCATCCGATTCAGTTAAAATGCACTGTGCCTGGTCGGGATTTGATCGCAAGGGAATTCACGATCGAAAAACCTTGCGTTCTGAAATAAAAATGGTGAATGGTTGTGGGAATGTAGAGTCACCAATAACGTATTATAGCCGGGTATAGCTCCTCCGAATCAAATGCATTCGGGGAATATTTTATGAACCCTTTTACGTTTAACCACTGAGCTGGAAATTTCGCTGGCAATTGGGGAAAAAATAAACCTGGATAAGGGGACACATATATATAAGCAAAAAATAAAAACGCGTAATTGCAGGAATCTGTCATCTCTTAAGGATACAAGGGCCCACCTGTCTACCTGTCGCTGTGTACAAACACTTAAACAGGACAAAAGAAACCTCTTCTAACAATGTCGACGACGATGACGACGACAACAACATTGGGAGAAGGGGAACATTGTTGAAAACATGCAAATCACATTTTAACGAGCATGTTCCTCCATATTGCGAGCCCATCCATCCCTTATAATTGAATATCAAAATGATGAAAGGAAAGGTACATCGGCGCTCTTGTCTTGTCAGATGAAATCCAGAGGGAATCCCTTTAGTCACCTCTTTATACCCGCGATTTTATATTATACATAGATATGCAATTGAATCCGCAACGTTGCTTGCGGATGTAGTATTCGATGAATACGGGCGATAATTTATTCTGGAGAACCTCATCATACATATTATACGTATATATATATATAAATATATGAATCTGTATATATGTTTCACGGAAATAATCCGGACCCTCCAGCACGACTGGAATTGCAGAAAAGGATGTGCTGCAATGTACATGGAATTTCAATTTAATCGATCACCTATATCCCTTCAATGACCGAATAGCACCACGTCCGCTAGACACTCGATTGACTTGTGCCAGAGAAGCCCTTTCATGTTTCAACAATCGGTTTTACTTAATTGATTGCTCTGGGAATCGGATTCGTTTGGGTCACTTGATTGTTTCGGGCAGAGACAAGGGCGCGTATATTGAACTACAACGTTAAGATGCATATTGAATTGAAAAGCAATTTGCCTTTAGGAATATGTAGGATGGATTATGCTGTTGTTGCTGCAATAATTCACTAATCCCGGCATATTATGTAGGCGTTTTGAAACAAAGGTAAGTTTACAGGTTCGATATACAACATATATGGCTTTAGTGTAATGGTTGTAAAATGGCAACGTTGAAATTAAGAAGTATTTTGAATTTAAGATCCGATTTCAAAACTTTGATTCGTAGGCAATAGCAAAACTCATCTATTTAGCTTACTTGAAATACTCATCGGATAAGTGTGATGGACGCATTTGTGAGCTCTCAAACTTTCAGGCGTGTATTGAGTAAACGCACGTTTGAAAATACATGCAGTTCGCTTTTTGAAAAACTAACCCCCAATTTCGTCAGCAGCTTTTCTTTATTTTTATACGCTAGATGAAATAAAAGTAAGTTTGTCATTACGTTTGGAGCGCATTGAAATTATGATAATATGACAAAATTGATTAGATACCTACTGATTTTTTTTTATATTACTAAGCCAAACTCAGGGTACACCTACGACACAAAGCACAGCCTGGCAGGAGGGAAATAGGGGAAATAAGGACAGTTACGGAGGTGCTGATGTATGTTACCGTTGAACTTTCGCAGAAAGAAGGTAGACTGTTCCACATTGTGATTAATTTTTGTATGTTCGTCCGTTTGTCCATCCGCACGGCAACTTGAGAATGCGTCCTTTTATGCTTTCCAAAAAAAAAAAACAACTTCAAATTTATATATCTACGTGCGTGCATTCACTTACATGTACGATCTTAGACCAATTTCAAAGTTTTAACCCCTGGTTTTTATATAAAATTGAAAATTTTTTCCGAATTTTGATGTACAATTTGAGGTACGGAAACGTTTAAAAAGTTTGTTTGATTAGGTTTTTGTGCCGCTAAACGTGTTTATGATCAAGAATTCATGATTTTTAAATAACTTTTATCTACACACTAACACTTGACTACATAAATAACTTTGTGTCTGAGAGTGACGTTCATGACGAAAGTGTGAAATTTTGGGAAGAGTTTTAAGGTGATAAACGTAGATCGATTTACATGGGGTTCTTTGATTTAAAATGAGTGAATAGGTATGTGTAGTTTATACGATGGAGAAAATTTACTTTTTGGGTGGATTTGGAAGGGTGGGGGGGGGGGGGGGGTAACTATCTCCATTGGGGTTGTTCAATTTGAGCAGTGTGAGATATCAAATTAAAGTTCTGGCTAAGTGCTATTAAATGACATATTTTTTATGTTCTGTAACAGACTTTATAGCAGATTTTTTTGCACCCGAATATCGTTAAAATGCGCGATTTTCGATTTTGTACAGAGGGGAGTATAGGTCGGTGCGGGAACTGATTTTTCTATTAAACACTTTAGCATAATAATTTACATAGGTATTTTTTGCGAACATTTAAATTTTCTATGTATAACCGTTATATGGGTTTTGATCTGAAATAAATTTTTCCAGTTTTTTCATAAAAGTTTTTTTTACATAAAAGTGCGATAATCTTCTTAACTACTTACCGCAGAGTAGAAAACTTACACCACAACGTTCGCAAGAGAGCGTAGATGCGAATTAATATACATATTTTAGATAGATTATGTTCCGTTATATGAGATTTTTGGGGAAAATGTAATAATTGACTAAATAACTTTGTGTGTAAGAGTGACGTTGGGAATGGATACCGTCACAGGCGACGGGGGTCTTGAAGAAATGGAGCGTATGAGAAAATTACCTCCTGCATTTGAAAATTGATCAATTGAAAATTTTCTTTAAGTAATTATTAATAGTTATGACTAAAAAGCAGAAATTAAATGTATGTATTAAAAAAAAACTTTTAAAAAGAATCAAATTTCATAAATAAAATACACTAACAAGTAAAAAATATTTTTTTTTCTTTGTCAGTGATATACACGAGAAAAGTTTCATTGGAAAATAAAAAATGAATTGTGTAACTTTTAAGTTTTTCAAGTTCATTAATAAAAGTTTAGACATGAGTTGCAGTAAGACAATTGGAATTATAGTTATGGATGCCCAAAGTTTTATTAATGCAAGAGGAAGATATGCTATTTCTTCATAAAACCTTACCTTATGGTCACCATCAAGAGCTAATTGTATGATGAACTTCATGCTCATGGCCTCAAGCAATTATGTATTCCTCTCGTATTAGGAGATTTTTTATTACACATATGTAGGTAGATCAGAGTCCACAGTTTAGAGCTTTCAGAAGAAAAAAAAAATTATGGTAACCACCATTTTGTAAAAAAACGAAGTCAAATTAAAAAAACAAGGTAATAGAATCCGAAGTTTTTAGTTTAGACCACCATAACTCCTACCTACGGGGCTTATTGGAAAACGTTCGCAGGGCCATGAAGTTCTACATATAATGAGCCGTCGACCGTGTACTCTTTCCGATACAAGGTATTTTGTGAAAAACTAGCATATCTAGGATATTTCCCTAATCATCCTGTAACTCCGAAACGGTTGATATCCCCCCACCATACAATTTGACCTTCTGTCTTATGGACCACCATGGGGGCAACACCCTGTATATCTAGCAGAAAACTTAAAGGCCTGCATTATGGCTAATCGCAGATCAAGGAATTATCAACAATAGTGTTTATTTTACCGATATTATCGAATGTAGGATGAACACACTAGGTATTTACTTCTATCAGGAACTAGGACCATTCTCAGATAAATAGGTCAATCTAGTTCATTAGGTAAATCTTTTGCCCTTTTTGAATTATCATCTCCAATTGGGGCATCACAACGGACTATTGAAATTATAATAATGTATAGTAAGTGTGGCTGACTGTAGTTAATTCGATTATTTAATGTAAAAATAGTCGGTGATGTCATTTGTAATCAATACAAAAAAGCGTCTACACAATGTATGGATCTAGCCAGGAGGCGCGGGGGAAGACCACTGAAAAAAAAAGCAAATGCAATATATCTTCTGAATTTTTCCTAACAAAATGATTCACTGCGTAGTAAATCTGTTCTACTGCATTTTTTTGTAAAAAATATGAAAATTTTTGGGGGCGTTCAATTCGATACATTTAAGAACGCAGCCCTTATGGCTAGCGGCTCAGCATTCGCTCCACTTTAGGTCGTGGCTGTTAAATTCTATAGAAAAAACAGGAAGGGATGATACCTGTAAAATTTATGTACTAGGGCACACCTTTTCTCGGGGTATTTGAAGCAGGACAGAGCTTATTCGGTAAAAGTGATTTAATTGAAAATAGCTGCCAAAGTGTCATTGATGAGTCGGTGATGTAAAGACGCCTTGTTAGAATATTAGCTAAAACGTTAAGTAAAAACAAAATATAAATGCTGAAATTGATTGGCTGGTCTATTTTGCGGGATGTTGATGAATTTACATTAGAACTTCGTAACATTGCATAAATATATTCCATATTCCTACAGTAGGTCTCAAGAACACCAAAATCACTCTTGATTTAACGATCAGTGCAACCAAGCAATGGGTAAAAGCGAAAGAGTCTGGCAATAACGTGTAATATCGATTCAATCGAAAACTGCCGCAATAATGGATGTCTTTCACTCCATTATCGCTATATAAATGGTCAATGCTCTGATGAAAAATCTAGTCTGATCCCTTATAGAATAATTCGGGCACGTAATACCCGTGCTGCAAACCGCCCAGATTTTTTTTTACCTTCAAATTACTTTCGGCCGTACAGTAAAATTCCGTGATGCTTTTTATCCCGAACAGTGTGAATGTGGAGCAGTCTACCATCTTCCATCTTGACTTCGGCATGAGGTCTGCGAAAGTTTAAGGGTAGCATAAATCAGCACCTCTGCTACTCTCCTCACGTTCCCTAATTCCTTTATCACCTTCCTGCTATGCTAGTCTTTGCATCATAGGGTATCACCTAAGCTTGGCTTAATAATATTTAATAAAGTCAAACTTTCTTAACTTTGGTAAAGGCAAAATGCGTCCTGTATTTTGCAAAATTACAATTTATGATGAATTCGTCAATTTGAACAAAATGTATTTTCGTATTAAAAGTTGTTTTGATTTTTGCATGTCCGTCTGCCCGTCCATATTCACGATAACTCGAGAACGCGTTCACTTAGTGATCTGAAATTTTTCACATGACCTTTTTTAAAAAAAAAAAGTAAATTTTAGTTTAAAAATGGAGCATATCTCGGGTAACTCCTGCGTAGGGTCTTGCCTTACAAAAATTTTGTTTTCTAATATATATGTATTTGGACAGTGCCTGACAACGCGTCCACGTAGAGAGCTGAAACTTTGCACACAGATTTTAAAAAAAAAGCAAATGTAAATTTGAGTTCGAAACTATGGACAAATCGAGCAACTCTATTTCATAGTAATAGTTAAGTAAAGCTTCAAAGATGGCTAATGGCCAGGTTAGGAAAATTCGAATTTTGAACAATTTCCAATGGAATGACTCAATAGTGAATCATTTCTACTGAGTGATGAAGATCAGAGATGAGACCCATACAGGGGTGGATAAAAGTTTCTTGTGAGGGGGGGGGGCAACTATACTTCAAAAACGGTATAAGTAAGTCATCCATTTTAGTTAGTATAAGAAGGATAAAAGCTAGAATTGGTACAAGACCAATTCTTGCCCAACGCCAGATAAATGCCGTATGTAATTTCACCCATTTGAGTAATTTTGATTTTTGAAGTGGTTAAAAAACCAAAAAAAGTTAGATAAGAATACAATTCTTTCTTTTTTTTGTTCTGCGATGAATGCTGAATACCTGAATCATAGATCTATGAAATCCTTAAAATTCGTCGATTTTTGGACTGCTGAGTGAAATTCAAAAAATCATAACTTTGGTTCTAATTACCACAGAGACATGGTACTTAGTTTAATTTAAAGAAGGGAGTACAGCCTTTCAGAAAAAGTTAGAAAGAAGAGGAATTTTAGAGTGAAAAAAAAATAAGGGTAATAAATATATGCTCTATATTTGAATTTCTCAAAATGCAGTCCATTTTCGTTTCTTATCTTATTTTTAAATTAATGCTGCTAATGTTGTTAATTAAACTGTTAAATTTTCAAGTTGAGATCTCAATTAGGTGTAGGGATGAGAAGTTTTTCGGCAATAGAGGTCTAATTATTTTTGTAAAAACAATTTAAAAATTCTTACAACAAGGATACAATTTTTCTCTTTTAAAATATGGCTCGTTAACAGTCCTTTAAAACATAATAATAATTACTTCAATATATACATATCTACATCCTTTCGAAATTTATAAATTAAAAAAAAAATGTATAAATTTAAGAGCGAATCCCATTCTAAGAACAGTCAACTTAGTGTATTATATAAAACCTAAGTTTCCTTTTCATAAGTCCATCCATATACACAGTTATAGTCACTTTGACGATGACACGGTATACATTCTGTGAGATACCGGAAACGAAATTGGATAACATGTAGTACGGTTCTCATTTATACAACTTTCAACAAGAGAAAAATTTTCTGGATTAGTCGGTTAACGACAATTCTTTATAAAAGGGAAATGGATAACTTGGGACTCCGAATTGCAACCATTGAGTGAATTGACAGTGATAAATGAAGATAGAGATTCGTCAACATACATACATACATGCATAGATCAAGTACCCTAAAAGCACTTTTTTTGGTATTATAT
This sequence comes from Dioctria rufipes, assembly GCA_963924295.1. NCBI lineage: Eukaryota > Metazoa > Arthropoda > Insecta > Diptera > Asilidae > Dioctria > Dioctria rufipes. Next base: position 96,122,001 of record OZ002740.1, on the reverse strand, counting down.
TGCTTTCAAGTCAATAAAAATGAGTAGTACTGGTTTTATATTAATAATGTTTCAACTTCACTAATCCCAACGGAGAGAATAATGTAGAAAAGGTGTAACCAAAGCAACCGCAAGACCTATTGCCTGAATGATGAAGTCAACGAGCATCTCTCCCTCTATATTACGGGCATATCGACGTAATTAAAATGTTTAGAAGTCTGTTTGGTATCTCATTTTCTGAGTGGTTGCACAGGTAAATGAACCTCCCTGGTGGCTTCCAGCGAGCTACAGTCATAAAATCCACCGAGTTTTTCTTTATTCTTTCAACTGAATGGCAAGACTTCTCAATAAATCTGGTATCTCAATGGTACCAGGCACGTACCGGAGCCTCACAATCAATACATAGAAAACGTGTGATGAATTTTTTTTTTTAGATCTAATGGTGTGCAAATTTACTTCAACACGCCACCACCCCCACCAGCACACCACACTGTAGAAATAATAGCTTCATTCTCATTCTATAGAGACAGGTCTCAACGTTGTGTCCTTTTGTGAAAGTTAGTACACAATAGACATACGTAGCATCACAGATTTTCTTCAAAATGGAAATTCTTTCCATGCTCTCTGTGCTATTGAAGCTCCCGAAGCATACAACAAAGGGCGTTCTCAAGGCAAACCTCAGGAAAAAGACGAGGACAATTTTCAGATGGAAATTTGCATAATTTGGTCGCTTACTTTTTCTCTTCTCTCACATTTCATTTCTACTTTCTTTCTCATTTTTGGTGATTTTTTTCTAATTTCTTCTCATCCTGAATATTGGCATACAGCATGAGTACAATTCAGAACGCCCCTGCCCAGACTACCATCCGGAAATTACAAGTTAAAATATTGACGTGTCAATTTTATGAATCGCAGATTTATTCCGGTCGCAGTTTTGCTAATATTTGCGCATACTTACTTGAAAAGCTCCCCCTTGAAATAATCTTGAGAGATTTTTATTTTCGATAAAAGTATAATATACGTCATCGAAGTTTTACGTGTAATAGGTATGTCTAATTCCGACTATCGTACCGAAAATGTTTTCATTAATTAGTACGAGATTCTAGCCAACCATGCGGTGCGGTGAGCCAGCACAGATTTTTGTTGTTTTTTTTTTTGTTTTTTTTAATGTACAAGCATAAACCATTTAATAAATTCCAGGCGTTTTTACCCATGTTTTGTTAATTTACTCCCCGGGGAGGGTGGAATAAAGATCAGGAATGTGGCAATTTCGTATGCATATTCAAAAGTGCAATTTCCCAACCCATAACCAACTCACAGCAGCCAGCCAACGAATAAAGAATGAAAAGCTTTTGTAGTATGAATTTTCTCAGACCGCTTAGTGATTATATTCGTCCTGAAAGAGGAAATGCTTCTTTCGTTGGAATCATATAGTGTGGCTGAGAGAGCAGAAAAGGAAACAACGCAGTGCCGGAAGGGGGAAATGCTAAAAAATTGCAATCGTACATCACTAATGAGACAGTTACCAAATGGAGGTAAAGAGGATTCCTATCCCGCCCATTTCCTGTCTTCCCATATTACTCGGAACGACGACTACAATTCCATGGACAAATGTTAACTGCACAACTTTCCACCATATCTATAGAAGCAGTAGTACTTAGCATCCAACGCCCATTCTTGGTTAATGCACACTTGCACAACGATAGTATATATACATGTTGATATGTATGCATATAGCTGTGAATGTTCCCTCAAGTGGACATGAAAAGTGTGTTGTGTGTAGATTGTAGGGAAGTGGAGGTAGGTTTCTGGGATCTGGTGAAAGCAAGTCTAAAAGGCTCTCAAGTGCCGAGTACATAGAGCACACCTTTAAAAAATTTATTACGGTTGTTGCGAGTTTGCTCCTGTCACCCTTGGGCTGTTGCCTCTGCTAAACTACTCTTGTTTGTGGCATTGGAAAACTTAGTATCATCCACCGCATATCTCTATTGGTTTTTGTACTTCTTTCTTTGTCAGTTTACAAAATGTCGTACCAGACTTAAAATGCTATTTGTTGCCAATGTCAATATCAAGGCTGCGAGCAAGAGTGCTACGATGCCAAGAGATAAGTGCCCGCACATTCCAAACCGGCAAAGAGCGCTATTTAATTGCTATTTATAGAGGAAACTCCTTGGTGTTTGCAACTATTCAGTTTTATTGCCCTAAGGATCTTAGAAATGAAGCAGAAAATGCCTCGTCCCGTTTATTCTACACTGAGAAAGGATTTTTCCGTTACTTTTTATTATTTACGCTACTATTTCATAGACTAAATAGCAAAGAGATCAGTTCATATATTCACTTTTGCAGTATGTTGAGTAGCAGTTTTTGTGCAGTCTGAAAGGATATGGGTTAAGAACATTTCCACTTTTCATTTAATAATTTAATTCCTTCCAGACTTTTTCCTTTTCTGAGATACTTTTGTTATTCAATTCTAGTCTTCTTTGAGCTGCTGAGGATATTCTTTGAAAAATCACTCAGCAAAAATGGTGCCATAGCCAATTAGAATTAATACGATTGCTAGAGCAAGACATATCAATAATAATCAAGAGAGGTCTTTTGTTAATGTTAAGAAATTATAGCATGGGGGTGGGGGAATAATTTAGGCTATTGAACTATTTAGGTATCAATTCATCATATTAGATCGCCTTATATTACTGGTTTAAACTACTAAAGTTATACATGCACTGCTTTGGATATTGATATAAAAAAAGAAAACTGCACCGAACAAATAATATTTTTTGCTAATAATAGGAAATTAAAAAAAATGTATTCTTTAAAATTAATTCAGGAACACTACCACTTTTTTCTTATACACATTTTTTTTTCAAGTTCGAAGTCTTATCTATGCATATTCGTCTTGGATTTGAGGAAAATTAATTTTTTAATTTATCGCATATCCAAGGTAACATCATAGTATAATATTAAACTTAGAGTGACCTTGATTCTTAGTATGATACATGCCCAATACTACTTTAGGAATAGACAAATCAAACCCAGTTGTAGAGACAGAAATGTTTGAAGCTAAAATTTCTTAAAACAGTGATATCCAATCCCATTGAGCGTACAGTGACAGGATTAATATCACCAAAACTGAGGCGAACACATCCGAAATAGTAACAACGTATAATATTCAAAGTTATTTTAAATCTTGCATGTCCTTATGTGCATCTGTCCGTCCGGCTGTCGGTTTATCTGCTTTCATGAAAACTCGAGAGTGGGCTTACTTATGGAGCTGAAGTTTCCCACACGACCTTTCTAAAAAATTGTAGATTCAAGCTTGGGAAAGGTGCAAATCAGGTAACTCCTTCGTATGGTTGCCCTACAAAAATTTAATTTCTCACAATATATTTAAACACTCTCTGAGACCGCATCGCCGTAGGGAGCTGAAATCTTGTACACGTCGTTTTCATAAAAGTAGTAAATGCAATTTATCAAATTGGATAACTGCTTCTTGTCGTTCTATATAAAATATTTGGTTTTCATGTTTACTAGGCACTGAAATGATTTTTGTGCTCCATATTATATCTAACTCAATGTTGAAAATATTAACAAATTCGTTGGCTCTGGTGCAAACTAATGAGAGAAAATTACACAGCTAAGATTTGCTTGGAGTCAATATGGATTTACATACATAGAAGAAAGCTATCATTAAACAAAAAAAAAATTAAGTTTTTGTACAAACACATGATATTCAAACGAACCTGTAGTAATAAGTGCATCTGGCTGTGTGCACAGATAAGTGCAAATGAAGTATTGCGAGTTTTTTTTTTAACAATTGAACAATACTGAAAATGGGAAAGTGAAAAGGATGAATGCCAGTGTGTATCCTTCTGGCGCTGGTATACGCGTTAATCCCGCCTTCTCCATCAAAGATAACCTAATATTAAATTAACTTTGTTCTCGATGACGTCGTACTAGGATAGCGTTAAAGTTGCCGGTATTACCAAAGAGTCACGGTTAATCATTATAAATTCAAAGTATGCGCATGCACTTATGTATCAGCTGAGCCCTAACCAGTAAACAAATTATTCTCACAAGAACCAAAAAACGAATTTTGACGCAAGTTAAAGAGATTAGCCGTTGTAGGGAAATAGATGTATATACACTAGAACATAAAAGTCAGCTGAAATTCAAGTAATGTAAAACTGAAAGAGATAAGCATTTAATTGTCAAATACAAATAAATTGATCAAAATGCTTTCAATAATTTACCAGTAAGAATAGTTGGGTGGAACCAATCAGAGCTCCCTTAGTTTTGTGGAACTAATCAGAAATATAAACAGATCACACTGTGGACTCAACTCCACCAAATTCGAGCTTTTGGAAAAGAGAAATTTCGCTCAAAAATAAAACTCATACTAGGGAACAATTATTGCCCATTTTTCTCCAACATATTATGAAGCTAACTAACCAGTCAAGTGTTGGCTATTTTTAGCATAATATGATTTGCGTTCACTCTGGTCTGCAAATTTTTCAAGTAATTTTTGGTTCTCTGGCTCTGTTACTCGCGTTCCTCTCGTTCGTCTCCTCTTTAATTTGACCTATTATACCCTATGTCCTATCTGTATCCGTTAAAGAGTTATTAACTCAAATTAAAGAGGAGGCTCCACAGTTTACAGTTTTTATAAAAAAAAGTTATGTTAACGACCTTTTTGCAAAAATAATAGAGGTCAAAGTAAAGAAAAAGGAAAGAAAATCCGAAATTTTTAGTTTAGATCTTCATGACTTCTGAGCGGATAGGGGTACGGGGCTGGTTGAGCTGTCGTTGGAAAGGCCATGAAGTTCTGCATACAGTGAGCTCTTAACTGTGACCATACAACCTGTAGTTTTGAAGATACAGGGTGTTTTGTGAAAACCTAGCTTTTTTTATGAATCATCCTGTAACTCCTAAACGGTTGATATTGCCCCCCCCCCCCCTGCCATTCAATTTTTGGTTCGTCTAGGTGAGTACTATAACCTCCCGCTCTATGGACCTCCTAAGGGGAAACACCCTGTATATAAATATATTGTATAGGACAATATATTGATGTATTGACCTTATGATTGTGATTCGTGGCATTGGGCTAGAAACACCTGGATATGAAAGAGAGGAAGTGCGTACTATCAAAAATTGTTTAATACGATTAAACGCTGCTTTTAACAAGTTTATTAATTCCAATCGTATCGTACAATATCTTGTGATTTGTTTATTAAATTAGCAAAACAAATCATAAATAAAACGTAATCTTTAAGTATCTGGTAAGTCAAACGGGTACTAAAATATTTTGGTGTTTATGGAATTTTTTTTGTTTAAAATTTAAAATTTTTTCTATGTTCCCATTTTTGGTACCTCTGTTTTCCTGTTGCCCTCAGCATGTGCTGCTTAGTTTGCCTAATGGTTAATTCGACCCTGGATATAATATTATTGATCTTAGACCCATTATAACTTTTTCTCGACCTTTTAAATGGCGTTTCATTTCAAAATCAGATATAAAATTCCTTAACAGAGAGGTTTGGGCGTGTTAGAGAAAAATGGAAATGGGTGGGATATTTTCATGCATTTTCATCGAAATCACTGTCGGGTCAAAATCTGATTAGTTTCGTGTATAGTGGGTGAACCTGAGAGCAATGCAGAGATTGAGCACTTATGATATGCTAAATTAGCGCAAAAAGTTCCGAACAGTGGTGTTTGGATTTTATACACCATGAGAAAAGGGGATGTGGGGCTTTATCTAACGATTCACAAATAATTTGAAACACTTAATCAGTGTCCAGTTTACATAATTAAAATTTTATTATTTAAATTATTCACAATTCAACTTGATTTGCTTCTTTTTCTTTATTCAACTTTATGCTAAACAATTTTTAACTAGGAACTTTTTTAGCTTATTCTCAATCTTGTTTCTTACCGGCTACTTTAAGGTTCAAAACTAACTCTCTATCTTTCTAAACTCTCGAAGCAATTATATACACGAAACTAAACTTCTTCCGACTAAACTTAATTCATTCGACTAAACATTAACTCCACTTATTTTTTCATTTCTTACTTTGAACCAGAAAAGTTATTCTGCCGAACTCAATATTAATTCAGTACTTCAGAATTTAAAATTGCCTAATCAGCTACGCGTAATTTTTGTGCAAGAATTGTAGTCATTTCGCAATTGAAATTTTGTTTGTTTCCTTCATCGCTTTGTTTACGTGCCATGTAGGTTAATATTACTTTTATTTATCTTTGAAATTATTACGATCGCAAAGAAACTTACATAAGGATTAATATGCAGTATGAAAACGCTTTAAAACGTTTTAAAACTAGTCATCTGTATATGATGGAATAATTAGACAACAGAGCTTGCAAGTCGCATCACTTTAAATAGGACGATTTTTTTCAAACTGAACTTTGGAGGCGGAAGGATTTCATACCGCCATCCAACTGCTTTTTGGATAAACATATGCCAAATAATAAATTATTTTTCTTGCCAGTCCCAGACGAAGGTTGTTTTCAAATTATACCTCGAAAAAATAAGAATTATGAAACATAACTCCTCTGTAATTTTTTCGTCTTCCGAAAGAGTGAACGCAAATTTAAAGTAGAAACAACACAAGAAATACTTCTTGCAAAAACAAATAAACATACATTTCATCACGCATTTTTATTAATGTCTAAATATGTATGTCGCGTAAAATATTAATTTTTTTTTTCAAGCAACTGGCATAGGTTCCAATTCAAAAGTCTTATACCAGTCCCTTAAGAACCAGGAAATTGTATAAAATTAATTGAAATTTTACTCGAGCTCTTCATTGCTTTGAGGTCCTTTTCTAACTTTACCCCATTGTCAGTCACATCTACTCCACCACTTGAAAGTTTCTTTTCTCTAAAATTGCTCAAAGAATTTCCACGACAATGTTTTGTCTCACGTTTTTTTTTTGTTTTTGTTTTTGTTTTGGTTTTGCTTGCTCAATGTCTTATGTTCCACTCAAAAATAAATTCTGTTTCGCACGAGACAATAACTGAAGATTAATGTTGTTACCACTCTCAGAAGTGATTATGATGTTTGTGAGTTTCTTTTTCTTCAACTCAATGAGAATTAATCAAGAGATTGTTACGGCAGTTTTGTATATATGTAGTACACAGTTATTGCGTGAGTGGTGACAATTGACAAATTAGATAATGACGTAGTGCATGTTTTTCGTACCGTGTCGGAAAATGAAAAAGTTTCACTACAAGTGTACTTGTAGTGAAAGTTTGAATTGTGTTAAGAGAAGAAGTTTCCATTAAGATTAAATAGATTTTCTCAATGCGGACATGAGGAAGAGCATCAAGTCTTTCATTGCTTTAATGACTCAAATCCATTTAGAGCTACCTTCAAGTAATACTTCTACTAATACTTTGCTACAGAGGGTGAAATAAACAAAAAAGAAAATTAAGAATTATAAAATAAAATACTGGATGGTGGTAACGATAATTGTCTATGCTATACTATAAATTATTGGCTAGAGACAGTAAAACGTTTTCGAAAATTAGTACCAACGAAACACAACATACAATTCACTCTAAACCCTTCGGTTCCGGATAAGGAATTCAATAAAGAAATTCTTATCCAATCAACATAGCCCTAAGCCCCTCAGTTATCCAATTAATACTGAGGAAACGATTTGGGGGCTTCAAGAGGGTCAAATTATTGAAAGATCAAAATGTTATCGGACACATATGCCTATAGGATGGGCAATCACTTCTAGTGAATCCCTTGTATTCGTAAATGTCGAGGAAATCAACTTTATTGAAGGCATCGGACATGAAAAGATAAGATTCTGTCAATTAAAGGCGTTTATCTCAATCTCCATAAATGTCAAAATATTATCCCGGTCTCGTCCCGTTGGAATTGAACGGTTCAAGGCATTCAGTTAGCTATGCACGGATTTAGAAACACTAGGGCCATGAAAGTCAGGCAATGATTCATGTTTGGGACATATTTTCACCATCACTGCCACCACCACAATCATTGCCAGAGTCAGAAATATATAGTAACCCCCAGCAGCACGATTACATGTCATGTGATGTTACAGGGTACATATGTATGTAGTCCTTTCGCAGAAAGGCCAAACTCCACAAACCCCGAATTAAGTTCGAAAATAAAAAAGAGAAGTTAATCCCAACGAATCAATATAAATATGAAATATAGCCGTGCGGGAGACCTTGGGTCTCAGCTGTTAACAGTTTCAGTGTGTTGCTAGTGGTGTTACCACCAGCCGACCAAGTAAATCGGTCCATGTTATCCCTTTAGCAGTCCCTTAACCACAAGGGTCATTTGTATGGATTTTACTGATTGTGAGTTTTACTATGTATTCAGCTCAGAGCTCCTGCTACATCTGAATTTGTAATATGATGACACAGGAAGGCACCATCAGTCATAATTCCCACATTTAAGTTTGTTTGGATGAAAATTTTTCAAGCATATCTGTGGAGTACTGGAAAATCTGAGTGCGAAATATAGTTTCAGATGAGAATAGTTTCTGGCTATTAAATCGGGCTTAAGTGATACATCATGGTTTCGGAGTGTTTTGCAATGAGACAGATTTGCCCAGATTATATTTTAAGAGGAGTCCCGTAGATTTTGCACCATAATTTTTGTAAAAATTTCTCCTCTAATTGATTTAATCTGTCAGCAACAGAGTAATGTGTTTTCGGATACACACAATTGGCGTAAAAGACTTATAGAATCGAAATAAAAAAACGTAATCTTTAAAAAGTTAACTTCCTTTCAACCCGCTCACTTTACCACAAAGAAAACTAATAACTCATCCTGGACAAAAGCTTTCGGATCGTGGGTAATGTTTTTAGTAAAGTTCACAAAAACGTTTCGTTTTTTGCAAGTTTGTTAAGTGGCATTAATCTGCCATCTGATGCAGGTTTTCTGTATAGAATTTTTTACCTCACCCCATTATCTTTCATGAAATTTGTTCAGTCCTTTTCATGATAAGTGAAAGTTTTATACCTGGAAACATAATGGTAAGCTCTTCATTATTAACTCACTTATAGAATTTAGTCTTAGAAGAGGAAGGACGCAAGTATCCCTTCTTCGTAATGAACATTATTTTTTAATGGATATATGTGAATCCATGTGAAGCCAATGTTAAAAGAAGAATACTATGGGAATGGGAGTATTTTCATCTCCTACAACAGGAGGTATCTGTGTGAATCTCACAGATCTTGTGCGTGGTATATTTAAGTTAAACCTATAACGAACAGGAATGCTGAATGCTGAAAACTGATAAGCTAAAATAAGTACAGCTGGACCAATATTTGCGTTGATATCAAGTCTTCTAGTGTGAAAGCACATTGCAGTTGTAGCCACCTGGCAGAATTTGTGAAGGAGGAGTCAAGCTCTTTTAATGAAAGTGCGTTTGTTGTGATTTCCACACGGTTGCAGTTGTTGTTTTTTTGCATCTTATTTTCTCTGTATTTTTCGCATTAATCCTCGGACACACGATGATACTCACTCGAGACTAAACACGACGTAAAACCGGTTTTTGTATCAAGTGTGTATCAGCCCATGGTACACGTAGTTTATGCACAGTTGATACATGTTCTTGAGGCAGGAAAGGAAATTCATTATTTCCATATGATCTACACGCACGCTAACTCAGTACGCGCATACATATGTAATAAAACACTCCTGTATCATCCGAGTCTAACCCTCTGCTCTAAATTGGGCTATACACGAAAACGTTCTAAGATAGTGCTAAGAAAACCGGTTTTTAGTACGGTGTATCGAGTGTGTATCATCGTGTGTCACCGGACTTACCGATTCGAGATATTTAGAGAGATTTTCTGCTTCATTCATGTATTATATGAATTCTCTACGAAACCGATATTCCAGTTTGTTATATGCTCAAAGAATTCGAGAGACAAATCTTCTGGGGGATATGACTGATTTAATAAATCTTGCTAAAGATAAAAGATTGTCGAAATTATAAACTGTATTAAATTATGTGATATCGTCAGTTATGCTGACGATGTAAAATTATAGCAATAATACTCAATACTTCCATGGGAATTCAATGGTACCAAATCTGTGAATCTTATAGAATAAGAACTATTTTCGCAGGAAACAATAGGAAATGGGCTGTTCATGCATGGGCATTGCATTTTTCTTCAGGATTATATAGGTATATATATTTTTTATATAATTAAGATCTACATACTACTCGAGATCAGTAGGTAAATTGTCAAGTAGAAATAAATAATAATATGAATCGAATTAAATTAGAGAGAAGCCTGACCGTTTCTGTGAGGTCTGTACATATACAATTATAGATTGCGATGCAACAGACAATTTCTTAAAATTAAAACTAATATAATTGGCTATTGCTGAGGGGCATACAACAAATCTCCTGAATGTATTGATTAATGAAATTAATGAAACGAAAGTATATCAGGCTCAACAGACCAAACACTTTGCATCTCACAGTGTATGATGGTAAGCTGTATTTTACTTTAATTCATTTTCCATAAAATAAATCTTGTAAATGTTTTTTGAATGGACTCATTACGATCAATATGTATGATATACTATCTAATAGTTTTAAATCATCCACAAATATCAGGCATTTGCCAAAAGTAAAGCCACTTGTTATATCACTAATGAAAAGCAGAAACAATTGGGGAACCTAACTGACTGCCCTGCGGAACAACCGAGATGACCGTTATTACGTCAATCAGACCTGTAAAATTCCAAGTACCAGTACCTGGACTTAAAATATTTTAAGTACAAGTACAAGTTCCGGTACTGGTACTTAAAACATTTCAAGTACAAGTCCCGGTACTGGTACTTTAAAACTTTTCAAGTACAAGTCCAGGTACTAGTACTGATACTAGTACTTAAACACCAATGTACTTAAGCACTTTACAGGTCTGTCTCTGTACCTGTAAAATTCCAAGTACAAGTACCAGTACAGTACCAGTACCTGGACTTGAAATATTTTAAGTACAGTTCCGGTACTGGTACTTAAGAACATTTCAAGTGCAAGTCCCGGTACTGGTACTTTAAAATTATTCAGTACAAGTCCAGGTACTGATACTGATACTAGTACTTAAGTAATTTACAGGTCTGAATATAATATTGCCAATCGTTACATATTGTTTGCGGGTATAGAAATACGCCACAATCCAACCAAAAAAAGGGGAGTGGAAGCCTATTACTTTCAACTTCCGAATGAGAAGAGGAATACTTAACTTATCAAATGCCTTCGAAAATTCTTTATATATTTATATATACCTATATATTTCGAAAAAAATTATATTATTATTATATAGGGCTATTAACTCTTACTTTGATTCGTATGAAGGTTTTCGAAATACTCTCCAACACTCAATAGATGAAATATCTAGAAACTAATCACCTTATTAGCGATAGCCAATACGGCTTTCGTGCTGGCCGCTCTGAAGATTTACTAACATTCCTTACCGAGCGTTGGAATCAATGTCTCCATAATTTTGGTAAATCTGATATCTGATATCTCGAAGGCCTTCGATAGAGTCTGCCATCCTGCTCTTTTACCCAAACTTCAGGCATTAGGTCTAAACCCTCTATACTTAAAATACATTGATAGCTTGCTTTCTCGCTGTTCTATTCAAGTTATATTGGACGGAGTTACTTCTGCACTGTAAAAAAATTATTAATTAGAACGACAAATCACGATTAGTTAATTGTACATTAGTAATTCCTGTAAATTGATTTGGAAAAACAATTAAGTGATTAATAAAATTGTAAGTGCTAATTAGTTGCAATTTCTAATTGGAGTTAGTTGATTTTCCCTTAGTTGTTTTGGAAAATACTTTAGTTGTAGCTTTGAATTGAATTAGTTCAATTAACAAATATTGGATTATAAATTAATTAATCATATTTCAGAAGACATATTAGTAAAATCAACATATAAAATTATTAATTTTTTCGCAGAAATAACGAAACTATTTGTTTATTTTTAAGAATATGATTTGTTATATTAGCGAATTTATGCAATTAATAAATTCATCAAATAAATTGATAGATTTTTTTAATATGATATAACCTCACAATTTTCTAAATTAACGAATTACATTAGTTGATATGAATAATATAATTTTCGCATAACTTTAAATTTTAAATCACTGCATCATTAATATTTACTTTTATACCCTAGATGAAATCTCATAGGTCATACTGAGTTTATCATTTCGCTGTTAGCAAAGGAAAAATAGATTGGACACCCGCGCATAATTGTTATTTTGATTTTTGCATGTCTGTCTGTTTGTCCGTCTATCCGTTCGTCTATGGCATTTTCGAAAAATTAATAAATATAATTTCATTAATGGAAGAAATTTTAAAACCCGTGTTATTGTCATTCAAAATTTACAATATTTTAAGTATTCTGGGAAAACGTTTAGGGCCAATTTGTTCTTGTACTGAGAAATTACCTACAAAATGAATCATAACCATTTTTACTGTTGCTTGATCGTTCTAGAAACTTATGCGCAAAACCATTAAAATAAACCAATACATTTGTTGAATCGAAAAATCTGAACCTTTGCTTTGACACATCTGTTTTCAATTTGAATCTCGGTTTGACATGTTAAAACCCAATTTGTAATATCGACTTACTATACACATTCGATGAATCAACAAATCAGAAAGTTTTCTCTCATATAATACAGACTTAGAACTTATACTGAGCGCATATATGGCGTTTGCTTAATATTTTCTTCAGCGTCTACAGTAGGCAGAAACGCTCAGTCGTACTAATGAGTACATATGGAGTTCTTTTCCTCTTTATTAAAAATATTGTCAGCCTACTGCAGGAAGGATAATAAAATCATATATTAATAATAATTACAAAAATAATTAAATTTATAGCATTTTATTATTATGATCAACTAAACATTTAGTTGAACTTTCCAATTTCATTACATATTTTAACAAATTCGATTAGTTGATTACTAATGACTTCAAACTAATGTTTCAGTTATTTTAAATAATGCGGTATCAAAATCAACCAATCAATTAGTTAATTTGGAGAATTGAATTTGTTGAAAGAGCAATATTAATTAGTCGATTGTTCTAATAAGTGCTTCTAAAGACTGGATTAAACAACGACTGTTTTAGCTGATATTTCTATTTTTTCGAAGTTTATTATATAAAAATTAGTCGAAAAAACAAAAGATGCTCGGATACGAAATACCGAAAGATTATCAAAACTAACTAAATAATTACTTGACAAAACAAGATTAGCTAAATCAACTAATGACAATAAGTTTACTTAACGAATATGATTCGTAAACTGAAAATCAGCTGATATTATTTGTTGATGAAACAGATTCATTGGCGTAAAGCAAATAATGTTTCTTTTTTCAGAGTGACCGTTTTATAATCCATGCCGGTGTACCGCAAGGTTCTGTGCTCTCTTCTACTCTCTTCCTCATTTTTATTAATGATCTGCTAGCTCTTACTTTCAAACCTATTCATAGTTTTGCAGACGTAGCACCCTTGATATCGTGTACTAGTTCGACTTTATAGCTGATTCCAGTGGGAATGCTACAGTTGATAAACGGAGCCTCATGTTCAGTTCACTAAACCATGAACTTACAACAATACTCGCTTGAGGCAGAAGGAATCGAGTCATGTTTAACACTTCCAAAACGCAATGTTATCTACTATCACTCATATCCTACATAAGCAGGACAGAACGAATGTGGAACAGTTTGCAATAATCTGTTTTCCCCTTTAGCTATGGGTCGCAAGAATTCAAGCTCAATGTACACCGTCACCTCCTTGACTCAACCCAATAATCCTCAATTACCTACCCGTTCTTCTTTACAGATAAATGAAAAAATGATAAATGCAATTTTCCAATATGATTTTCAAATTTTACATAAAATATCCGCTAGAAAAGCAGCACAATTTTTCAGTAGAGAATGACATAATCCATCAGAATCAGGCCTGTATAAGTATTTGCTGGATATTCTTGGTCCGATTCATCAAGAACTCCGTTTCCATAAACAAATTTAAAGTGGTAGGTAAAATGATTGCAAATAGTGTGCAATTCGAACAATTTGTTAGAACCGTAATTTAAAACCTTAGGAAAAGAAGAAGTCGTGCGCTTGGAATTTATAAGGGACCAAAAGGCCTTATTATTAGAACTAATGCTATTTTCCATCAAACATACATACTGTCTATCAAGATACCTATTGCAGGACTTCGTAATCCTTTCTAAGTTTTCGAACCCACGCTTCATTAGCTGTGCTTTCCTGTAACCTGATATTGCTTATCGCTTTGTCTTAGCATTTTTCAATCTTAGAAAACCATTTACAAACGATTTTTTGTGTCAATTACAACATTTAGACTTTCTGGCGACAAATTTATTTAAGTCTTCATTATCATTCATTTTATGGTCTCAGCCAATTACAAGATTTAAAAAAAAAAAACAAAAAACAACAAGTCTGCATGTTGGAGAAAAAGTTGTTAAGACCTAAATAATTAATTTTGTTAAAATTAAACTCGATTTTATTTGAAGAATTCGCTAAACCTAATAGCGTTATGATGAAAATCCAGTATCGTCAGCGAACTTTTAACATCACTAAAATCTAGTACTAAGTCAGAGTTAACGAATATCAAATCTAAAATTTTGGCAAAAACATTATTTAATTGAATTAAATCTAAGTTTAATAAATTATCTCTGACGAAACTTTCTGTTGCAGAAGACACATTAACATGTACTAGCATCGCATCCTCATTGTTCCAGGACCAATATACTTAACATAAATTAAAGTCACGAATATAACATAATGAGGTGGTCCTTGATATTATCCGAAAAACTTATAATATTGAGTATATATATAATTGATACATATATCCAGAAAATTGGACTTAAGTATATTGAAATTTCTTACGCGAACACAAAGTTGTTCCATGATTCCAGACTCATTAGATAAGTGAATTTGTTCACTCATAACAGAAGTACGTACGTGCAATCATAACACCGACACCACGTGAAAATCCAGTTGCAAGACCGCAACGATCTATTAGAAATACCTATTATCATTTCAAAGTCATTTCCAATTATTGCAAGGTAAAAATCTCTCAAATTAGTTCGTAAGCCACGAACATTTTGAGAATAATAATATTTCCACCCATCCTCTGTACTATCAACGTTCGAAACATTTATTGTACAGAAATCCACATTATCCAGAGATTATCAAGAGGTAATTTCACATAACCTACCTTGACAAAATTACTGCTTGTAAATTGTCGAAGAGTACATGTGACATGATTACAAAAGAACAGAAATCATTTTAGAAAAGTAATATTCTCCAGTACCCTAGAAATGAACAATTCCAATTCAGTATCGTATTAATAATATAAGGAACATACCTCTCATTCAAGTATGAAAACATGTTTCATAAGAACTCTACTGGATCATAATAAAGAACATCTCCATTCGATTGATTCAGCCTCTGTACGCAGAGGATTACATAACAATCACTGCAGATTCAAGTAAGTACTGAAAGGCGCACTTAGAAAATGTATAGGATAAATGTCCACGTCATTTTATAATATGTCATAAAACGACGTATTTTCCTTAAAATGCAGATATTTTTTTCTATATCCTCATGTTCGTGTATGTGTCTGCTAGCCACCCCTAAAGTGAGCAATGGGATCGTTGATTTAAATCTGAGTTGTCAGACCTCAGTTCATTAGGAGTGGCATGTAAATAATGCGCAAATACTAGAAAACATATTTTCTTAACGTAGTGCTATGAGTTTAAAATGTAAGAAACTGCTTTCTTTATGCCATTTTTATGCCCTAGCTAGATGAAATCTATAGGGTATACTAAATTTGTCATTCCGTTTGTAACACCTTGAAATAATGATGGTAGAGCAAAATGGATTGGTCCGTCCGTCTGTACGCACGATAACTCGAGAACGCGTATAAGTAGAGAGCTGAAATTTTATACACGGACTTTGAAAAAAAAAGGTAAAATTAAGTTCGAAAATGAGACAAATTGAGCAACTCTATCGTGGGGTTGCCATACAAAAATTTCGTTTTCCACTATATAATTGGATACTGCCTGAAAACGCGTTAACGTAGAGAGCTGAAATTTGATACTTGGTGTTTACATTGCACTAGCAAATGAGATTTTAAAAATGGACTAAATCGGGCAACCCCTTCTTGGTGTTGCCATATAAAAATTTAGGTGAAAACGATCAGCCCAAGACATTTTTATTGTACTAAAAACTTTGTCAGAATACGAAATCCTATAAAATTGGTTATAATCATTTCTTTTGTCCGACAAACCGTTCTAGAAATATGTGCGGAAAACCACTTCAAAAATCAAACTTGCACAGAAGGGTGACAATACGAAATTTCATAAGGGCATTCATCTAGGGTATCATAAGAATTGGTCTTAGACCAATTCTAGCTTTTTTACTTGTTATTTCATGAGAAAGTTTTTTAAATGGTTATATATTTAAGTTAATTTTCAGAATAACCACATTAATTTCATGAGCCAGTTCATGTACTGGTGGCCGCAAATTAGAGCTGCACCTTGCCCCAAATTGAGGCCTACAAGGAGCCCTTCATTAATTAGTCTGATTTAATGTAATGCATACAAGCAAATATGGAAGGATATACTGCTAAAACACTAAGTGAAGTATTGTCGGACATTTGACATGGAAAATTTTCTATTAGAACAGCTAACATAAAAAAAATATTCCAAAAAAACATATATTGTCTGAAAGATATCGCGTAGGAAGGATTGGACCATAAAGTATTTTCACGGAAACCGAAGAAAAAACTAGTTAGGTGATGTGAGTCGTTAGCTAAATGTGAGTTTCCATTAAGTTCTGACAGCCTTTTAAGCACTGTTCAAAGAAACCGAGCAAGTGCGAGTTGGACTCGCACACGAAGGGTTCCGTAACATCGTACAAGATTTAACTCTATTAACTTTTTATTTTATTACTACTATTTTATTTGAATTATTTGTTATTATAGCAGCTATAGTATTACTCACTCTTTGAAAATTTCATGTTTCTACCTATTACGGTTCATGAGATAGAGGTCGCTGACAGATAGCCGGGTAGCGGAGGCTTAGTACGGGTACGGAACCCAACAAATGAGCAAGACGGTGGCACGAATACATCCATAAAAAATGGGCGAATTGGACGAAAATACATTCCAGAGCTAGCACATTGAATTCCCGAAGCCGTAACCGAAACCAGAAATATGTTTTCTGGAAGAGGGTTTTCGAAAATGGTTAAATTAGTTGCAAAATTATATAAAGAAGATGACTGCAGGAGACATATTTGAAGAAACAGTTGTTTTTCCTACGTACGGCCACCTAGGTATGTAGTCAATAGCCTTGCCAGAAGACTAGTTTTTAGTTCGTTCTGAGGCAGGCTGCATGAGAATATATCGCGAATGGGGTTAACGGTTACATGAACAAATTGAAAACTTTTTGTTGAGTTTTTGTTTTTTTTTTTAAATGTTGAATTCCATTACGTTATATAAATCCTTCTGGATTTGTTCCTTTTAATTTAATGAAATTTAAAAGACGCTGTTATATAAAACAACACAATTTGAATTGAATTAGTTTTAATCTGAAGAATTTTATGTTACTGTGAATTATATGACAACTTATTATTTTTTAATGGCATTTCAAATCAGGAATAACGAGAACGTAATAAAGTCGCATCTTTCAAAACGACACTTATTTAACACACTCATATAAAAGCAGTTTTTATAATTTTTTTAACCTGCACGTGAATTGGCACTTTGGTGGACGCAAACTGGTGATTTTTAGTTTTTATTTTAAATTAAAAGCTAGATATTCAACTTACTATTGTACTACAAAAATTTAAACATAGACATTAAGTAAATTCTACTAAAAACCGATTTTGTAAGGATGGCATTTCCTAAATAGACGCGAATTGGTGCGTTTACCATACATACAAATAACCTCCGAGAGTTGAAATACGTAAGTTTACAGCCAATCAAGTATCTTAATCTTGTAAAATAACGCAGCCTTATGAAAAGTTCATAATAACAAAGATCTAAGTACTAATACTACAACATATCGACTCAACCGCATAGAATAACGGAAACTACCTGTAAAGCAGGCATCTGCCCTCCTGGAGTGGATCTTCAAGATTGTGGAGGAATGAAAAGAATCCAAAAGATTTCCCGCAAAACTCAGTTCGACGATTCAAATGCTCCTGTACTCGGCATCAATTTCCCGTAAGCGAACTCTATATTCAAAATGCGAGCAATACCATCAGTGCTGTCGTTTGGAACACTTCAAGAGTAGTACAATTTGCTGCCAAAGCGGAGTACTTTCGGAAAAACCGGAGTACACGACTAACGAAATTTAATGAATTCAAATTAATTAGAATGGGATCCTGAAATCATTTTAGTGTGAATAACACCCATTTTCATTAAAATGATTCATATTTAGATTTTTAAATAACTCTTTATATGTCTAGTATTATTACATTATTTATTATTTTTTTTATATAGAAACAACTGGTTTTTATTTTAAGTTTTTCCCATGTATTTTTTTTTCAACAATAAGAATTTCTTAAGTTTTGTTGACAGCTGTTGATTTAAAAGATGCATTAATTAATTGCCTTGATTCAGGTAATCATACTTGCATGAAGTAAAACGGTTCTGTCATGAAAAGCTATTCTTGAGAAAAACATACCTGCATCTGAGACAACTTACATCTAGATGTGAAAACCCCTACAAAAAAGTGGTCGAATTAAAACGAGCTAATGACCCTATAATAGAAAGCTCTATACATTCCTTCTCTCTCTTGCTGTATTATGCCACAAAAGTTCTTCGCAATGATAACTTTCTTTGATTGAATAAAAAGTTAAAGAGCTTTGAAAAAGTGATCCGGGTTTATATGGAGATTTGTTTTATCTAGTTGTATGCTGTCTGCGCCTGCATAAAGCAAATTATTACAAGTGTATATACTAATAAAATACATAAATTTTATCATTAGTTTAATTATTGAAAACTTTTGAATTTTCAAAATATTAGTAAGGATTTTAATACATAATGCAAAATTGTATTGACAACTTCAGTCGCTTTAGTTTTTCTGTATTTCAAATCTTTTACAATATTTGAATCAGTAATGCACAGAAATAATTCTGGTAGAGGGAAATGCATAAAATTAAAAGTTCTTTTGATTTTTGCATGTCCGTCCTGTCCGTCCGTCCGTCCATCCTCACGATAACTCAGGAACGCGTGCACTTAGAGAGCTGAAATTTTGCCTATGGCCTTAAAAAAACGTAAAATTAAGTTCGAAAATGTGACACATTGGGTAACTCCTTCGTAGGATTGCCATGCAAAAATTTCGTTTTTCACTATGTATATATTTGGACATCGCCTGGGAACGCAACGACGTAGAGAGCTAATAGTGTTTACAGTAGTAAATATAATTTCGAAAATGAACTAAATCGGGCAACCCCTTCTTGGTGTTGCCATATTTAAAATTTAGCATTTTTACGTATACTGTGAAAACGATCAGTCCTATATGGTTTTCATGTACTGAAAACTTTTTCTGAATATGAAATCCTATAAAATTGGTTATAAAAATTTTTTTTCTGCCCGATGAACCGTTCTAGAAATATTTGCGAAAACCCGCTTCAAAAATCAAACTGGCACATGGATGACCATACGAAATTTCATATGGGAACTCATCTAGGGCATCGTAAGAATTGGTCTTAGACCAATTCGAGGTTTTTGCTTGTTTGCAATAACTTTAAAACATATTTTACAAAACCCTCTGTTATTTATAAGGCTGCGTACATACAGAGCAAAATTTTTGAACACGCTTAGTTTGTTTATTTTACGTATTACATTTTGTTGGCGACAAAACAGCTTCCATAGAATTTTCAAGAATAGTTTCTTGACATATCCACCCGTCGTGCTCTAAATCTAGCGTTCTACTAGAAATTATGTTTTCTTTATTATGTATGTTTGTTGTTGTTCAAGGAATTGTTCTAGATTGCCTTTGATCTTCGGATATATTTACCATATTCATATTGCTTGTACCACAACCACTACATTTAGAAACTTTAATACTGTCTGCAATATTGCCAAGAATTGACTCTAGTACTTAACCTATGGACATACATTTTGGATGCCTTGACACTTATTTCTCCATTAACGAAAGTGATTTTGATCACATTAGATCTTTACTCTGCACTTCACAATTCTGTATGAAGTTCTGTTTCCCTGGTAAATATGGAACAGTTAGTAATCTATATATCTGAAAGAGCGTTGAGGTCATTAGTCGATACTCATTAGGGTCATTTCTCAATAAATCGATAAAAAATCGCACTTTCCCAACCCAACCATCACCAATCTCGTTTTTCTTTTGCTGAAAGTTAAGTAGTTATGAGATAAGAATGCAACTATTTATTTTTGTGCTGCGCTGCTTGCTGGTTGAAGTAAAGGACTCTGAAATCCTTAAAATTCGCCGATTTTCGTTCTGCTGAGTTATATTAAAAAAATCATAACCTTGGCTCTGATTATCACAGAGACATGACCTTTAGGTTATTTTAAAGATGAGGGAAAATTGTAAAAATAGATGGCTTTTAGAAGAAGAAAAAGTTAAGAATATTAAATATATCCTTTATCCTTTATCTTTAAATGCATTCCCTTAATTTTTCCTTGCTTTATTTTTAAATTAATGTTAATAATGTTGTTAGTAAATGGTTTAATTCATAAAAAGGTATCTCAATGGGTTTGGAGACGAGCATTTCTTTTTTTAGGTCTGATTTTTTGGGATAAAATGTAATACAAATCTATTTTGTTATCCTTGATCCCATAAGAATTTTTCACCAAGGGCATAATTTGTTGTGTTCTCAATCCAATAAATAAAAAAAAAATTATCTCGCCCCGAAAATCAACTTTACTGTCGAAATATTTCTTTATTTTTTCCACAAAAATGATATAGTTAAATTAAATCACTAAATACGTTCGCCGAATTATAAACAAAAACCACTGGACTTAACTTTTGTGAGAAGGAAAATGAAGAAAATATTAAAGACAAACGAAAAGGCAAAGAGCGATTAAAAAAAATACGTTTTCTGGAGTTCTTCAAGTATAGTGTTGATTATTCACTTCATAAACATCAATCACAGCGTTTAACGAACGAATCATAATGACATGACTAGATAGGTGTAATAGGCTAAAACAAATCAGAGAGTACCAAACCAACTTTTCAACAGGACTTAATAGATTTTATTACTAAAATGTACTACGAATGTATATTTTAAATGAAGGTGAATAAAACCTTTTAGATTATTTGCTAACAACATCCGTATGTATATAGGAGTTTTAAGTATTAAGAAATGAAAAGCGGAGTACTTTTATGAAAGGAGTAGTACCGGAGTACGCTATTAGTTTTCGGAGTACAAATACTCCGATCGGAGTACAAACGACAGCACTGAATACCATCCAGTATTTGTGACTGTGGTGAGCCACGCCACAGCATAGACCGGATTATGGCAGAAAGTCGTACAACGGTACTCTTGCGAATAGGCACAACTTAATACCAAATGTTCGTTACTAGTTAACCGGACTAGATAATTAACTATGTATAATGCCAAAATGTAATAATGTAATAAAATTAATTTCAAGCTTTCTTTTGAATAAATATCTATAACTGTTACTTCCATGGCATAAGCATATAAATACAAATAGGCGACTATTACTTGAGGCTTCGGAAGAGAATCCTTCCAGTTAATTCAATTTTGTCCATTGTGTCCACTTTTGCAATGCAATTGAAATTGAGGACATTTAAAACAAAAAAAATCAATCACTTTTCAACGCGCTTCTCAAGAAGCTCCTTCCATGATTACCATTATAAACTGTGCAATTCAAAAGCAAACTATGCGGGGTAGGAGGCTAAGGTTGTAAAATAATAGGAATTCAATTGACCTAATTTTTTGGGCCAGCAGCATCATATCTGCACAGCAAAAGTTAATAATTCTACAATGGCATTCGGTAATTATAGATATCACTTTCCGGCTCAATTTACAAAACCTCATGCGAACCAGCATTCTTCAACCAAACATGAATGAAGCAATCTTCCCGCTTCTCTCATTAATTGTTTACTCTTAGCTGGTTCTTCTGAACTCCACTTGATTTTGAGAATCTTAGCCAAGCAGTGCTAAGTGCCTAAATGAAAACAACAAAAAGACGACGACTTGAAACGAAGCCCTTGAATGAACGAGAGTGCCTTAGCTTTGAGAACTGATGACTGGCAACAAAGGTATAGTAAAGACTAGAGACTGCAATGGTGAGAACCTAATGCCCCCACCGCAATCCTTATCTTTCAGACATTTCAAGTCTTATGACACCTACAAAGTAAAGGCCGCGCAATATTCCAATCGACTTTTGACTTGGATGGCTGGCAAATCTCGTGATGCGATCTCATGATACCTGGGGCTTGAATCGTGTGGTTTTTTACAGTGAGCGCGATATGTTTTTTTTTTCTTCTCGGTCAAATCTTGTTTATACTTGAACTGTTCAGTTCACATCTGCTGTAATTCGAGAAGGAGGAGGAGTAGTGAAGATGGAGAAAGGCAAATGTAAAAAAAAAACAATGAACCTCTTTTTGTTTTACTTATTTATTTTTGGAACTGCAAACAATTTTTTTCACTGTAAAGGATGTGGTCTCTGGTATGCTCAGGAGGAGGTAGAATGAATACAGCATTGATTTCTATGGTGTTATTTTAACGGTTACTAGATGCGCGAAGGTTAAGTTGCAACATATTTAAACTGGCCTTGAAATAATTTTTTTTTTTTTTTTTTTTTTAATTTCTTGGGATAATTTTGAATACATCAGAGAGGTTTGTGTTGATTCAATTTATTGTATGGGATTTTTTGCTACAAATACCAGTTGAAATTTGCAAGAAGAAATCTTCAATCCCCGCTATATTTTTGTAATATCCGCGTTAGGAATGAGACAAATACTGTAATACTCTATTATAAAAGTTATACTATTGTTTAACGCTATGATTTTCAGCTGATGAGCGGTATGCCACGAAGAAACCACAACTTACTGATTGTTATCTCAATGTGCGTGTACAGTGAACTTAGCCATTTAGTAGTGAATAACTTCATTGAGTAGTCGTGATCATAGCCATGACTATCCTCGTTTATACCTTATGTTAACGTAGAGGTTAAAACTTGTTTACAATGCATATGTTATAACCAGTAACAATAATAGACATCAATTCTTATCGGGTCTCTAAAAATTCGTAATTACTTTCATAGCTTAATCAATACTTAATATCAGCAACTGACGGCATGGTAGACAAAAGTGTTACCTTATTAATTTCAATCTATTCGCGTTTATAGCTTTAGGGGCACATATTTAAATCCTAGTAGGGTAAATGCATTAGATCTGGACAGAGTCAATACTCGGTTGCCTTTACAAATATTAAGAATATTTTACACTCTCGAGTTAAACAAATGCACCCACATGAATTGAGAAGGGTTTCCAGGTAATATATTGAAAACACAAAGCAGATATGAGGGGTAGCGCGTGAGTCATGCGCAAACTTGTTTGACTCCTCTGCGTCAGTGCGAAAGTTCTTCTTGTAGTGAAAAGTTGTGTTAAAGAGGACTGTGTTTTATTGAGGTAATTAAAATGTGTATATTATACAATTGATGATCAAATGTATATATTCAAAATTATTGTCTTTTTGTTCCCTTTTTGAAGTTTTTGCGATATTTCAATAAATTAAACGTAATAATAAAGTGTCCGTCAACTAATACGACATTTTATTTCATTTTCATTATTCGGACACATATGTCCGACTTCTGAAAAATCGAAGAAAATCTATTTTTGTTTCACTGGCTTTGCAAATGACTTATTTAACTATTTAAATATGATTTTGTATTCCTTTTAGTATTCGGACGCGATAAAATACTAAATACCCAGCATGTCCGGATACTAGAAGAATTATGTCTAGTACTCGGACATATTTGCCATTATCTCATCGTTATATTTAAAGGTATTGCTATTAAGTAAAAATAATTTACAGGCTTAAATTATGATGTCAGCAGATCATAGGGTGCGTTCCACCGGGCTTACTGATGTGGAAAAACTATCTAAAAGCTTAGAGGATATAAGAGAAAATCATATTTCAATTCGTGAAGCAGCAGCCAAGTATGGTATACCAAAATCCACTCTTCACGATAGATTAAGCGGCAAGGTTCCAGAGCAAGTGAATAGAAAGGGTCCGGATCCATATCTGCAGAAGAAGAAAAACAAATTGCGAATTGGTGCGTTCAATTATGCAAATGTGGGTTTCCGCTAAAAGAAGATGATTTATTAAATACAGTACAGAAAATAATGAACGACGGTAACCGAAAAACTCCATTTAACAACAGTCGACCAGGACGGACTTGGTTAAATGCATTCTTTAGAAGAAATCCGATTCTGGGTGTGAATTATATAAGTTTATATGAGAAGAGATCAGTTTGATCTATTTTCAAACGTCTGCAGCAGGCAGAAAACCAAGCTGCACCGATGAGTGTAAGGTTTTCTGCTGACACGAAACGCTTCTTCCTCTTCCTTTTCTTCTTTATTTTTCAGCCCACTGCGTGACGTATACAGGTTCGATTCGCTTCGAATGAATCTGTTTCTTTAAATTTTTTTTAATAAGTAAAAAAAAACATTTCTCTATTTTTCTCAAACCTTTCATTTCTTTCTTCTCTTGTTTTCATTTTTTTTCATTGGGTTTTCAAATCACCCAATTTCGCTATTTGTGACCTGTTGATGAGTCGAATCAAGACTTGAAACTTGTCACCAAAAATTAATGGGTTGCGTGATGAAATAACAAATTAGAACATTTTTTAGCTTTTGTTATATACCAGAGAATCCCCAAAAAATTCTTTCTTGAACAAAATTAAGTTTAACCCGGTAAAAAGTCCAAACGTAATATTTTTATTTATTAGAATTAATGTTTTTATATAATATGCCAAAAACCAATTATGTCATTACTCAGAATTATGAAGTGACCGACAATGCGACAGAATTATGCATATAGCTGCGATAATATGAAAAGCAAACAAAAGAATCATTCCAAAAAGCTGAAACCAGAGGTAATTAAATGTCTGCGTAGTTAGAGGCAAAAAGTTGTATTATCGTTTTAATAAATCTAGAACAGATTATTAAAAAACAAAAAAAAAACAAAATTCATGAGTTGTGCGAAGAAACACGCTCCAATATCTTTAGAACATATTTATGAACAAATTTGCATTAAGGATTTTACTATTAGTTTCAATTATTCTCATTCCGACATTGTAGATATATAGATATCTGAAAATGACGCAAAGTTAAGACTTATAACAACAGATACTAATTTAGAAACAAATTTCATAATCCACTATTCCTTATACATAAAAATTATCACTGCCTAATACGAAACAAACAGATTTGTGTATTAATATTCTTTCTTTTGCTGATACACAGTACTGTTTTTTAAGATCAGAATTATATTATTACGTAAGCAGCTAAAATAGCAGGTATATTTTTGGATGCTGTTCGTATTTGCTTAATCAACCATAAACTTGCCTTAAATTTCAGCAAAACTAACCAAAGTTATGTACAATATTTATTTTAGAAAAATAATCTCAATTGTTTGCACAGTATAAAATTGAATTAAATGAGAAATGTATTTACATGAATTAAATATCCATTGGTTTAGAATACTATACTTTGAAATTTACTACAATCTATTCTTTAATACGGAATTGCAGCCTAGAGAGTGACATAATATAAACATGAGCATCTTTCATAGCAACATTATAAAATTGTGCCTATACAAGTCCAAAATCTATCCAACAACACTTTCCTTTCAGAAAACAATATCCTTACAATACGAAAAATGTACAATTTTCCAAAATAAGCTTAGTGCTTTCCCACTATATTAGACACAAAAATGTACAATAGAAGCTTAAATTAATATTAATTATAATTGAACTTCCATTTTTTCGTAACCTAACTTTTAACCACGATGAATTCCTTTTTTTTTAATACATTGTTTTTTTATTTTAACTATTGAATTTATGTTTCATTTGCTTCTTTCGTATTAACCAATTTGTAATTAGTTTATAAACTTTAAATTTGTTTAGGCCTATACAGGTCTAAGCGAAATAAGAGGAGTATAAGAGATAGTATTTGCAATAGTGGAACTATATTTATCAAAATAATTTAAACAAATGATAACTCAAACCAAAATGAAAATTCAAATTGAGAATTCAAACAAATAATAATCCAAATTAAAAATTCAAATTCAAATTAAAAATACAAAATAATAACTCAAGCATATAATAATTTAAACCAAATAATAAGTAAAAAAAAAAAGTTCAAAATAAAATGGTAACAAGTAAATATAATAATTAAACTCCACCAGAAGTAAAAAGAATCGTAAATCTAATAAAAAATGGTGAAGATTCTGTCGTATTGATAAAACAAAAAATTTTATTAATTTTTATTTTATACAAGGTTAATGGTAAATAGGAGTCACTGCGAACTATATAGGAAATTTTCCGGAATTCAGAACGAACCTACTGGCATGGGAAAAGCTGAAAAAACAAAATTTTAATTAAAATAGACTTTTTCAGTGACAGTGTCACTGATCTGCCTTTAACATAATTAACTGGTCAAAAGATCAGCAATTTATGTATATAGGTTCCAATTCGCCCAAAGATTTTCTTGACTAAGTCAGATTCAAAAGCCTCTGATCCGTCTTCGAACACTGCTAGGAATGCAGTGTTTTTCAGTTCGAACCTCTTCCTTATTTATACTCTGGAAATGTACAGAGTAAGGCTAATCTCGAGTTCGGACAAAGTAAAATTTAACGTGGTCTCCAAATTTTTCACATTAAAATAGCTGGTAAAATTTTGACGTATGTTAATTTCGACAAAACAAACTGACAGATGTTTAAACATTTTATCGCTGAAAAACTTCAAATTGTTTATAAAGGTTAGATAAAGGTTTTTACAATTTACAATTAAAAATGGACTTAATTAATCTGAAAATTATTAAGGCAAATTAAATCAAATTAAAAAAAAAACAAAAAAACAATCTGAAAATTGTCATAGAAACAGGAAATGTCATAATTTTGCCAGCATTTTAATGCTCCGCGCATTAAATAAGTGGAGACATACAAAGCGCCATCTATCTTAAATTAGAGAAATATTCACTTTTTACCAGTGAACTCCGTACTGCACTAGCAAAATCTTTAGTAAAATTTCTGCTTGCGATTTTAGCAGCGTTAAAATCTGTACGGAAATGACACATTTTACTCGAACTTAATATTAGGCTTAAATGGGGGCTCAGAAAAAAGGTGCGTGGCGTTACATGTGTTGTGCTTCAGCTGAGAAGAGAGTGAGAACTCTGAACATCTGACTGAACTGACATACGTTGGATCTCGGTGACAGTGATATACTTCTTAATTTTTAATTTATAAACAGTAGACCGCTACTTAAAAGCCTATCGGCATCCTGTTTGACAATGGCACAATGTCCTGATCTGTTGGAGAATCTTGAGAGTAAGTGCAGCAGGAGAACACCGTTAATTGAAATAAATGTATGGCAGTGAACGATACAAAACTGGACTCAACGTTCTTAAAGAATAACTTCCATGATGCTAAAGGGTTTTCCAATAAGAGGTGTTATTTTAATTAGCCCGCTATTTCGGTAGATGTAACTTTCGGAGCTGTCAGTTTTTGACATTTGACAAGTAGAAACTACGCCATTGATAAAAATGGAACGATACACGATTCAACAACGCACTGGAAATTATTAAAATTCACTATAAAAATGATGAAAATGTGGCAGAGACGGTTCGTAAAACTCGAACATTTTTGGGTCGTCGTGAAGCACCTTGTCGGACCGCAATACAGAAATTGGTAGAAAATTCGAGCTTTCGGGACAAGTTAGTGATGTGAAGAATAAAACCCGTGCACGTCGCTCAAGAACAGCCGAGAATATTGCTGCTGTAGCCGAAAGTGTTGAAGAAAACCCAGGTTTGTCCATTCCTCGTCGTTCTTTGGAATTAGGCATTCCACAAACGTCATTACACCGTATTTTGCATGAAGATTTGGGTCTTAAGGCCTATAAAGTTCAGTTAACACAAGATCTCAAGCCGGCCGATCATCAACAACGTCGAGTCTTTGCTGATTGGGTCCTTGAAATGCATGAAAATGATCCGGAATTCCATCGAAAACTCATCTTGAGTGATGAGGCCCATTTCCACCTCGATGGCTTCGTCAACAAGCAAAATTGTCGCATCTGGGTTATTGTTGAAAAGCCTCTCTATCCTCAACGTGTGACTGTTTGGTGCGGTTTATAGTCCCGCGGGGTCATTGGACCTTACTTTTTCGAAAATGAGGCTGGAGCAACAGTTACGGTGAATGGATTGCGCTATCGACAGATGATTAATGATTTTTTATGGCCGGAATTGGATGGTATTGATCTGGACAACGTTTACTTTCAACAAGACGGCGCTACGTGCCATACAAGCAACGAAACCATTGATCTTTTACGGGAAAAGTTTCCGGACCGTGTTATCTCCGAAGAGGTGATCACAATTGGCCACCGAGATCTTGTGACTAACACCTTGCGACTTCTTCCTTTGGGGCCACGTGAAAGAGAAGGTCTACGCCAACAGCCCAGCGTCGATTCAAGACCTCAAAGATGGAATTCGTGAGGCTATCGAGGACATAGGGCAGCCACTTTGCGATTTGGTTATGGAAAATTTCATTAGAAGGATATGGTCCTGTAGGCGTGGTCGTGGTGGTCATTTGGCTGATGTCATTTTTCATTATTAACGGCATACCTTCTTCTTTATAATGAAATAAGGATCGGATCATTTATCTCAAAAAATGGCATTTTTCTTTGAATATCAAAATAACACCTCTTATTGGAAAACCCTTTATTACGGCTTCAATACGGATGCCTAGGAATAATTACGTATATAAGTAAGATGTAATTAATTGATATGAACAACTATCAACACTAATTGTGTTCAACTTGCCGGCAATCTACGAGATGGGAAAGAACGCCCATCCAACACCGCAGCCTGTTTTTTGGATATCTGAATAGGTTAATTATAGCTACACGGGGTATATTTGCGAAGCGCAAAAACCCAAAGTTAATCTAGTCAAAAATACTTTGCGAAGCGCACACCTATTGTTAAGGGATTACGCATTGTTCTAGCACATATCTTTACCTGCCCTAAGTAATATACCCCCGTCGGGTATGTTTTCCAAGCGCAAAGAAATACACACCCAAACACACACACACAGGCATGAAGGCGAAAACACACACGCCAGGGCAGGTTGACTGGGACACACGCACGTGCGCGGAGTGTGCCCTAACCCTCTCTTACGGGAGTACTAAAACACTAAAAACTAAAAATTTCAATTAAATGGCTTGGTGAATATGGCCCTAAGGGTCGTACGAAATGAATTAAAATTAAAGTTATATATGCGTTATTATGATATAAAATAACCCAAATTTATTTTTAAGTGTGCCCTAACCCTCTCATACGGGAGTACTAAAAAACTAAAAACTAAAAAAGTAAATTAAATTTCAATTAAATAGCTTGGTGAATACGGCCCTAAGGATCGTATTCACCAAGCCATTTAATTCAAATTTAATTTAATTTGTGCTTTAGTATTCCCGTGAGAGAGGTTTGGGGCACTATAAAATTAAAATTAAAGTTATACATAGTATGCGTAATTATTAACATAAAATAACCCAAATTAAATTTTAATTTTAATTTCGGTGGACCCAACCCTCTCTAATAGCAGTACTAAAACACAAATTAAATTAAATTTCAATTAAATGGCTTGCTAGTGTAGTGTACTGTTCCCGTTGATTGTGGTGACTCGTCACTGTCATTTTGTGATGCTCTCGTTGATGGTGGCTCGATGTTCCAGGATATGTAGGAATGGGTCAACTGTTATTATAGAGCAGCCCAAAGGCATTAAGAGGTTACACCACCTTGAAGTTTTCAAAAAATCTAATTTTTTTTGTGCTACTTAAATTGTTTATATTTTTAAAAATATTTTAAGCGTTCAATCATTTCAAAATTTAAATTATTTGAGAAGTTATAGTTTTCGCTACGACTGCGTCACTATTTTTCTTGACTTCAGAAGATACACCACTTTAAGATATTCAAAAGATCTAAATTATTTTTTTGTGTCTAGATAAATTGCTTATACTTTTACGAATATCTTAACCATTTAACCATTTCAAAATTCAATTTACTTCCGAAGTTAAAGCAATTAGAAGTGAGCACAGCGGGAGTACTTGTTTTTTCTTTTGCCCTCGAAACTACGTTTTTCAAACTGGTGGGCAAATTATCTTAAGATCTACTAAACCGATTTTGATAAAATTTAAACCACATACTTCTTATAATATTATCTATGATGTAGCATAGGATAATTAAAAAAAAATGTAGAAATGACAGCTGTTTGACAAAAAAAAAAAACTCTGAAATTTATCGAAACTTTGAGCTTTAAAAATTTATAAAAATATAACGCGGCATCCAAATAAAAAAATCCTATATACACAAGAAATTATATTAAATCAATAATTACTTCATATTACCTTTAAATGCGTAATTACCTATTTCTATATTAAACTTACATCACAAATTTTTTTTACTTAATGTCAATGAAAGGTGCAATATGCCTGACTTTGCATGCTTGCCCCATCAGAAATGTCAGAACCACATGGTTGCTGTATGTCGCTGGCCGGATTTGCATATTGATGCGAACGAATTGAAATATCTACGGGTCTGGCTAGCAATAATGATTACCATCATCTTTACCGTACCTTGATAATTCCAAGCTAAAAGGGGTTTGATATTTAGTTTATACCTCTTATGAAAAATTGAATAACAAAATGCTAACCTTCATTTGCTGAGTGCTATTAACTACAATAGAAATTACCAATTTCAGTATCATGGCACATAAAATCTGAATTCTGAAATTGATGTGAACATCTTTATGAATCTGTTTCTATTGATATAAGCGAAGTTAATGTAAAACTCGAAATATTGCCCTTGCTAACTATGGGAATATATAATTGATATCGAAAGCGGTAATAAAGGCTGTTAATGCGTCTCTGCTCTATGGAAGCTCAAAAATCGGAGATAGGGTGAACTAAATTATCAGTAGATATACGGTACATTTAATCTAAAATGGAAGGTCATGCTAAATTATAGAATAAAAAAAAGTAACTGTGCTTTACAATTTAAACCACAGACCTAACCATATTACCCATGCAGAAGTAATAGCACCTCCATTATTGTCAGTAAGACTAAATCTGTAATTATCTATGTAGCAATCGTCAGTGTAAATACAATAAATCAAGTCAGAGTGTAATTTATTGCACAATATCGAAGCAAATTGGTATAAAAGGGGCTTGCAGGTAATTTGAAATTTTATGCTTACTACATTTGAGGTACTTAATACAAAGAGAGCTATTAATACATTCGCGTTACTTAACAAATCTTTCAAAAATAATTGTTCAGATATTATGTAAAATGTTTAACAACAAAAGATAACTAAAGAAGGCAGAATAGGTCACTCCGTTGGCATATGAACCATTAACTAAGATAGTTCATCGGCATAAACACTCATTTCCATACCACTATAAAATTTGTTCCGCGGTCAAAGTCATGTATCTCAGCTACTTTCCATAAAATTCTCAACCCATTATTTGCAAGACACAAAGCCATCTACCTATAAACGTTAAAATAAAATTGTCCATTTCATTGTAACGCTTAACCTAAAAACTCATAAAAAAAATTGTAAGGAAACACTCAGAAATTTATGACAAAAGTCCTAAGGATTTGTGAACAGGTAAAATGTGTTTGTACCCTAGTGAAGTTTTGTTGTATATTTGGTGTGATTGCGCAACTGTGTTGTTCACCGCAAAAGGGATTAGAGTAGACAAAAGATAGCATAAAATTCCTTTTTTTTTATGGTATAGTAAACTTTTTATTATGGCCAGTGTATACCAGAAGTATCCTACGCAACGTCCGCTATAGAATTGAAACAAATGGGTGTCCAAGAAGGTGGCAGTAGAAGGACTAAAAGCCGACGCCAACTAAAAAATATCTGCAGCAATTAAACTTTATGTTGAGTTATTGTTCCAAGGTGAAAAGAATAAACAGCTCTTGCCTTCCGTAGGCAATTAATTAAAAAAGTGCACATTCTCAGCCCGTTCATCGGCTCATCTTTCTCATCGTTTTGTCATAATCTGCAGAATCTTATTATTTAAGACCAAGCATGATTCTAAATTCAATTAACGCTGGAAACTCGCTGGATAAAGTCTGTGTATCCTCTTCCTCTGTTTTTTTCTTCCTCTCTCCATCATCCAGATAACTCGGCTTTTGGTCTGGTGTCTGTCCCGTAAATACAGTGCACGTCCTTTTGTGCAGGGATAATTCATGTCGAGTATGATATTCCCAAGAACAACTCTCTTAATGAGAATGAGGAGAAAAATGACAAAAAATTATGATGAGAGTTAGTACATGATAGTTAGGCGGCACGGGTGTACTACCAGAGAAAAACTGCAAAGGCGAGCAGAGAAATAATTTCATGCATTCTTGACGTCCGGAATTTATTTTAACTTTTACAAGAAAAAAAACAAAAAAACATTTTTTTTCAGTCCGATGAACATTTTACTGCTTAGTAAATGTATTTCTGAATAAGATATAATTTAAGTTACAACCGTGCATTCCGAGCAGGAAAACAACAACAATTAAAATGTTAATTATAGTATGCATGCAAGTTCTTTTTGTTTTAGTTTCGAAATGTCTGGATTTTGAGTCGCAAAGATTTTGGTGATGTTTTCCGGCTGTGAATTGAGCTTGAAAGGCAAACAGAGGTTTTCACTGCATATCGTTTTTCTTCCGCCATTTATTACTTCTAAAATTTTGATGAATTTATTTTACTACTATAATCTATGCATAAATGTAATAACTGAGCAGGATAACGACGATAACGACTATTCAGGATCATTGAAAATATACTTTACAAAAATTTGTAAGGAAATTCTGAGCTGTTTTAGCTTAAACGGAAAATATTTTTTAGGGTAAGCAGAAAAATATTTATTCTCATCAAATCAATACCGGAAGTGTTTTTCGAGATACATATTAGTAATCAACGCAGGTATTGCAGAGTTAACTATTTAGGTGAGAAGATAATATAAGATAAGTGTAGACCATCCTGATATGTTGACCAAAAGTGGACGGAAAACTACTGGCTTAATCGTTAGATCAATTCGCTAGATATGACAACCTCAACATAGATGTAGAGGTCGATACTTGTGTACTACCACCAGTATGTAAGGAGTTACGAACGAAACCTAATAGTCTCTAACTGTATGCCGCTAATAGGGCAGTTTCGAAAAACTATGCTCTGAAAAGACCAAAGGATAATCTTGGCTTACATATAGCATTCGTTTGATGTGAAAGGTAGGGTAGTTGATGAAGATTATTTCGACTACTATAATTCTTTGAATCAAAGCGAGCAAGATGAAATGACAGATAATAAAACTTCGTCATTCGTAGATGGCATATAAAAAAATGTAAATTATTCAATTCACCTATTGATATTAGAATTTACAGATACACATTGCAAAATTACAGAAAGGGAGAAGTCCACCAAACACAACCATAATGCAAAGTTAACCAGTTTTTTACCAACCAGCAGACTTGAACCGTATAAAATTTAAATAGAAACAGCACAAGACGAAGTAACCATAATGGAATGGTATTCGGAATTGGTTGAGCGCTAATATGTATAATGATAATGTGCATACAACCATTTGTACGTCGATGACTTCGTCAAACTATCCTTGAAAATAATCGGGAAGAAGTCAATCGGGCTCGCGCAAGCAGGGTTCAGTACCCGAACTTTATTAACGAATTTAAGAATATTTAAATCTAATCCAAATTTGTTGGGATAACTGAAAAATGAATTGTGCCACATTGTCCTTAAACATTTAAACATTTAAGCACTGTATAGTCAAATTTCAATAATATTATTCAAGTAGACAGATGCAAGAGTGATCTTATAAGAGTTGGTATTATTAGTAAGAGTTGTCTGATAAGTTAATACGAAGAACATTTGTTCATGAGGCTGGGGAAAAACGGTAGTTTTCCTGTTATCTATGACTCAATACCTAGTATCAAAATTTTAGCCATAGAAACCTAGAGATCAGAGGGGACGGTGTTTTTAACACATTTTGGCTATACCTTTATCAATTCACCACAAATCCTTTAATACCCCCCCCCCCCTTCCATCAATAGTAATAAAAGTAATATTTCAATATGTGCAGATGAACGTATGCAAGAGTGATCTTATTGAGGTACCGTTTTTTTTTAAGGTACGGAACCCCAAAAATAATCTCATCTTGTATTAGGAACTAGAGCGAAGATAGTGAGCAATATATGTGACCAGGACTTGGTACGATTGCATTAAAAAAAATCTTATTATCGTGAAAAGAAAAATAATCAATAATTGTTTTACCTTACTTTCAAATATCGACTAAAATTGTGTGTCGCCAACGTCTGTTTACCGGAGACTAAAGCCTAAAACACTATGTGAGCGACACGACAAAAACGCCATAAAAAACCCTGTCAATTGGGTTCTAATAACATGGCAGTGTATGGTATAAATACAATGCTGACGACATTGTTCGACGTTGTTGCCGAACTTAAATGATAATTGAAAGTTGTCGCACGTATAGGGTGCGTTTAGAAAAATTATGATTTTGCGTTGCGTTCATTGCAATCATATTTATGACTTGATAGATTAAAAATATCAGCCAATAACAATGCCATGGTAAATATCAAAGTTGGTTGAATAAAAACTGGAAGAAAAGTTTATTGAGGTGGTAAAATGTCACCGTATTTAAAAAAAAAAACGCATCCGCATAGAAACCAACTCCGGCTGAGTTATATATAACTCTTGGACACATCTTCTTCTTCTATGTTGGTTCTGTTTTTATCTTCATTAGCCAAAACGGCCACACATGCAACTTTAATGATTTTTTTTAATTTATTCGTTGAAATTTTTCCATTTTTAATTTAGAACACAAATAACAGAATAAATTTAATTGGGGATTGACAGCTCATGTCGCGCTAGTGTTCCTCCCATTGTATTTTCACCGACGTTTTGCACGGCGTTTTTTACGACGTTTTTATCGTGCCACTCATAATGTGTTTTAGTCTTAAAATTGGAACCGTGATAGGCGAACAATAAATGGGGTGATTATTCGGATCAAAAATACCAACTCTAACGAAACATTCGCGAAAACCAAATAATCATTAACGGCAATCGTCTTTCGTTATCGCTGATTTCCACCAGACGTGGTCTCGTATTTACTTGGTGCATATTCTGCGATAGTCCCGAATGCTTTTGTAAGAAACGCCCAATTATAATCAATCATACAACCAAAGTAGTGTTGCATTTGATTATTTCTGTACAACGAATCAAATAACCCACGAAATCGCCGCAATTCAATGGCCACTCTACGAATCTATGAACTAATCAGTTTTCGTAATTTTAAAAGTGATAAGCATTATCCGCACTGGGCAAAATTCTCAACTTCCTTATAGAACATAGAACAAATGAAGAAATTCATTCATTTCTTGCAAAAAAATTAATCGACGCCATTATTTTATGTAAGCGGGTCCCGAGTACCGAGTGAAATATTACTGGCTCATAATTCCGTGAATATGTTATTCATTATAGTACCGAAAAGGATATTGGTACTAAATGACACAAATGAATATTTCTTGAATTTTACATATTTACTAAAAACTAAATAAATAAAATATGTTAAGTGTTTCTCCAAAATTTTTCTGGCTAAATATCATATGATCAAACGCTTTTGGACCTAAAATCCGATAACATAAAAATTATTAATTATAGCATCACTTTATTCCACCTTGCCCTAAATGTTTCTCTCAGTAAACATGATAAACGCAGTAATTGTATGAAAGTAATTAATTTTTGGAATTACTTTATTTTGTCTAAAACAACAATACCACAAACTGCAGAGGTATTTGTATAAATTTTCAATTTTCAAGTGCTATACATAAAATTAAAAATGATAAAACAATTTTGCATGTTCCAAACGGAAGCGCTACGTGACGCGTTCATAAATACCGCACAAGATATACGATAACAATTAATTCGAAAACAGTATTCCATTTCATAAACATATAATCAAATTAAACATGACATGATTATCGAAGACAGTGGAGTTATGTTTACCTCGCATGATTTATAGGTATGCCCCTGGACACAATGATTAATCAGGTGAACGATGGCAAGTTTAATAGCAGTTCGTGATAATATTAAGCAGACGTTTGCATGGGAAAGTTTATTGTGTGATAATGAAAATCAGGCGTTCTTTTAACACTTTTCATTGCAATTATTATTACCATTGCTGGTTATTTAATTTTAACTAAAGAAGTTAGTAATGTAGCATTTAAAAAAGCGCTTTTATTATAAATCAATTATAATTACTGCCTTCCGAGCCGTTGCATGCCAACTAACAGAAAAACTTAAGATATTAAGCACGTTATGCTCGTCGGCTCTGACGACTATAAATTCCCAAAATAATGTTTATTACAAAAAGAAAGAAAAAAAAAATTGAATCACTCTCTAATTTGTTGAATTGGGAGGATATTTTTAAAAAAACATGATTACTTATGTGCTTCAACCATTCGTTGTCTCTAAAATATAATTATGAGACATTCCAAACGCCAAAGGATAGTGTAAGATAAAAATTTCTCCATAAGTTGACATTATTTGTCATAATTTATATCAAACATTTTTCCGAGACGAAAGTCTTACCAAGGGAGTTATTTTCGTCATTTGGTTGTATTTTATATGCAAGGCTTAGTTGGGACCTGATACGAATATTTCTATGAATCCAAATCGGATTCATCTTTTTGAAAATTATTATCTGTTGAAAGCGGTCATCAATAACTTAAAATTATGGTGATGATTAATGAAGTGACTCGAAAGAGCAAAAAAAAAAAAAATCAAAATTGTTGTCAACAGATACCAGATGCCATACAATAACAAAATATAAGCAAATCATATACCTACTCGATACTGAACCGAGAACAATTTTGTCTACTGCAATTGCAAAAAATAATATATACAACTTAGATTATAGCAAGAGCAAAAATAATAAACTCAAACGTAGGTACCTACATAACTACATATTTTCAGGGAACATATATGTAGAAGAGGTATGAAATAATTTAAATCCAAATAAAATAAAATTTAACCTTGCATGATTTTAGAGGTCTTGATATCTATAGGTTTGCACCGAATCCATTAAATGCCACTATTGAAATCAAAAAGTATTAATTCCCTTTTTTTAGATAAAGGCAGTGTGATGCATCAAAATGTTCACCTCTAGGCGTTTATTCCGATGAGAGATCAAACTGACATTATAGTCCACGCCACGAAAGTGAGCCATCAAGGCTAAGGAAATTTCAGTTTGGGGTTACCTCTTTACCAATCTAACCTGAGCAAAAATCGCTGATTAAACGTTATCTTTTGATCTGTGTCAAAACCTGTTGGGATTTTATTAATGAAGTTTATTGATTCAGAAAAACAATTTTTTTTTAGGAAATCATAAAGTTTTCCCTTTAAAATACTTTCCTAGGCCTTTAAGAAATAATAGAAGTGTTTAATAAAAGTAAATATACATTAATATATAAATATTTTTATTTTTAAAATTAAAGGTTAGAAACAAGCCAAACATGTCCAAAAATTATTCTGAAGCTCTTCATGTTGTCTCATCAAAATAATTTATATTGATTTTGGTTGTTGTAAATTAGAATTACAAATACTTTTAGAAGTTCTGTGATGAAATATATTTATAATAAATAATTTTTTGGAATGAATGAAAGAAAAGAAAATATGAAGCCATCAATTCTATTAAAATTACGAGAAAATACAATAGGAATTGAAAAATATAAAAAAAAGTTTTTTTTACAGTCAATGCACATTTAAAGTTATTTTGGATTTCCCTCTGGTGACCTCAATAGCTAAAATATTTTCCATACTCAAGAATACGTTAAAAAAAATTGGAATTTTCAAAATATTATCTTATTTTGATGTCAACTTTTTCTTAATGAGATATGAGGAATATTCGAAGAGTAAAGACAGTAAAGTAAAAATAGTAGTAAAATTCAAAATAAAATATTTTTTCACAGCTGCCGGAACTGCATGATGCGCTGCAACTTGTGCTTGTAGATTGTGTCAATTCTAAATACCGT
The DNA here is from genome assembly GCA_963924295.1 of Dioctria rufipes. Classification (NCBI taxonomy): domain Eukaryota; kingdom Metazoa; phylum Arthropoda; class Insecta; order Diptera; family Asilidae; genus Dioctria; species Dioctria rufipes. The sequence continues at coordinate 96,083,614 of OZ002740.1, read as the reverse complement.
CAAGATTGAGCTATCTATGATGTAATTGACTATTCAGCAAATAGAAAAGACACTTCACAACGATACTCATTCCACGTTCATTGAAATTTACTTCAGGAAGCTTTGTGTTCTACATATCCATAGCTCGAAAAACTTTTACACCAAGGAGGGAAGAAATTTTTTGGCGCCTGAGCAATATATAGATCAGTTGAATTATAAAGGCCAAAGTACAATGAGGGCAACATAGAATTTACAGCGACATTGTCCTTGTAAATGTCGCTAGGTGCTAAGATTGTTTGTTTATTGAAAAAAAAAAAATATAAAAATAACCGGCCAAGTGCGAGTCGGACGCGCGCACGAAGGGTTCCGTACCATCGTACAAAATTTAACGATATATACTTTTTACTTATTTCTTCAAATGAGAGTAGGCGTCATGTGAAAAAATAGTGCTGTCATTAAAAAAAAAATGCCTACTTATGATAATAATAATGAATGAGAATAAAACGAAGAAAAAAACGCCGAAAAATCACGTTTCAAACTACCTCAGCAAAAGTTGAATTATTCCCAACTGTGGTTATGACAAGAATTTCGACCGGCAGCATTAGGTACAATAGCATGGTATTGCCGCATTCCAGACCTGATGTTCGTAATGGCGTAACTGTGCTCTGTTTTATCTTAGTGAAATTCACAACTTTACCCTGCACAATCTGTAATATTTCTTATGAAAAATATTTTGTTTAGTGCGTACGTCATCGAAAAATAAGTGGTAAGATGAACAAAATTTCAAAATTATAATTTAAATTGCATAATGATTCTCAGAAACTTAATACAAAGTGAGGTTAAAGTATTTATTTATCATGAAAACTATAAGGTCGCTTTCATATTGGGGAGCGTTGAGCGATGAGCTGTGAGAGGTAAATAACCGCTTAACCAGGCCGTCGCTACGAATGTTTTCACATTGAAGAGCGTTGAGCGGTGAGCGTTGAGCTGTGTCGCCGAGCGGTGTTTTCACAGCTCAGCTGAACTCAGCGGTGGGCGGTGGCTGTGCGCGTTGCCCATTAGTTGGGGTGTAATTTGGTGTTATATAAAGTCTTTGCTCTGGCCTTATTGGCTTTTTGAAGTTTGTCTATTTTTTTTTGCCAGCGATTTGTAAGTTTTATTAAAATGTAATCGAAAGTTTTAATTGACACTCGTAGAAATTCAAAAAATTACTCAGAATTTCTGGGAAGATCTTCATATAATATGTTAAATTCACGACTCCAACCAGTTTTTATTTATTTTAAAAATTGCTAGTCTTTTCCGTTTTCTTGCTAAAATCAATCTCTTTAACCGTAAATTATCAAGAAATATAATTTTTCTCATAAGCCTTGACACCATTATGCACTAAAAGTTACGATGCAACTAAAATATAAAGCGGATCAATGTGAAAGCTTCGCCGCGTATCGTGCACCGCTCAACGCTCACAACTCATCGCTCAGCTCACCGCTCACCGCTCGCCAATCTATGGGCGGCCTAAGTAATATGATAATAACCTATTTGGATCAATAAATCGGCGGCTTGTATACATGTGTGTACGTATTTGCGTATAGTCGGCCCTGTCGTATGTTTGTCGTCTTTCAAATTGAAAAGTATTTTTCTATTTTGAAATTTTTACAATGGTAGTAAGCAAACCGTGGAAGTCACCATTATTTAGCATGATTGATGTTTCGGAATGCGAAACCGATTCGGATACTGAAACACAGCCGATAAATGAATGAAGATCAAATAGAATAGCAGGTAGTGACGAAAAAAATAGAGTTGGTAATCCTATATATGCATTGTGTAGTGAAGATAATAAGGAGCAGGCGGGGACTGATACTATTGATGATGAAAATTTCGTTCTAGTAGACAATATTGCAATTGCATTGTTTCTGGAGGAGTGTTTCATATATACAGAGAAAAGCAAGAGAAAAAGTTATAATTGATCTAAGATCAATAATATTATATCATAGATAAAAATAAAAATTAAATAAGGTGTATTGCTACAGCAAGAAGGGGTTTCCCGATTTACTTTGTTTTGAAATTTTACTTACTATTTTTATGAAAACGCTGTAATACAAAATTTGAGCTCTCTAAGTGGACGCGTTTCCAGGCAGTGTGCAATTTTTATGAAAACGTCGTGTACAATATTTGAGCTCTCCAGGTCGATGCGTTCTTAGGCAGTGTTCAAATATACAGTGAAAAACTAGAGTTGGGCAAGTACCAAAGAAAAAGTACTTAAATACAAGTACTGAAGGCCTGAGTACTTCGGCGTAAGTACAAGTACCGCATGTATGAGAAGTACTTGTAACTAAGTACTAAGTCTATAAAAAGTACTGCGTACTTTTTGAAGTACTTTTTAAAGTACTTTTTTAGAATCTTTGTACATTGGCAGTAATATAATGAAGTTTGTAGAGTTCAGTTAATACAATAGATATTAATAAATAAATACCTTTTGAAAACTATAATAAGTGGCTACTATTTACAGTTTTTTATAGTTTTCGGCGCTGCACGTAAAGTAAAACTTTAACCTCTCATTGGCTCACTCATAAAAACTGTTACAGGTCCGTCCAAGCATCCATTGTCGCCTCCAATAATGCATAAAGCTTCTAAAGAAACATTTTTTAGTAAATTTCTAAAAAAAAAAGATTGAGGCCCTACATCAGGTCGAGGCATCATTGATTTTATATTGAAGCGAGTCATTGCTTGCTTACCCATGGTTATGTCATCAAATCGAGGCATCGTCCATTTTATATTCGAGCGAAACGTTACTAGTTTTTGTTCTACTTGCCCAGTCTTGTTTGCATGTATTAGTGTGTCTAAGGTTCTGCCTTGAGTGCGGCATATGCTTCGACAGTTCTTTGCGTGCTTTAAAACTCAACGAAAAAGGAGTTGCGCTAGTGATTGTGCTTGCTTTTCTACGAAAAGTTACATATTTGTAGGCACTTGATAGACTGAGAAATACTTAAGTACAAATCTTGGTACTTAAGTACAAAACTAAGTCTTAAGTACAAGTAAATAGAAGAAAGTACTTATGTTCAAGTACTAAGTAGGACATTTCAAAAGTATTGAGTAATAAGTCTTAAGTAACGAAAATGTACTTTAAGTAGTACTTAAGTCTTTTTTTTATTTAAGTATTGCCAAGCTCTGTCTGTTCAATATTTAATATTCCCCACATTAAAGTTGGGCACACCCTTTTTAAATTGCCGTGATGATCTCTTATAACATAAAAAATTCACATGCTCTAGGTTTTTCTCCTTTATGCCGATCGGTAGAGGTTTGCCTAAGTTTTTTGATGAAGTTAAGAAAAAAGAATCTTAGGCTACTTTATTACCCAATTCATAAAAGCAATATGAAAACTTTAAGACTGAGGTCCGCTTATTGTGCTACATTTTAATTTACCTTGGAAATGTTTGCATTTGGAATTGTTTGTGAGAATATCTGAATAATTTAAAATATCATATCATGGAAATGACATTTCAATCTCGAAAGCGGAAAAAAACGGTGCAAAACTATAAATGATTTTTAACTTCATCATGTACTATCTCTGTCAGTTTAGTGTCAGTTTAAAGCCGAAAATCACAATTTTATTAAAAAAAATGCTTCGATCAGCAGCATAGGGCGATCGCATCAAAATAGCTAGCAATGAAACTTTGCTACTGTCTGCTCTCTACGTCGACACTGGGGGTTAGACATATAAAGATTTATGTAAAAATCTAAATATGAATAATTTTAAGGAAAATGGGTTTTATTCCCTTTGAATTGATTTCTGGATATCCCATTCTAATTAATTTGGATTCATTTAATCCTGATGTGAGCAGGTATGAAATTCTCCGATTATGAGCGACGTGGTACAAAATACCACAGAAGTTTTATAACTGCGCAAGATAACGTAGGAGCAATCGGTTTGCAATCAAGGACGCAGAGAATTCACATAAGTCTGGAAAATACGGCAATAAGATGTGTTGGCGTGTGATGCAAAAAATTTCTATCCAACAGGACATGAAATTATTCCAGGAGAGCGTGTTGTCAAGGGTGTGTGCCATAAGTATGAAAACAGCGGTAGAAATATCACTATCGAATATGGATAACCAGCAATATATGGGTACCATCACAAATGTTTGCTAACAAATCACGGGAACCACTGTTTGGATTTAGTACAGACAAAACCACTATTTGCTCATACGTTCAAAAAAAAAAAAAAACGAAATGTCTAATACAGACGAAGCAAGTGGCCTAAAAAATATACCAGAAATTATATACTACTACAACAGTGCAAAAGGTGTCATTGACAATATAAATAAAATGTTCACACATTAGCGAAAACAAAACGATGGCCAAGGCTTTGTTTTATAATATGATAGATATAGCTAGCCTTGCAGCCTACATAATTTTTTCCGTAGCTTGCTGAGGTATATCTGGGAAAAAAGCTGGCAATGTCATCCACTGAGGAACGGCCACAAAATCGTCGCGCCTTCCACACTTCACGACTAAGTCTGGAATTGAATGCATTGCATTGCTCGTTCGATGTCATATGCTATTATTTTATTTATGCCAATCATCAAAGAGTTATCAAAAAACTAGGAAGACATGTAATGTATGCAATCGTTCTGTTTGTGCCCAGAACTCAAGTTCTATTCTAAAATGTTGTTATTGTACATAATATATAAACGGTAATGTAAAAACTATTTCCTTTGGCTTTGTCTTATTTTTTTATTCTCCTTATTTCAGTCATTAGTACAAATGTACCACGTCGATCGCTATAAAGGATAGTAGCTTTAGACCGAAAAATAGAATATTTCTGATAAAGTTTTCGTATTTTTTTTTTTTTCAGATTAAATGTGCTGTTTTGATTAATTTGAAGAAAAACAGGAAGCTCACTTCACGTAAATTTCCGTTAAAACATTTACGATTAGTACATTTGAACCACGTCGCTCACATAAGGGTTAATTTCGTTAATCGTAGGTATAGTTACTTCGTTTTTTTCTGAAAGTACTCCCGATTGGCAGCAAATTGTAGACTGGGGAGGATATGACAGTGGGGTGCATTTGACACTTAACATTTTTCTCCGAAGAAGCGTTTCTAAAATTTAAGAAAAATTCATGACAAAACATGCTAGCCTAAGCAAGCGTCTCACAAAAGATCTCAGTTTATCCGAGAAAGTTGTGGAGTGTAACGAGATTTTTGATATTTTGTAAGTTTTCATAAATTGTCAACGTTTTACTATTTAAAAATTTTCAGTGACTCTTTCCATTAACATAATCCAAATATATAACTTTTCTCATCATTCATTTGAATTGTATTGGTAGTAGGTACAGTGAATTTATACTATTTGTAATGTATTATAAAGTCGGGAAATATTTAAAGGAAAAAAGAGCGTATCGGGTGCATTGGACGCTTCATATTGGGTTGGATTCGGCACATTGTCGAATCCACCCCATAAATCGAAATTTCATTTGTACTTTTTGAAATTTTCATACTGTTATATACCTATTAGTTACAAATTTGCTATGACTGATTCTCTCCTTGTGATTAAAAATATATTTATATGTCCTTTCTTACTATCATTTCAGAAAAATGCTATGGAAATATATTCGAAAGACAAACCGTGGTGAAATTTCGGAGAAAGCCATGAAATTTGCTATTCAAGATGTCCTTCAAAACCTAGAACCGTGCGGAAATTTCGGAGAAAGCCATGAAATTTGCTATTCCAGATGTCCTCCAAAACCTAGAAACGCCCAACTTCAGCTGCGTTGAAGTATAATTTCAAAAGGACGACAATTTTCACACGCACTAAATGTAAACGAAGCCAAAAAGCAGGTGGTAGCGATTCTGGTCAAAGCGACAACGCGTCATATAAATATACATAAATGCAAATTCGCTTCAAACCAAATTTTTAATACCCATCAAGAAAGTGAGCTTCGTGAATATTTCAGGAAGTGCTCACAGCTTAAATACGGATTAAATTATCCAGCTGCTAGAAAACTTGCATTCAAATAAGCGCGAATAAATAAAATTAAATGTCCCGCCCAATGGTACTCAAATAATTCTGCAAGGGCAGATAGGATGTATGGCTTCATGAAAAGAAACAATAAGTTTCGCAAACCTGAAAATACCAGCATGGCTTGGGCTTCTGGATTAAATAAAATAGCTGTCGCAGAATTTTTTGAAAATTTAACCAGTCCGTTAAATAAGTATAAATTCAAAACCAGGGATATTTACAATCTCGATGAGACGGGACTTACAACTGTCTGGCAATCACCAAAAGTAATTACAGAAAAAGGCAAGCGATCTGTTACTCAAATTGCATCAGCCGAGAGAGGATCTCTCGTAACTGTCATAGGAATAATTAATGCGATGGGTAACTACATTCCACCAATATATATCTATCCAAGGAAAAGGAATGTTGAGAAATATTTAATTGGTGGCGTAAATGGGTTAAAAGTATATGGATGGTGAGTGAATTATTTGTTGATGTATTAAAGCATATAGTGTATCACAATAAATGTTCCAAGGAAGAGCCAATATTACTATTATTGGATAACCATAACAGTCATTGCAGTTTGGATGCGATTATGTTTTGCAGAGAGAGAATGTTGTACAGTTGTTGTCATTTCCGCCTCACACCTCCCACAAACTGCAGCCGTTGGACGTTGCTATTTTTGGGCTATTTAAGAATTACTGCAAAACTTCTTTTGCTGATTACTTGAGAAATAATCCACAAAAAGTAATAACTATTTATGAAATAGCACAGCTTTCAAAAACACCATTCTTACGATCGTTTTAAACCAACAACCCCAATGAGCGAGCAGAAGTTGATAACAAGCAAGCTGAAGTTGGAGAAAGTTGTGATAGCGATGGAACTTCCGCCATTGCGAATAATAAATTCGTGAGCCTAGAATTATCGCGTCCTCTTCCTAAAGTTGCAGCAACAAAATCTAAGAAGATGGGAAAATCCCGAGTGTATACTGACACTCCAGAGAAATATCGCATAGTTGAACTTGAAACACAACGAACGATTAAAAAAAAACAGCTGAAAGGGAAAAAAAACCATTACATTGGAGTCGTCGGATTCATCAGGATCATTCAGCGTTGCGGACACACATAAGTCGACTGGAGCCTTTGAAGAAGAGCAACAGGAGGATTATGATTTCGATGATAGCAACCCAGTGATGCAGTTTAAGGTTTGTGACGACTTTGTCCTGGTAAAATTTAACTGTAAAGCTCGTAATAAATACTATATTGGAGAAATTATTGACGATAACAGTAGTCCAGCAAGCTTTATAACTGGCTTTTTATCGCAAAAAGAATTCCGTCGCATTCTGCATTCCTCTTCTAATTCAAGATACCGCTATGATTTTAAGACACGATATTGAACTAAAATTGCCACCACCTATTCATCTACCTGGAACCTCCCGGTCAAGTACACTTTACATCTTTGAGGTTGATTTACGTGCTTACAAAATTTCCTAATTTTTATTTTATGTTATAACTTTTATTTTCCTTATTTGACTTGTTAAGTTTATGTTATATATTTTATATGAATATTTTTGATTTTAGTATAAGTAACTCATCGACTGAATATGTGCCTAATCATGGAATAAAATGATCTCATTTTTTGTAATTTTAATTTTATTTAACACAATCATTACCTTAATTAATTGGTGTCAAATTCTCCCCATACCCATGTCAAAGCTAACCCAACATTAGGGGACATTAGACATTCTGAACTTTTTTCGCTTAAGTCTAAATGGTATAAATAACATAAAATATTCCACAGAAATGAATAAGTTTCGTAATGACCAAACCTTAGAACAACAAGTTGAAAGGGAAAAAAAATTTATCAGGCATTCAGATTTGCATATTGAAGTATAATAGAAAAAAAAAGTGGCGGATGCTCCCCAGTCTAGCCTACTCTTGAAATTTTCCAAATGACAGCGCTGCTACGTACATTGAGGATGTCTTCCTCTGTACTATCGCTGTCTGGGGTTACATACACTTCCCCTATTTCTAATTGACCCTCTGAAATGTTCATTCGTAGAATCAAAATCAACTAAATCGATATTGGAAAGGTATTCGTTTATATTTGTTATATCTTCAAGAAGTCTAGGTATTTTCGAACATCTGGGTATTTTTAAGGTGAAGTTTTATATCGGGATTGTAGGAATTAGCGTTAGGACTTTACAGAAAAACACAACACAAGACGGCACGAGTTAAAAAGAGGCACGTTCAATGGTCGAGACTTTATTGCAGACTAACTCCAACAAAAATATTGCCATGACCGACTGGACCAGACAAAATCGTTTGCATCGACAGATGCACCAACCGTTAGGTGATCGATATGTAATCTGAGTATTCAGTAAGTAAAATGCACTCAATTATTTGGAGAATTCGTATTGACAAAACTTTTTTTTTTACTTTTTTTGTACATGATACAGTTCATCCATCCTGACATATAATCGACCCGATTATACATACATACATATATTTTAAAGAATCACATCGATTACCCTTCAGCATTACAGTTCATTCACAAATAGCCTTTTTTTTATTAATTTAATATGTATAAAGATTTACATTCAAAAGAAAGTCAAATACTGACTAAGTCTCGTAAACTAACTAAAAACTTAATATCGCGTGTACAAATTTATACAGTTTTATTTTGTTATTTTTTAAACATACATTTTGGAAAACAAATTTATAAGTAATGCAAATTTAACGAAAAGTCAAGTGGAAACTGACTATAATAAGCCTATACTCATATAATGTCATCAATCTACATAGTCATAACCTTTTATAACTCATATTAAAAACCGAAATTACAAAAGTAACTTGGACACTAACATACATAAGATAAAAATTCTTTCATTCTTGCTCATTTCCGAAAAATCCTTAAAATGATAACATAAGTTTTACGTACGCAGAGGTTATTCATTTTAATGTTTTTCAGAATATTTACTTTGCTATGCGATCAATTATTTTAAATCTTTAATATAAAACAACTCAAAACAAACATTAAAATCTTTTGAAACATATGGTTTTATGTTAGCTGGAGATCAAACTCCTTTGTACGGTATCGTAGCCAATTGTAAGTCATCAATATCGTTTATAATGTACCGGTCATTGTTTAGAACTTCAACAACTTCGTAAGGACCGCAGTATTTTGGCAAAAATTTCTTATTTACACCTGGGATCGTTACTACGTTTTTAACCCGAACATAATCACCTTTTTTATAATTGCGGGATGGTTTATATTTTCTATCAAAATAAATTTTATTATACCTTTGATTTTATCTCTGATTTTACTTAAATTTCGCGGATCAACATTTTGCACCTTATCTTGAAGATTCAAGCCGAATAACTACAAACTTGGGGTTGTAGCTATACTTCGATTCAGTGTGTTGTTTAATGCATATTCCACTTCACTTAACTTTTTATGCCAATTACTTGTGGTTTCAGGGTCTGCCTCTTGGGAGAACATTGGTGTTATAATACAATTAACACGCTCAACCTGACCATTTGATTGTGGAGATAAGGTAGCTACTTTGACGTTCTGTATATTTTGGTTTTCTAAAAATTCCGCAAATTCTTTAGAGGTGAAAATTGTGCCCCTATCAGGTAAGCAGATTCTTTTGTCTGCGTTGTGGATACCGGATATAGCTTTACAAATTTAGTAAAACCGTCGACTATCTTCAGACTAGTAGGTGGTAAAGGTTCGAAATGATCTATGTGTAAAACTTCGAAAAGTTTATCTCCTTTCGGGATATTATGAAGTGTGCCCTCAACTTTTCCTGAACTGGGAGAAAAGTGAATACATTTAAGACAATTTTCTATGTACGACGTAATTATGTTTCTCATGTTCATAATATTTAGTCGATCTTAGATGACACATAGCTTCATGGTGAGTTTGAATAACTTGGTTCTCCATTTAGGCGGGAACATAGAACATTACATTACCGTTCATTTTACGATATACTAATCCGTTTATGAGTGCGTACATTTGACTTTCTCCTTTCTCTAAGACAGATGCTATTTTAGAGATAATTGAATAGCACTGGAGCTCCAAAGCTCACCGTGAGATTCTAGGATTTATTAACTTTTTGTTCAGAGTTAATATCAAAGACTGGCAGTCAGTTATGATTTTAAACGGAATTAATATAAGATATATTCTAAATCTTCTTAGAGCGTAAATAATTGAGAGTGTCTCCAGCTCATAGCTGTGATATCGCGACTCTACGTCAGTTGTTCTTTTAGAAAAATAAAATAAAGGATGCAACTAACCATCGCTTTGTTGTTGCAATAATATAGAGCCATATCCAATGCTACTTGCATCGCAGTGCAACTCTGTTTCGTTATAAGGACTGTAAATGGACAAGATCGGAGACTCGAGGAATTTTGATTTTAACAATTCAAATATTTTTAATTCCAAATCACCAAATTGAAATTTAGAATCTTTCCTAAGCAGATCTTACAGTGGCTTAGCCATTGTTGCGAAATCTTTTATGAATCTGCGAAAATATGAACAAAGACCAAGGAAACTGTGCACCCCTTTAACACACTTGGGAACTGGAAACTCGCTAATTGCGCGTAAATTTTCTACGTTAGAACGTATTCCTTGTGTATTAACTATATATCCCAAAATACACTATTTCTTCGTAAAGAAATTTACATTTATCGTTCCTTAACTGGAAAGCGATTTACTTGACTACTTCCAAGACTTCTTCCAAAAGCACTAAATGATCTTCAATTATTTTGCTCGCAATCAAAAGAACGTCCAGGTAAACAAAAAGTTTATCTGCTTCTATCAAATCTTTATAGATATGGAAAACAGAGGGTGCATTTTTTAGACCAAATGGCATCTTGAGATACTCGAACTGACCTATTGGGGCTACGAAAGACGTATACTTGACAGAATCCGTTGCTACCTTAACATGATAAACCGGCTAATAAAGAAAAAAAACCTGTTATCGTGTAATCTATCTAAAAGGTCGTCAATAACCGGTAAATAGAAGCTCTAACGTACAGTATGTTTATTTAAGACGCGATAGTCGATACACATTCGCAATTCTTGATTTTTCTTTTCAACTAATACTATAGGCGAAGCATACCGTGAATTACTTTCACGAACAATTTTTCTTTTAAGTAAATCGTCAATGATCTTCTTCAATTCTATTTTATGCATATAAGGTAATCATCGCGGAGTACAATAGAAAGGTTCGTCTGCTTAACTTAATTTCCATTTGAAAATTTTCAGTAACGTTCCCGGAAATATTTTGATGGCATGAAATTTTTGCCTCAGATATGACTCCTTCTTTATTTTCTTGTTTCTTTTCTTTAATACCGGACACATTAAATTTTAAATTTCATTTTGCCGAAAAGTCTTGACCTAAAATTGCAGGAAATTTCATACTCAAATTTTCAACTATTAACAAATTTAAATTAACATTCTTGCTACCTAAGCTTACTTTAATATTTGAGATACCCAAAATGTGAAGGGGGCTATTATTGATTTCACAAAGCTGATAGTCATCAGAGTTAACTTTTGTCACAAAGCAAGCTGGAACATATTGCTGCTGAAGGAAAATAATTGGGCTTCCTGTATCCAAGAGCGTTAACAGAGATCATTCGAAGAACTCAGCATCGTTAGCCTAAGCTGTTGAGTATCCTCGGAGAGTTTCGGCGCATCATGAATACTGTTGGTCTGAATTGTCATCACAGAAGCATCACCGGAACATTGATGTGAATAATTCGCCAATTTACCACATTTGAAGCATGATCCTTTTGTCCTTTTAGGTTTCGACCATCTGCTACTAATATGACCATACTCGTTACAGTTTAAGATGTTGATTTTGGCTAATGTTGGATCTTGATTCTTGTGCGCGATGTTTTGTTTGATTATGGGATAGTACAAACTGTGATTCCATAACGATGTATTGATGTTTCTTCCATGTTTGATAGAGAAGCAATTTCTTGCATCGTGAAAATATATGCTGATAAGTTTCATCCTTTTTCTTCTTACGATGCCTCAATTCGTTATGTATGCTTGCAATGGTAACTTTTCTGGAAAATTCACTTTACAGTTTATTTTTCAATTCACTCTCCAAGACTTTGTAGATACAGTTCTCAAGAACATTTTAGCGGTACCTATCATTAACCGCTTTGCGTAGATAAGCCGCATTTTAGAACCCATAACAAAACTTCTGCTTATTATTCAAAATTTTGCAACCATTTCTTTACACAATAGTTATCGATTCTTCGATATCTTTAAAATTTACAAATGGTCTTGTGCTAATTGCATCCGCCGGCTCCGTAAGCTGTGAAATTTTTTTTCAGCTCTGCGATTTGACTCTTTTTCATCAGTTTTTGTAGCAACATTTCAATTTCAGCATCCAAATCTTCATCGTTATCGTTTGTAACAGTATTTTCCTCCAATTGATTATTCCCGTTGATTATAGGTTCCGCAAGCATGTGGAAAATATTGGTTTATCTGTACTGTAGAAAGATCTTTTATAGCCTCCTCAAGTCTTAATTTTAATGATGTTCTTATTCCTGTCGATTGTAATCCTAACTCTGCTAATTTTTCTTTTAGTTGGCCTGCCGTAGTATTTTCTAAAAACCGCTCTACAAGTGTATCAACTAGCAAAAATTTGATAGATTTTATCACAAAAATTTATGCTGGAGATCACCTATGATCACTTTTCACAAACACCTGTTGGGATGAATAGCGTATTAATATTCACCTTACGTGTATGTAAATATACCACAAAAATTCTCTGCTATGACTTTTAATAATTTATTTCTCGGCCCCGAATACAATTTAATCAAAAATAACAAGAATAAAAACCGCACGGTTCACGATCTCACTTCTGACTTTACAAAAAAAACACAAAACTGTTAGGTGATCAATATGTAATCTGAGTATTCAGTAAGTACAATGCACTCAATTATTATTAGCCAAAACTTTTTTTTCACTTTGTTTGTACATAGTACACTACAAGATATAGTAAACATATTTTCCTTTATAATTATAAAATTATTTATTCACAATTTACGTATAATATGAAACAAAACTAATGTCAAATTAAATTATAAAAAAAAAAATATTCAGCACAATTGTTCAGAAAATCAATCTAATTCTAAACATATTTCAACTCTAGTATAGAATCACCGCAAATAACCAAATGAAAATACATCATAAAACACTGCGAAAATTCTGAAAATTTGGAAAACAACTGAAAGTACCTATTCCCAGTATTTTATATACGTATAAGAATTCGAGGAATTCCAAAGTTGTTTTCATATTGAAAATGTTAAATATACCGACCGGGGGTAGGGGAACAAATTAATTTATAATATTATTAAATACCTACATAAAATTAGAAAAAGTCATAATAGATATTATCCTTAGATCATATAACGAAAGGATAGGCTACCTTGTATAAAATTCGTGGACGTGTGATAAGCAATTTTTTTATGGACACGGGAGGGAAATGACAAGAAGGCTGGGTTTTTAGTTTTTGTCAGTTCGATATTTCTGACATTTCTCATTTGTTATTTCTTAGGTCTTCTGTTGTTTTAGTGATTTGTGAGTGTAAACATTAATAAAAGTGTTTTATAATTTTGTAATAGTGAAAACCTGTAGAAATTATTTTTTCTGTGCAAGAGATTTGATATAATCGATACTCCCGAGTCTATAATTATGGTGTTGAAGTGCGCTGTGCTGTGCTGCAGAAACAAGCGGAGTTTGTGTAGTGGGAAAGGATTTTTTAAGCAAGTTTAAAGGTTTTACTAATAAATTATAGTGTTTTAAGTAAAATAAAATTGAAATAGTTTTAAAAATAAACAGCTGTGGTAAAAAAATTAACGTTTTCCAATGCCGGTTTGTTTGCTTACAATTGAATTGTCATCGGGTGTCTTGTTTGATGTCAGTCAAGCAAAGGCAACGACAAGAAGTATTATCAGCAAATAAATGGGGCATTTGGAAGATTCTTAAAAATTTAAAAAATTATTTAAAAATGTTGCGATATAATGAGTATTTTCTAATAAATTTCGTTTACTCGCAAGTTTACTTTTATTTTTCCAAATTTTCCAAATCAGGTTTCTTAAAGACAAGTTCCTGTGTAAAAAATGGCTTGAAGCTATTGGGCGAATTAGTTTTATTCGCAACTTTTTTTTTTAACATAAGATGCCAAAAGCAATAGAAACTAAAAGGCCACTGGGGACTAAATGAGGTACACGATTCGTCCAGGAGGCATTTATAAGTATTTATTTTGTATATCATTTTGGGGATACGTGAACCTAATTCGCCTAACTTTAACCTCCCCGTGGTGGTCCCTGAAAACAAGTCATAATGTGCATAAGCAGAAAAGAACCCATTTTGACTTGGCTAAAGAGAAGGAGGACCTATTCTACTTTGCTCAATATGTACAATAATTATATAAACATACATATAAAATTCTCTATCAAATAAATTATTCATAAGATGCATATCGAAAGTCATAATGAATAAAATAGAATAGAGTAATAACAAATTTAAAAACATATTAGGCTATGTACTTCTCTTTATGCTTATACCGCAAATAGTGTTTTTTGTTTTTGTTTTGAAAAATAATTCCAATAACGGTGACAGAAAATTATAATTCTTCAATTATTTAATAAAATTTCAACCACTAAATTATGTGCCCTCTGAAAATATCGTAGTTTACTACTTCCATGATTAAACAAACACATCGAAGCGATTCTTCTACATGAAGAAAAATGCTAAGTTTTTCTTCCTCATAGCCTATCCTTTCGTTATATGATCTAAGGTAAGTATTATCATAAAATAATAAATGAAAATTAAAGAGAAAATATTGTGAACAATACTAGGTACTTCTAATGATAAACATTCGTTAGATATGGAGATAGATGAGCTCAGGAGAATCAAGTGAAAGAACATTCTTTTAAAAATGTCTTAAAAGTTTTTCGGTTGGAATCCAATTGTCTACTTTTGTCTTGAGTTGATGGACACCGATGAGCACATTGGTCATTGGGTCCAAGAATTATAACCCGATGTAGGCTGCCATAAATAATAAGAAGTTTTGGTGCATCTGTTTCCTTGAGGATAAATTCCTTAATGCAGGTCCTGACAGTATTACAGTAGTAAAAAAATCGGTGAATAATAAAAATTAGTTTATAGTTTCTGTTTGAAATGCTTCAAATGGCTGATTAGATCCCTTAAATTAATATGCTACTATAGATTTAGTCCGACGGGTGATATAACCCTATATCAGATGATGATCGATGCAAATATTATTGCCATTAACAAACATAACACTTTCGAACTAATTGTAGATAGGTAAAGATATGTATCTACAAAATTATTCTCGGCATTTTTAATAAGCATGCCGCGATGCTGTTTTCATTTAGTGGATATTCGTTTCATGATAATTGCTGCAGTGGTTTTTGCAAACCAGAAGATCTCAGCCATTATCAACCATAGTCACATCTTTTTCATATTTCCAACAATAAATTTTATTTTTTAACAAGCTTAATTGATTGCTTTTATAGGATAATTACAACATACCTTGACTATTTATGGTGCTTATGTGGTATGCTGAAAATTGTCCCATTAGCAATATTACTATTACCGAAATGAGGCCACATATTATGTATAGTCTATACTTGTTACAATTCCATTAGTATACTCAGCAGGCCACTTTGTACGTGTCCCTTCATGTCATATAGTAGGTATAAAAAAATCATTATAAAGACCTGTTAAGTGGTATGTAAAATGTCAGAAGTACCATCACCGGAATTAACCCTCTCGAAAGCATTAATTCAGTAAATCAGTTTAAAGGTCAGAATACCACACCTCCTTCCCAAAGACAGAGAACGAGGAAGGGTAGAACAAAACAAGTATTTTAATCTGGAGCCCTTATCATTTCGTATATTTTGATCTGACCAAAACCAGACTAACTAGATATATGTAGTATGTACAGATGTGCGTTCCTTCGGAGAGTGTTCATTCAGTGGAAATTTGTAAATATTTAATTGTGAACATAAAAGAGGTCCCCGAAGAAAATTCTCAGGAGACTTCCATTGTCAGGAGGTTTACCAAGGATTCAATACAGGTAGGCACTTTTGGGGTTTTCGCAACAGAGCAAAACCACAAAAACCCTACAGAACCCACATAAACCTTTCTGATAATGGACTACGGTTAAGATTTACAAAAGAAGTCGTTTCATGTACCTTTTTTCCGTCCCGAAACTTAACAGTTCCCTCAATGATGGAGCTAATGTCAACCATTGTCTTTTCTGTTATTACGTGAGCTGTTGATGATGCAAACGCTGGAGGAGCGCGGGCCTAAATCCAGACCACAATTAATGAGACGAAGACCACTATTATGATGATGATGATGAAGATGATGATAATCCAAAAGTTGTGGATAAACTTTTCTTAATTTCGAAAGAACTTCCTTAGGTCATATACATATATGTATATGTATATAGCACATTCACTAGCATAGAACTTTTATAGCGCAACATCACTAGAACCGCACTCTCGCTCGCAAACTTTATTAATTACATCGTTCGCACTTGGTAATTATTGCCGGATAACAAATTTTTGGGGTGACTGCTTACAGAACGCTTAAATTGAGTGTGACAATCATGTTGTCGGTGGACAAAACACTGGTAATCCCTCGGCACACTCTACTACAAGAACGCTTTCACTAGTGCTAAATAATCATATCAAGGCTTTGCTACGGTTGCGTTGCGTTGTTGGGATGATCACTATATAATAGCCACATTGAGACACTATTGCATTTGCACATTAATTATCCTGACAACCATTGCACAAACACACACACACACATATATACACACACAGTACAAAATACTAATCAATTAAGCTGACTACGAGTATAATCACTGCACATAAATTTTTCGCAATTTCAAATCTCCCGCCCAATGGAATGCAGAATTCAACCTCTAGCCGCTGTACTTGGAATAATAATTATTCTCACTACAGAACAACAAGAAGATCGAATTTAAGAAAGCGATCACCCGAGAACGCACTTTCCACCGTAATTAATTGCTCCAAAGGACATCAAAATTGCTACAAATCAATTACCGATTCCATTGTAAGTGGGACGCACGACTACGAAGGAAAACAAAAAATTAGAAAATCCGAAAATCAGCAAACACTTCCACGACGCCAACCTACGAGTGACTGGTGGCAGTGTACGAAATGAATCAGTCTCAACCGTTCATGTAGCTTAAACCCAAGTCACTAGTGAGTGAGCCTGAACAGCGACAATTCACCCTCCTTTGGCTCTGTCTAGTGCTGCTGCTCCTGATGCTGCTGCTGCTAGTGTAGCTAGAATCGGCAGATACCCAGTGAGGAATCTTCTTCGGCTCGATGCCATTACCACTTACCACCAATGGCATCAGAATTAAAGTCACCCAGAGTCGCGGCACCAGAGATATTCATCTTCTCAATCTGAGCTGAGTCGTTCATGCCAGCAGCCATACACAGTATACACATACAGCTCCAGTCCAGCATCCTCCGCAAGGCCAGAAAAGAACACCGACCGACCGACCGACATCACCGTATATGAGAAAACAAGAAATTTTGTATAACATGAAGTTGTCTCCGGCTCCGGCCCTTCGGTTCGGGTTGGGTTGAGTTGGGTAGTTCAGGCAGCGCCACATGTGCGCGCATAAATTTCACACATCTTTCTGCAAATTTTACTCTCAGTTTACAGTTATGGAGTAAGTAGGCAGCATTTCGCGCCAATTTTATGTTGCCTGCCTGGTTTGATTCTGGTGGGTGAGAGAAATTCATTTGCTCTTCTTAGGTTTTTTAACGATTCATTTAGGTAAGAGAATATTGTTTTAACTACGAGTTTGGAGTTTTCTCTACATCTGTACTCTGTTCTACTCGCATGGCACGGGAAAGGGATTCATTATTGTTCACAGAAAATCAGCGGTCCACTCCAGCTCCACTCCACTCCAAACAGTTGAACTGAATGAATCCAAAAGATCACATAAAGAGGACGGCAGAGGCAGAGCAGAGAAGAGTAATCATTTTCCCTCATTTACTCACATTTTGTAAATATTCTCTTATGTATAATATAACAGTTACGTTCATATGTAGATATAGCCACTAGCCACCTTGTATGAAATAGTAAAAGCACTTTTTTATTCACGTGCAGTGCAGTTGTGGTGTGGTGATGTGCTGTGCATCAACAAAATTTTAATAAGAGTAACCGTATTTATAAAGAGAAAATAAAAGTTCACTCTTGTTTGAACTTTGTTAGTGTGTTTTGTATTGTAGCAAAGTTATATGGGTCAATAAATCCGTGTCTTCTAGATTTTGTCCAATTGGCATACTGCATCAGAGCATGTGGGTGTTTGGCTTGCTGTTTTTCTTATGGAAAGTAAACAGAAAACATTTTCTGCTTTTTGGATTTAATTAAAACTAGGATCAATCAATTGTCAAATGTACTAATCTATATTGGACTTAATTAATTAAAAATGTAGCGAAAGTGTGAGAAAGAGGAGGGACGTACTGTCATTTAGCAGGCGAAAAACTTCATGTAAAATTTTTGATCTTAAAGCGTTCCAATTGTGATAATTATATATGTCCATATGTGATATGGTATTTGTTTTTGGCTTTTATTTATTGTTAATTTAGTTTGGAATATTGTTATTTTTATTTTTTTATTTTAGTTACTCCGCATAGCTACGTACATAGCATATTATGTAAATATTTATTGAACGTTATTTCCTTATATGCCGTAAAAAAGTTTACAATATATGTATATGACGAAAGAGCTCAATCTGGAGGCACAAGGACACTTTTTAGCAACCTCTCATGGGAAAGGATCTGCGATGCTTTAGTAGACATTCCAAAAAATGCAGCAGAGGCTAGCTTGCAAAATAGTGAAATTCAAACATCGAAACATCTGTACGATTGGGCTATTTCAGGAAAAGATTAATAATAGTAAACCTCTCATGGGAAAGGATCTGCGATGCTTTAGTAGGCATTCCAAAAAATGCAGCAGAGGCTAGCTTGCAAAATAGTGAAATTCAAACATCGAAACATCTGTACGATTGGGCTATTTCAGGAAAAGATTAATAATAGTAACTAACAAAAGATTACACCGATATGGAAAAGAAAATTAAAAATACATATAACCGTATTAAGGTAAAAGAGGGTACTCAAAAGTACCACAGTTTTACACCTGTAAATGACAATATAATATAATATGTTTATTTGCTGGCAAGGTACACAAGACTTAGAATCTTATAAAAGTATAAAAATGATTGGAAATATAACTAACTAATAACAAAATTTAGTATTATCTAAAGATAAAAATAATAATAAAAAGAAAAAGAACAAAATATAAAGGAAACTTGAAAAGAGAAAAAAAAACGGTTAAAAACAAAATTCAGTGTGATATAAAGTTTATATATATACAAAAAAGGAAAAAAAAAGAGGACTCGAAAAACCAAGAAAAGTGATGCGTCATCACACTCACAATACACATTAAAACAGTGGAAGTTATTACGCCTTAAAGTATGCGAGTCAGAGTCAGTTAATAAGAGGTTGCGATGACGAGCGTATCTGAGGGAATCAACCCGATCATTAAGGTACGTCGCTTTTTTAGAGTAGAATAGATTGTATAAAAATTTTAGCCTTCTATTCATAAGATAAGTTTCTAACGAGCACCCAAGGAACGTTCAATATATGGAGAGACATGAGAAGATCTGGGCAAACCATGAACAAATCGGATTGTGTCATTAAAAGCGATGGTTAGTTTCCGCTGACAATGTGGGATAATTAAGCTCCCAAAGATAAAGTGGGGTAATATTAGGGTTTTGACCACTCTCGCGCGCATTTGACGAAACAACTAGTTGGTGGATAGTCTCAGCTGTCTCAGACAGGCATACACCTTCCCAATTGAATTGCAGACATGATTACAACAAGCTAACTTCCCATTCAGCTCAACGCCCAGATTCCGAACGGAAGTAACATAAGGAATGACGGTATTATTAAACTTGACAGGCGGCAGCTCTTCTAGATCATAGTTCTCTATATATATATAGGCATACTGGTAGACTTTTTTGGGTTAAGTATTAAATTGTTATATTTGGCCCAGCTGCTAATTCTAATCAAGTCATCATTGATGGGAACAATTCAATCCTCAATCAAAACTATTGGTCTATCCAAATAAATCTGGGCATCATCCGCATAGAGATGGATGGACGAATCCTTCACGGACATCGTAGATCATTTATATATAAAGAGAAGAGCAGCGGATCAAGTATGGAACCCAGCGGTATACCACGACTAAGAGTTAAGGGAGTAGAAAATCTATAGCCGATCTTGACAGATTGAGCACGACACAGCCAGAAATTTGTAATAAAGGTGATGGCTGTCTTCGATAAATTAAAATATCGACGAAGCTTAAGGAAAAGTCGGTCATGGTTGATCGAATCGAACGCCTTGCTGAAAACAAGGAGGACAAGAATGTACATTCTATCACTGTCAATTGCATCTGTCGGGTCGGATACAACTTTAAGCAAGACTGATTCACAGCTGTGCCGTGGCCTAAAACCAGACTGCATACAAGACAACATACGTTCTTGATTTAAATAGGTGACGATTTGAGAATGCATAAGCTTTTTTGGTACTTTACTCAAAAAGCAGAGTAAACTGATGAGACGAAAATCTGCCATTAGTTTAGTGTTAATGAATACTCGTTCTGTACGCAAAATTAAATTATGAAAATTATGAAGAAATAAAACAGAATCATTATTACAAAATTTTTCAAACAAATATTTCATTAAATTCTAAATTATTTACATGAAATTTTGCAGAAATACTAATATAAAAAATTGTATCGCCTAAATATGCAGCTAGGTGTGCAGCTCCGTAAATTTTTGATATACATAATATGTGATAAGCAGCGGTATAAAAAAAAACATTTTTTGTGTGAGGTTTTCTGTTCAGGTGGAGGTCAAAAACCAAAAAGTAATAAAAATTGTGTATTTTTACAATATTTTTTTTATTTCCTTGTTTTTTTTTAACTTCTTTGGAGCATTAAGCGCGCCTAATACCATTAATTTAAAATATATATTATAGAATCAAGGAACCGGATCCCAAATAATAATCAAATGAAAAAACACGTCCACAGTGAAAACATTCAAGTTTGAGTCACCCTGTAACCAAGACCTGAGATCGGCAAGATAAACAAAAAAAAAAAAAAAACGGGTCCAATATTTTTTAATACTTAAATAATTCTGAAAGTTTCATCGAAATCGGAAAGTGTCGGACCCAATGGTGATCGTTTTGGTATGGAGTTGTTGTTCAAATGAAACTTTAATGTTTTTTGTTCTATTAGTAAATATATTTACTCGTGAAATAAGTGTACTTTTTAAATTGTTGTATGTATGTATTTAATGTACGTATGTATGTATGAATCGAGAGTATGGACGAGCTTTACACCGATCCTGGTTTATCAGCCAGGAACAGCCATACCCCAAGTCGAAACACAGAAGGAAAAAGGTATTTGAAATAAGCTCGCCGTTTAACCGCAACGGCAGCTCAAATCAAAGGCTACTACATCACAAGCGATTCACAAAAATAAAATAATTTAGATAGAAATAACTAGAAAGGAAGGATTTTAATTTATAATTGTTTTTTGTTTTTTTTTTTTTGGACGGATATCAACCGATAAAAGGGTTTTTCTTAAGCGGTCTCTTGGTACCATGTCGTTAACCAGTTTAACTGGCTCGATACCTTCTTGGGGCTACCTTATTACATAAATTGTAATATGTTCATATCTATATAAAGAAATAATATAAAAAATAGAGCGATTCTGCCTTTCCAGTAGTCCACTTATTCATGCACGTCCTCTTCCTGTGGTAATTCTACATTCTCTCTCATGAGCGCGAAACATCTTAAAGAAAATTCCGAGAAATCCTTGGCTTTGAAATGATTGTAGTTTCGTTTTTGTTTTGCACAGGCTACAGAACGCAATACACAATTCAAAGAATTCCATTATAGAAAATTCATAAGAATTTCTGTCTTTGTTTAGGGAAATTCCGATAATGCTAAGTGTCGGTAGCTTGAGTTTTTCTCGGAATTCTTTCAAAATATTTGTGTTTTTTTTTTTCCTATTATCAATTTTTATTTATTTTTCCACACCAAAGCATTTTATTTACAATCTATACAGTCACTATGCACCATTTTCCGTTTTCAAACAGCATAAAAAGTGACTAATTTTTATGTGAAGCCCACGCGATATACGTCTGCACACTTTCTAATACAATTCAAGCTGCAAATATGTATATTTACGCGTAAAAGTGTTCTTTTCAAATTGTTTAAAATAAATTTTTAAAACTGTTACAGACACAAAATAAAGTAAATGATATTGGATTGGATTTAATAGCAGATGAAGAGGCATAACTAGCACTCTACTTCAATGGTGTGGAAATGTATTAATAATACTAGATTATATGTGTAAAGGCTTAGACTCGTATCAGGCCAAACTATTGGTCGTACGAAAAAACACATAGAAATTTTTTGTAGAGAATTTGATCCGCGGTTTGTTAAATTATTGATTCTTTTCCTCCATATCGTAAACACATGTCTAACGATTTCGTTTTCTCCCAGCGGCTGCAAAACTGCTGCTGTACCCACCACCCAATACCCAGAAAATCTTCTCATCAATCTCTTTCCGATTTCAGACTTATAAACATCCTATGCTTTTATCGAAAGTACTGAAAAAGGTAGGCCATTAGTTGAGCATCTGGACTTGAGGAAGTCTAGCTATTGTCATCACCATAGCTGTAAAAGCGCAATACTGCGTGTGTTCACTGATATCAGAGCTACCCTAGATCCAAACAACTTGGTTGTCTTGGCATTGCTCGATTTTTCGAAAGTTTCTGACAGCGTTGATCTTGTGATCTTGCTTTGGAATCTCAATTCCTCCTTTGGCCTCACTCCTTTCTCCACGCTCTTATCTGGGACTTTCTGCCCGATCGAAAGTAAGTGGTGAAAGTGGATTTTAATACTTCTAGTTCCCTCCCTCTTCTGTAGGGGGTTCCCAAAACCGAAATCCTGGTCCGTTTATTATTTATCTTATTAATAAATTATCTCCCTGAAATCGTTCAGGACGTCAGCGTGCACAAAGATGCTGACGATGTATAGGTCAACTTAAGTAGACCTATTGGCTTGTTCGCATTAATGAAGATTTGGATAGATATATGGTTTTGGAAAAGTATCTGGTCCCAAGCTTACAACCTAAATCTAAACTCCGGAAAGACCCAATGTATTGTATTACATAATGACACTTTCGACCTGCATGATTCACCTCTTGTCACCTTGAATGGCATAATTTTAGATTTGATACATAAATTTAAAAATCTAGGCATTATTTTGAACCAACATATGAATTGTTGCAACAACACAAAGTTAAATATCGGTAAATTTTATGCTGTATTTCGTAGGGTATGGCTTTCAGTTGACTCATTATTTTTCGAAATCCGATCAAAACTAATTAAAACCTAAATTCTACCTCACTTTACTTTCGGGAGTTTGCTTTATCCTAGAATCGATAGCGTTTGTCTTCGAAAGACGAAAGTTGCCTTTAATTATTGTGTACGCTTCATTTATGGATTTCCCAGGTTCGAACATGCTTCATCATACCGCACGAAATTACTAAATTGCTCATCCCAAGATTATCTCATGCAGAGAGGACTGATTCGCTTTTATAACCTATTACGTACAAATAAACCGTATTATCTTTTTGAATTTTTCCAGCCCACAGTTCCGAAGCTTCTTAACGTAATCAGAATGTGATAATACCTCGTTTCCATAAATTAGTTATGTAAGTCTCTTATCCTGTCTAAATAGCCAATCTCTGGAATAGTCTTCCCCCTAGTTATCAAAATGCGCGACCTGTCGTAACATTTAATGGTCGCATGAGAGTCCACGCTTTTAATTATTTAATCTTTCCTATTTTGTTATTATTCTATTGTCTCACGGCGTAGCTCACTTTCCTTATTTTCACAATTTTTATAATTTTATAATTTTGAATTATGTTTTATATTTTGTTTTATTTTGTGTTTTTTAGCTATAATTTCTTAATTTTAGTCTCCTTTCTTATTATTTAATTTTTAATTTACTAATTTTTTATTATTATTGTTATTATGATTTTTAATGATTTTAATTTTTAATATAAATCTATTTTAATATTCGATTTTCTACGTTTATATTTCTATACCCTGGATGAATACCATATAGAGTGTAGTAAGTTTGGCATTCCGTTTGTAACGCACAGAAATAATAACGGTAGAGCAAAATGGATTGGACACCCATGCATAATATTAAAATTTATTTTGATTTTTGCATGTCCGTCCGTCCGTGTGTCTGTCTGTCTGTCTGCGCACGATAACTCAAGGACGCGTATACGTAGAGATATGAAATTTTGTATACTGACTTTAAAAAGAAAAACTAAAATTATTTTAGAAAATGAGACAAATCGGTCAACTCCTTCATGGGGTTGCCATACAAAAACTTCGTTTGTCACTATATATTTGGACATTGCCTGAGAACGCGTCGATATAGAGAGCTGACATTTTGTGCGTGGTGTTTTTATAGTAGTAGAAACTAAAATTTCAAAAATGGACTAAATCGGGCAACCCCTTCTTGGTGTTGCCATATAAAAATTTAAGTTTTTTACGTATACTGTGAAAACGTTCAATCTTAGACATTTTTATTGTACTAAAAACTTCTTCAGAATACGAAACCATACCAAAGTGGTTATAATCATTTTTTCTGTCCGAAGAACCGCTCTAGAAGTATGTATATGCGAAAACCCACGTCAAAAATCCAACTTGCGCAGATGGGTGACCATACGAAATTTCATGCGGGCATTCATCTATGTTATCATAAGAATTGGCCCTTATTGTTAGACCAATTCTAGCTTTCTTACTTGTTTAATACATTTTTATTATTATTTACCTAAATGTAGTTCCGAAACTTTTTGTACAAAAAGCCTTGTAAAATCTTGTATGCTTTTGACAGTGCAATAAATCATAATAATAATTAACAGAATACCATTTTCTGCATGAATAATTAGATTAGGGCGCAGGATCTATTCAAATCAAACTGTCAGTTTACAAACATTTTGAAAACATTATAGAATGTTAGGACTAAGTTATCGCTCTCAAGTATCAGTGGGTAGGTCTGTTTCATGGCTTGGGAAAGGTTTCCTTATAAATAAAAAAATTAATATTCATTCTATTTAAAAATTTTCAAAAATAATTTCCCATATTAATTATAATGTATTCTAATAATTGTGTTCTAACATAATTAAATTTAAATTTAAATTTACCACCAGAATTCTACTATAAAATTAAAGTTGAAACATATGGACCAATAAATATCGGGCGGCTCTAACCTAGTTTTAGTTTGATTCTTTTTCAAGTGTTAAAGCTCTTTCATATCAATTGGAAGTATTTTTAGATAGTATTTATTATGGGGGTTAAAATGAATATTCTGCGAAAAAATAAGTATTATTGTTTGAAAATTTTTGGAACTCCGGGTCAAATATAATGGGATGTCCTAGCAGTGTCTGGAAAAATATATGCAATATTTCTTGTTATGATCAAATTATTAATTTATTTCCAAAGCTTATTAAAGGATGCGAGCCTGAAATTTTAAGTAGTATGTATAACCAAGCGCCTATTTACTATGATATGTATGCCAGACGACATTAAGTCTCTTTTATTATATCCACATGAGCTTGCTTTTTTATTTTTCGAAAGCGAGTTAAAGCATTAAATCGCCTTATAAAAAATGAGGAAATGCTTAAAAGATTAAGTTATTGACAGTACGTCATTGCAATTTTACATCGAGCATTAATCATAAAATCAAGGGCAGTATGGTAAGCTGTAAAGCTCAATATGAAAATCCTTCAAGCCCTTCAGACCTACATACGTATTATCGGTGGGTTTTGCTAAAATCGCTTACATCACAGCATCATCTTATTTGCTCTCACACTCTCTCTTATTTTTCCGTTCACCATCATCAATCAAACTAGGTTAAGACAGATTTATGTTGTTTTTCAGAAAGTGATTCCATAGTTTGCTAACTATACTTTCAGAATTTAGAGTCCATAATTTTCAACTTATTGCAAAAAAAAAAAACAATGGAGCCACCGAGTAACGTTCCGATTTGGGTGGTCTTTGAATATCTATCAGTAGGTAAGAGAAACTTTTTGTATACATAATATAGATTTGCTGTTTTGTCTGAAAATATTATATGTGAAAATGCATTCTCATTTATTCAATTGCTTATACACCTTGAAAGAAAGTTATCCCTTGTTATGATGATTGAAGTAAATTAAATTACGGAAGTAAGTATCACACTGTCTCATTTGAACTTCTAACTTGGAGTGTTTGATATGCTAGTTCCTCGAATTTTATGTAAAAGTTAAATAAGTCTTTTGCTCGCACTCTTTTTTTTGTAAAATGGAGTGCAGACATCCTTATTAGATTATGTCTTTAATTGCAAATTTGATATACGAGATTCATATTAAAATAGCAATAGCAGCTTAAATTAAATATTATAAATTTTAATATTAAAAATAAAATAAAAGGAGATCTAAACCGCAATAAACAATACTAAGTAATGTAAGTAATAATTGGTTCTGATGCATTTATTTAAATACATAATCGACTTAAGAAGACAAACTTATTATAATGTCATTGTTTGAACATTAATTAAAAGCACGGCTGTAAAATACAGGGAGCATTAAGCTTACACGAAATAGAGATAATTTCGTATAGCAAAATGAATTAGACATAACACATAATACTGAAAGGCATTGATATGAAATTTTGTACATGAGGCTCTCAAAAAATTAGAGACCCAAATGCAAAACAGGGGTTTCCATACAATATTTTCAAGATTTGCAGACTTTCCACATAAGAAGGAGATTTCTCGTCTAACAAACTGAAATTTATTGAAAAAAATTTCAATAAATTTACAAAATGCATTTTAAGTGCAAAAAAGTGATAAAACTTTTCAATCCAGCGATCAGGGAGGTCTCATCTTTATGGTTATCTCTGATCGCCTACCATAGAAGTTTAATGTCCAATTGCCCATATAAATACTTTTTCTAAAAAGTAAGTGTAAATTATATGGTGTCAAGATTGCTCGTTGCACCATGGCACCATATAATTCACACTTACTTTTTATAAAAAGTATTTATATGGGCAATTGGTGTGACCTCCATCATTGAACTTCTATGGTAGGCGATCAGAGATAACCATACTTTCCACATATTCTGGGAAACTGATTTAAACCCTTTTATTGTATACAATATAATACACAATACAATACTTTATTATGGCAGAGTACAACAAGACCTTGAAAAAGAATCTCTTCAGTTTGGGCAATAACAACAAATTACAAAATTTGGCAAATAAATACAACTACCAGTAAATAAAAAAAAATGATAAGAAACAAAATTCTGCAGAGCATACATACAAGTCAAGTGAGCACACACATGCCTACAAAGAGTCATTACAGGTTAAATACTGAAATAAACGGCTCCGGAACACGCCAACCGAACTCAGACGCTGAAAATCAGCGTGTAATGAATTCCATAGACGAAAGTCTTGAACAAAAAAGGAACGTTCGCCAATTAGACTAGTGAATCGTGCAATTAGTAAGTCAAGACGGCTTGTTGAGTGCAAGGAACAAGTGAAATGTATTAAGTAGGTAGGCTCCTTAATCCGAATTAATTTATGAAGGAATCATAATAATCTATAGCTAAGATAAAGCTCTAGGGGACAACCTAATAATAAACAGCGATACGGAGTGATATGATCATACCGTCGCAGTTCGTAAACAAACCTTGTACAGTCATTGAACGCGACAATAATTTTGTTGGAACAAGAGGAATCCATGGAAGGGTATATAAGGTTACCTAACATGAAAAATGGTAGGATGAGAGCTTCTTTAGTCTAAGCCTAGTCAAAATCGGGAGGAGTGCGGCAAATAGCCGAAGCCTTCTAAGCGCACCATATACTTTTTATAAGACAGCGTTGGTGTGATCGCAATAAGACATGCCACTGTTAAGCATAATTCCCAAATTTTTAGTTTTTTATACTTGAACCAGAGGGTTATTGTTGATAGCGATAATTGGAAAATCAGATGTATCGACTCCAGTTCAGGCAACAACCATATAATTTGATTTGGTCGCATTTAAATCAAGAATGTTACTTACAGTCCAATGGTAAACGCGGTATAAGTCGTCATTTAGTCTAGAAGCGCAGTCCTCAACGAGACCAACAAGCCTAGATATATACAATTGGACGTCATCAGCATACATCTGAGTACTCGTGCTTTGAATAACTGCCGACAAGTCAGTGATAAATGCACAAAATAAGAGTGGTCCCAGTATAGAGCCCTGAGGAACACCAGAATTTACAGTAGTAGTTGTAGATAAAGAGCTCAGCACTTTAACCTGTTGCGTGCGTTCCGATAGGATGTAGATGAATTTAATGGTAACTCTAATGAGTTTGAATCTGTCAGAAAGTTTATCCAAAAGTAGTTTATGTTTGAGACTATCGAAAGCCTTCGAAAAATCCAACAGAGACAAGTAGCAAATTTCGTGTCTACAAAGTGCCAGCCGGAGGTCCATTGTAATCCTTAAGAGAGCGGTATCACAGCTGTGGTTTTTCCGATATCCGGATTGCCATTGCGTGGGAAGCGAACGGCTTATGAAGTATTGTTCTAATTGATCACACATTAGCCTTTCTAGCACCATAATACTACAGCATGTTTCCAGGCAAGTGGAAATACGGACGTCGTCAGGCAGGTGTTAAAGATGTATGTTATGATATACAAAATTGATGTTAAAAGAATCTTTATAAGTCTTGAAGGTATATCATCTGATCCTGTGGCTTCAGATTTTGTACCATAAAGTGCCTTACACACCTCCTCTGGACCAACACTATAGAAACTAAATCCATCAATTGCTATGGAAAAAGAGCTGTTCAAGGAGCTCACAGAGCCAAATTGTGCATTCAGGATATTAGGATCCAGATCAATGTAATTGGAGCAGCTCTGCTTATGCCCGCCGTATTTTTTCAAATTATTCCAAAGCTTTTTCGGTACATTATGAACATTGAATTTCTTTGCATAATATTTGCGCTTGGCAATTTTAATCTTGGAGTTGACCAGATTTCGAAATCTTTTGTAAGCAGCGCGGTGTATGGTATTCTTACTGTCAACAAACCTACGATATAGAAACTCGCGTTCGTCAATCAACCGCTTGATCTCAGGCGAGAGCGTGAGTTCTTATGGAGCAAACTCATTAAGTAGATCGCGAATATGACTCTCAAACATAAAGAGCTTATCATCAATGCATTGAATATGATAAATGTTGCTCCAAGGGATGGAATCAGACCTAAGAAGAAGTTGCTGCAAGTCTATATTTCCAAAGTCACGAATTGTCAACGTTTGAGAAGAACGGAAATTTCCCACTTCAGAATTGTAGGAAATGAACAAAATATCGTGATCTAGAATGTTGAGTGGACTAAGTTGATTATAAAATAAAGCACTTTCGGTTTTTATAATCAAAAGGATATCCAAGAGTGAAGGATACGTTGCATTAAAGTAAGTGGATAAGTTATTTATATCGCTTAAGTCAAGCGACAGCAGTAAATCTAGAAACATACATCTGGTAGGAGTCTGCGCATTCAAATTAACATTAAAGTCTCCACAGAAGATGATGCCCTCGTACCGATGCGAGAGATCGGATAATGCGTTTTCGAAATCTGTGCCATTAGTAGCAGAAAAGTGATTCGGAGGGCAGTACACGCATACAATCAAATATATAGTTGCGCCCTTTGAGATTTCGACGCAGATAAATTCAATACATTCAATGCAGGAAGATTTAACTACCTTAGAGCTGAGGAAGTCTCTAATATAAATAGCGATCCTACAACCCACACGCCCAACCCTGTCCCGACGATATAATTTATGTATGGAATGTGAAAACTTACAAAATTAATTACAACTAATTTTACTGCTCGAGGAACCGAGAAATGGGGAGCTTTCAAAAATGTGGTGTTCAAACTTCTTTCCTAGTTAAAAGTCTTATAAACTTACTTTACGAGCAATGAAACAAATCAAAATAAAGTAATCGGAAAATAAAATTAGTTCAGAGAATTATTCAATAAGGTAGCACTATCAATCTGAAAGAAAGAATATATTAAAAGATGCGTAGATTTGCCTAATTGGCATTTTTAATAGAAAGTCTATAGAACGGATTTTTTTCCGAGAGCCTTTATATTTTACTCTGGCCATATTGGGAGCATCCGACTGCTTCCTGATAATATCTGAAGCTAATAAAATAAGTTTGCAATGTATCACTCTGAATACTGCTAGATCACTATGTCTTCTACATATGTTTTACTATAGCTTCTACAATAGGAATCCCAGATAACAAGATGGAACATGTTCTACAAAGATACTTTTTGGACACAGATGATCGGCTCCAAACTGGTAAACTTCATTCAATTTCGGTAAAAGTATTCCACTGGATATGAATAGAATATATTTTTTATATGCATTTCTCATTCATGCGTCGGTGCACCAGCGTTCGAGTTTGTGTATCGTCGGACATAAAAATGATACGTTTTAGATACATTATTTTATATCGAATTTTCGTTTCGAAACGGAATCTGTTCTCAGTCAGTTCTAATGTCTAGTTTGTAATGGTTTCTAGTGAGTAATTTTAGAAGTTACGTTATTTTTTAAATGGGGGTTTCAACCATATCTATTTAATATAGTTTTGAATACGTTCTGAATATGTTTCTGTGGATGCTCATTTATCAATTTTATATCCTTTGGAATACGTTCTGAATATATTCTTTCGGATACGCAGCGATTATCACAAGATCATGTTTAATCGACGTCCGAAGATTTCGCTTGACAGGGCGGACATGAGTTTAATAAAAAGCATATGGACATATGGAAAGAATATGTTTTTTGATATCAATACGTGTATGTTCTCATATCCTGTGGAAAATATCGAGAAGATGATCAGAACATGTTCTGTGTTATCTGGGATGTGGAGACCTGTGATAATAATAATACTTTTTGCAAGCAGACGGAGGTGTCCAAATCTACTTCAAGTTTTTCTCTTCTCGATTCTTCAAGAAACCCATACTCACTCTATGTTCTTGAGTAGAATGGAACAAATGATTGTATTTCGGTTAAAAGTCATATATTATTCCCACTTTTTGTCCCTTATTTCTTTCGCTTTGCAAAGGCGAAGATACCACGACAAAGAATATGGTGTCTATGTCTTCAGCTGATTCACTCCAAAATCCTCGGCATCCTGGAACGCTATCTTCTAAATAAACGCAAGTTTAATGAGGCCATTATGGGATCCTTGGTAGTAAAACTGAAACTGGTAAACTCGGACTTTTTGAGTTGATCGATGATATTGGATTATAGACATAATCTGTATATCTATAATTCCGTCGGTTTATGAAGGGTACTTTGGCATAAAAAACTTATCACACTCCATTCAATCAGCACTATCCGTAAAAGTTGGCAACTCTGATTGAAGAATATTCTCGCAAAAACATAAATAGCATTGGGAGAATCAAGGTCCTTGTAGGGATACGGGTACAAACATTTTTTCTATGCGATCTTTTCATGGACTTACTTCTTATTGCCTAAAACTTACGGAAAAAACAATGAAAAAAGCTGAAATTGGTCTAAGACCAATTCTTACGACACCCTGAATGAATGCCCGTATGAAATTTTGTCGAATCAGCCCTCTGTGTAAGTTCGATTGTTAAAGTGGTTTTTCACATCTATTTCTAGAACGGTTAGGCGGACAGTAAAAATGATTATAACAAATTTCATGAGATTTCATATTCTGACGAACTTTTCGGTACAATAAAAACGTCTAGGACTGATCGTTTCTACAGTATACGTAAGAAACTCTAAATTTTGTACGGCAACACCAAGAACAGGTTGCCTGATTTAATCCATTTTTGAAATATTATTTACTATTTTTATGAAAGTGTTGTGAACAAAATTTCAAAATATATAGAGAAAAACAAAATTCTTGTATGGTATCCTTAAGAAGAAGTTACCCAATTTATCCCATTTTCGTACTCAAATCTACATTTGTTTTATGTTCTGTTAGAAGCCTGAAGTGAACGCATTGTCGAGTTATCGTGCGGACGGAGGACATACAGCCAGACGGAGTGGCAGACAGATAGACGGACCGTCATTATTTCTGTGCATTGCAATCGGAACGACAAACTTAGTATGGCATATAGATTTCATCTAGGATATAAGAATGCGAAAAAAAATATCAGTGAGAAAGTTAATGTAAGCATCGAGGCTACATCCCAAGATTGATTACCTTACAAGAAATACTGTTGATGTGGTCAGATTAGTTAAGAGTTCTATTGAATAACACCCCAAGTTTTTGTGGTTGCTGTTGAATGAGATAACGGAATCATTAAATGTCACCGACGGAAAGTAGATAGTTTCGGTAAATAGATAATGTAAATAATGGCCTTAGATTTTATAGGATTTAATAACAATGCAATGTCAGTTGCCCATTTGTATACCCCTACTAGATCTTCATTCATACGACAAACAGCATCCCCAACCAACTCCAGTAGTATAACAATGTATGATTTGATATCGCCAGCAAATATATAAAAATTACAATCAGGCAGAATAGTTATGGGGGAGGTTGTTAATGAAAATCGAAAACAGTAGGGGCTAAGTATGAATCCTTATGGGACTCCGCAACAGATTTGAAGGAAATCTGATAAATTACAGAAAACCTTTTAATGCATGCAGCCGAGTTATGATCATACTAATTTGCAGGTTGACGAAAA
The DNA here is from genome assembly GCA_963924295.1 of Dioctria rufipes. NCBI lineage: Eukaryota > Metazoa > Arthropoda > Insecta > Diptera > Asilidae > Dioctria > Dioctria rufipes. Next base: position 96,050,672 of record OZ002740.1, on the reverse strand, counting down.
AAAAATGGAAGTGGTTAATGAGCTTCAAAATTAGAAGCTTGTGATGAATTTTATCGAACGCTTTCGTAAAATTCATGACAACTAGTTTTTCGAATAACTTAAACATCCATATTTTCTTTTTCTCTCACACTGGGTAAATAGTTCACAAAAAGCTGTGTAAAATGATTTCATCCTCTCCGTCCCCTACATTCGTGCTTCTCTGTTCGCCAACATTGGTAGCTCCCAAAACTCCGCACACTGAGGTTACTCTAGGCCGTGGATTCAGTCAGTATAACCAGAAAAGAAATTCGTTTTTCTTTTATCGATTGTAATTCCTATGTCTTCAGAAATATTTGCTAATACGGTACATTTCTGTGGCAAGCCCATCTTAATGCACGAATATGTTGCTGTTGTTTCTTTTGGGTAGTACAGCTATGTTTAGACCTAAACCAAAAATAATAAGCAGACATAACCTTGTTTCCCCTCAAGATAACTAATAATTTGACAATGAAAGGATGGTAGAATTTAAATAGCGCGAAATTCAGTTCCATTACAGCAAGCTTAGGATTAGGAATACCTTTAGGGAGCTTCCACTCAGCACGAAATATACAAGTTGAAAAAGTAGTATTGGAAGGGCGTGTAACGTAAGGTAGCCGTAGTAGCATAATTAAGAGCACGATTTTTTAATCCCTGTTGCCTTTAAGATCCCAGGTTGAAATTTTATTTTATTTATTTTATTTTAGAGGATAGGTAGAAAAAAAATTAATAATACTAAAAATACGTCTTCCAGGATATTCAAAGATATAGCATAAAATCCTTATTATTGATGTCCTTTTTCAGATATATTTTAAGGTACTATTTTTCTTAGATAGCTTGAAATTCTATCTTTCAAATGAGCCACATTTTACTGTCCTTATATGAACAGAAAGTATATATGCATTTTTAAAGAAGACCAGGACAGAATTTTTTTGAAATTTTAAAAATGTTATAACTTTCAAAATATGCAATGCACAGGGAAAAGTTTTATTTCGTATTTTTGTTTTCTCAAACTCTCCAAGTGTAAAAAATTCAATATTCGCGTTTATGAGTTGATGCACAAAAGTTACATCGGCAACCATGGGACGTTTTTGTATCGAGTGCATATTTAAAAGCTTCAAGCGATCCTCATAGGGTGGAAGAATTAAAGAATAATTCCAGGATAGATGCCTGAGAGCAAATCGTAGGAAGTTCCTCTAAACAGATTCGATACGGTCAATGTGTGTACCGTAAAATGGAGACCAGACCTGGCTAGGATACTCAAGAAGTGGTCTCACAAAGCAAGTGTACAAACGCAATGTTATGGTAGGATTGGAAAACTCTCGGGACCAACGTTTTTTATAAAGCCCAGCATAGAACTACTCTTTGATACCATATAGATTATATGGGAGACAAAATTCGATCTATGATCACAGTTGACACCCAAGTCAGAGACAGAACCCACACGGCGAATCGTGAAATCCGAGTACTCATAATCATAACTGATTGGTTTCTGATTCCTATGGAAAGTCATAAGCTCACATTTGTCGATATTGAGTACCAAATTATTGCTCTTGCACCAATTGTAAAATGTTTGAAGATCACTCTGTACCTGTTCACAATCGTTAATAGATTTAATCTGAGCGAAAAGCATAACATCATCAGCATAAATCAAGATCTCATAGTAACTCACAACAGAGACAATGTCGTCAATAGACAGAATAAATAAAAGTGGCCAAGTGACTCCCTTGAGGTACGCTAGGTGAAGTCTTCAATACTCTAGAGATGGGATGGCGGAATAAGATTTGGTATGTTCTGTTATCTAAATAAGACTCGGTCCATTTTAGAAATATTGGGGGAAACCCATACTTTCCATTTTAAACAGAATCACGGAGTGATATAACTTGTCGAACCCCTTACTAAAGTCCGTATAAATACAATCTGTCTGACAGCCTTTTGCAAACCCGCAAATGGTATCCGAGACAAATTCCAACAAGTTAGTGGTTGTAGACCTGCTCGAAATAAACACATGTTGGTTTGAAGAGAGTAAATTCTTACAGGAGGCTGATCGTTGAGAATAAATGATAGATTCGAATAATTTGGGCATACAAGATAATTTTTCAATAGGTCTATAGTTAAAAATATAATTTTTACTATCTTTTTTGTGGATAGATATGATAAAAGAAATTTTTCCATAGCTGCCGGAAACAACCACTATCGAGCGATTTTTGGAAAATAATTCTCAGCGGAGCTGCCAGGGTGAAGCAGCATGACTTAAAAAAGGCTGGAGGGATCCCATCAGGACCAGTCATTTAGAAGCCTATGAATATGATCGAGTATATCCTCTTCTGAAATTGAAGGGATAGTGAATGAAATTGTATGAGAGTCGTTCATATGACTGAAGTTGCTATTTTGAGGTTGAAAATTTTACGAGGCGAAGGCATTGTTAAAAAATGAAGCAAACATGTCGCAAATTTTCGCCGAATCATCACTAGCAGATTCTTTGTACCTCATGGTATTGGAGTAGTTGTCCGTTTTTTCATCATATTAATAAACTTAAAAAAGATGCGTGGGTCACTAAATAATTTCATGCGCATGCTTTGAATATACTCATCATAAAGTGTGGAGGAAAGTTCCTTGAATTCAATATAGGATGTGAGGAAATTGTTGTGACCTATAATGTCCTTGTCCTTCATATAACTTTTCCACAGTTTATTCTTTCTATTTTTAAGGCGTTTCAGTTCTTTATTGAACCATGGAGGAGATGTTTTAGAGAACCGGTGACGCTTAAGGGGAACATATTATGAAGAAAATAAATTGAAAAGAATTATGTAAAACTTAGAAACGTTTTCATCAACACTATTGTAAGACAGAAACGTGTTGAAGTCAATAGTTGTAAGTCTGCTGGAAAGTTCCGGAAAGTCAGCGTTTCTATAATTGAAAAAATGTTGCGTTTCGTCACAATATGTGAGGTTTTCGTTAATATAGCAATATGTAATTAGTAGAGGGGGGGGGGGTGATATTTGTCAAGAATAGACATTATAACTGGGCTAAGTTCAACGCGTCAGTAGAAAATACCAGGTCTAACTGTCTACCCATGTCGTTCAACACATTATTGATTTGGCTGAGACCAAGAGATGAAATAGTGTCCAAGAAGAGTGACTCCCTTCTTCAAGTTGTTAAGTGGAAGATAGTCATCGTCATCTTAACTAAGTACCCATTGTATATTGGGTAAATTAAAATTACCAATAAGTGGTAATTCGTCAAGAGGTCCCATCTTACCATAGATAAAATTAGATGTTAAAATGAGTAGGTCATAATTATTCTGACCCTTATCGTCGATGATATTTATGGAGTCTGGAGGAATATAGCAAAAAAGTATGTACAAGTCATATTTTAAGAGAGACAGCTTAAGAATTAGTATAAGTTCAACGTAGAGAGCATTGGACAAACTAGGAAGCTCAATTTGGCTGCAATTTAAGTGATTTTTACAGGCGAGGAGTACGCCACCGTCACGAGCTTCAGAATCAGTATAAGTATCTCTTCTAAAAACTTGATACGAATTGTCAAAGATTTCAGCATTGCGAAAACCATGATGCAGCCAAGTTTTAGTGAAAGCAACTATATCAAAACAGTTTGTAACAGACGATCTGAAGATTTGTGCAGTTTTGTCCGAGTCCCCCTTACGTTTTGATAGTAAAGAGAGAGCGATTTGAGTTTTTTGAAATATCGCTGCTTATTTTAGCTGTATTTCTATGTTGGCACCCAGAAGGTATGAAAAATTTAGTAAAAACGCCAGAAGGCCAAAATGTAGGATCCAATAACTTATCCTGCTCATCCGCGGACACAGTTAGAACAAGTGATGCAACAGGTTTCGAGGATTTATTAATTTTACGACATGGACTTCAAATACTACTCAATTATGCCCTCGTAGATCGTTTCTGGAGAGAAACAGGTGACGAAAACACTCGGAGGTTTAGGTACTGTTCTCAATGAGGCACCATTGCTATTTCATAGAGAAGACACAGATGAAGTATCATTCGATACTGTGGAATGCTCCCTCACTTCAGCTACGGAAGCAGATGTAACGAGAACTACATCACCGCTTGCTGTAGATTGAACAGAGGCCATAATCTTGCAGTAATTTTTCACAATAGCTTTTAGTCATATCAATTGAATACCTTTTATCAATTTTTACAAGCTTAAAGCTTCATTAAAGTAAAATCATTCCAATTGTTTTTTGCAAATTTGCTAAACAATTTTCAATATGTAATATTTAATATCACATTAAAACTCTTGAAATCACCTTAAACTCTGTATTTAATCAAATAATCAATTCAATTCCAATCGAGTAACGAAGCTTGTTAATCTGGAATGTTTCCAAAACATTCGGCTTTGTCTACTGCAATCCTCCCCTTTGTCCAAACAAGTCCTTTTCTTAATTTATAGTGTCAGCAGTAAAGACGGGCACGTATTGCTTCAGTGTGTTACGCTATAAACCAATAAAATGTTTTCTCTTTAAGGTCCAAGTCCAAGGACCGATTTTCCTTATCCTACTTTGGTTCCATATATGTTTTCCTCAAAATCCAGGACCAGGCTATCTGGGAAGGTTAATCGAATGGGGATAAAATGGGCTTTCACAAAATCAAACGACGTAGGAACATGAATTCCTGCAATGCGAATGTATGCGTTTTATTACTACTGTGGCATCCGGTTCCTTCCTACTGACCAAAAGAAGTTCTCTGCTTTTTAGATGTGGCACGAAATCAAATTTGGCACTGTTGTCCTGTGATTACGTGCAATTTTATTTTGTTTCAATAAATCTGATTTGGTACGTATAGAAAAAAGGACTGAATCCGCATCAAGAAGTTGCCCGGAAGTCCCAGTGAGCAATCGAAGAAGGCTATATAGGAACCGCAAAGCGACTGTGTAGACCTGAATTATTCCATTTGGCTGTACCCAAGGAATATCCCCTGTGAATGATTTTCTGATTTTCTAGGACCTTTGTGCGGGTGAATTTTTCTTGCTATATGTGTACACATCAAAGCTCCAGTATCAGAGTTTGTGCATTTCGGCACAAGTGTTTGTGACACAAAAGTTTTACGATGCTATTTTCCTCCTATACTGAAATAGTTGACTGTTGGAGCCAAGAAAATCTTCCCACATCTTCACACAGTATTTAGATTTGTAGGTATGTATTTATATCGTCCTATTCAATATATGAACGCTGCTTTTCGGCAATTCTTTTTGTGTTCACGGGGGGCAACAGAATTCTTCATGCATGCAAAACCATTTATTTCCGGATTTCCGTTTCTCTTTTCCTTTTCAAGATCTTTGTCATTTTGTGACTCTTCCGCTTTATGTGGCTCTTTCTTAGAAAGCATAACTCACTGTTGGCTGCGGACTAACTTTGGACGCATTTCGATTCTTGGATCTGCAGTTCAGTAGCTCCACTGCAGGAAGCTGAGGGGAAATAAAGAATGGAAAAAAATTTTCTGTTTACTTTGTCCTCAAGATGAAATACTTATGAACTCGCCATTGTTATTTATTTTGTTGTTATTTTTGCTCTTGACCGTTATTGCTGTTTTTCTGCAAGATTCTGAGTTGTTCAGCAAATTCGTTATCCTCCATATTTACTTTTATTGAAGACAGGTGGAAGATGGTAGTACCTATTACAGAGATGAAAGTAGACAACCAAGGGTATTGTGTGCTAATCGGGAGATTTTATTTAGTCTGCACATATTTAATATTTTATTTGCAGACATTGTCATTTGTACTTTAATAGCTAATACAGCTATGTCTCCATGTAGCTATATCCACAATATTTTTTTCGAAGTATCAACATGAAAGTAATGAAAAAGTTGCATTATAAGCACTTGGTTCTGTACGTAAGATTTTTTTCTGGAGAGTCCATTTTTATCATTCTAAGCTTAGTCGTGATTGCTTTGAAGTTATCAAACTCCGTATTTAAGAACAATATATGAAGCGCCTTGGGTGAGTTTTTGTAATATCTTCGGATGTGTTGTGTTTAAAATAAAGTAATAATGTCTTGGAAGATCTTATATCCGTAATTTTTAAATGGATTGTTTATTTATTAAAGTAAAATTAAAAAGCCAATTATTTTGGAACAAAACAAATGGATGTAATTGAGGTGTTTCTTTCGGTATAACTGAATTTTCATCGAAATCTTCGTGAAGATTATTAAATCACACATATAAAAAAGAAAAAAAAACTGTGTGGTTTATTCAGAGCAATTTGATTTAATTTATTATTAATGAAATGTAACTTATGTCTTCCTACACGCAATAATTCTGGAAGCGAGGGCAAAAGTATAATGACAAGTTATTTGGCTAAAGTGTGTAGAAGTTTTGATGATGGATGAGATTTTTCTTCAAATTCTCTACAAAATAAATAATATTGGGTAAAAGATTCTGGAAGAATAAATCCTAGATGACGAATCCCGGAATCAAATTAATTTAGAGAGACAAGTATGTTATCACTATTACTCTGCTAATAACGCCATGCATTTTGTTCCTTCGTTATATTTTATTAAGTTAAATGTGCCTGAATAAAAAACATAGGTAATACAGAAAATTGAAGATAGAATGATAAAGTGAATCCAAGAACAGCATCAAATGTACTATAAGCAATCCTCCAAACAGGATCGACCATCTGTATTTTCCGCAGGATTGGACAGAACGTATTTCAGTCAAATTCTCTAGATAGAATAACTATAAATTGTAGTAATATGGGCAGGAATATTTTGATTTTGAGGTTAATATGTATGTACATGCTGACTAACTGTCATAAATGACTGTAGATAGAAGGTGAAACGAGGGAACGGCTAGTGAAGAAAAGCAGAGTCTTAAAAGAATTTCGTTTGCCCGTCACATGTGGCTATTAGGGGCAGTCAGTAAGTGCTTTAACACCACGATGACAAGCGGTTTCGCTTATTGCTCTATACATATATTTAAAATAAATCCAGGTAATGCTACGAAACTATGTACAAGGAATAATATCTAATGGCAAATGATTTTGCACATACGTATTTCAATAACTCACCATTTCTATTGCAGGAGTGTGGCTGTGTGCGCTATCAGTCTGTATAATGATATACTACTTTAATTAAGTTTTAAACCTTTTTATATATACTAGAGCAAAATGGATTGGACATCTAAGATAATATTTATATATTTTTATCTTTTTTTTGTCGACAGTGGTATAAATCTTACAGACATTTCATGTACTTAACTATAATCTTGACTAGTGGTAAAAACTTTAAAAATAATAATAACAGTGTAAAAATAAAAGCAAGAAAGAAAAAACCAAAAACAAAAATTGAGTATAATAATATGCATACGTATTTCAAGAGTTATGACTTTTTTGAAAGTTGTACTAGACATTGTCAAATTAACAAGATGATACACAGAATTAAATTGAGAAATACAATTTGAGATTACTTCATAACTACCATAATTAGTTCTATGATGTGATTCATAAAGCAAGCTCCTCGGACGTATAAGTCTCCCTAGAGAGTATATAAAAATTAATGACAAGAGCTAGAGCCACTTTATTTTATATGAGAGAATATCTTTAATAAAAAGGGCACTGTCTTCTGAGTTCTAAAGTCGACATACCCAAAAGCAGGCACCTTGTACGATACTGAGGAGTAGTATTAGCTCGAAAATGAGATTTAAATAAAGCAAATTTAGAAAATTATCTCTGAACACCAAATAGCGGATACATACTCAAGTACAGACCTCACTAAAGAAAAATAAAGGACTTTCAAAGTACCCAAATCACTAAATTCTTTAGAATTCCGTTTTAAGAACTCCAGGTTTCTGTTTGCTCTAGAAACAATCGTTTCAATGTGGGGGACAAAAGATAATTTTCTATCAAATGTAACCCCCCAAATCCTTCACCTCACTAACTATACGAAGAGGATTATTGTTGATTTTATAATTAAATATGACTGGATTCACCTTCCGATGGAAAACGAATAAATTAAATGTAATTAAATCAGAAAAATTTAAGTAAAGCTTGTAAAAACATAGAAATGAAGTGTAATGAAATAAATCATTGTGGCCTCACCACAAGAGAAGCTATTCACACATAGAGGGCACTGCGTAGGCTAAAAACCAGTGGATAGTAGCGTAGCGGAGACTGGTAGATTGTGTGCGGCTTGTTCTGGTCGACTCTGTAGAGACGCCAACTTTCTTCGTGACTCGCCAAAAATTGTCTTTTTAAAAATTACTAGATTTACTAAAAGTAAAAAGAGAAAGTGTTTATTGCTCCCTAAAACTAGTTTCATAGAGAATAGGGCCACTACACTACTGCTACCCGACAAACCGAAGCGTCCCCCCCCCCCACGTGAGTCTTTCCCAGGGTAAGGCTCGTGCGACATCGCACCATATACCCGACTGGAGCAATTGTGTAGCTCCGACTGGAGCAATTGTACAACACCACACTACTTACGCTGGACATCGCACGGCCAGTGTGTGCACGTTACATGCACGGGAGAATCTTGGAAAAGCCACAAATTGGATTCGTTCAGTACTAAGGCACAGCGAGCAGATAACATGGAGAGATTAAATTGTAACAATATAATTCTGCTAAATCTACGCTGGACGGCCTCAATCTGTAATTTCTATGAGGAGCAAAATGGGTCTCGAATGTTTTGAAGCATCAAGCGTGTCGTTATCCAGCGCTCGTTGAGTGAAGTCCTCTTCAAGGAGCGGTGCTGACATTAATCTTCAAGACAGGTCATGACAAGGGGACGTAATGGCAGGTTCAGACCTACAGGTGCAGTGGCAGTGTACAGTGTCTAGTGTGGTGTAATTATAGAGTAGCAAAAGAAATAATGTTTAAGGAAGTACTATAAGTGAGACCTATTTCGGATCTCGTTTGGCTTAGGTGGAAGTGGAATCTACATTTAGATTAAGAGATGTGGATTTCACTGAATTAAATGAAATTTTGAATAAAATGAATAAGACAAGAGATTATAATCTACTGAATGTTGAAATATTGAAAGAAAATGTTGCCAGTTAAGGACCAGCGCTTTTGCATATTATTAGTAGATCATTCTATAGTGAGGAATTTCTTGGGAATTGGAAAAAAATATGATGTATTACCAATTAAGAAAGTACAAAATTCAAATAGATGTGAAAAATATAAACCTATAAATATGATGAAAATATATGAAAAGATTTTAGAAAAAGCAGCCAAAATACAAATGGAAGATTATATTGAGAAAAATAATATTATAAATGAATATCAATCAGGATTCAGGAAAATACATTCTTGTTATACGGCCTTAAACTTTACTATCCAGAAATAGAAAGAAGAAATCGATAAAGGCAATATCATTGTTACGGATTCTTAGACCTGAGAAGAGCTTTTGAGACCGTGGATCATGATATATTATTAAAAAAAACTATGGAAACATGGGTTTAGAGGAGAGGAGCACGAGCTGTTGAAGAGCTATCTAACGACGTACAAAAGTGTATGACTTAATATATCAAAAAATTGAAGTCAATATTGGAGTGCCACAAGGATCAGTACTAGGAGCTTTGTTCTTTCTGCTTTATATTAATGACATTGGCAATGTGGTTGAAAACTCAAAGGAATGCTTGTTTGCGTATGATACTCTTGGGTACATAACTGGCAATAATTATGATTCCTGTGTTAATAAGTTGAATGATGATCTGAGCAAAGTAAACGAATGGTTAATTATGAACAAATCAAAGTTGAACGTGCAAAAAACTAAAATGTTAGTTATGAATGTTGGAAATCTAAGAATGTATGGTGAAATTATATCAAAATTAGAAGAAATAAAATATTTGGGTGTTGTAGTAGATTAGAATTTAAATTTCAAAAATCATGTTAACTCTATTTGTACAAAAATTTCCAAAAAAGTATTACGCTACAGTCAGCAGTACTAATTTATAACACCATAGTTGTAAAAAGAAATAAAAACTGTTCTTTAATGAAACGCCGGTTCCTATTTTAAGACTTTTATTAAATATAAATTATAAATCTGTGGTGACTGTAACCGCAATGAAGTCCGTGAACAACTAAACTAGTAACAAACAATTTCTTCAATTTTACTCTACCTCTAATAACTACTACAGTCTAATTATTATGGATATGTATGTGTATGGAAATACAAATAGAATTCATGATTGTATTATTTTTTCTACATCCTCCGGACGGCGGTTAATTAGGCTGCACCTCCAGTGGATATAGTAATTGAACAGGGCGCTTAAATTTTGCCCCGTTTGGCAGGCGAATTTGACAGGAACGAACTTTACCGTCACGGCCTGGATAAACTTCTTCGATCACAGCTAACTTCCAAAATGTTCGGGGTAGTGACGAATCGTGCAGCAAAACCACTTGTCCAATATTCAGATCAGAAGAAAAGTTCCGTCTTTCGTGATGTAATGATCGCAGTTGTTGCAGATACTCGCTGTGCCAGCGTTTCTTAAATACACTAAGAATACGAAAACGATCCTTCCATGCCTGGCGTAACTTACTGTCCGTAAGTCCATCGGCCTTATTATCACGTAGATCTAATGTCAACGGGGCAGCATTCTGAAGAAAATGCGCTGGTGTTAAAGGTGATAAATCTAACGGGTCCTCTCCTACATACGTCAATGGCCTACTATTTACAACACCCTCAACTTCGATAAGAAGGGTTTGAAGTTGATCTTGATTTAAGGAAGCTCGTTTTATCGAAGCTTTCAACGATCCTTTAATAGTTCTTATGAGCCTTTCCCAAAATCCCCCCCACCAGGGGGCACGTTCGACAATGAACTTCCAAGAAATTCCATGGTCACTCAAAAATCCGTGTAGTTCTTCTGCGTTGATGAACACTTCAAGTTTTCGTAGCTCTATTGAGGCCCGTTTAAAGCTTTTTGCGTTATCCGAATACACTATTTTTGGTACTCCTCGTCTAGCAATGAATCGTCGTAGACCCAAAAGACAACTCTCTGTTGATAAGTCTGGTGTCAATTCTAAATGAATGGCTCTCACCGAGGCACAAGTAAACAGCATTATATAGTATTTCTTTGTATGTTCGCTCGTAATATTCTTGACGTACAGTGGTCCCGCGAAATCTACTCCGATGGCAAAAAATGGCCTATACTGAATAAGTCGATCCCGTGGAAGCGGTGCGAAGGGTTGAGAAGCTGGTTTGGCTCTTAAATACTGACAAACGATGCATCTTTTAATAACATTTCGAATTATTTGGCGACCCTGTGGAATCCAATATTTCTCCCTTAATCGGGTAAGTACTAGGGCGCTCCCTCCGTGAAAAGTTCGGTCGTGCATGTCCTTCACAATAAGCAATGTTATGTGCGATGCCTTTGGCAATATTATAGGGTGTGCCCTGTAGCTTTCAGTATATATAAGTTGCAGTCGGCCACCGACACACAGATAACCAGCATCATCTAAAATTGGATTTAGCGTTAATAATTTAGACGTTGTAGGAATACCTCTGCCCTGATGAAGTGCTAAAATTTCCTGGTTGAAATTCAACTTCTGAGCAAATCCTATCCAATATTTTTTAGCTCGTTGAATTTCCTCAGCTGACAAAAAAATCGTATGTGACGTTGAAGCTTTTCTGGCGATATCAAGGATCCGCAGTATGTACGCAGTTACTCGCAGTAGTCGTTTCCAAGTACTATAATTTTCGTATTGTAGTAATGGTGGAGTCTCGATAACTGAAACTGCCATTGTTGGTTCATCGTTCATAGTAGCTGAAAATAAGCTTGCTGATATAAGAGGAGCTACATGGTCTATATCCACATGAGGCCAATCTGCTTGGGTTTTTGAAAGCCACTTCGGTCCATCTATCCACCGTGCTGCATTCAATAATGACATTCCACTAATGCCTCTCGTTAATAGATCTGCTGGATTTTCGGTGCCTGGACAATGTCTCCAGCAAGCTCGGTCAGTCAATGTTTGTATCTCTCTGACTCTATTGGATACATATGGCTTCCATCTTTTAGCATCACCAAAAATCCAGTGAAGTGTGATTTTAGAGTCGGTCCAAAGCCATACTTTATCAGGAGATATTTGTAAAGACTGATGTAGATAATTTAAAAGTCGTGCCCCAATCAACGCTGCGGTTAATTCAAGTTTTGGTAGGGTTACTTCCTTTGTGCCATTCTCCTTCAAAGGTGCCACTCTGTTCTTTGAACAAAGGAATTTAACAGAAATACCTTCCTGAATATCAACAGTTCTTATATAGGCAACAACACCATAAGCGTATAAGCTTGCATCCGCGAAAATGTGAATTTCCTTGTAAACTACTTCAAATTTTGTTAATGCGCAGCGTGGTATAGCCATTTCTTTGAGCTGGATCACGTCAGTACTGCAGGCATTCCATACACTTAAGAGATCGTTTGGCAAACGTTCATCCCAACCCAGTTTAATACGCCAGATATTTTGGAATAGAATTTTCATACGCACCACACAGGGACCTAAAATTCCAATCGGATCATATATCTTAGATATTACCTGCAATATATTTCGCTTCGTGCTAAAAAATCCTGGCGATTCTATAAATTTTCCCACAGGTTCCAAATCCACAGCTAATTCATCGGTAGGTATGTACCACCGAATTCCTAATACCTTCTGAGATTCTGGGGGTTTTTCTTGGGTTAAAATTAGACGTCGGATATCTACATCATTCGAATTCCACTTATGGAGAGTCATAGATACTTCTTTCATCATGATGACTGCTTCCTTATACAATCGTTCGGCTGATTCCTTACTATCAACACTAGTAACTAGATCATCCATATAGAAACTGCTCCGAAGTACTGAACAGGTATCAGGAAACCGGTCATTTTGCATATCCAAATGCCTTAAAATCGCTGCTCCCAACAGAAAAGGGCTACAGGTGACTCCAAATGTAACCCGTGTCATGCGATAAATCTGCAAAGATGGAAGGTTATCAGTGGAATTTATTTTGTCATTAAACCAGAAAAATCGATGGCTGTCGCGATCTTTTTCATTTAGCGACACTTGTAAGAAGGCCTTCTCGATATCAGCCACGATTCCGATCTTTCCACATCGAAAATTTAAAATAATTTTCAGAAGGTCTGGCAGTAAATTTGAGCCAGTTTCCAAATGCTCATTAAGCGACAGCGAATGCGGTGCGTGCGCCGAGGCATCAAAGACAATACGCACTTTCGTCGTGGATTTATCGCTTCGATACACTGGTCTGTGTGGCATAAAATAAACACAATCACTCAAGCTTGATGCTGGTGCCCTTTCGGCAATACCATTCAGAAAAAAATCTTGCATTGCTAAATCGTATTCAATTAATTTACCTGGTTGCCTTAATAGCTTTTTCACAAGAGCATGAAATCTAAACAATGCGCCACTTCGGTTATCGTTCAACTTTTGATTAACTGGTTTCCAGGGTAAATCGGCCACGAATCGATTTCCAACACGATTGACACAAGCATTCACATCACAAACACTTTCAGTGCTATCTCTTTGTACTATGCCTATCGTCTCCAGATCCCAAAACTTCTTAAGTTCTTCACTAATACAAACAGACATCGCATATGCATTTTCTACATTTATTCCTTGAGCGCAGGTTGGCGAAGGGCCTTGCAATGTCCACCCAAACAATGTATTTATCGCTGTTAATTTTTCAGATATGCGTTGACATTCGCCTGTTGCAAACTGCCAATAAGTATCAGCACCTATAAGCACACTAATACCTTCTTCGAGAACTCTATCCATTAATCGCGCGTCTGCCAAAGTAAAGTTTTTCAAAGTGGGGTCATCTGCATTTGGCATTGCAAGAACATCAACACATATTTCTGGCACCTCCACGACATTTAAAACAATTGTTCTGCCGTCATGCTGACTACGAAGCATAACACGCACTCGCTTGAAGAGCTGAGTTGGTGTCCGTTTTTCACTTCCAAAGGGAAGCACACATAGATTCTGTGTACCCACAATAGGCAAATTCAACTTGCGGGCAATGCTAGACTTAATGAACCATATTTGACTGCCGCCATCCATGATAAGTCGAATGTACAATGAAACCTTTGCATCTGGACTAGCTGCAAATACACACGCGGTTTGCAAGAAAACGTTGGTGTACTTTGGAATGGTATTAGTCATACAGAGATTCAAAGCTTGTTGCGGTTGATGTGTTAGCGCTGCTGTATTATTGTTTCGATGATCGATTGGTGTTTGTTGTACTACTTCCATTTTTTTACTGTATTCGGGATCACACATACAGGTAGCGTGGCGATTGTTGCATTTCTTGCATGTGAGTTTTCCACTTCTGCAGATCTTTGAATTGTGTCCACGTTTGCAACAGCGAAAGCAACTGCCGTCCCGTTTCAGCATAACTTTGCGTTCCATTAAAGTTTGGGGGCTGCTGCAGTCCTTTGTGTTATGACTAGACGATTTACAAAAGAAACAAGAAATTTCGTTTGTGCTTGCGGCGAATAATCCTACAGCTGTTTTTACGGTTTTTGTAATTTGAGTCTGACTTGAACCTGATTTAGCTTCACGGGCCTTTTCTAAAGATTCGACCTCTCTTTTTAAGAATCGTAAAATGTTTTTTACCTGATTATCGCCAACAAAAGCAAGAGATGATGCCGAAGTAATAGAAGATGTATCGGTTTTATCATCATCATTATTTTCTGGTTCGTCCACGACCTTATGGCTTGCTGCATTTTCCGACAGATTATCGAAAAAACGGTGAAAATCCACACGTAGCTCGTTAGGTAAACAACGTAATAAAATACCCTTTAACATTACGTAATAACTCGTAGAGGAAACTCCCAGGGCTGTTAAAGATCGTGTACAAGATGTGACGGAATTATATAGGCGCCTGAGTCCAAATACATCTGCTCTTGAATTTACAGGTTGAAGAGATAGTAAACGCTGCATAGTTTGATCAACAATTTTGTCCGTGTCCCCGTACTCTTCTTTTAGCATTGCAATCGCACTATCGTAACAGGCCTCTGTCGGAGTAAATCCCGCTCTTCCAGTTAGCAACGATTGCAGATAGTTAAACTTGTCAACAGCACTTAAGGAATGATTCTCATGTACCGTTGACTTATATTGTTCCCAAAAGGGCATCCAGTCACGAGAATCACCAGAGAATTTTCTTAGTTGCAATTTCGGCAGCTTTAGAGCAGGAGACATTTCTTTCGGCAAACTTGTAGTAATGTTGGCATTGCTGGGTTCCAAACGACTTAAGCGCTGACGTACCTTAGTGATTCTCTGGTTAAGTCGAGTTATCGCAGCCAGTGCCTTGTCGTCGTACTCTGCTATAGTTTCCGCTTCTCTATCAAACTCCTCAGGCTTAATGGATGAGCGGACTTCGAGATTAGCTTTCCTCAAGTTATCAAGGGCTGCCTTGAGACGATCCAAATGCACAATTAATTCCTCTTCCATAGACTCCAGCTTATTTACATTATCAGTGATCTGAGCTTCGCCTGATTGCAAATACTCCGTTGCACTTTTAACAATTTTTGTAACTTGCCCGCGATACGTTGCACGGCTTGCGAGTTCCATGATCGTTCCGTTAACCGATTTTCAACTATCACGTATCAATAATTCAGTCACCACTGTTAATTTCGATTTTAATAAAAGTTCGTTCCGATCCACGTTACGTCCCGGGTTTCGGCACCAAAATGTAAAAAGAAATAAAAACTGTTCTTTAATGAAACGCCGGTTCCTATTTTAAGACTTTTATTAAATATAAATTATAAATCTGTGGTGACTGTAACCGCAATGAAGTCCGTGAACAACTAAACTAGTAACAAACAATTTCTTCAATTTTACTCTACCTCTAATAACTACTACAGTCTAATTATTATGGATATGTATGTGTATGGAAATACAAATAGAATTCATGATTGTATTATTTTTTCTACAATAGTAAAACCTCATTTCGAGTACTACGTAACTATTCTGTTTACAATAAGTAGCGAAGCATTTTCTCGTCTGTAGAAAATACAGAATACGGGTAAGAGAATTATACTACGATGCAGAAGCTATACATCAGTGAGAAGAATGGAATCATTAAAATGGATGAGTCTCAGGCAAAGAGTGTTTTATAATGTGTTATTCTTTACATATAAAATTACAAATGGTTACTTACCAAATTACCTTAGAGATAACTTAATGTATGTATGTATCGGATTGACAACCCTATAGTTTAAGAAGTGCACTCGAATTTTTACTGTTTTCATACAGATTGTTCGTGTTCGGAGATTAATGCACTATTCAGATTTATTTAAACCATTAACAAATGAGTTTAAATTTTAAGCAAATAAACTTAATCCTTAAATAAATGACTTTAATAAACTCTTAAAAAATAAATTTAAACCTTGAACAAATAATTTTAAACCCTTAACAAATAAGATTATATTTTATGTTTAAAATATTTTATCTCAAGTTAAATAAGCATTTCATATTTTTTTTTTTTTAATTTTGAGTGCATGTATAATTTGCAAGCCAGCGCGTAGCCTCTACCCGATGGGACCTTAGTAGTAAGGTTATTTCGTTAAGGTTATTGTGTAAAGTCAAATAATGTTAGTTTGTAAGTTTGTCTAATAAGATTGGAGTTGTAATCAGACAGTAGTGCGAAGAGTTCATCCCATATCACATATTCTTCCGAGACGGCATTAAATCTAATTATAAGGAGAAAAAAAAACAGACAAGAAAATGTACGTCCTGGCAGTGTTCTTAGATCTAAAAAGGGCCTTTGAAATGGCCTTTAAAAAACTTATATGAATATGGAATCAAAAGTAATGCGATAATATGTTCTGAAGATTACATAAGTGAACGGTGTCAGAGATCAAGGATTAGTGGGACCCTGTCATCGCTTAAATATAATGGACTTGGAGTACCTCAAGGCTCCGTTCTTGGAGTTTAATTGTTTCTTATATACATAAGCCGATATAAATGACCTAATAAGTTTCTACGAGACAAATCTTTTTGCATATGACGCACTAATGTATATTGAAGGTAAAAGCTTAATTAGAACAATTGTGTCTGTGGTTTATGAAAAACAAATTGAAGTTAATTGTGAAGAAGACCAAACTTTTGACTATTAAATTAGGTTAAGAAGTGAAATATCTAGTAGTGATAGTGGATAGAGATTTAAGATTTAAAATCCATATTGACTATTTATGTGTTTAATACAGATACATAATGCGATTATTAAACCTCACTGTACTGTACTGCTCGATAATTATATATTTAACTACTCAAGGTAATTTATTTATTTATTAGTCGCTTAGCAAGATAGATTACAGAGCAAACTCCTATTAAAAATACTACCTTAAAGTTAGACAAGCAAGTGAAAAGTATTTTAAAAGCAAAAGTACAAAGAAGAGAAGAAATCTAAAAATACAAAAGCACAAGTAACTAGTTGTACGGAACTAAACTTCAACAGAATAGAAAATCAATCAAAGTGCAATACATTAGAAAAGAAAATTAGAAATTCAAAATTACTTAGATTACAGTTAGTTTAAGTATCAACTTACAATATAGTGTAATTACAGTACTGTATCAGTCTTATTAATTAATTAGGAGTGGCCAGGAAAAGCACAGAGGGAAAAACTAAAGAGGAGTGCTTAATACGAAAAATGAAACTGAAAACCCGGCTAAACAGAAAAAATAGGGCAAAGCAATATGTGAAAAAGAACGGCGGATAAACCGATATTAATTAATGTCCGATCTCAAGCAGGATCAACCTTTTAAATGATAGGGAACCAGTATTGAAAATGTCTATGTTGTTAAATCTTTTGTGTTCTGAAAATGGGCGATTTTTCTTTTATGTTTGTTCTGCAGGCAGGTACTTTGAAAAGGGGGATATGTCTAGAACTACGGGGCGGTATATGAAAATCGGTAAGGGAAAGCAAAGAAATGCAAGATATCTGATTATTAAGGATTTTATATAAAAACAATGTATCTAAAAATGTTCTTCGGTTTTCAAGTGTAGACAAATTGAGTCTGCGTAATCTCTCGGTGTATTCCACGGATGTGCTATCTAATTTGAATAGTGTAATTCTGGTGAATCTACGCTGAACAGCCTCGATTTTCGATTTATTTCAGGAATAAAATGAATTCCATACTTGACACGCATATTTCAGAATACTTCGTACTAAGGAGTTAAAAAGAGTAATATATGAAAGCGCACACTTAAATGACTGAAAAGTACGGAAAATGAAACCCATTAATCGAAAAGCTTTGGGCGCAATGAAACTGATGTGTGATGCCAAGAGAAGCTAGAAGCTTACGATCAAAGATGATTCCCAGATCATTTAATTCATCAATATGAGACAGAGACGTATTATAAATTCTGTAGTCGAAGGATACACATTTATATTTCCAATGCAATTCTCTTGACACCATTTTTCTAATTGAAGAATATCCTTTGAAGAAGGACGCAGTCGGTAATGTTGTTAATAACCCTATGGCATCATCTGCATATAATAGGCAAGCAGATGAGAAGAGGGAAGGTAAGTCATTAATGTAAATGAGAAATATTAATGGTCCAAGTATGGTGCCCTGAGGTACACCGGAAATCTGTTGGAATAATGGGGACTGCTGACCGTTAAAGACTACGATATTTTCTCTCTTGGTTAAATAGGACGAGTGCCAGGATACGGTATCGGGATGGAGGCCCAAGCTAGCCCTTTTGGAAATACATAGCTTGTAGTTTATTTTATCAAATGCCTTGCTAAAGTCCGTATGATAGAGTCTAGCTGCTTGTGGTCGTCAAGGGCCCAGGCAATAGAGTCCGTAAACAGAGCTAGGTTTTAAACTGTGGATCGACCAGGTAGAAATCCGTGTTTGTGTTCCGAAATATTTGGTTTGGTTAGTTGAAGTAGTTGGTTGTATATCGCTTCTTCAAATATAAGTGCAAGTGCATTGGAAATAGAGATAGGACTATAGTTAGTAATAAGTTTTGGGTCACCTGATTTGAAGATGGGCATAACGAAACATTTTTTGAGGCTTGCAGGGTAAATTTGGCTGTTTATGGAAAGATTGAGTAATTTGCAAAGAGGTTCTGCAAGATTGAGTGCGCATCTTATGAGCTGATGGGTGTACCATTTTGGAAAGCGATTATGTTTGTTAACTGCAGGTACATAGAAATTAATACCTTAATATAAAGTATCATAGAATCGTTCCAAGGATAGGTCAAGATTAGGTGAAAGAATAGAATAGAATTTTATAACTTATGCTGGAAAATAATGAGTTATATGCATCGTATGAAGTTTGGGGAGGTAAGTAAACACAGCATATATAAAGAGTAAAATTCCTTTCTTTTATGACTACCTAGATCACTTCGTGTGCAGATTCCATTACCTGCACTCGAAGAGAATTATAGTTACGTCTGACAGCTATAAGACATCCGCGACCATCCTTGTTATCCGTGAAATCCAAATTTCTGTACCTTCTATAAAGTAAATACCTGTCATGAAGAATTTCACTACTGTAGACATATGAATGTAAAAATGTTTCAGTAAAACATATAATATCGTAATTACTTGAAATCGCTGCTAAGCGGACATTTTCAGTTTTCGAACGTAGTCCCCTAACATTCTGGTAGTAGATATTCAAAGACATTAGTTAATAGATTGAGGCTGGTCAGTGTTTAGAAGGTTGCGCTTGATACGATCTAGACAGGATTCATTTTTTATAATATGAGGAGTTGTCTATCTTTTTCAAATATTTTTTGGAGTTCTTAACCCAAATATGCTTAAATCTGTTTTCATTCTTGATCTGCTTTTCTATATAAAATAGTAATGTTGAGCAAATCTTCAACACAAAGCAATGAGGATAATTTTGCGATGTAATAGATACATACCTATACACACCTATATCTAATGACATATCCGGATTACCACAGATTCAGTTATTGGTCTCACAGATAACAGTTCCTTATTTCTTCAAGTGGACTGGTTTTCAGATTGTTCAAGAGCCCGATATCGGTCTCATAGTGAACAGTTCCTGATTTCTGCAAGTGAACTGGGACTAACATTTCCCGTCACACCGATCATATCCACATGATGTATTGTCATCCCAATAAAACCAGCAAATTATATCTTCTGGATATGATATAAACCGAATGAAAATTCCAAAAATTGAATATGGAAATTAGAGATTTATATTTCGATCTTTATCTGCTCTACTAATTTGCCTGTTATAGTACATGCAGTTCTTACTCGTAGCATAGCCATTTTAAAATCTTGTTTAATCCCTGCAGGAAAATTACAAAATGTGGAAAAACAGGAACAGGAAAAAAAATGTTCGCCGCCGAGTGAAGGAATGCCTCACACAAAAGAAATCATGACTAGCCAAATGCAGATTTACTTAGAATGTTCTTAATTTCATCCGGCCCCCGTTCATAGCCTTAGAGATTTATCATACAAACAATTATACTTTCTACCCACTGAATTATTAGAGATATTATCAGCACGATGTATGTCAGCAGTTGAGGCAATTGTATAGATGTAAACATAGATCTTGAAGAAGAAAGAGTTTACACTTAATCGGTAACAGACTCCAAAAAATATAAATCCTAAAGCGGAGAAATATCTGCTCATAAGTAAATGTTCAACTTACAAGCTCTTTACAACTAATTAGTTATCTAGCGTTTATATGACATATCGTCGGTGACACTGCATAACGGTGAAACTAGCAATATCATAACTGCGTTACTGAATTAAGTATCAAATTCCAACTTGTTTTGTAAATCTTTTGTCTAAAATCCAAAAATATTATATTTCTCGTCATATGCCAGAGTTCAGTAGCAATAATTTTGTCATTTTAGTCGAAAAAATTGAACGAAGTTTTGTGTTTGCTGAAAACTTGATTTTGAGATTAACTTACACGGTAGTCTCGCGGTTAAGTGTATCAGAAACAATATAGCAGTATATTATTTTTTAAGTATAATATGTAAAGCATTCAAAGTTTTGGCGACATATATACGTGGTGGTCATTAAAATAGAGCCACGACTTTACATATGGTTCTTGTATAAATTTTAGAACAAATTTATACACTTACTCTTCCGTCATCTACGATATGAACTGAACAATAAGTTTAGTACAACACACTATGACTATTTCCTTTAAAGAGCATTTCCATTCTTTCGCGGAAACACACTTTCTGGAAACGTGTTAATTTTGCCTGGTCAGATTAATAGAGCCAACGTATTTATTTCGAGTGTTCTTGTTTACAGGAAATTCTTGCCAGCCTTTTTGCAATTGTATTATCAGGTAATAGTGAATATTATAAAAAAATATCAAATTTAGGATATATCCATTTCGAATTTTAGTGAAAATGGGACGCGCGATACATTGTTCTTTGGAGGAAAGAACAAAAATTTTAACTTTACGGGACGAAGGCAAATCTCAACGTGAAATAGCTAGAATCGTAGGCTGTTCGAAGAAATTGGTTGAAAATGCATTCAAACCTAAACCAACTGTGGAAAATCGCGGAGCAAAGAAAAAAACCACTGCCCAAACTGATCGACTCATTGCTCACATCTCAAAAAGAGATCCGTTCAAGTCTTCTAAAAACATTAAGATTGAATTAAATTTTGACGTAAGTGCACGTACTGTTCGCAGAAGACTTCAGGAGCACAGTTTAAATGGAAGAGTAGCCAGAAAAGTTCCTCTCTTATCTAAGAAAAATATTAAAAACCGGGTTAAGTTTGCTTCTGATCATATCAAGTGGGATGGTCCTGATGGCCTAAAACGGTGGAAGAATATCTTATGGACGGATGAAACGAAAATAAATTTATTTGGCTCCGATGGTCGAAATTACGTTAGAAGACCTCCGAACAAAGAATTCCTCCCACAATACACAAAAAAAAACTGTAAAACATGGAGGAGGGAACATAAAACTATGGGGATCGTTTTCTTGGTACGGAATCGGACCAATTTATTGGATAAAAGAAAATATGGATCAACATGAATATATTAATATACTCGAAAATATTATGCTCCCGTTTGCTGAAGATAATATGCCATTAAAATGGACATTACAACAAGATAATGATCCGAAACATACATCTCGGTTTTACCGTGGCCTTCTCAATCGCCCGACCTCAATCCGATTGAGAATCTATGGCAACAATTAAAAAGTGCTGTTGGCAATTACAACGTAATCAATAAAGCACAATTATGGGAGGTTGTTCAAAAGGAATGGGCGTCCATTTCCATCAAACGGTGTCAGCAGTTAGTCGATTCAATGCCCCGACGCTGCAGAGCCGTACTCAAAAGTAAGGGTCAAGCTACTAAATACTGATTAAATTTAAATAATTGAAACGGAAATATGTGATTTGATATTTGATTTTGTAGAAATCATAACGAAATATGTAGTGGCTCTATTTCAATGACCATAGAAATTTACTTACTTTTGCTTATTATAATATTTTTCTTTTTTTAATGAGTGCCTTTTGATACTTTCTTTGTGTTATATTTACATACTTGGAATATATGTTTTGTTGCTAGCTATTTTTTTTTATGCAAGTTATTTCAATTCTCACCGAACATTTTATTGTGTTATAACCAATGGCTCTATTTTAATGACCACCACTATATAACAGAAGAACAGATAGATACGTCAGACTCATTTACTCATGCTATGTTATCTTCTATAACCCAAATCTTTGACATTCTACAAGGAATTCGGCATTTTTACCTTTTTTTATTAGTCGTTCTTAATATACATAGACGTTATTTATTTGAATGCTTCTCCCTGTTTTTTTCTGACCACTAACAAGTGCAGACATCTTATAAATATAATAAATTAATGGAAAATGTTCATTGCCTTTCTGTAGCTAAATTAACCATGCTATAAAGCCATTCCCCCAGCACCATTTATTCTTAAAATAAAATTAATAGCAAACCCATAAGTACCCATATGGTGTACGAAGAAATACTTTAGAAACCATCAGTAATTAATTTTTCATTTCATAATTACCTTCCTGCAAATTAATTTACATTCTCTGACGCTATGATCGATAATTAGGTAACGAAACCCCCGCCTTCTATTCTTACAAGAACAACCTGGTACTGAACGTATGGGCTTCTTTGAGTAACAAGGTTTACCCCAAATGTCTCTCTAATTGCTATTCTATGTCCCTACGAAATTGCCAAATGTGTCGGGTGATTCTTCCCTCCACATGTAAACTCTTTTGGGGTTGATTTACGTGACATTGAAATATTAACCCCACCGAGCGTTGTCGGTAGCATAGAGAACAACCCTTGGTTGAGTTTTTTATACAGAATTTGAATATGACGAATCATCGCGATAAGCTAATTCCATCATCCGATTAGCTAATAGACCTGTTCTTCACTAACGACGGCTATTGTTCACCAGTCTTCGTGCCCTGTGATTTAATTGCTTATCCTGAACTCAAATCCAAAGGTATACGTAGTTAGCAGTCGTTGTGCATATAGACGACAACATCGAAAACATGGTTGAGGGTTAGGGGTATTTCTGTATTGCACAGAGTAAGTATCGCACAAATCAGGGAGGCTGGAGTTTGGGTGCATCTGATCAGAACGATTATTGACCAAACGCTTGACACGTGGCCAAATGGACTTAATGACCTTTTTATCAAAATTTGCGATAAATGTTGACGACTATCCGTTTGTTCAATATTCGCAGCTATTGCTGCAAGGTGCAGGGAACAATTGTATGATGGCGCATTATTGAAGGCTTCCATTCAAAATCATATAGTCGTGAAATCGCAAATTCAGGACACAAGCTGTGAGGGTCTTTATTTCATCCGGTCGGGCTATATCTTTTCATCCACAAGAAGTCTTGATTCCAACTTCCTTTGATTTTCTATGTGGAAAAATCCGCATAGGTGGAAAGTGTTGGCTACAAATCCCACTGCGAACGTGTTCGTTAAACTCTTGGGTGAAGGTCAAAAACTTCTGCCAGGAAATTTATTTAGAAAAAGCAAACCTGTGGAAGGATCAAGAATATAATCTTATTTGGGGCAGTGTAGATAGACACAGAAGTAACAATATTGGATGAGCCAGCACATCTCACCAGAATAGTAAAGTTCCACAGATGTGAAAGTATCCCTCTGTGCTCCTATGGCGAGTATTCATGTATGTTGTGTTGCTCAATGTACGACTCCATGATGCAATAAATGCCCTCTGTTTGGAAGTGTTTTTTGCTATCTGTTTGTGCCCCACTGAGTTATTTCGGCTCCAAGGGTGAGAATTATAATCGCTCGCTTTTGTTTTATTGCTCTCGCCAAATTTCTTTCGCTTTGGAAGTTTGCAATCAATTTTTTTCTCAGGACAGTTTCCTTTAATAAAACTTGATTCCTCTCTTCCTAATGAAAAAGTAGATTGAGTAGGGTAAGATTTGTGCGGCTAAAAAAAGTTGAGGAAAGTTAACGCCCAAGTTCGGATATTGTCGTCTCAGAATACTACTGCAGGGATTTAATATGTCTGCAGTACGAGATTAATGTTTAATTATAAGGCATTAGGGTTTTAGAGGGATAAATAATTATCCTTTTCACAATGAAAAGTAAGAAAACTACTCCAGTTCGGTCATACTAGAGTAATAAAAATGATTCAAACAGCATTAAAATAGATATAAGCTCTAACATACGCAGTATGCGTATCAATGGATGGCGTAACTTTAATTTACCGGAAACATTCGGTTGTTTTCGAATCTGATATTAACGGTAGATCTAAAAAATTAAGCTTCCATATAAAAGGTTACTTAACGTTCCGGAAGTAGCGAGCGGTCTGTGGGTTCTCACCAATATTATTTCCCTTTTATTTTTCTTGTAAACGAATCTATTTCTATGAGCTGCTGTGCATTCCTGGGAAAGCAGTAGACGTTGACGGTAGTCAGTCGCCAACTCTACTCGCATGTGTTTGTGTGCTGTAGCTTGCGGTCTCACAGACCGCACGAGGCACGTGTAAGATAGAAAAATGTTAATGTTTTCCAAAACAAACAAATCAGAAAAAGAAAAGCTGTAATTCATAATTAATTGGGTGTATTGTTAGCATGAATATTTGAGTTTTTCTTATATGTATAAAAAGTTAAGATGTCGTTCTTTCAGAAAATAAGATAGTTATTTTATATTTTGAAAACAGTTATATACTATACTTGCAGTCCCGTAGACCGCATGCCACTGTTCGTGTGCTGCCGGGCAGTGTCATATCCGGAAGGTTAAGTTTGAAAATCATAAATTCCAGTAATTTGTCTTTTGCCCTTTGGAAAATAATAAAATAGTTTGTAAGAACTGTCAGCTATTTGCATTCATAAGTTCTCCTTAGCAGCAGTAGCATCATTTTTGACACCGAGCCTTTTCTATAATAAAGTTTTCAATAAATAATTTTTTACTATCGCATATTTTAAACACACCAAGAATTGCCTTTTCTATAGTAAATTTTTTAAACAAATTTTACTTATCTATAGTTAATTTTTTAAAAAATAATTTTTTACTGTCGTAAATTTTAAATTCATTTAATAGCTTTCAATAAAAACTCTAAACGGACTTAGGGCATGATTCTGATCTTTTGTCGTAGCTTAGGCGTATATTTTAGTCACATATTTTGACATTTCATCACAAATTTGCCGTACTTTTATATTCACCATATTCATTTTGATTTATCTTTTTCATCAACCATGAAATAAATTAATATGAATTCGCAATGAATAAACGACAGAATATACATATGTACTCTTAAAGGTACGACAAATTAGTCAACTGCTTCAGAGGTTGTGACAAGAATTATAAATGGATATTCTACTCCAACGTAGAGCAGTATAAGTGCTTAAAAATAATATTTTTGAATTTGTAATATGAAGTTTAATTTTCACTTCATCTACGTAATGCAAGGTTTGCTGAATTTAATAAAAACACAAAAAAAGCAGTGAAAAATTTCATTTAATTTTATTTCAGATTCTGACATTAAAGTACGACAAAAGATGAGAATCACCCAAGGGGCCAATTTCGTAAAACTTGGCAAGTGCGACAAATGACAATTTGATAAAAGTCTTCCTGACAACTGATAATTTGGCGCAAAATTTCGACAAATTAATAGATTTTCAGTTTTATAAAAAAACTGTAATGACCGGTATTTTTTCGAGAGTTATCACGGTTTTTTTGTCCACTTGTCATTATAGTCTTTTATGAAACAACCGCAATTTTACAAACGGACAATATTGTTATGATATTGGTAAGAAAATCGACAAGGAAAGCGATATATGTTAGAAACTGAGTGAAACTGATAAGTAAAGTACAAGACAAATAAGTTTATGATAAACTTATTTTGATAAATACAAAGAAGTAAATACAAGATGTATGAACACCATGAAATAAAATAATATTTCTATTTCAGATATCAATAAAATATATTAAAAAAACTTTTAAAATAAATAACTTTTGTAAATAAAATGGAGTAAAAAGTAAAAAATATTTTTTTTTGTCAGTAATATAAACAAGAGAAGTTTAATGCAAAATAAAAAATGCTACAAGTCAGATTAAATCTTAAAAGCAATACGATAAGTATGAATGATTTTCATAGGTATGAGAGTGTCCAAAGGTACTCTATTCTTTCACCTAGACCTAGACTGTGGCCATTGGAGGTGGTTTCGTTAAAGAAGAAGATCTTGTGCTAGTGTTTTTTTTTATGGTTTATGTGGTAAATATTTTCACGCTTCTGCTTGAAACGGAGCTCCAGAGCACCTACTCTTGGACGTATTACTTGCACCGAATGCTCGGATATTAAGCCCTGCAAGACTTTAAGGTTTTTAAAAAGTACCGAACGTCTTGACTCTCTCTCTTCGGTTAAGTCTCTCATTGTGGATCAATTTAATAGCTTATCTATGAACTGAACTGATCTTGAAGTATTTTCCGAAGACTTTAATACCTTAAATGGTAAAATTGACAAGCTGCTTAATCCTGTTTATGTACTAAGCACTACACTCCTCGAAAAGTCACATATCCTATCTCTAAAGATTCAAAATTTGTCAGACGCTCTAGTTGATACTCATGCACTCTCTTCCAAAATTAACTCACCATCTCTCTCAGAATCCAAACAACACGCTACTAATTCCAGTCTTGGTCATCTACGGTTTCAGAGAACTCAAGGCAACTGATGCGGTTTCTTCGAAGAAAAAACACCATCAACATATATAGACGATTTTAAAGTAGACATTTCAACGGTTTAAATGAGTCTGTATACAATACTTAAATCGAAAAAAAAAACACCAATAAAGTTTCCCGTGGAAAATTTTGGTTCTTTTTTCGAACATTATAAATATATCGCAAACTACTTGTTTTCCAGATTCCAAAAAAAAAAATAGTGTTTATTCAATTAAAAAAGGTATACGTTTACAAAATTTCATACAATTTGAATTATATTTACGAGAGAAAAAAATAAAAAACCGAAAAATTGGCTTTCCTCCATTTTCTCGAAAAATTTGAGGTTATGCCTTATATCAAAGTTTTAGATATTTTTATTATCTATAATTTTCGTGAAGAATATTTTCCGTTAGGAAGTCACATTTCACCGAAAATCGCAAAACACCACTTTAAACCCCCAAACGCCCCCCATTTCGCAATTTCACTTTATCATGTGTTTAATTTTTGTTTTTCTCTAATTATAACCTGAACTAAATTTCCAGCTGGTCCTTGCCTGTAATTAATTTTTTTCTTTTAATAAAAGTATTGGCAGCAGTCTATATAATTCTTCCACCCTATGCGGATCGCTTGAAGCTTTTAAATATACACTTCTTTGAGAAACGTCGCATGGTTGCCAATGTAACTTTTGCGTATCAACTCTTAAACGCGAATATTGATTCCCTTGTTAGTTAATAATGTTTCTAATCATGTTTTAAAAAAAAGATAAATATTTACTTTTGTTGTTATATTTAATATTTTTTACTTTTCTTGTTCTATGTTGCATGTCATTTTATCTGGTGTTCGGTTTATGTTTATTTTAACATACTAATAATAACACAGACTAAATTATGAAAAAAATGTATTGTTAACCGCTTATCTAACACGTTTAAGTCCAGCGAGCTTGTGTTAAGCTGGTTCTGATTGTCAAAATATTAATGGAATTCCTGTTTCTTTAAAGAGGTAGGGAATAAAAGCGGTAGCATAAGCTGATGATGTAGCCATCTTTGGATTAGTTCCTATCGACGATTAGAGAACTAATTCAAAGATTATTGTAAAAACTTCTTAACTGGGCTAAAATTTGTGGTCTGGGCCTCAATCTTAGATACTAGATTCTGAGTTAATTTCAGGATAAATGTGAGTGAACGCGTCAAAAAGGTGACCATTGCACTGTATACATGCAAGAAAACTAGAAATACAACCGGCATCGTGCACTGGATGTACACCCGTACTACGGGTCCTATCGTCAACTATGGATTCTTGGCCTGGCGGAGTGCTCTAGATAAAGTGACTCACCTGAAGAGTGTTACAAAAATACAGAGAGCTGCCCGTCTAGAAGTTACAGGTGTTCTTCGTACAATACCAACGACAGCAATGGAGGTCGTACTCCGGATCCTGCCCCTGACATTCATGGCAATATATAGCTGAAAAAATGCACTAAGCTTTAGAAAAACAGCACACCTTGGTCACTGCAGAATACTGAAGTTCTGTCATAGGGACTGTATACAGCGAGCTGTGGATTGTATTGTCCCTAGGCTATACTTTGAGAAAACATTTTCAACTAGCATTCCTTGTAGAGAGGAGTGGGATGATAATCGCGTGGTTAGATTCTCTGATATATGTGTCTTCATAGAAGGTTCGAAAATGAATGTGGGAGTGGGTGTACACAGCATTCCCTCAAATGCAGGAATCGTACCTCCTATCGAACTACTGTAGTGTATTCCAGGCGGAAGTTCTGGCTAATAGTAAAGTAGTATGGCTGCTGTCAACAACTTATGTTGTACCCAGTGATCAATTTATCAGGACATGTATTAACAGCCCAGCTGCAATAAAGGCCCTGAACTGGAATATTATTGTACCGCACCTTGAGCAACTGTGTCTCTGTGAGCTCGGGAGACTGGGTACCTGATGAGGACCAAATTGAGAGCGTTCAACACCTGCTGTGTGAATGCTCCAACCTTGCCAAATGTAGGAGAAAGGCGCTCGGTAAGTACTTCTTCGCCAAAGGGGTGGAGCTAGCACACAAGGAGTTGGGAGACCTGGTAGGGGCTCTTTAACTCTTGTGGCTGGTTTGAGCGCACCTCCTAAATCAGAGGTGTCTGTCCCAGATAGAGTACCAATAAGATGATATTACAAAGGGGCAACATATGGCCTAAATGAGGCTGATCACAGGGGTTCGCGCTATGGCCACCAATGTAATCTAACTTAACCTAGGTATGAGACAAAGCGACTAGCTCTCTTTTATAAATTACTAATTACAATCTTGTTATATTTAATCTGACACTCATCATTGGTTTATAAAAAAAAACAAATTGTCAATACCCAGAAAACAAAATGTATCGCAAATAACTCGAAAGTAACTTGCCATGGGCAAGCATAACCCTCGAAAACGATATTGCCAAATGCTCGTTTATAATTTAGTCGGCGGACTAAACGGACATAAGAAAGTAAGCTAAAAAAGGTAATTTATAAGTAATTTGCCTATTCCTTACCAAAAGCAAGTATATATATTTTATATACTTGCGAATTGCGTGGGTTGAGTAAATTACTTTTAATTTACCAATTTTAAATTACTTTTAATGTGTCTGGATTGACATTTTGTAATTCGTAAACGTATTTTTTTTTCGTTCTTTCCATTTCTTGAATTGACTTTCAATGAGGCTTGCTAAAAGCGAGAAATAAGCAATAGTTGAAAGAGAGGGAATCATATGCACACTTTATTGCCATAATGCTGTCCCTGTTTCGCAACTATTGCTCATTCCTTACATTTGGCAAAACCTCGCCAAATTGTTTGCTGGGTAGTCACATTTATATGAAACACGTTAGTGTTAATAAAATATTACGAGCTTGTACAATTTTCACATTGTCGTAATTGACAAGTTTAATGAAACAGGCCCGAAACAAGGCAATAATCTTACCAAAGAACGTAGAGCAATAAGAGCTCACATCTAAAGCACAAAGTATGACACATGAAAAAACGTTCTTCCTTGTGATTTTCACGCTGCGATCTCTGACAGCTTACACCTGGCAAATGAAGCATTAATGTTTAAATCCTAGATTACACAGAAATAACTCAGATGTCCAGAGCTTATGAGCACACGTGATAAAGAAATGAAATTTACTATTCAAGAGTGTTTTGCATTTTGTCTAGCGGCCAGAGCGGCCATGGCATTTGTCACGCAATTTGTACCAGGAAACTTCAACCAGTAATCTATGAACAGTGGAAATTCACGACAGATGAGAAAAACGTCTTTTATGTTGAAAAGGGTAACACCGCTTCGAGTACAGATATAACTACTATCAACGACATTGAAGTATTCAATAGAGCAGTACTTGGAGCCTGGAGTGTTCCACGAGAATGAGAATCCTCCTGAAAAACTATCATCTGAGGAATGAAGACTTTCAAAAAAATTACATTATTTAATAAAACTGCATAGAAGTTAGAAAACAGAATTAGTTTCTTAACACAAATAAATAAGGCTGGAAAGAAATGCAACTGTAGGTAGGTATTTAAAAAATGAAGTCCTGAGATTAAAGAATTAACTTGATATTGTGAAGATGAATTCGAAGACTCATTGGAGTGACAGATTGTACAATAGCCATAGAAAATTCGAAAACTCTTTCCAAATTTAAGGTAATTTTATTATTGTGCCTTATTAATTTGGGGAAAACTTTTATTCGGACAGGGGAAAGTTCAATAGTCCGTCTGTCAACTCTCGTTGGTTATCAGGTGTATTCGGCTGTGCATAGATGAAATCACATAAAGGAGATTTCTCGTCTAACAGACTGAAATTTGTTGAAAATAATTTCAATAAATTTACAAAATGGATTTTAAGTCCAAAAAAATTATTGAACTTTTCGACCCAGCGATCAGAGAGGTCTCATCGGTATGGCTATCTCTGATCGCCTACCATAGAAGTTCAATGTTGATGAAATCTACAGGGTTCAAAGTGGATTGGACACTCAAGCATAATATCACAAGCTTTTATTTTTATTTTTGAATGTCCGTATTGCTGGTCGAAGTTCATAAATGGGACAAATAAGAACACTACAAAATTTCGTTTTTCGCGATATGGATGGTGTCTGAAAACGCATCGTACACAGCGTTTTCATAAAAATACTAAATACAATTTTCAAATTGACCAAATTGGCGCACCGCTTAATTATGTTGCCATAAAAAAATTGAGGTTGTTTTCGCTATACTGCGAAAACGATCAGTCCTAGAAGTTCTTATTGTACTGAATATAAAATCCTATGACATGGTTGTAATAATTTTTATTGTTCGACAAAAAAATGCAGAAAACCACGTTAGAGGGTGTTCAGCCTGACAAGGTTTGAAGCGGTGCGGATTCGCGCGCATTTGCTTGAAAAAGTCACAGCTATGGTAAAAAATGTTAGTGATCTCGTTGGTGCTGTTAAAGGCAGTGCATTGCGACTCGTTCTAAAGCATTTAGAGGCGGCTAACTGAGAGATGAAGTCTCAATAGAAAGAGGTTAGGTTACGTTAGAGTGGTAGCCATCGTGCAAATTCCAACGATCAGTCTCATTTAGACCGTTTGTGGTCCATTGTGATAGCACCCCACCTGGGAAAGATACCTCAGATTTAGGGGATGCACTAAAGCCAACCGCAAGAGTTAATGAACCTTACCAAGGTCCGTCACCCTTTGTCGGTTAGATCCCCCAATTTTCTGAAGGAGTAGCTGCCGAGTGCATTTCTCCTACGCTTGGCTTATTTACGGTTCCTCCTCAGAAGAGATTCAGTCCTCCTAGGACAAACTTCGGGCCACAGCTGTCTTGAAATCGAACATGTGGTCAATTGAAATCGAACATGTGGTCAATTGCGAACATGTGGTCATTTGCGATGTGCCGGCTTACAGGCGTGTTCGACTAGAATCCTCTTCACTGATTATAGAGGCCAATTCTAGGGTTCCTCTGGAACACTTTTTGGCCAGGGCATTCACTGTTTCGTTTCCAGGTATGCCGAGTTCAAAGCTTTGATTGCAGCTTGGCTGTCAATACAAACCGTAATTCCTCGATTGCTAGGTTGTACGCAACAGCCTTACTGCTTTCCAAATGGTCAGGAATTCGATCTGGAAGACACTACGGTAGTCCGATAGGTAGTACGATTCCTGTATTCTAGGGAGCGCTGAGTATATCCCGGCTGCCACTCCCACCTCCATTTTCGGACCTACGTAAAGACAGATATATCAGAGTTAATTACCATCCCACTCCTCTCTACTAGGAATACGAGAACGCTTTTCGAAGTCTAGTCTTGCAATAATGTAATCCGTTGCTCTTCATATACAGTCTTCAGGATAGATTTTAAATGATCAATTTATATGACCAATGCCTGCTGTTGACCAGCATCTCGACTCACTAAATCTTAGTGCAATCTTTGCAGTTATACATTTCCCATGGATGTCGAGGGGCAGGAGCCAGAGCATAACCTCTATTGCTGCTGTTGTTGTTGTTTGAAGAGCTCCTGTAATACCTAAACAGGCAGCTCTCTGTATTTTAGTAAGACCTTTCCGGCGCGCCGCTTTCTCTAGAATATTCCACCACACCAAAACCCCAAATATAAGGATAGGTCTTACAATAGCGGTGTACATCCCGTACACGGTATGAGGGTGTGCTGGCTTTTCAACAGATTACTTGAAGGCATACAGTGCAATGGCCGACTTCTTGATGCGCTTATTCACATTTATCCTCCAATTTAATTTGGAGTCAGTAATAAAAGTAAAATTTAGTCAAAAGTAGCACTTATGCGAAAATACGTACAAAATCTCTCAGGCTATTGATTAAATTCACTGAACAAGTGATGAAATTCATTAAAAGTTGTTCTTCTGTTATTGATTGGGGATGTACTGCAATTTTCTTTTTGCCTTTTTAACAACTTTTTAACTTTAAAAAAAGACATTGTCATATAGAAAAATCAATATTGATCTTGACATGGACATGTTTATTGTTCAAATATCAACCGCTCGAAGCCACTTCGAATTGCACAGAAATCAGTGGATTACCGCTTTTACGTTTTCATACTTTCTGTTTCTAGTTTTGAAGTGATTATCGAACATCCACTCTGCTTCAAACTTGCATGAGAAGGTTTAGCAGTCTTAATACTCCCTACATAATAAGTATACATTCGATATTACCTGTCAACACACGCACCGCTTCCTACGCGTTTCGTTTAGGAAATCAATTAATCTGATCTACCCGTACAAAAATTGTTAATTTATCCAATTCTATGGGTGTATTGGGTCAAAAGATGACCAATTATATGGTAAATTCTCAATGAAAATAAATTCGTTTGACGCCAGCGATTTGCTTGGAAACTCTATATAAAACTAATTTACATACATAAACTGTGAATTATGTATAGTCTACGCATACGAAAATATTAATTAAACTAAAACCGAAATTGAAGGAATAATTGGGATGCAAATAAGGTTATCTTTCTTTCCAATTATCGTAATTGATTAATCAACAAAAAAAAACATAAATGCAATGTGTATCTAGTAAAAACTGAAAAAGTAACCCGAAACTAAATACTTGAAAGTCCTGAAACACAAGAATTTTATTAACCACTTATAAGTAAAAGAGGAAGCAACCTTTTAATTGTATCAATTAAGCCATATGAGGCAACGTCGTTTTTTGACTTAATGTTAACAAACCCTAGGAGGACATAATTTGCCACTAAAGTGTGCAGGAGAGGAAAAAAGTCATTTAATGTGTTCAGGAAAGTATGGTGGTTGATATATGTAGTAGGATTTGTATACCCAGATTTGGCTCTGAATTCAAGCGGTGGTGTTAAAGCAAATGCTTTCGCTTGTTTTATTCATATATATTGTACAAAGGATGTGAAGGATGAGGTATTCTATGCTAATGAACAGTCAGGGATTGAATAATTAGTTTAATTGTTTTGATATTTCCCGTGGGTATACTTTTAGGGGAAAATTATTCATATTTAGCGGGCACTGGCTTGGTAACGTGCCAGTAATGATAAATTCGGAAGTGAGTCCGCGCAAATTTTGCATATGGGAACCGGACTCTTCCGAACGGATTTAATTGAATAAATATGATTATTTTCGGATTTGGATTTGTATTAATTAAAGAAATTTACAACCTAACCAGGTTTTAGACAATGAAAATATTAATATTCGTCGGAAGGGTGGCAAACCAATTTGTTTGAGTTGGAATGGTAAATTTTATTTATTGCTGGATTACCAAATAAAGTCGAATAAAAATTATTACACATAAGGCATAAGCAAGGTATTATTGTGATAATTGAACAGACAGCAATTAAAAGCAAAAAGTAATTGTGAGTAGTGTTTTGACTAGTCTCGTGCGTATGTCCTTCAACAAAATATCAGCTGGTAGCCCAAGCTGGCAAAGACCTCTGTATATCTTGCTCAAAATGAGATTGATAGTTACAAAATCTTAAGGTAGATTTTATCACTACTTCCAGTTACTGAACACTCTGTACTAGTGAAAAAAGCGTCATTTAGCAGCATCTTAGAAACATAATTTATTGCGAAATTAATGAGTAATGTATTGAAAATTTATTCGATTTAAACATGATTAGATTCCTTATTTATCAATGCTATATTCCATTAAGGTCATCATTTTTGCCTTCATCAGTCCCATGATTATACTAAAAGAAAACTAATCATCATGAGCAAGTTGAGCTTCCACGTCTTTAGGAAAAATCAGAAAAGTCGTTTATGAAAGTACTAAATAATAGGTGGCTCAATGTAGAATATGTGAAACTTCGAACAGAATAGAGGGCTGTATTTTTGAAAGTTTTTTCCCTGTAGCCTGTGGCTGCTATTGATACGTCAGTGGTTGTAAAACACTCGGTGTTTGCGAATATTGTATACATATATTCAGCCCTGTGATTCTCTCATCTTCGGAGATACGGTGCTTTAAAATTAAAATATTAGATTTTCTATCATTTTCGAGTGTAACTAAAATTTTTTTGAAAAGGAAAAACATGTCCCTAATTCTAATTTTTGTGGTTCAAAATTGGAAACGCTTTACGTTATTTTAATTATTAATAGATTTTTTATATCATCTCTGAAATGCAAGTCAAAATCTTATCAAATATAAAATCTGCATAAATTCCACTTTAGCGATCTAATTCGCTTTCATTGCAATTTTTCTGCTTGAAAATGATATCACCACGCTTTTCTACAATTGGGAAATATAGGGTGGGTCTTATAAGTTGTGTCTTTTTGTTATAATAATTACGTTAGTATTTTTTTCGTTTGTTGTGCTTTTTATGTATTGTTGTACTCAAAAAGTCAAAGAGTATCTTAATGGCTTTTTCTGGCAATATTCATTCACAAAGGCACTTATTTTATATCTGGCTTTAGATAATATTTTTTTTTACAATCGGATAAAACATCAATTTAACTTAAAGCAATATGGCTTAAGAGTTTGACAATTTTCCATATTGAAGCAGTGTTACAAGTCCAAGGTCACCAAATTATTATCAATGGTATGAATATAAAGTAAACAACAGTTTACAAAAATGTAATGCGGAGCATTAATATCGATACCAATAGCAACAGAATTTAAGTTGATTATAATTTAGCTATCTTAAAATGCCCCAGATTTATCGGATTATTAATTGGGGTTTTTTGCAATATGAAATATCAGTCTTTTTTTCGGAGAATTCAGGAGTAATGAAGTGATAAATCAATATACTTTCTACTTGTCTATCGCGTTTTATAGACTCTCAAGTTCAAACTATCAATTGCGTACTATTATAAGTACTTGTTAGATAAATACGTCTATACAGTTTAAGCACATACATAGAGCCCATGTTTAACCGTAGCCATAAAGAATTTTGACTATGACAGAAATTTTGAAACTGTCGAAATAAGATATAATTAAATCTTCCAATGAAGGTGAGATTCAAAAAGATCTTTCGGTGTTTTGACAGTTGAATTAGTTCCGATGATGCACAAAAGAGTAAAACTAAATTCACATCTTAATTCCGAATCAACTAATATATTGATTTATGTGCAATTTAAATTTTATAACAAAAAAGCAAATTTAATTTTCTAGCTGAAAACGCCTTTAAGAAAATTTAGTTCGGCATTTGTGCTTAATCACGACTTAAAGTCGTTTGGAATCATGGGGTGTCTCCATCTCCACTATATGGAAATATAACGTCACAACCTTCAGAAATGAAAGCCATTACTCAAGAGTTCATAATTCTGGGAATATATTAGCTAAGTCATATAACTTTTTTTATTTATATTCTATACGGCAGGCTATATTTTTCGATCGATATTGTGATTTTATGCCAAAATTCTAAGAAATTAATGATTTTTACATTACATACTTTCCTTTCCTTACAGAGCTTAGTATATCTCATTTTAATACTGAAATTAATTAAGTAAACATTAATTAGTTAATTTAATAAAGAGAGTAAGATCCGGACAGGGTTCGAAATATTCGCCCTCTCAAAGAGCGTACATATACATATAATAGACAGTTTTGCTATGAAATAAATTCATAGGGAATTTAGTCCATATAAAATTGTTTGCTGCCAAATCTGCAGCTCGACAGTTGGGTGGAAAAATTCTTTCACATACGAAAAATCTTTAAAAAAAATTTTCTATGCAAAAGCAGGCGTTTTGTAATAACAGCAACCGTATTACTCATCAGTACGGCTTGGTGCCTGCCTGCCATATACGCCAAAGTGGACAGCAAAGCTGACCTCATAAAATAATTTTAAAGTGTGAATTATATACGAGGCGAAATACTACGTATTTACTTGAATGCCTAGCAAGATTAGCCCTGTGCCGGACTAGCATTTCACAGAGATTTTTGCTATGAAATCAATTTATAGCGAATTTAGTCAAAACGCCTGCTTTTGCTTAGAATTTTTTTTTTTTTTACAGATTTTTCGATTGCAAATCTAAATTCGATACTAGGTTACAAATACTTGTTTTATTAAAAATAAAGTATTCTAAGTTGTTGCCTTAATTAAAAAATGACGCACTACATATCTAAGATGCAGCCATTAAATATCAATAAATGCTACATACATAATTATTAGTATATGTACGTCCTAAAGCTTTTAAAATAATGTTACAGAATAGAAAATTGAGCAATTATGAGGAAACGAATTTTTAAAAAAATCGTATCGCGACATTTTAACAGTGGTTACCCCACATTAAATCTCTGAATATTTTTGGAATAATCATTCATTTTTTGTGCGCTTCATGAATATAAATAGATGACAGCTCTATTAACTCGGCAATCTTAAATTTTAATGAAGTATAAAGGTATTATGTATAAATATAGATGTTCTTATTAATATATTAAATAAAAGTAAGCTCAATATTGGTATGATGATGTAACTAAAAGTATATTGTATAGGTATATCTTACCATTTTACGTAATAATTTTAAAGTCGTCACTTACCTGGAAATAAGAAAAGAGATGAATTAATTTAAGGATAAAAATTAATATGAAATTGAAATTTTATAATTCACTTAAAATATAAACCAATGAAATCTTCTTCAATGTGATTAGGAGGAATATTGCTAGAAATTGGCGGCTTTGACTAGTTAGATAAAAAGTAAAATTATTCTATTTAATAATAACATGGTAACGTAAGACTTTGACATGTTACTCTAATGCAAATATGTGAATATCGAGGCTCTTATCAGATTAAAAAGAGTATCTGACTAAACTGCATTTTACATCTCTTGAAATTTTTGATTCAATTGACTTAACTGTATTGTGGTAATTTTAATTTTGCATTTTAATAAACTGTTCCATAAAAGTAGTGCCATGTCCTCTAAGAAAACATAGTATCGGAGAACATATTGAGAAAATAATTTGGACATATGAATAAAGAATAAGAATAATATGAATACGACTGTGGAAAAAGTTTCACATTTAACAACAGAAATATGAGTGATAAAATTGACGGTCAAAACACTTTCCATCATTAAAAGCTGGTTGGTAACGCTCAGTAAGTACACATTGAAACTGACTACCTTTTTGTTGTGATTATAACCATAATATGGTACATCTAGTCGAACATTGAAAATTATCATAGTTATATACATAGATATATATATGTATATATATATCTGACTAGTGGAACAGTACCAGTAGACTTTTAAACAGAAGTTCCGCCAAAAGTGCATCCCCGCTAAACGTGCCTGAAGTCTGAAAAATTATTCACATCGGGAGCAACCAGTATTTAAAATCAAATAATCTAGACTGTTCGGGGAGTTTTAATAGATAGTTTGGAAAGATAAAAAGCGGTAGATTATTATTAGTAAAATACGAGATATATTGTTATTGATTATAAAGTATATGGATATGTCAGTTTGTTCAAAGGTCACCTCGCTATTTGTACTGCGTATTCACTTACAGTTACGCAACTATAATACGTTGAACAAATTTATTTATTTTAAGGCTTTTTATTACAATTTAATATTTTCAATGCTTTGTATGCCATATAAATTTGTTGGTAAGTATAATTACATAGTCGGCATTCTTGCGAAATTTATATTTTGGGTAATATATATCTTAGATAGTATTAACATTTTTCTTCCTTCAAATTTAATTTTTAACCGACTTTTTTTGCTAACGTATAATCTCATAACGCGTACATGGATATGGATAATTCTTTCTTTGTTGCAGTACATTGAAACATGACATGTTTGGTATAAAATCAAAGGTCTTGAAGAGTAGTATCGATTGGTGTACTAATTCTATCGATATGAAAAACTTCGATAGAAAATTTTTCTTCCCACAGTTCCATATTTTTTATCAATTGGACCACACATATCGCCGGTTTCTAATTTTTTGTCATATTTGCTTCGATATTTCTTCAACATGATAATCATTCCATTGCAAAACTTTTTTGATATAGCAGAAATTTTGCGGCTTAACATTATTGAACAAAAGAAAATTAAAGCATTTAGCTTTGCAGCGAAAAGTTGTAAATAATAATATGTTACAATAAAAATTAAACAAAATTAAAATTTAAGAACAAAATTAAACTAAAAATAGTAAAAACAATATAATTTTGAAAGAATAATTTAACCACTTTCAAAAATAGCACTAATAATGTGGAAAATAACCGTGAATTTTCATATATATTTTTAAGTTGGATTGATGCATTAGTTGCAATGCCTTACGAATATAGTAACAAACTTCGTGATAGG
Source organism: Dioctria rufipes (assembly GCA_963924295.1). Taxonomy (NCBI): domain Eukaryota; kingdom Metazoa; phylum Arthropoda; class Insecta; order Diptera; family Asilidae; genus Dioctria; species Dioctria rufipes. The sequence continues at coordinate 96,011,312 of OZ002740.1, read as the reverse complement.
GAACTCAAATGCTAAGCTTTCTAAAAAAATATATATTCCCCTAAGACCCCGGCTGTCTTTTAGAGCGAAATTCGACTAAAGTCATTTGTTTTAGCTCTTAATTTGGCGCCGATTTCAAAAATGAATATGAAAATTCATAGATATTTTTCACTATTTATGGTTATGATTGGAGGCGGTTCAATTTTTAAATGAACATTAGGATTTTTGGACAGAAATAAATTACAACACTAGTTATGAATATTCTAAATTTAAATAGAAAAAGAATATGGTTTAGTAGACCAGAAAATACAGAAGCAAAAAATCGTTCGTACATTGGCTTAATGATCAGAACAGTTGGTCGGCCACCGAAAGGTCTCGGGTTCGATTCCCGAAGGAGCGTTTTTTTTTTCTCAGTTTAAAATTTTTTTTGCTTTTTTTTATCTTGTATTAGATGAATTAATTTTGTTGGTATTTGGCTTAAATTTTCCTGTGATATTTTTATATACTTATAATTATAAAAATATTATACCAATGTTTTGGAGAACAATACTTTCGATTTGGGTTTTCTTGACTGCCAATGAATCCAATTCTAGAGGATGTCGGGTTTTCTCTGCTGTTTGGCTTCTTTTTATTAGTATTTCATCTCCAGCTTCGTATTATTTTGATTTTGAATTAGTAATTTTGAATGCGATTTTGATTTTCTACTTCAATTTATATTTTATTATTATACCCTAGATGAAATCTTATTTTAATATTTATATTGCTGCACATCCGTCAGTCCGTATATATGTTCGTCAGTCTATCCGTACTCTCGTTAACTTGATAACGCATGGACTTAAGGAGCTGAAATTGTATACGGTCCTTTTAAAAAATTGTAGACTGAAGTTTTATAAAGTGTTTTTCGTACAGACATGTTTAGCTTTTCCGTCTTATATGAATCTATAGCTAAAAAATAGTACCTAAAACAGTTTCTGAACAATCACAGGATACTACATCATATGGCTTGGGAATAGCATCGTCTGTGAGAGCTTGTTCCTGAACTGAGTTTTGTCCTTTTGCAGACATCTGGTATTTTAAAAAATTAAAGGAACGACCCAACCTTACACATACTTAAATAACGTTGATAGCAACATGTACGTTCTGATGACATTTCATATCACAGTACGACAAAACAATTGTAATTAAAAAAAAGAAAAAGAAAACAAACAAAATCTAAGTATGTATACTTCTAAGTACCAACACAAAGAAAAATGTCAATTTTAAGCTAAGCTTAATTAACTTATTTCAAACAATTTTCAACTGTATATATTAGTTACCTACGCATATAAATCTAATACAGTATACCCAAAACAGTAACTAAAGAAATAACATGTCACAAAACATATGGATATTAAATAAAATATATTTCAATTCTATTCAATAAAGTCAAAGTTCAAAAAAAACTTTCAAACTAATCGAAAATACTAGTTTCAAAGCGCTCCGGGTACCAGAAATTAAAACAAACTAACAACAAATTGCAAAAAATCCTAAAAATCTTAATAGATAATTTTCGTTAAGAACAAACGGATACAGTTAGCAAATGAAATCCACCAGAAGATAAAAACAATACAAATAATGAAACAGAAGTAGTGGCTAGGGTAAAAATTCCAAGTTTCTGTCATTCTAGTCCTTTAAGATGGTTTGCGGTCGTTGAATCAACTTTTCTTATCAATAATATAAAAAGTGATGATTTAAAGTACCAGCACGTTTTAACGTCTCTACCTGAAGACATATAAGTTACAAATACCGATTTCATTCATACCCAACCCACCCAAAACAAATATCAAACTTTGAAGCAAACCGTAATAGATAGACACACTGAGAGCGAAAATAAAGGAATTTCAAAGCTGCTCGACGGTGTGACTATCAGAGATGATACGCCATCCCAATACTACAGAAAATTAGAAATGCTTACTGGAATGTCAAAATCGGTAAATAAAGATTTACTCCAACAAATATGGTTTATCGGCTTACCAAGCAACATCAAATCGATTTTAGCAACAGCAACTGAAACCAACACAAACAAATTAGTTATCATGGCTGAAAAAGTACATGAAGTAAGCCAACCTCACCTCCTAGCATTACATCAGTCGAACCAGTTTTTGCGAATAGTATTATAAATAAATTAAACGAACTAAATAAACAATTTACAAAATTTGTCTGTAACAACAAATTCGTTCACGTCCGCACCAGAGAAACAATTTTTCTTCCTATTTTAAATCTAGAGGTAGATCGAAAAGCAGAAGCTTTAATAGGTCTACAGACCGAGAGGCAAAAAGGAACCCAATATGTTTCTACCATCGGCGTTTTGGAAACAACGCGCGAAATTGCAAATATCCCTGTCAATTTCATACCTAAAAAAAAAAAAAAAAAAACAAAACAAAACCAGTAAGATCCACTCGTGAGGCAACAACTTGTAGCGGTGGATCAGTTTCACGACAGTTTCAGTGACACTGGCGCTGACATATCACCTTTTCGCAAATTTCACACGAAGTAAGAAAGAAAATGATTACTGTCTGGCTACAGCGAACGGCACTCAAATAAAAACATTTGGTACTCAATTATTAAAAACTGTTTTGGGGTTAGAAAAAAATTTTACACACATATTCACAATGGTGGCTGTCAGTCGACTAATAATATAATTGACGCGGATTTTCTGCCTAATTTTAACCTATTAGTGGACTTAAAAAACACAAAGTAATAGACGCTGAAACTTTCCTATATGGCAACATGGTCGAGGCCAGAGTAAGCACCCCAACCCCGAAATTAAAAACAATTCCAACGGAATACAACTAGTTGATGAAAGCGTATCCCTCACTCACTTCACCGCTAAACTATAACTTAAGGATGAAGCATGGTGCCGTTCACCAAATTCATACAAATGGTCGTTTACTGTTTTCCCGACCAAGACGCCTAGATAAAGCCAAGCATGAACTCGCGAAAAACGAATTCCAACACGTGATCAACCCAGGACTTTGTCAACAATCCTCGTCATCAGTGTCATCACCGCTACATCTGGCATCCATGTGGTGATTATCGCCGATTAAATGCTTGTTCAATACCGCATCGTTACCCGATACCGCATTTACAAGATTTCGCGATAAATTTACATGGCTGCCAAATATTTTCGAAAGTAGATTTAGTGAGGGCATATCATCACATCCCAATTGCAAAACAGGACATCTACAAAACCGCTACAACAACCCCATTTGGACTGTCTGAGTTGAAAAGGATGCCTTTTGGGCTAAGAAATGCTGCCCAAACGTTCCAACGATTTATCAACTACGTTTTACGAGGCTTAAATTTTGTATATGTATACATCGACGACATCCTATTAGCTAGTCGTTCTGAAATAGAACACAAGCACCACTTAAAAATCCTGTTTGAACGGTTAAACAAGTCTGACATAAAAATTAAATCGACCAAATGTATATTCGGTGCCGCAAATATAACATTCCTAGGACACGTGATTTCCCAAGAAGGGATTTTACCAAATAAAGACCGTCTTAAAGGAATTCTTACATTAAAACCACCAACATCAGTAAAACAAACCCAACAGTTCTTGGGAATGATAAATTTTTACAACCGTTTCATTCCAGATTTAGCAGGCATATTAACTCCTATATAAAAGCATATCAGTAATTCAAACAAGGAAAACAAAACAAAGAAACATTTGTTTTCGTGGCCTTATAGATGTGAAATAGCTATTAAGAAGGCCAAAATGGCTTTACAGGCAGCTACACTTCTCGCACATCCACAAAAAAATACCAAATTCACATTTAGCACAGACAGCTCCAACGTAGCAGTCGGGTCTGTCCTACAACAATACGATAGTCAAAAACAATGCTGGAAACCATTAGCAATTTTCTCGCAGAAGCTTCAACAAGCTGAAACCCGATATTCAGCATTCGACCACGAATTACTGGCTATATATTTATCAATCAACATTTCAAATATCCATTGACCATAAACCCCTAACTAACGCGATCGAATCTAAGACCGATCGATGTCCACGACAAACCAGACATCTCGAATACATCGCCCAATTTACTACAACCATCCGCCATATCACCGGTAAACAAAACATCCTGGCAGATTTTTGTCACAGGCAAGTATAAATATCTCGTCTATCCAGATAAATGGAATAGACTTAGAAGAATTAGTAAAATCGCAACAACAAGACAGCGACCTTGACACACTCATTGCAAGTAGTCAAAAAACTAATTGGAAATTAAAGTTGGTAGAAATACCCGATACCAATTGCAGCTTATGGCTGGAGGTCTCGACGGGAAAAGTTCGACCGCATATACCACAAAGCCTGAGGAAAACAACATTCGATAAACTACATAATTTATCACACCCTGGGATAAAAGCTAGTCGTAAGACTTGCGCGCAAATATATTTCTGGCCAAAACTAAACAAAGATGTGGGACATTGGGCAAAATGCCAATGTAAAAAATCAAAAACTGTTAGACACATTAGATCAAGAATAGGTAGTTCGATCTTCCAACAGGACGATTTAACCACATACACATGGATCTGGTAGGTCCCCTACCAACATCCCGCGGATTTAGTTATATCCTGACAATCATAGATTGTTTCACAGGATGGCCAGAAGCCTACCCATTTAGAGATAGTACAGCTATCACCGTGGCAAAAGCTTTCGTAAACAACTACAATTCGAGATTCGGATGCCAACAGATCAAGGTGTCCAATTTGAATCAAACTTATTCGCAGAAATGAATAAAATTCTAGGCTGCAGTCGAATACGCACCACTAGCTACCATCCAGCTATAGCAACGGCATGATAGAGAGAGTACATAGGCAATTAAAAGAACCTTTAAAGGCTCGTGGTAACTCCATACACTGGAGCGAAGAAATACCTTTTCTACTACTGCGTTTAAGAGTCTCTGTAAATGAACAACTAAACTGTTCACTGGCTGAGCTCGTATACGGCCAAGCATTAAGAATACCAAGACAAGTTTTCATGAAAAACCCTATTAACAATCCTTCCGACTTCGCCAATGATCTAAAAAACAAAATGCAAACTATCGTGGCTACACCACCCAGATCACCCAGCCAGTCATCGGTATAAGTACCTAAAGATTTGGAGGGTCCTTTTAAAATAGTTTGCCGCCTACGGAAACAATTTGTTCTTATTATTAACAAAAAAATTAAACAAACTCTATTGATAGATTAAAACCCGAGTTAGGGGTTGAAAAAGTTCAGTCTACGATACCTACAAACCACGTCTCATTTAAAAACATTTAGTAATATATCTCATAGGCAGGCTCTTAGAAACGAAAATTATATATATACATGAAAACACAAAAACAAACAACAAAAAAATTAAAAAAGGAGAATCAATACATTACTTCCTTTCTCTAGAAGCGGGGGTTAGTAGTGACTTAGCTTTTTTACAATAAAGAAACATATAGCAATTAGCATTTACAACATTCCTTCAAAAATAAATTTAAATATTACGCCAAGTCATCACAATGAATTTAAAGCGCTCACGTGAAATATGCGGATTAATTGAAAACTAAAAATTATGTACAGTAAAAAGATCGACCGTATGTCATTCTTGTGCAGACTCGGTCAGCGATTTTACGCACGTAACTCAAAAGTTTATTATATTAGATCTTGTGGAATTCAATCGTATTTGAAATCTTAGAGTTAGGTTTATAATAAATTAAAAAACCAGTGAATAAAATTTTTATCGTAAAGGAATCAAAATCTTCGCAGTGTTTTCTTCTCATCTACAAAATTGTACGCATAGCCTAATACCACAGGACATTATTAACCTTTCGGATATTCAGGTAGCCGAGATGGCTCTGAATGGCCCTCGGGTAATATCTAAATTAGTAGGAAACTTCAAGTCGTCCATGGATAATCTGTTTATAATAATAAGGTGTCCCTGCAGTCGGTTGCTGGTCATATGGGGTTCACGGAGAATTAAAGGGGTGACCTTCTAGTCATGTCTAGCTCTTGTTCTCCCCTCCTTTGATCGGAAACCGTCGAGGTGGAAAAAAGCGACAGTGATTCCAATCCCGAAAAAGTCTGTGATATCTTCCCCTTCTGATTTTCGATCCATAAGTATTATGTGTTTCCTGTCTAAAGTCGTCGAAAAACTTATGTACAGCCAGATGCTGGCACATATCGGAAATAATAATATGCTTTCCCGCTGTCAGTCTGGTTTCCGCTCGAACCATAGCTGTGAAACTGCTCTGCTAAAGGTCACCACAGACCTGAGACGCAGCCTGGATAGAGGGGAAGTGGGTGTCTTGTAATGCTAGATTTTACCAGAGCTTTCGGTTGTGTTAATCATATTAAGCTAATTAATAAATTATTATCGAATTTTGGTTTTCCCCCTCGGCTATTACTTTAGTCTCTAGCTTCCTTTTTGGACGATCTCAGCATGTTCGCATTAATTAAATGTTCTCTGAAATGCTTCCTTTGTCTTCCGGTATACCTCATGGTTCTGTTCTAGGTCTGCTATTATTTAGCTTATTTATTAATGATCTGATAGATGCCGTACGCGATACTAACGTTCACCTTTATGCCGACGATGTTCAATTCATACTAGCAGACCAATTGGTCTCATAGAAGACTGTATTGCAAGTCTAAATGGGGACTTGAAAAGAGTTTATGGCTGGGCAGTAAATAACGACCTTATGATTAATCCAGACAAGTCTCAATGCCTTGTGATGCGCCATGACTCCTTAGAAGCATATATTCCCCCCGTCTTTCCCGACGGCCGTGTGTTACCCTATGTTGAGCAGGCTACAAATTTGGAGATAAAGATCAATTCCAGATTGAGCTGTTGTGATCACATATCTTTCCTGATTGGCAAAATTTATGGTGCATGACGGTAATTATGGTTTTCTGCCCAGATTTTAAGCTCATACCCCATTTTTCCAATGGAAGTCTTATTTATCCACTACTCGATTCATGTTGCCGTCGCAGAATTAATGTTGCCTTTAACGACCGCATTAGATTTGTTTTCGGTCTTCGCAGGTTTGATCACATCTCCCCGTTCAGTACAGATCTTCTCGGCTGTTCCTTAAATTCACATCTCAGGCGCAAGAAACTTGTCTTTTTTTATAAGTTAGTGCGAACGGGTGTCCAGGATTATTTGGCTGCCTACATTTCTTTCCTTCAATCGTCGCGGCACCGTAACGTCTTGATCATGGGATTAAATAGGCGAGTATTGGAAGGCTCTTACTTTGTTTATATTGCTCGTAGTTGGAATAATTTGCCAATTAGACTGAGGAGGGCGGGTACAGTTTGAGAGCTCAGAACACAGCTTTACTCCCATATACCTTAGTTGTGGTGGAATTGCTTCTGTTGAGCTTATTAGATAATATTAGTTATTTTCTTTTCTTTTTTTTTCTTTTTTTTTCTTTTGTAATTTTTATTAGAACTATCATTTTTATTGTTATATCGATTGAACTCTGTTTTGATTTTTAACTCACGCTTTTCTCTTTTTATTTTCAAATTTATAATGTACTTTAAAAGATTAATAATAATTTGAATTTTTCTGATTTTCTGTTGGGTTTCGGAAGGAAACAACGTAAAGCTGTGATTAGTATCATCACCAACCACTGCTCGCTTCACGCTCCTCTAAAAAGGATGGGAGTTGTTGACAGCCCTGAGTGTCTGTCCTGCCCGGTGGAAAAGCCTGAGTCAATCGAACACTTGTCTGGCTTTTTCCCGGAGAAGGCTGGATACTTTTGTGTCTGCTCTCCTATCAGTGGATAAGGTAAAAATCTTACTTCACGAAGACCTGATGCCCTTCATTAAGAAGACAGGAAAGTTTTTGTGATCGAGTTTTTAACAAGACAGCACAATGGTCCGCCCTGGCGTCCGTGCTTGAGGGATCTCGTGTCCCCCTTCCCATACAAAAAAAACAGCGCGAAGCACAAATAAATTTTACGCGTTCGACATATGTATGAAATAATAATTTGTTTTTTTTTTCTATTTTTAATGATATAGTGTGTGATAAAATTAGGGTTTATCCGAGATTTGCTCAACAGTGGCTATCCACCACCACGAGTTTATTATTAACAACAAGCTGTACAACATAAAAAGGGAACATCGAAAGCCAGCTCTTGATTTTCTGAATTGAAATTGTATATAAAAATTATAGCAGAAGGCGATGAGGTCAAAGTTAATTGAAGAAATAACAGGCTTTTAATAGACTCCATATAAATTGGAAGGTCAGTCACAGGTTGATCTGGCTGCCACACGAAAAAAAGGTTGTTATGGATAGCTACCACTTCACTCAACTCATGCACTTCGACGAATCAAAGCAGTATGATAATGATTTAAAGTAGGGAGAAACAAAGCCTCTCAGATTAATCAAGTACTGTCTGTGACAAGATTTAAATACAAAATAAGAAAGTCTTACCAGAAGGTCAGATAAGCTCATGTCCCGAATATGTTTTAACAGTTTTATACTTTTTAATTGAAATAATCTTAGTACATTTTTAAAGTTAAATAATCAAATCAATTCGATGAGATTCTAAAAATCTGCTTACATTTTTTTACTATATACACATATACAATAATTTAATGACACCTTCAAAATTTTCCTAGAACTTTCAATAACATAAACAATGTTCAGGCAAATATTACTGACTAGGAGTAGCTCTGCCACAATAACAAAACTTCACTCATTTTCTATTTAACTTTTGGAAAATGGAAATTTCAAATATGAACAGAAACAGGAACACAAATATGCATTAACTTTGTGCGCAAGAATAATTCATAAACAGAACTTGTAACAATAAACAAATGCTAAACAAGTCATAGCCGACCTATAAAATCATACTTCTTGGGCTTATACGGGAACGTCCTCTCATGCTCAAATATTTAAGCAAAAACAAATTTGTGCTAGAAGTTTTCCATTTAAGGGCCATGTTCTTTTCATCTCAAATTAATTTGGTGAAAACTAAGACAGGGAAATTAACAGGAGGCAACTCGTCCGAGGAAAGATGGATGGAGCACGAACGGAAAAGTTGGTTAGATTGAATACCATGACAAGTGCATTAGTGCATTAAGCATAATTCTAGAGAATTCACAAGGCACGTTTTCCAACGACCGTATGTACATCAGGACTCAGCATAAGTGGGATTTTCATAATCCTTTTAGTATGATAAAACTAATTATAAGTTACAATCCAATGTGTCTTGGGATATGCGGTTCGAAGTGAGCATGAATGAGTGCAAGTGCCACGTCGAAACTTTCTACTTCATCATGCAATGAAACTTTTCAAAACTGAAGGTGGTAGTTAATACCTACACATGTGACACATTTACAACGAAGTGCTCAAATGGAAATCTGCTAGAAAGTCCAGCGTTACGTTAAAAAGTGTTTATACGAATACTATAAAGTTGCTCTGTCGTCAATTCAGGACTGAGTTGTGTAGTCCTCTAGCAAAATGCAGTCGTCTTTATACGTACAAGTTTCAACTGAAGTTTACAACAAATCCCTTAATTGAAATAAAAATTGGACCAGAAATAGCAACAAAATCTATATGCAGATAAAGATGAAGACATCACAAATTGGATAGGATGTTAGTGTCCATTTTCCGGCTGCTACTCAAGCTCCCATGCAATGACTTTACGAAGAAATAATTTTCACTCAGCAAATTGGAGAACTACACGAAAGCACATACATAGTGAATCTTGCTTCCGTTTTCAATTCAATGAAGTCGAGAAAGGTAGTAAAATTGTTAAATACTTTGTAAGTATTATGTCTTAAATTTAATTAATTTTAAGTATTCTTATGAATTTGTGTTATTTCAAATATAAGTGCAACTCTAAGAGGATCTATTCAAGAGAAAGACTCGTTCTAAGTTATTTTTCGGATAAATATATTAAATATATATTCTACATTTTCATTACCTAAGTGTAGTGAGCGCCTGATCTCTTGTCGTACGTAAATGTGAAAATATACGACAAATTGGAATGAATTTCTCTTCAACAGATCAGGATCAGAACCCAGGGGCGAGAGAACAAAAACCATTGCTCGAGACTTGATTGGGTAATTTTTGTAGACATCAGCGTTGCCAGAATTTTTTTTTTAAATTTACTTTATATCACGTAAAAAATTTCATCTTTCATCTTTTCTACCGTATAGAATTGAAAGAAGGCACAGGGCACAGTGAATATACAAAAAATAAAAAAAACAACATTTTTCGTTATGTATACATACATACATATAGATTTAATATTTACCCATTAAAATTAAAAACACGCATATTCCTATTTTTATAATTATTTATGGATATTATATCATCTACATCTTCAGATAACTTTTCATATAAATGCTGTATACATAGTAATTGTAGGTTCAAATTCCACACAACCTTCACCCTTAATCAATTCTGATGCCAGAAGAATGCCATTGACTGATTCAGTTTTCAGTTTATTTCAATAAGAAATATTTTTGAAAACATTCCTTCACAGTCTGCGTTCGAGTGAGGCAAAGAAAAAATTCTTATTGGTAAGTTTAATAAGAATTTCAATTCCTGGCAATTATCAATTTTGACTTAATTTAAAATGAAATCCATCACCAGCAACATTTTCAATATCGTTGAATTCTTGAGGTAATGAAAAAGATGGTAATATTCGCCACTCATATCCGGTAACTATCCGGTATCCGGCCTATCCGGTAACTATCCGGTATCCGGCCTATCCGGCCTAAATTTCTTAGGCGGCCGGATACCGGATAGTAAGTCAATATCCGGCCGGAAAGCGGATATTCGAAAAACTACGAAAATCTATAAAATCAATTGCAATACATAAAGAGGTAAAATAATACCACAGTAGCTTATATTATATAAACACCGTTTATTTTAAACTGTAAGAAGAAACAAAATCAGTACTCAAAATTATGGTGAATAAAGACTAAATTCTCTGCATTTGCCGGCAACAAGCGATTTCGCTTATTTTCGTAAATAAGGCCAGCTTCGGAGAAAAGTCTTTCGCTATAGACGCTGCTGCAAGGAGCTGAAAGATACAATTTGGCAAACTTTGTTAAATGTGGATACTGTTTCGAATAAGCTGACCACCAAATGTAAGGGTTCCGACTGCGATCGATTCGAACTGTCTTCAAGTAACAGTCAATCTCACTTGCAATAGCGTTTTTTTCTTGACCGTGACACTGACTGTTATTTCCATTTGCCACTTCATTGAAACAATCCCAAAAGGTGTCGTGAGCTTCGCGAGTGACATTTGATTCAGTTTCATCTCTTTTGTTTCTTTTAGCATACGTTGGAGATGAAGATACCGATGAGCTGTCACTCTTAGAGGACTCGTCACAAGACATTTTTAAATATTCTAATAAAATCTTTTGTCGGGCTTTTTCAGCTTCAAGTGCTCCCAAATAGTCTGTCTTGAATCTTGGGTCTAGGAATGTTGCAATAAGGTAATTTGGAGCTTGTGCAAAAAAGTCGAATCGACTTTCCAATTCTGCTTTCAAGGAGGCTCTCATGCGAGGTAAGTTAGGTGTTATTTGGGTAGTCTCATCCTTCTCCAAGTACTTTTTTAATGCAGCAACATGCGGTATTACCTCGGATATGCAGGAAAGGCCTGAACTAGTAATTTTTGTTATTTCCTCAAATGGCTTCAATAGCTTTACACACTGCTCCATTAAGTACCACTGTTGAGTCGTTAAGGAGCGTTTACAATGACAGAGTAGAGTGGAGTGAGCTTTTACCAGAGTAGCGTGCATGCACAATACAGAGTGAGCTTCATTCAGATTTTCGAAATCACATGTAAATTGTGTGACAGATTATCATGTGTTTACATTTGAAATATATTTCAAAACAGATCACAAATGGTGTTAAATTATAGAAAATATTTCTATAATTACACCAGAATGGGCTATGAACGATTTGAATTATCACAAAATACAAATTAACATTTATTACGGACACTTTCGAAATGAACGACTGCCATCTATATTCCATAGATAAACCATTTCGAACATAAGAAAATTTTCATTCTTAATTGACTTTATTTTGTTAAAATTGTATCATAAAAATACTAAATACATTTTTAATGTCTTATAAAAAATATTTATTTTTGGGTTTTTTGTTATAATTTATTAATTTTCGTTAGTTAAATTTTGTATTTATCAGTGCGACATCTGTTAGAAACTAGTATTTCGAAACAAATGTTGAAAGCTTTCGAAACTATCAACGTGAGATTGGGAATTGTTCCAATCTGACGCTACTCTGTGAAATCCACTCTGGTGGGTAGCACGAAGAACTTATATGAAAGTGCAAGCTTGAGTAAAGGAGATAAGATGCAATCTGGTGACTCCACTCTACTCTGCCATTGTAAACGCTCCTTTAAATTAGTAAGTGTGTCGTGATCAGCCACATAAAGAAAGATGACCCGTTTTTGTTCCAATAAACGTTCTTTCATATAGAAGGTAGAATTCCACCTCGTGCTGATATCCTGCACTGATTGATTTTCTGGTAAACTTAGCTCCTTTTGAATCGTCAGCAGTTTTTCTTGTGCTAAACCCGAATGATTGAAGTGAGTTACAAGGCGTCTACCATTGGCAATCATTTCTAATACTTCAGGCTAGGCTTTCAATGATGCATTCACAACTATCTGAAGCGAATGGATGAAATATCTAGCAGAATCATACTCCGCAACTCGAACGCCTTTCACCATGTTAGCGCCACTATCATGAACGTTTAAATGTATTTTGCTTTGGTAAATATCCCAGCGAGCTGCGATAATATTCAGTTCCTTTGCAATATTATCTCCTGTGTGAGATCCTGAAAACGGCTTCATAGCAAGAACTCCGTGTTGCAGCTGGAATTCTGGAGACAAACAAAGAGCTGTGAAACTCAGGAAGCTGGAATTATTGTGTGTACAGGTCCACATGTCAGAAGTGACAGAAACGGCAAAAACGTTTGAAATATTTGTTTTGATTTTTTCATAAATTCTGTTGTTGATATCAGGAATAATATTTTGGGAAATATAAGTGCGGCTTGGCAATTCATAGCGGGGTAAAGCTTCTTTCAAAAGCCTTGTAAATACAATCATTTCTGCAACTAAATAATAGTATTTTTTTGCTTTTGCATCGTTCACATCCCAAGGCAGTTTTCTTCCAAAGGATTCTGACAAAGTTAGTTGTTTTTCTGTTGATGTCGAAGACCAACTTGTATCAGAGGCGGCATGCGCCACAGACGGGGTAGGTACGTCAACGGCTTTACATTTACTAATCGTTTGAAACTTCTCCGGATGTTTTGATTTTAAGTTCTTACTCATGGCTGAAGTACCTAGTGGATAATAAAAATTAAAAAATAATAGTTCACTACGTTCTTAAAGTAGGGTGGTATTATATAAAAGAAATTGTAATTAATTAGGTTTAATGCATAAAATAACTAAATTCAGTTATATGAAGTAAAGCCATAGTCATAAAAATATATTTCGGGATGAAATTGCACTCATGATACCGTTAACGTAATTTAAGTTTTATTATTTATTTATATTTATTTATTTTTATTATATCTAATAAGGAATTCAATTCAAAACAAAAGATAACCTATCACTGACGTACCTGCTTTTGTGCCTTCTCCGCCACGAGAAATGTGAAGCCGACACAACAAACAAACAGCAAACTTGTTATTTTCATTATTTAAATCAAAATATTGCCCAATCGGCGATCGCTTTTTAGTCGATGACACTTTCAAATTTTTACAAATCAACAATCTTAAATCAAATGACAATGGGAATTGAATTGATAACTGTCTTTCGCCGGCGTATCTCGAACTTAATTTGTCACAACACAACCAGTGTTGTTAACCTTCAAGCATAGAAAGCATAGAAGAATGATGAATTTCCTATATTTTGCTAAGATTTTCCTAAGTTTTCATTAATGAATATTTTAATTTGTGTTAAAAATAAAAACTGTTAAACCTACACCAAAAATCTTAAAATCAAAATAATATAGAACGAGGCTCTAAGATATTTCCTTTGACAATTGCTTAAGATTTTTCATGATTTTTTTTTTGGGCTAAATTTAAGATTTCAAGATAATTTAATTTTGGTTGACAACTCGGGGGACGATATTTTAAATGCAACAATTAGCCGAATATCCGGCTATCCGGCTTCGAATTTTGCCGGATATCCGGCCAAACAACTATCCATTTCAAATCTACTCATTATCCAAATCATGTTCTGAGCATTATTTCACAAATAGGATCTATATCTTGAGCTTTGGCGTTCAAAATGTGAGATGATTGCATATAGTTCTGTAAAATCTCAATATGTGATGTAGTTTTTTAGTTTTCTAAACAATTCTTGTACTACGCGATCAATATAAATTACTATTATCTACTCGATTCTCCTAACGTTGTAACGTGGCTTAAAGTTGAGGTTCTGTAATAAACGTTTTTCTATTTTATTCTATTCTAAATTTTACTGTAAACATCAGTTATTACAATTTTAGATGATTGAATTGATTTATTGACTGGAATTTTGAAACAATCTATTCTAGAAACAGAAAATACAATTTTGTTACAGGTTCTGAAAATTGTTCAAATATATGTCTTGATGCAATTATATGTTGTGCAAGCCACTGATAAGTAAAAAATATTTGAAGTTCAGTCCAATCTTCTAGTACAGTATTTCTCAAACTGGGAGCCGCGTCCACCTAGGGGGCCGTGAAGCTCTTATAACGGGGCGCGAAATATTTACGTATTTCTATTTCTATATTTATTTACTATTTAAAAATTTTAAATTCTTTTTAAAAAATATGGAAAAATATGTATTTCTAAATTTATTTACTTTTCAAACCTTTTTTTTTAATTTAATTTCGCAGTATGCTTAGTTACTTAGCAAGACAGAAGTTCATTTTTAAGGCTGAGTTACAATGTGACGCTGTCACGAGACGCGATCGCTGTCGCTAAACCTGTCAAAAGTTAAAATGTATGAAAGTACCCAAGCGCAGATACAGTGTGTCGCTAAGGGTGTTGCTGACGCTGGTCGCGTTGCTTTAAGCTGAAAACATTTCATCTTGAGACGCGCAGCAGTTGACATTTGCAGTGGAAAAATTAGATTTTTGCGGGAAATTTAAATTTATAGTGAAAATGGTAAGTTTTAAAAAACTGCAGTATATAATAACTAAATAATTTAATTATTTCCTGTTTATATTTCATGATGTAAACAAAATTAACACATGTTATAATTATTAAATGTATTAATTTTGTTACCATCTAATAATGAAAAATACATTCGTGCTTATACTGTTAACGGTACCTCTAAAATAATACAATTTTGTAATTTCTTTATAGGAAAAACAGAATGTGGAAAAAATTGAGAATGTAAGGGGTCACCCCATTATTTACGATTTGAGTCATCCCGCATACAAAAATCTGCGGGACAAATTGAGAAAGTTTGGGTGGAGATTACAGCTGCTCATAAACTGTCAGGTAAAGACAAAGAATGAATTAAATAACACTGCAGTAAATCCTAATAAATAAGATATGTAGCTCTATCTATAAATTGTAATACATTTATGTATGATTTTTGTTTTTTTTTTATTTTCAGTGGAAGATTCGAAAAGAAATGGAAGCAATTAAGGGATTGCTACGCCAGGCAACTAAAAAAGAAAAACATGTCCGGGCAAGCGGCTGAAGATCCGGAAAAGACCGAGGGGTGGCCATATAGCACGCAGATGTCTTTTTTGAAGGATCAGTTGAGGCCTAGAAAGTAAGTAATAGGCTTGACATGCAAAAAGAAAAATTAATTTATTAGAACTTTATTTGCAGGACTCTCTAGGGAATTATAATTTCGCGGGCATTGAACAGGATGACGTGACTGTGGAAATGGAGACCGTGGAGTATCGTCCGTTTTCTCTTGTACTGGACGACATTATATTGCCCGGTAAAATGGAGGGTTTTGGTGAGGAATCCAGCTCATCAACGCAGACACCTTGCGGGCAGAGGAAAAGGAAGAAACCGCAGACGATTTCAGAAGGAGTTGAGGACACTTTTGTTAAAACGATGGAAGCAGCCCAGCAGTATATGGCTAAAAAAACTCAACAGACTGACTCGCTTTCGGATGAGGAAGACTCATTGTTCTCTCAGTGTTTAACAGTGAAATTGAAAAAATTCAAAGGACAGAAAAGAAACCAAATTAAGCAAGGATTTTTGAAATACCTCTGCGATAATGAAGATTACTAAAAATAAAATGTATTTAATTAAACTTTGTAAAACTCAGGTGCTGAAATCGCTGTGTTATTTGAATTGTGATAGATTTAATCGTTTCTAACTATAATACACTTCATTTTGAAACTTTGTCGGAGTTTGTAATAAAAAAGAAATATTTGAATTCTTTTTAAATTTTTTTTTTTTTTTTTTGGATCAATTTCTTTTGCTGGGTTGATTTTCCCATCCTAATTAAATCTGTATGAATCTGCAGAACGATATCATAATTTAGTTGTGCATGCATATAAAAGCAATGAAATAGAACCATATCTATCCATAACTTGTTCCACTTGAAAGAAGTAAGTATAAATTCGTATAAATTGTTGCTTGATAAAATCAAAGACATTTTCCAACAAAGACAACTTAATTCAACTAATGCAACCTCGACCAAATTATAACCCAGACATTCATGAATATAAAATTGATTTTGATAGAAAAATAGACTTGCGTTGTACAATTATTAAGAATTTTATTACAAACACATTATCAACCTTACGCTATAAACTTAGTATAAGTAACTATGCACAAACGAAAAATGTCCAACACAAATGCGGAGCTGAATATAGTGGAAGATTTACTTTATTACTTCGGTTGTGGCTGAAAAGAAACTCTGCCTTCATTCATGAAGTATTCGGCTAATATTTTCCGACACATAAATGCTTCCCTCGTCGCATTATTGTTGCCAAATCTGCGGAGTGCATTTTGTTGAGTGTCAGCTTCATTCCTCCACAAACCTTCAACAATTTCGTGATATTCATTTTCCCAATCGTAGAAACTTTGTGGACAATATACAGATGGAATGTTATTATATAATTTATCCGTCACTTTTAAATAATTATGTAAGATCACACAAGCCAGAATTACTTTGTCCGCATTTTCGGGATGGAAATCTAAGCAATTTTTAAGAACACGCCACCGAGCAACCAAGATTCCAAAAGTATTCTCAATGATTCTTCCGGCCCTGGATAAGCGATAGTTGAATACTTCTTTCTCAATAGGAAGCAACTGCCCTGGATATGGCCGCATTAGGTTGCATCTTTGAGGAAATGCGCTGTCCCCAACAATATAATCTGGACACTCACGACGTGAGTTAGGTAAAGTTGATTGCGGGGGAATATTTAAATCATTCGCAAGCAATTTCCTCCCAAAAGGAGATTCTCCCAACATGCCGCCGTCATTTCGACTTCCAAAGGCGTCAACATCCACGGCTGTGAATGTATAGTCGGCATCGCAAACTCCAAGCAGAACGCTACTGTAGTGTCCTTTATAATTATAGTATGTATTTACTTCCAGAGTTTGGAGGACACTGGATCTGCACATGTTTCCCGTCAATACAACCCACGCAATTGGGCATTTGCCACTTTCTGTGAAACTCATTTGCTCTGCTTTTCCAGTCGGATGGATTCACTTCTGGCATATAAACAGGCGAAAGAACTTTCCATAAAACTTCATCAGTATGGTTATATCTGCTCATCTACCATAGAAGTTCTACCATAGAAGTTCTATGGACAATTGATGAGGTCCATAAAAATACTTTTTAGAAAAGCAAGTATGAATTATATGGTATCAAGAGCTATAAATATTCTAATCAGAGTAATAAACCTGACGAATATAATATTAAAACAATTCACACCCAGGAAGATAACTGAATATTCCTAGACGTAAAATTGTCCAATCTCGATCTGAAAACACTGATTGACACAGGATCTGTGTGTTCAT
The DNA here is from genome assembly GCA_963924295.1 of Dioctria rufipes. NCBI lineage: Eukaryota > Metazoa > Arthropoda > Insecta > Diptera > Asilidae > Dioctria > Dioctria rufipes. The sequence continues at coordinate 95,993,338 of OZ002740.1, read as the reverse complement.
ATTATTACGTGCAATAAAGACATCTATTGGAAATGGACACTTCGATTGAAACAAGTAAGAAAGTACGGACATAACAACCTCGGATAATTGTATGACAGAAAAGGACAAGCGACATCTATAAGTACGGAATTCGGAGTATCGATGTTTCGAGAATGGAATATTCGTGAAGTAAATGAAGTAAACTATTTGGATTGCGATAATTAGAAGTACAGTATTAGCGATAACTAAAGAGTTTATTTGATAAGCGTTTATAAATGTTACAAAAGTAAACAGTTTAGATAAATAAAGAAAAAAACTTGTGAATTATAACTGAAATATTCTGATTGAATAACGAACAAAGACCACGCTCGTAACAATATATATCAGAAGAAATATATCACAAATGCCTAAACAGTGGAGTAAGGCCTCATAAAGGTGGTCACAGGAAAGCCCACCTAGCCAACGGAACCGAAGTTACGATTAAACATGAGGCCACACTTTAATATAAACCCACTGGGAATAAGAGCGCTCTAAGGACTCTCCTGATGCACTTCCCTGGAAGATCGTAGCGCTTCTTTTCCCTATCCCAGTTCATTGCTTTTTAATATAGGCATGTCCACAAAGGCAAACGCGTGAATCCTACTCTTAGGAAGCGCTCTAGAGACGCTCAAAATTATGGTCGAAAAAGGTTTTTGAATATGTCTTTTCGAAAACTTTAATAAGGTTGTTGGATATTCATCGCAGTGCTTCTTCTTTAATCTCATAAGAGGCCTTTAATAGCGTTTCCTGAGTACAGCATTGAAGCTCTTGCACTTGCTTGTGATATTTTGTGGTATTAAATTGTATGAAGTTGAGTAAATATTTGATAAATAAGGCAATATTCTCTCGTACTGAAATTATTGTAGATCTTGGCAACAGAAAGAGTATAACAACTCTTTGGAAAAACACAATTAAATCTAAAAAGCTAGAAATTTTGACAGCACAGAAAGTAAGATAATTTTGTTTTGTTTTTCAAATTTATTATTATATATGTAAGTACTTAAACTTTTAATTGGCATCAAAATTTAATTTGCAAAATATTAAACGGGGACGAATGTACTAACGTGCCAGTTATCGAAGTTAACGAATAGCGTACGTTTATGTAGGTTACTACTATTTGAGTAAAGGGTTGGCTAGTTGACGCGAACCCACTGTTACGATTTAGCTAGCCTGGTACGGAGGATGGTGTTCTCCACGTATCACGGTGCTGGTGTCGCAGACTTCTGGTGGTAATGGGATGGTGTTCTCCTTTTATCATGGAAAGAATGCATTATTTACGTCAAGGTTTACCGGTAATGGTTTAATGCACGTTGTTACGAGTTACGACAGGGTCTTCCGGTAACGATTGTAATACACGTTGTTACGACAGGGTTTTCCGGTAACGTCAGTGCTATATGTTAGTGTTATATGTAGTGGACACGCGGCAATAAGGATCATAACCCCGATAACAGACTTGAATTATACTAATCTTCCTCTCTTCATTTCAGCTTCAATAAGATGTAAGTAGGCCGTAACTACTTGGGCTTGTTCTGAGAAGAAAAAAAGAAGACTAGATAGTGGATTTTGCAATGACAGGGAAGTTTGTTATTTTTGTTAATCAATTGTTTTTTGATTTTTCTTGAGGAAGCAATGGAGCTGTTTTTAATCGAGAAATTGAAATTAAGAAAGAACAAATAAATTGAAGTCTTTTTTTTTTATTTTGGTCTTACATATATTATTATAATATTTATAATAATAACTCACTTTTATTACCTAAAAAAAATTAAAAACTTCACTCTACACAGAAATTCACACTAAAAACGAGAAATGTGTTTCTTCTTGGAAAAATCCACAGTTTATATACGTGAAATATTAGATGAAATCACCCGTTGTTGCACTTCTGCTGGAACTCATCAAATAATATTCGATAGAGCTTCAAATGATTTCGGATTCAGACAAATGTATATCTACTTACACAGCAGTTCCTCCCAAATTATACGATTTACCAAAAACTCACAAAGCGGGCTGTCCAAGTAGACCAATCGTATCTTCAATCGATTCTATAGTATATCAAAATATCTGGCTTCCATATTGAAAAATTTAACTACTAGCTCTGCATTTAACGTATACTATTCCGTCGCATCTAAAGACAAACTGGATAATTTAAAGATTGAAATAACAGAAAAAATTGTTTCCTTTGACATTATTTTCTTATTCACGAACATTCCCGTCAACTTAGTTCTCAAAATCATTGAAAATAAGTGGAGTTCTATTAGTACTAATACAGACATATCGCGTAAACAGTTTTTGGAAATGTTTAACTTCTGCACAACCGAAGCAAATTATTTTGTTTTAAATAAAAATATTTACAAACAAACGTTCGGTATACCAATGGGAAGTCCTCTATCTCCAATACTGACGGACATTGTAATGGAAGATTTATTAAATATCTCTATTGATAAAATGGAAAACAAGCCACGGATGGTTATCAAATATGTGGACGATCTTTTCTCCATATTGCTACACCAACAACTGCCTGCTATAATTAATACTGTCAATAGGTATCACCCTAAACTATAGTTCACTGTAGAAGAAGAGAGTATGGGATCCCTACCGTACTTAGACGTTAGAGTTATTAGGCAAAAAAACCTAATAATAACTGACTGGTACCAAAAACCGACTTCTTCGGGTAGGCTTTTGCATTACTCGTCTTTGCACCCTGAACATCAGAAACTAAACACAGCCAAAAATTTTATCTCCAGAGTTTTAAAGCTTAGCCACGAAAAATTCCATAGAGCCAATATAGTAAAAATTAAGAACATATTCAGCGAGAAGGGTTTCCCTAAATCAATAACAGGAGAGCTGTTGTTTCAACATAGCACACATAATGTTGAAAGTGTTAATGGTGGTGGATCCGAAAGTTTTTTGAGATTTAAAGGGGCAACTTATAGCCCTGGGTTTTCTAAAAGGTTTCAAAAAATTCTTAATCCACAGGATCACCAAATAAAACTAGGCCTCAAGCCGCGCAAAACAATAAGTAATTGTTTCACTAAACTAAAGGATGCGATACCCAAAGAACTACGTTCGGATGTAATTTACAAAATACCCTGCAAGGGTAGGAATAATGAAAATTGTCCGATGAGCTATGTTGGAACAACAGGACAATTCCTCAAAAACAGGATTTCTATCTACAAATCTGACTTAAAAAGCGGAAACCAAAATAAAACAGCGCAACTACACACAATGCATTATCCAACCATCTCCAGATTTTGAAACCTGCTCTATCCTACATCACGAAAAACACTATAAGAAAAGATTATTGATAGAGGCATTATATATTCAAAATACTTCCAATACCGTGAACAAAAAAACGGAAAAGACAATATCAATAACATTTATTGCGCGCATTTGGAGAGCTTTGGGAAATGATAAAGCTACGTCTAGCGCTAGTTCTTTTTGACGAATGGTTGGATAACCTTCCACAACTCGAACTCCTATAATTCCTTTTACTATGTTTTGTCATTTATTTATTTATTTATTTATTTTTTATTCTGTGTTTTTTAATTAGTGTTTGCTGTTTTTATCTGTTAATATTTTTACAATATTGTTTAATCCGTAAGTAGCTTTTGTTTTCTAATTTTTTAATTTTTATATCAAGCAATAGATACATTAATGTTTATAATTATACTGCGTCCTTGAGAACGGTTCGAGACATCGGCCGAAACGTCGGAGAACAAATAAATTTCTCACAAACTAAAAAGGTGTTTTTCCTCCTGATCGTCCAGCCCGAAAATCCTAATACACGAAAATTTAAAGAAAACGACCATGGAAGTAATTGAGTTTGCTTACTTTTCTAGATAGATCAGTGAATAGGCGCTTAAATTGTGCTTCTGTCAGAAGGGCTGGGCTTTCGTCCCAATGCAAATTGCCAAGACCAGCTTTAACTGCAAAATGGTAATGGCAAAACCCTCGAGAATACTTCATAAGCCATGAAAAAGACTTCCTCACTACTACATGAGAGCCCCAACTGAGTGCTAACATTCTAAAATATTTGCACTGCTTTTATGTAAAACTGATAAAAGTTTGATTTGAATAGCTCTGATAATCTTAAGCTTACTTTCTTATCTTCCGAACCGAAGCAAAATTTTTATACCTTTCCTAAAAAAATTATTTAAAAATATATATCTGAACCAAATGACTACGATTCCCCAAACAAAAACTCTCTGCTGAGTATTCATTGGATATGTGGTTGTGCCGTCATGGCATGCCGTGGGCTAATAATATCGAATGTAGCTGGATACAGATTCAGACTCCGGGTGCGCATACACACACGCAATTATTACTCAGTTGAGAGTTAGTTAGCGTAAAATGGTAATCAAAACTATTTTGTAATTTTGTTAAGTAAGATATAAATTAAATATAACTTTAGGGAAGGTAAGGAATCTAGCTGTAAATTACTAGAAGACTATTTTCTTGTATGGATAGTAGTTTAGGCTATATAAAGGCAATATTTGGAACTTTTCCATAAGTATCAATATAGAACATTTTAGAGAACGGTCTCCTAACGCACACATATAGATTTCTGTTTTATAGCTTGGGAAGTATTCTCGAGGGTTTTGGTACTGGCAAGAGCAACCCTTAGATTGTCTTCAGAGTATCAGACCGAGGACTGTTCAAAATCACTGTAATTCAATTTGACCATCAATATTCTAGCTTCTACTCGACCGAGTTATCAGTCACGTCCCGGCCAACATGGATTCATTCAACCCAGCAAACCCTCCAACCGATCAAAGGACGTCACACTAGGCTTCTATCGTATGCAGTTTTAAATGCCATACATATATCCATCCATGCTTTCCTCACAACTATATTCACTCACCCATTTAGCCTAAGTGTCAATGGAGGCATCCTCTATACAAATATAACTAATAAAGCCTAAAAGAAGTAAAATAATTTAATTTAAAGACATTTTGTAGGCAAAAATTACATCACTGTACGGAAAGTATAGTTTAGTACGATTAAAACATCACAACAAAGAAATAATGAAACATTTTTAAGTGGCGACTCGCAGTTTTCGATCGTGTTAGCTTCTGCCAAAAAGTTGCATAAAACTTTTTGAGAGGGAGCACTTTGCAATTTGTGAGATTGGGTAGTAATATAACGATTCGACACAAACTTTTCGTGATGCGAAGATGCTATTAGGTAAAACAGAGCCCAAAAGATTTTTCCACACGAACAAAAACATACACAAACACATACATTGGGAAAAAAATAAAATTTCTTATCGCACACTTCCTGAAAAATGAAATTGTTTGCTTTGCAATTAACTAAACTGAATAAAAGTTCGCAATTAGCCCTCACGTTGTCCTGAGGTAAAAAAAAAAAAGATCGCCAAACATGAAACACACAAAATCCACTGAAATGAAATAAAGGCAACCTCGGTTAATTGACCCTTTTCAGATTCAGCTGAAGCGGATGTCGAATTTTAAAATTAATCTCTATACCCACAGTCCGATGAACCACCACCACCATCATCACTTCTTTTACAATTCGTTTCTATTTCACTGAAATTATTCATTTTATCTCGGACGGGGCTGCTCCCTTTCTCATCCTAATCAGTGCGCAGTTTATACTAGATATAGTGGGGTTCGTCTACTCTAGTCCAACCCACCATATCTTTTTTGGGCAACGAATTCGCAACAGAAAGATTCCGCTGATTTGCGGAAATTTAATTTCACTGTTCATGAATTCAAAACTTTTTTTATGGTCCACAAAATGAAATGAGCAAAAGAATTGCCGGGTGTAGATATAATAGCGAAATATAGAAAGAATTTTGGTAGAAAGTTGACAAACTTTTAATCCTCATGAATTCCCAATTGAAATGCTGTAGCTGTGTGATGGATAGATGGAGAAATATCAGGGTTTCAAAACCAACAGAATATCAGGGATATCCGTGCTCTCCTACTTTATTCTACTTTCGTAACGTACAACATACAACTGGGAATAAATATTAATATTTCGTCTGATTGAAGAATCCAACTTCTTTCAAAGAGAAGCCCTTTATGTTCATTGTAAGAAGGAGAATATATAGATCCCGGCACAGCAAAGGATTGATTTCTGAATCGTGCATTCGTAAATTTCCAAGAAGGAAGCGGGATTGAAATAGTTACTCTATTTGCAGGATATTACTCGTCATTTACTGAATTTTCTATTACATGTTATAGTCATTACTAAGCGTTGATATTATCCTATAAATATATAATCAAAATCCACATACTAATTTTTCGTACTTTTAGAATTTTCGGAATAATAGTGACTGTATGAGCGAATAGACGCAAAATAACATCAACTATATATGTATATGGTGTGTTTGCACCAGTATACATAGGCACTTACTCCTGAATAAAAAGCTTCCGATAAGATAAAATGTTACGCTCTGGGCCATTCGAATTTTTGATGCCCTTTTACAATACAATATAATTTCATATTATACTCACGATACAGTGACATATTACACATGATTCAAACTTCACTTTTCGATCAGTCCTTAAGGCTGAATAAAATTGTAAGCATTTTTTTCCCACTTTTTATTTTCCACAGCTTTTATGATATTGATTTGAAACCTTCGACAAAATATTAGAAACTCTTCAGTTCAAATGCTACCGCGCCTAGATTTTTGAAAAAGATGTTGCGTTTTTGTTTTAGTCAAAAACCTCAAAAAACCGTGTTATTTTCCTCGCCCCCAAATAACTTTTTCATGTACACACCAATTTTTATTATTTTTCGTACATAGGTTTTCTAGTTTTCTAAACATATTTGTAAATGCTACCGGAGCTCTTTTTTCAAATTTGTTAATATTTTTCATGTTATGATTACTTTCATAACAATAAGATTGAGACTCTTGTAACTTGAATAAAATTTATTGCTACACGATAATTTTAACAGGAGAATGAATATTGAGGTGATTCTATTCAGTGGCATAAAAACTGGATAAATCCCGTAAGTAGTTTATTTTATAAAAATCAATTTATAAACCTACATATATCGTGATAAAAAGTGAATGATAAAATTGGTTTTTATTCATTTTAATTCTCATAAGCTTTCCGAGGTGGCGATAGGCTCCAGTACAAAATTTCAAACATATTTTTCTAATGTGCCTCTAAAAATGAGTATCTATCTAATGTAAATGTGTGCCACTTTGTTGTGGATTGGATTAGGAATGCAATGAGAGAAAAGGGAGAATATGTATTTGTTAATATTTTTCGTTTATGGTTTAGTTAACGAAAGATATTTATTTGGAATATAAGCCGAGGGAAATTATTTGGAATTTTTTCCTCTTTTCACATTTTTATTGCATATTTGTTTGAGATTGGGAATTTGTTTTGTAATCGGTTTTTTCGCTCTAGGTGTATTCGGAAAATAATTGAAGTTATCAATTGGTTACATTGTGTATGGACACATATGTGCATAATTTTGAATAGTACCTACTTTAGTTTATAAGTATTATAGCTGATTTTATTAGCCTGGGATAATCTTTTGTTTCTAGGAAATACTGCATTGCACTGGAAAATTACGAATGGATTTGTTTTACAATTTTTCGGACTAGAAAAGGTTCTTTCAAATTGAAAACAATCCATCTAATTAAGATTAATTTTTAATCAAGACTACTTTTAATCAATGCACAAATTAAAAAAAAAAAATAAGGAATATATTTCTAAGAAAATATAATGGAAAATATTTAATCCAATTTGTTTTATCCGTTCTGTATATATGTGCATATGTACTGTACATAGAAGACAAAGGATGTTATATAAAGATCCCAAAGTCTGTATGGAAAGCAATAAGAAAATTACAAAAACAGTTTAAGCAAATTTATTCCGAAAACAAACAACAACAATAAGTACTATACCCGTCGGCTTCAATATAACAGATTTGTTTGCTAGGGGAAAATATAGAAGAAAAACTGTTTGCCATGTCAATTCATCATTGATTATGTGCTGGTGATAGAACAAGTTATATATGTACAGATCTGGGAAATACTTAAGTAAAAATAGACTTAAGTACTACTTAAAGTACATTTTCGTTACTTAAGACTTATTACTCAATACTTTTGAAATGCCGCAACTTAGTACATGAACATAAGTACTTGCTTCTATTTACTTGTACTTAAGACTTAGTTTTGTACTTAAGTACCAAGATTTTTACTTAAGTATTTCTGAGTCTATTAAGTATCTACAAATATATAACTCTTCGTAGAAAAGAAAACTCAATCTCTAATGCAATTTCTTTTTTGTTGAGTTTTGAAGTACGCAAAGCATGTGGCGCACTGACGCGTTAAGGCAGAACCTTAGACAAACTAACTAATAACATACAAAGAAGACTGAGTAAGTAGAACAAAAACCAATAACGTCTCGCTCGAACATAAAATCGACGATCCCTCGACTTGATGACATAACCATTGACATGTATAATGACTGACTACTGACTGACTACGTTCATAGAAATACACTGCAGAAAGTGAGCTCACTTCTATATTGCTGACTCTTTCGGTCTAAGCACCAAGTACGAACTGGATAGAAAACTGAAAACAAATAAAATAGTGGATTCGTCGATATATATGACTTTAAATTAATTATTTAGGGTTATTTCTGATAAAAACTGTTTTACCAAAGACAATTCATTAGATACGCAGAAGAAATTCTAAATGCTTTATTAAAATACCTTCCGAGCTGCGTGTACACTTTTTCAACTTCCCGCCAATGATTTTTTTTTTAATTTTGGCACCGACGTACGAACTCTTTTTGACACAAGCAATTGTGCCCACGTAAAATAGAAAAGTAAGCAGTCCATATTATATACGTCAGTGGACATTACCAAGGGTAAAAGCAATGCGTCAATTTTTTCTTATAAATTTACTGGAAATTTTTTCTTTAGAATTGTTCTGCATTATTGGAGGCGATAATGGGTCCTTGGACGGACCTCTAATAGTTTTTATGAGTGTAGCAATGAGAGGTGAAAGTTTTACTCTACCTGCAGCACTGAGAACTATAAAAAACTATAAATAGTAGCCACTGGTTACTATACATATTATAGTTTTCAAAAGGTATTTATTTATTAACATCTATTAACTGAACTTGATAAACTTTATTATATTATTGCCAACGTAGAAAGATTCTAAAAAAGTTCTTTAAAAAGTACTTCAAAAAGTACTCAGTAGTTTTTATAGATTTAGTACTTAGTTACAAATACTTTTCATACATGCGGTACTTGTACTTACGCTGAAGTACTCAGGCCTCTGGTACTTGTACTTAAGTACATTTTCTTTGGTACTTGCCCAGCTCTGTATGTACAGCGATTACTGCTTCTGCGTGTGGCACTAAATCGAAAACTTTGTTCGAAAGCTTTGTACGAAAGCTTTGTACGAAAGCTCATACTACTACTGCATAGTTAAATGGAAGCTTGGAATCGAGAGCTTTATTTTCTGCCGTTCAGTCTTAAGTAATAAATTCTACTTATTCAATACGATCTGATTCCATAGGCACACATAATGGTCAACCGAGTGTTTTTTTTTTAGTTATCATTGCTCGTAAGCCGTTGCGGTTAAGTCCGGCTTTGTTGAGACTCACGTACCCGATGCCCCGAATCACAACCATTAGCCCAATACATCAACATATTATCCTATACAATATACTGATGTATCCGGGATGTAACCCTGAAACATAAATTTAAATCATTTCATTCCAATTTCATTAAAATTGATCCTTCCATATTATAAAAAAAGGCAGGTAAGCATAAATCAGGCACAGCATCTTCTTCTTTTTCGTATGTGCACGGTGCCACTGTACATACGGATATCACATAATTCCAATCTAATTGTATGTATACATACGTGTTATTATTCTTGCCCTACTTGCATTGTATATGACTTCGACGTCGTGAGAAAGCAATAAAATAATAAAACAAAAAGGATTTTTAAAATATTCACGGGTACCTCCACCTGGGGACAGCTATCCCGAAATTCGAGGAGTTCTTTTTTAAACCGTTGATGAGTAAAGTTAGAGCGTTCTCGTATTAAAAAAAAAAAAAAATTGTGACAACAGGTATTGAATCAAATGTCGACAATTTGTGAATTATAAAGAATATTAGTAAACCAGTGTTAAGTTTAAAGGAAATATTGTGACAACTTTTTGAGAAGTCAATTGTCTAATTATAAAAGAATATTAAAGTTCTAACGATATATCTTGTATTGTAATATTTAATTATTGTGGCAATCAGTTGTGAATATACATAGAAATAAAAACATACACTTATAAAGTTTAAGAGAATTTTTTTTTTCTCATTAAAACCCCAAAACAATAGTTTTAAAGGTTGAGTGCTCTCTGCCCCGAAAACGGTACTCCAACCATAACATTTTTTTATATTGCCTGATTTTTGTAAATTTTAATGGAGTAAATAATATTCTTCTCAGTTATTGCTCGAGCTCGAACTACCATGACGAAGCTTTCCAAATTGCTGTCAAGTTTTTGATGTGAGGTATTACCTTTCCAAACGTATTTGTCATGTAAGCTGAAAAGGAAAAAAACAAAACCACAAAGAATCATGGCAGGAATACAATTAGTCATTAGTGACAAAAACACAACACTCTAAACATTTGAGAAAATACACCTAAAGTGAAACGCAAATGTGAACTTTACGAACAGTTTTTCCACTAATACACCCAAGGCCCTATAGTACATAAACGCTATAATCACAGCGTAACAAAAATGTATTGAAAACGTACCTTCCTCTAGGAATTTGAGAGTGTACACCTAAAGTGAAAAGAAAACGTAAACTTTGCGAACTGCTTTAACGTAATAATCACAGCGAAACAAAAACGTTTGGGAAACTTACCTCAGGATTTTTTGGCCTGTAAGTCATTAAACCTGACACCTATTTTGTTTATGTTAATTTGTATGTGACTCTTAGAATAACAAAACGCCGCGGTAATTTTTATTTATTAAAATTTTCGAGTGGCAACAAATTTGAGTAGGTATACTTATATTATTACTACTGCACTTTTATTAGTTTACTAAGCTATCTTTTACTCTATCGATAATTCTAATTTTCCATGTCCTACTCGATGTAACTAACGTTATAACGTAGCGTAAGCTGAAGTTCTTTAATAAACGCTTTTCTATTATATTCTTATTAAGGTTTGTGATGCTATTTTTATCAAATAAATTAAAATAGAATAATTTGTTTTTTCTTCAAAAGCCATTCACTCCATATGCAAAACGTTTCGTAAGCTTCACGTAATTTTTATTTCGAAAACGAAAAACTTTAGAGTACAGTTTGCGAAATAAAGCTGTGATCTTTAGAGTCTGCAGAACAGAGCAGAACAAGAGATACACAAAAGAACGCCACATACATTTTCATAGAAAACTTGTAAATGAAGCGAACAGTACAAATAGGTCACTTCAGTCGACAGAACAATTTGTTCTCTTCAGTATATGGGAGTTCTAGAACAAAGTACACAACAGAACCGCAGCTATAATGTCAACTACCACTACACTGACAGTCTACGTTTTTCAGTTCCACTTCTCTTTGGCCCAATGATTCGTTTCTATTTCGCATTCACAACACAAAAACATTTTTCTTGCGTACACTTCTATGCAAGCATGTTTACATTTTCATTACTTTTTTGTTTCGCCTTGCTTAAAGGGAAATAATTGACAAACGTCAGATGTCATTTTCCCCTCTTTCAAATAAATTAAGGAGTCGGCAATACAGGACTGCTGCAAAACAGCCAGCAACAGAGTGCGAAAGGATCCACATTAGAAACTCTCGACATGATCCACATAATTAATTATTTCTTTTTTATTGAAATTAAATTATTTACTTTATTATTCGCAAAATGATCAATTATTGTTTTAAAATCATTAAAACGTCGTAATGATTGAAATTTTGTCAGGAATGGAGACATATTTAAGGACTATTTCTCGTCACAGCTGCCAAAGTGAACGTACTTTCCTGTTGTTATCTACTCACAGCTGCCAAAGTGAACATACTTTCCTGTTGCTACCTATGCACAACTGCTGAGGTCAACGTACTTTTCTGTTGCTATGCGCAATTTAGTATAATTTGTTGGTACCGTGCGCATTTTAGAATAATATCTTGATGACGGGCGCATTTCAGACGCAGTATACATAAGTCGCATGCCAGTGAATAGTTCCCTTTTTGCATCAAACGCTCACGGATTGTACATCATTATAGGAATCGAATTGGCTCATAATATTACTAACATAATAACTTTATCTTTTGTAGCGACTAGAATAAATATTAAAACCTCAACTTTGCTTCGGGTTTTGACTGAAGTAAAATGTCTTGTTCCGGGACACGACTAGAACAAGATATACATTAACTAATTTCTAAGTCCATAAAGCTGATTCCACAATTAGATTGGTATTTACTGTTTGATTACTTACAACATATTTGTTTCCATTCTTAAACCACAAATTTATTTAGAATGAAGTGAAGGGATTTCTCGTAGAATTTAGCCTTTTAGAATAAATAAGTGAAATTATTTTTATTATTGATATATTCGGAATTATACTATATATATTTAAAGTTATCTCAGTAATTTGAAACTTCCTAGTTGTATTTAGTCATAAGTTGAAGTAGTGTATTTAAGTGACGCATTGTGAAATAAACACCTAAATTTTAATTTTCATTAGTGTTCATATTTCCAGTCCCCTTATTTTGTACCTTTTTGAGTTTTCTCCACACACAGAACAGTTATTAAAGGACTTACTCGTTGCTTCGTTTTTTCTAGGTCAGGAAGCTCTTTCTAGGGGTCCGCATGCAAAGGGTGCCAACAGGATCCTATTACTAAGCCTCTGATGTCCGTCCGTCTGTCTATCGGCGGGCTGTATCTCATGAACTGTAATACGTATACAGTTGATATTTTCACAGAGTGTGTTTCTATTGCCACTATAACAACAAATATTGAAAATTAAATTAAATTAAAGAAGTCACACATAGTGTTAAATCTTGTACGACGGTACGAAACCCTTAAACCCTTTTCGTGTGCGAGTCCGAAACACACTTGGCCAGTTTTTTTTTTTTTTTTTTTTTTTATAGTTCTGAATATGCTGTATAATAATTTCAGAAGACATTGTGTATAAATCCACTTTTTATCAATATTGTTTTACAGAAGCTTTGATATAAAAACTAAATTATTCATTTTCTACTTTCGATATTTTTTGGCATAATAAATGTAACTGTTACTTCTGCTATTTAGAATTATTCGGGATAAAAACGTGAAAAGAACGCCAATTTTCAGTGAGTTTTATGTTTCTTTTAATTTGACACATTTAAACTTTGGTTAAAACATAAAAATATTGAAGAGTTTTTGAAAAGAGGAGAAGACTTAATACCGTTGGAACGGTCCATCTATTACCAATCTACCAAATCTTAAATCAATATCATAGAATGTAATCTTCAGAAGTCACAGGGTGATCTATAAAAACATACCCATAACTCTGCTATAACTCAGAAAATACGCCATGTATAGGGAAAATCTTTAATTCATGCTTTTATTTTCACAAACCCTCCATGTATGCAAAATTTCAGTAAAATTGGTGATGGTCACACATGTTGTCTATTTGATATAGAACGACCCATCATCGTCAAAATTATATTTGAATTTAATGCTGCTTGGGTTTGACCTTTCTAATTTTATCCACCCCATACTAAGGCAATTGACTATTAGTCCACTGATTGATATTTTTTTAATATATATAAAAAATACATAAAAATGAATAAAATCGAAAGGATGTCTTCTAGGATATTCAAGGATAAACGTTAAAGTCCTTATTCTTGGTATATCTTTCAGCATATATTCTTAAAATGATTCTTTTTGATAACTTGAACTCCTTTTCAAATGAGCCATATTTCACTGTCTTAGATTGAATAGAAAAATATATATGAATTTTTAAAGAAGACCAGGACAGCATTTTTACGATGTGTTGAAAAGGCTATATCTCGCAAAATACACAATGTATGGGCAAATCTTTAATTCGCGTTTTTGTTTTCACAAACTCTCTATGTATGTAAAATGCAAAAAAAAAAAAAAAAATGGTGATGGTCATGTCACACTTTTTGTGATTTTTAGTCGATTTGTTATTGAATGACCCTGATACCTTTTATGTAATTGACATAAAATCAAGTAAAAAAGCTAGAATTGGTTTAAGACCAATTAAATGTCGTATGGTCACCGATCTATTCAAGTATTGATTTTGAAGTTGTTTTTCGCATATATTTCTAGAACAGTTTGTCGCACAGAAAAAATGGTAATAACCAATTTTATAGGATTTCGTATTCTGCAGAAGTTCTTAGTACAATAAAAACGTCTTGGACTGATCGTTTTCAAAGTATACGTAAAAAACCGAAATTTTTATATGGCAACACCAAGAAGGAGTTGCCCGATTTAGTCCATTTTTTGACAGTTTATTTGCTAATGTAGTAGAAACATCATGTACGAAATTTCAGCTCTCTACGTCGATGCGTTCTCAGGCAGTGTCCAAATATATAGCGGAAAACGAAATTTTTATATGGCAACCCCACGAAGGAGTTGCCCGATTGGTCTCATTTTCGAAATTAATTTTACTTTTTGTTTTAAAGTCCGTGTACAAAATTTCAGCTCTCTAAATATACGCGTTCTCGAGTTATCGTGCGCACAGACGGACGGACGGGCGGACATGCAAAAATCGAAATAACTTTTAATATTATGAATGGGTGTCCAATCTATTTTGTTCTACCATCATTATTTCGAGGTGTTACAAACGGAATGACAAACTTAGTATACCCTATGATTTCATCTAGGGTATAAAAACAAATAAAGGTAGACCAGCAATCTTAGAAAATATAAATCAACCATTAACGTATCGTAATGGTAGAGCAATTTCAAAAGAAAAAAAAGCCTTGATGAATTTAATAAAGTATATACTTCCAATAAAACACGACTTTTACAGGACATCAACCCATTTATGACAAATGGTTCACTTGCGAACCAGCAAACATGCTACCGGTATTTGTCTCGTTATGTTTTTTCCATATATTCTTTCCTGTCTGACTCAGCGATGCTAGACGTACGAAAATTCTCGTACATGTCGCGAATTTCTACTCAGGTATGATGTACGAGGCAAAATGTAATCTCGTACGCGAAAGTACGAGAATTGCGGCCTCAAACATTTTCCAACCAGAATTTCTACACTGTGGCAATACTACAAACAAAGAGCAGTAAAAAATAATTTAAGAAACATAAGTAGAACACCCCTAGGATAGACAAGCCATGAAGTAAGGCTTCAAGAGACCATAGCGAGACATTACAAATTACATACTTTTTGCCTTGTCTTATTGCAGGAGTTTTTCATTTAAAAGTAGCTTGGATTTCATTCAAACGCCATAATTTCCATAAATTTGTTCTACATGCTATTCATTTTTAGCACCATTAGCATTTTATGTGGGAGCGATAGTTTTAGGCTCTAAGCCCTGTTTAAGATGAAATCATAGTTTCTCTTTCATGAGAGTATAAAAGTAAGTGTGGTACACTCTTGCTTAATGACTGTAGCCGGCCCACTAACTAATGAGTTTTTTTTAATGGTTTCGTGTCAGCGCCGACGGCTTGGCCTGTGTATTCCGTCCGGTGCTACGGCAGGACATATTTTGCTAAGTGTTGCCACTCAAAATTTTACAAATGGATCATTAAGTGGCAAACACAATTCCGACGTTTCGATCCGATTCGATCCAACCCATTTCGATCCAAATGGATGCATGAGCACAACTGTTCCGTTCGGTTTCAAACACTTGTCTTTAAAATTTTGCCAGATTTTGTCTTTCCATTTTACATCCATCCATGAAAACATTCTTTTTTTGTCATATAATTCATGTCTTTTTTATTTCCTCAACAAAAGCCTTTTCATGCATCTTTGAGTATAAACAAATCTTTACAGATGATTTTTCTAGGTTATGTCATCCGTAAAAGTTGAAATTTGCTCAGTTTCGATTCGATCCATTTCTATCCATTTCGGTGTAATATGTCCAATTGCACGTATGTCTCATATAAGCAAATTTGACGTTTGGACGAAACGGATCGAAACGGTGGAATTGTGTTTCGCCCTTTAAATGAAAATATAAATCAATAAATCAAATGTATTATTAATCGTATTTCAGAATAAGAAGCATAAAAATATTACAGAAAGCAACAAAAACTAAGTTGAAGTATTGAACAGATTACGCTTAATACTTATACATTAATTTCTATACATGAAAGAAAAAAATATTGCGTTTGAAAACTCTTTTACATTAAAATGTATCAATGTATAAATTCTAAAGATTCCTGCAAATGTATCAAAAATTATATAAATGTGGCAAAGTGGCATCACTGTTGTTGACGCGATTACCCAAAAAGGCATATCGAGGATACCCCAACAAGGTCGGCAACGGTATTTTGAAAAGTGAGTGTGCTAGTGAACGATTTGCCTTGATTAATATATTTTCAACTACGGTAAGTACCTAATTATTAATTTCTTAATTATAGTAGTCACAGTCTTTTCTCTTCATACATATTTAACGATTGTCCACTTTCCGCCAAAAATTTAGTTTTCTGATATTAGTCACATATGCATATGTATGAAGAGTAGGGGAAAACCCCCGTTATCTCATGAAATTCGGTTTTGCGAAAAACGCAATTTCAAATTACAATGATCGATTTTTTTCCCGGCACAGCAAATATCCAACCTTTTTTTTTATTTTGACTGAAATGATGGGGGTTATCCACCGAAAAGGACAGCATATTGGAGCCAATACCTGGATTAATATGTATATTATTTCAAATGTATATAATTTCGATATCAGGTAATCACAAAGTATTTTCACTCACCATGTCTAGTGACACTGATGATAGTGAGTTCATGGAATGTCAACACAAAAAAAAAAAACACAAAATTGATAATTCTAGGTATCACGTTCAAAAATATAGGGCCGAATGGGAGAAAAACATCATCGATTTTGGACCTCACGTAAAATTGTGTTTAAAACCTCAACGTACAGATAATGGAAAAGCCAATTGTTCTTGGAGCAATTTGGTATTGTCTGCAAATGTAACTACAAACAGAGATCATCAAAAATCCAAGCGCCACCATAAAGTTGTGAAGGGGCGTGAAACGACTACCTCGTTAATGATAAGCAAATTCCTTGAAAAGGATTCGTCTGGGACCTTCTCAAATAAAAAATAATATTACAGAAGCAGAGCTGACGCTATGTGCCTTTTTTTCGACGCACAATCTTTATTTGATGTATCATCTTCTTCCAACTCTAAAATCATATTTTTCGGACTTTGCAGTATGCCAAGGAATGCAAATAAAAAGAAGGATATGCACTCAAATAGTAACAAATGTGAAGGAGCAGCTCACGAAGAAGAAATTTGTGAAATGATAAAAAAGGTAAAGTTTTCCATTTAACAGATGAGTGTACTGATAAGTCAAACAAGACGTCGTGCATTATGGTTCGATTTTACGATTTGATAGCATCATGACCTACATGATGTATTCCCAAAGGGAGATAAGGCTGCTGTAGAGGAAGGTGCCACCGATGCGTTGCTTTACGAGTTGATTATGCGCTCTCTTAAAGTTAAAGGCATACCAATGGAAAATATACAGGGCTTTGGTTGTGACTCTGCAAGCAATAATATCGGATAATATAACTTCATTATCAGTCGTCTCCGCCATGAATGCCCGGGCATAATCTTAATGAAGTGCGTGTGCCACTCATTGCATCGGGCCTTAAGTGAGGCATGCAAAGTTCTGCCGCGAGAATGTGAAGATTTAGCCAGAAACGTCTTCTCCTATTTTAGACAAATATCACGTGAAAGAACATCACATGATCGGCTTGGCTTTACTTGTTAGCTCTCCTTTCTACGTGCAATAGAACGAATTGTGGAGCAGTGGTAATCTCTTTGCCTCTATTTCACAGATATTTGGATGAATGACTGAGCGTACACTTGTTGCAGAACAAATATTCAATGCCCTCCAAAACCAATTCATGAAATTATATTATACCCTTATAGCTTGGGTCCTTCCGAAAGTTACCTACATGAATGCATTCTTTCAGTCGACATCGGTTGTAGTCACAACACTACATGACAAAATGGCAATAGTATACCGAGAACTTCTTTCCACGTATATGTACCAGGACTATGTTGCTAAGACGAAACTTTGGGAAATCCGACCTGATGATACTAGCAGATTTATACGTTTGGAGAAGTGATGGCAAGACCTGATCTCATCATTTATTTCAGGGAAAAATGCCGAGAGTATGTGCAACAACTATGCATAGGCATAAAGACACGTTTTCCTTTTGAGGACAAATTACTGGTGGCAAGACAACGGAACGAAACTCCATCTCTCATGTTTTTATTTGACGTCTGTCCTACGGCAAAGCGTTCAGACCCTAAGAAACTGCAGCAACTTGATGATGAATGGCGACTTCTTCCCTTGGATAAACTTTCTCCAAACATCACCAAAGAAATGGAAGTTGACATATTTTGGCCCAAGCTTTCCCAAATCCGCATTGCTGATAAAAATCAAAAATATACAGCTCTGCCTCAATGTGCGCTATCCGTGCTGATTCTCCTACATTCCAATGCCGATACTGAGGGGATTTTTAACAAAAATAACTTAACTAAAACAAAATTAAGGAATAAGCTGTCAACAAATACCGTAAAAGAAGCCCTTTTTTCAGCTCAGTGTGTTAAAACACAGTCGAAAGATTGCTGCTTTGGGTTCAAACCAACCATTCAAATGCAAATTCGCATGACGTCGGCTGCTCTGTACCAAAATAAACCTGATACTGAAGTGCGACCTGATGATGAGAATTTCAACCAAAATAGTGACTCGGACCTAGAAAATCCTAGCTTAATCTAGATGACTCTCATTTTAAGAACAAAATTATATTACAATTTTAATACAAAAATTGTGGTAACAAATTTATGAACTAAAACTTTTTTAAAGATGTCCACTATTTGTGTTATAAAAAATGAAATATTACTAAAATGTCGCCAGTTTTAATTTAACCGCCATTTCGCATTAATTTCGCGCGTACGAGAATTTTTCACGACGTATGAAAATTTTGGAAAGTTGATACGAGAATCCATGTGTTGCAGTCTAGCACTCTGACTTCATACAGAGAGGTCGCAGAGAGATCAGACATTAAAATGAGCAAAGTTTTTGTGTAAAGCTTATAGTTTATGGCTTAGTACATATAAAATATGAGGCAAATATTTTCTCTTGATTTTGGAAGCGTCTTCTATAAGTGGTACGCAAACGCACCATTTGTCATGTAAAGCATTTGTGATGCTTTTTGCAGAACAAGCTGTCTGAATATTGCAGACATATTGGAAACAATAGATAGTTTTCCAGGTAATATTCAGTTGTGTATTTGAAGCCTCCAAAAGTCAATAGCGACACAGAAGCAGATTCCGGCAATGACGAAAATTCAGATCGTAACCGCTTCAATAAAAATAAATTACAGGCTGGAGTTGAAGTAAGATTTTGTCATTATGATAAAGGCGAGATTTAAAAACATAGTCGAAGCTTCAATACATCCGATAAATGAAGTCGACGCTACAATTCCTGAAATAGTCCAGCAGCACAATTTTTCACAAAAATCGAGTCTAGGTAATGAAGATAATTTGTCGTTAGCAGCACTTACGTACCAACACTCTAGGCTTTCAAGGAAGGAAACGAAAACTTGCCTACCCGTTAAATTTTGCGGATGAAACTGAACCAATTGATTTCTTTCAGTTATTTATAAGTAAATCATTTGTGGAAACAGTTGATTGAAATATGATAAATTACGCCGCTAAAGAGAAAAACAATGTTATTAGTTTTGACATTGAAGACTTCTCTGCATTTTGCCTCCGTCGAAATGGATATATCTGTCTATAAAGCGATAATACCTGATGATACCTTATTACGGAAGGCATCGCTGCAAATAGTTTATTAGAAACAAACCTGTAAGGTTTGGATATAAAGATTGGTAGCCGCTAGTCACCTAGGCTATTGCTACCAATTGAATTTATATCAAATTTAACCAAATGAGTGACAAGACTGTTGCGGTTGGAGAATTTCTTGTGCTAAGTTTTGCTAACGAAATGAAGGCGCATTTTCCCGAACTGCATTTCTCCTTTTATTTTAATAATTTTTTTTACGGGACCTAATCTCGTAAATACGCTCAGAAACATTCAGTTTGGCGGGAAAACCGTATGAAAAATATAACTATGGCTGACAAAAAAGTAAGGGATACTATCAAAACTACATGGGCAAGAAAAATTAAATTATATTGACCACATGACAAGAAGACCGTTTCCCTTTTCTAGAACTCATTAGGGAAAAATCCAGTAGAAGCACTGCGAAGGTATGTACACTCTCAAGTTCAAATGGCTAACATAACACAGCCATGTGTTGTTAGAATGTACAACTGAAATATGGGCGGAGTGGATTTGATAGACAGTCATATTTCTAACTAACGTTTAAGCATTCAGGACAAAAAGAAGTAGATGTCAACGGTATCATGGATGATAGATGTGGCTGAAACTAATGCCTGGACTTTAGGGAAGCACTACGGTTGCAACATTGATGAGCTTGAAATTAGGGGCCCGTTAACTAAAGCACTCTTTATTCACCACGGAAAACCACCATCTAAAATAAAAATTATGCCAAACCCAAACATATCATCCAAAGGAACCAACATGGCAGTGAAAGGAGAGATTCGATTACGGTGCAACCAATGCCATTTACACAATATATAAGACGTGCTCTGCATGTAATTTACAATAATTTATTATTTATTAAAAATAATTTATCTGTTTTTTTTTTATCAAATACGTACATAATTAAGGTTAATCAGTAAATTCGACCGCCAAATAATTATTTTTTGTTTTCGTTAATGTGAAAGAAATTGTTTTGTTTTGCATTTCTTTATAAATAAATAAGACTTTATAAAAAATTTCAGATACAACAAGTTGTTTTTTTTTAATTGCACCACCACATAGCTCCACCATTTTGAACAATATTAACAAAACATCTTCCTTTTTTTTATTTAACTTAATATCATGTAAACTAATAAAAAAAATGAAAATTAAAAAAATTAAACCTGTGTTATAAATGGGTTAAAACAACACGAGAAGATGAGAATTTCGACTTAGATAACTCGTAAGAAGAAGATGCTTGTTATGGTGAACAAACCTATCACTTATGACAACAAAAGTTATTGTATTATTTTAACAGTAATGCACCCGGATTTGGCTTTGGGGGATGACCATAGGTGTCCCAAGTCCTAACAAGACAGAAAAATAGGGCTTTAAAGTCGAGCCCCTCTCGGTGCAACCCTGTATTTTAATATAAGCTTATATTTTTTTCAGCTGCCAAAAGGTATGTATAAGTGCTAACTTGTTTAAGATGATGCCATTGTCTCAATAAATACTAACATTTTTATTTACATATCCCGCACTTGTTTTATTGCAGAGCCTATCCTTAAAAAAAAACCTTATGTACTTTTCTGATCAAATTAATAAACCAAAAATTTTAATAATTCAATAGATTAACTTTTAAAACATTAATTTTCTCAATTTTTGTTTTCTGGATTTAACCGACTCAATTATAATAAGTCATCTGGGGCTGCATTCTGATCACAAAAAAATGACAAATGACAATGACTTCGTGACTTTTTCAAGGAAAACGCGATTCTTACACCATGACTTCATCCATAAAAAGTGACATTTAGCGTTAAAATATGTCTTATTATCGAAACGCTGATTCTTAAAAAAACTGGGTGACATGACAAATGACTTTTTTTCATGACAATTTTTGCAACCAAAGTCGCTTAGCCCTTGCCGCTGTGACTTTTGTCATATATTCAAGTGATAGGTTATATATATTGTCATACAAGTAATATTTAAGATGTATATATGTAAGGTTAAAGATAAAAGACATTTGTATTTGTTACATTATTATATATTATTTTATTAACAAAAAAATTTCAATTTTAGCAGCAAACCGCAAAAGGAAATGTTGCTTTCGTTATAACATTTCAACAATTATTTTACATACTGCTTCCTTCTTTGGATATGCCTTCGCAATAAAATATGTTCCATTACTTTGTTGTTTGGAATATATTTAATCACTTCGCAATTGTCAAATTGTCACTGCTATAATTTAAGATTCATGTCATGTCACCCAACAATCAGAATTCCAAATTATCGCATGGTGCCATCATCCTTCCTTCGAAGTCGTTTTGTCATTGTCATTTGTCAGTTTAATTTTATCAGAATCCAGCCCATGGTCTTTATTTAAAACTCCTATGTGACTTCTTAGAAATCATTATCAAAATAAATAAGTGAATTCCGTCCAATTGGTTTTCTTTGTTTCTTTCCTAATTTCTGAAGAGTCAAAACTTTTTACCGCTTTTATGCAGAGATCTTCAAGGTTCTGTTTTGAAGTCCTATTTTTCAGCGTATTTACTAACAACCTTCCCGATAAATTCGGGGTTATGAATTTTCACTTGGTCTAATTGAAGATTGTAATGCATGTATCAATGATGTTCTTATAGGATTTGTCATTGGCCACTGTAAAATCAACTTATGTTAAACAACAGTAAATCCTAATACTTAATTTGTTTCTAATGTCGTTGCTGCTAAATGATTCTCATCTGCCGCTTATGCACTATATAAAAAAATGTAGGAGTACTATTTAATTCATTTATGAGTTGCTGCAATCATATTGAACTTACCCTGAGTAAGAGATATACAGCAGACTCCGTTAACTCTAGTAATCGACAGATATTTGATGAGAAGACATTTGCTTTACACTTGTCAAAATACGTCTTTAATTTTAATAACATAATTTTTTTTCGATAGCTTGTGTACTTGAGGATTAACATGTCAGTTAGTATTTGTTGCGTTTCTTGTAAATAACTATCTCAATATGAATTTCTTGTCTCCGTTTCTGGAGCAGTCTTGCTTTGCTTAGGTTGCTTGCATATGGAATCAATTGTCTACTCCATTAAAAGTCTGAGCATTTTTCTTTCTGTTTGTATAATCTCATATTCACATTCTTACTAGGACGACACTTATTTATCGATGGTATCAAATTTATTGCGACACCTTCAATTTTACTGTAAAATTAGGAACATTAGTTTATTTTTACGCTTAGTTTTTTTAGCATTCGTATCTCTTATTTTTAATAGTTTCTACTACATAATTTCAAATTATTTATTGTAATATGTGACAGTATGTCGAAAGTCTTGATTGAATAGAGGTGTTATCTTAAATGGAGTTCCGCAGGGATTAATTATTGGTGCACTACTATTTTTTATTTTTATCTTCCTATTATCCTGCACAATTGCAATTTAATTTTCATCCTTATGGAAATCGCAACAAATTATAATGACTTGATGAATATGGCTAAGGTATAAAGGATTTTATAATTTACAAAACTCAATTGAAAATTTCTTGCTTTCCGAGCATTACTTAAGCTCTATAATTCAATTATCGTTTACTATTCAATAAAACCCCTCGGTATTTCCGTTGAAACAAAAGCTTAAGCTAATTATATCGCATTAATAGTGTCGTTAGCGAATTCTTTAGAACTCTTCGCCATCTGTCATTATCGGATTTTTTATACTCCAAATAGCACTGTGATTATATTGGTGAGATTGAGATTATTACCGATTCTTTTAATATCATAAGGATATAAATTTTCGTTGATGTAATAGTCGTTGCAATTCAAAATACCTATTTCAATAACCTAACATAGCCCTTCCGAAAATTAGTCTACTCATATGCCACAAGTTCAATATGGGCAATAATTTGAGTGCACATTATATTCACATATTTTTCAACTTTCAGCATACGTATATACATGTATCAGGTAAAATAATTTCCCTCAAGCGGGGTTTCTTCTGGTCCAATAGGATTTTATAGAATATAACTTTAGAAGACAAACTAATATGAATAAGTCCAGCAACGACAATCGTCAATGTTTCGATTTGATGGTGCAACAAAGCACGTAAATCATCAACGCTTCGGTCAAATAATAAAATCGACGACATTTATTTTATATACATACATACACTATATGAAACCACAGACTTCAATATATAGACTGATGACAGCTCACAAAAAGTAAAGCCAGCATAAATTATGCTTTTATGTTCCAAGCGATTTGTGCTGCCACAAAGTAAGAAAAATATTTACAGAAGGTAAATTATTTATTGCAATAAATATGTTATTAGCTTGATAATTTGTAGCAATATTTCAAGCTAGTAACAAAAATTGTATGCTTTAACATATATTTTTAAAAACGAAAGTGGTTTTTATTAATTAAAAAAAAGTCTTATAAAAGATTAAATTATGATATTATTAGGTAGCTATGTAGGAACGATTAATATTAGACCTATCATTATTCAGTTATTTGGATTAGCACATAAATACTATAATTGATTTGTTAGATAATTCACCTTCCAAACTGGGATGTGACAGTGGTGGCTTTATTCCCGGCTATAGCAAATAAATTTATAACAAAGCGTAACAATGATTTAGGTATTATGAAATCAGGGTATGAACTATGTTGCTCCTTCATTTAGGAAATTATAATGTATTCGTCGTCGACAATTTTAGAATTATTCCAATATCATTATTTTATATTATTCATTCATTCATTTTTTATGATACCACAACTGCCGCTCCTCAAGAAAAATTAAGAATCTTACAGTACCTCTGCTTGCCTTCATTTTTCTGACTATCTATTGATATAATAATCGATCAAGGTTGACAATATCATCACTCAGAAGAATGTTTCTTTTTTCGCTTATTCAAAAATTTTAAAAAGTGACAGGTATTAATAACTTTAAAGCTCTATGCCCACCACATAAATTGTTGCAGTTCTTACTTTGGTTTAAGGAAATTAAAAAGAATAGAGAGAATTTTCACAGTATTTATTTCTCAAATTTATAAGGAATAACATGAAATTAAAATTTAGAAGAATTATCTAAACATTTAAGATTTTTATACACCACAGATTTAGCAAATGTTACGATTCTTACTTTTTGCACATGAAATATAAACTTAATTACAGTATTGTAGTGATAACCAGTGTTTTAAATTTGAAACGGGAAAAACGTAAGTATTTCAAATATTTTCTGAATAATTAGCAACATCTTAAATAAGAACGGCGCGTACATAATTAATTTTTAAAATAAAATTGTAAATTTCCCTTCATTTTAGCTAATCATGGTAGTCCAAACCATGATACAAATATTAACAAGGTATGGCCGAATTATCTGTTATTTGGTTGCTTGGCTCATTTCGCGTCTATTGTCACAAATTTGTTCGTCTCAATTTCAATCGTCCTTATCAAAGTGGAAAAAATTTTCAATTTAGAAATTTCTTTGCTGTCCCACTAGCGCATAGTTACTTTCCCGGAATGTTTTGTTAAATATTTTAATATATTCAAAACTTATTTCAGTCAATAAAATACAAAAAATTCAAAACAAATTCTCTGGAAATGACTTTAGCAACGCGAAAAATTCCTCTAGAATCGGCCATACCTTGTTCTCTTTATATCATGTATAGCAACTTTGTGCTGCAGTTAATTAATTGTACCCGGGCGAGAGCAAATCGTAGGCCCGTTAAGACGACGACTTGAATTTCCGATGCCCTCTAGTATTTGCGCAAAAAATATCTCGAAAATGATCTATTGCTCTTATTTCCTTTTTGTTGACCGTGGAATTCTTGTGCCTTTCTCTCTTGAACAAGACTTTAGTTTATGCATGCACTTTTTTTTTATGTTTTATTCAATGATATACGTATAAAAGAGAGTTGCTTAACTATACGCTCGTCTGCACTACTTACGTGGGCGCCTTTATACTGCACTAACCAAATTCAATTATATTATTTGTTTCTGCACACTTATAACTAAAAAACATGTATATATATACATAAATAGAATTTAAATAAATAAATAGATATTAGGCTAAGACCTCTATATTCTTAAGCAGGTCCTGGGATCCGATTGAATATTTCTGGATTGGTTTCCACGTGGATTTTTTTTTTTAGGTTATCAATTCTTGTTTCTTTTTAATTTTTCCGTTTACTGCTTTCCTTTTTTTCTTTTCCTGCCTTCTTTTATACTCGTGCTTAAAAAGGAGCTAGGCACAATCGCATGGTTCCCATTGTACAAATATCCATATTATATATGTAGATTCTTCGTATTCTTTTTACATCACTTTTTATACTTAAGCTAACGTAATTAATTTTTATTTAATCTTTACTAATGTAGCTCAATTTATGCGTAACTTTTGTTTTTGTTTAATTTTACACAGTATTCGTCTTTCTTTTCTAAAGCGCTTTTCAAGAAGAACTACAAGAATTCCTGCGAACTCACAGCCACTCATACTCCGAATTTTAGGTCTAGGCGCTAATGTAGTACAGTCATGAGAATTCGAATTTTCCTTGTTATCGGATGTGCACTAACTAAGGATCGGGTGTGAAATTGGGAATCCGGCTTCGGCTAATCGCCCGGCATCTAATTTGGCACGCTACACATTGTCCAAACTATGTAATATCCTACAACATGACAGTAATTTGGCTTGTTTTGCCCCTCTGCTCCCACAGTTATGCTGGCTTTTAAAATTTTGCAGTCAAAATTATTAAAGTCTGTGTATGAAACCAGAACAAAGCACAAGGCACACAAATAATGATGGTAGGTAATAATGGATTGAACAGCAACGCACAATATTATAAGGCATTTCGATTTGCATGCTCGTATGTTTGTCTGCCAATCGTTTTATCAATCTGTCTAGTCTCTCCATCAGAATGACGACTCGAAAGTTTACTTACAATTAGTGTGTTAAAATTTTGCACTCGGTTATTTTATAAAATTTGTGTCCATAAGAAAATTTGTTTGAAAATAGCAAAATTAGGTGAATCTTTCAAACAGTTGCCATACAACAATTTCGTTTTTCAAAGCGAGAATGCACGCATAGAACGCAACTAATACTTGCAGTGAGGAATTTTACTGTTACGTAATTGCTGCACGACTTTATTACAAACGTCCAAAGATTTGTTGGACTCTCTTTATGTATAAAAGTTTGTTGTTGACAAGAGTTTCATTGTTATCACCGAACAAATAACTAATAAACATATTATTCAATGACAGTTCATTGTATTCAGCAATCATTTCGGTCGAATTTGTAGTGAAGAGCAAATCGAATTTCGGATCCGACAAACGAAAACCAAAAAGTAAGAAACTTCATTTGAATTTAATTTTTCAGAGAGCAAATCTATTTCTAATAATTTTATTTATGTTTTTTCTTGTATGAATGCGCCTCAGTGTAATCAGAGTAACGTACACGTAATTTCCCTAAATTAATTTTTTTCATTTTTATACTTTTCCTCTTTTCATATTCCATAATATAAACAAAATCATCTCTTATTCACTAATTTTCTGCACAAAATTATGAGAACTGTCTTGTATCTTACTTACTTAATGGATCACATAACATAGATAATATCTCAAAGTTTATTACCATCCAACTTGATTTAAGAATCTCTGGTTAATTTAATTATTAATTTGTAAGCCACATAACCAACTGCACGCTCTTTCTCAAGCAGAAAATTTCGGTACGATTTTAATTCCCAAAGAACAAGTAAAAGATCTCTTGCAATTTACGAATTGCAGGAAACACATCTCTGTCGCATTTCATTAAGATAAAATGCTGATTTCAAACCCCATATCTCGGCATCACTAATTGCGAAAAGGATACGCTTCGTTTGTTAATTAAGATAAAACCCTTAATTATTATATATGCATAAAAAATCTAGAAAGGAATATGCACACTTATAGACCCATTTGCAGTACGAGTAGTTGAGCCCAAAACCGCACGGTTTAATCAGAGATAGGTGTAGAGAAACGAGAGCTATAGTGAAAAAGAGTTAGCACGTTTTTTTTTCTTTTTAATTCCGTCATTAATGACTAGAGGAAGGCATTAAAGGATAATCTGCAATTCAATTAAGCAAATGCCTACACCAGAGAAGAACAAGTATGCCCTAGAGCCAAGCACGTTTGGTTGGTAGAAAATTTGCAGTTGTAAGAAATTCATCAAAAGACATCAGGGATAGAAAGCTCCTTTCAAAGGAAAAACTAATCAGCCACCGGTTTTAGAAGGACTATAATTGAGGGATAATATAGGATTACACTAGTCGATATGTTATCCTTGAGACATGACTTATGTGACGATAACAATTAAGAAGAACCGGCTACCATTATTTTGCCCTTCATGGAAAATGTTTGAGAAAACGAAGAAAGGTTTCATTACAGATGCAAATTTCAATAGGACCCAAGTGACTTGAAATCGCTTAATTATTTCGGACGACATATCCCTCTTAGTTTTATTTCTCAGGATAAGGGGATGGCATCCGGTATGAATACAAAGTAACTTGAGCAACTACGGCTCAATTTAGCAACTGGTACCAGCCACATATAAGTATATACCTGCATATAGTCGCAACTTCATATATATTTTATCACAATAATCCTTTTCGGAATTTAATGGCTTTAGTTTTATTGTTAAGGAAATCAGTCTTTGTTCACCACAAAGTCTTTTCAAGGGGAGTCATTAAATCCAATGCCCGGACCTCAGATACAATATTCGACACGCCAGCTAAACTCCATAAAAATCCAACGGTTGACTACTAAGTACATCATTACCCTAACGATGCGGCATTATTTTGAGCTTTGAAGACTTATTTTGGTCTTTATTTGCCATTTTATGTTGCTGTTAATTCCAATTGTGCGAGTGACAGGATACTCTTTAATTTTCCTTCACACACCAAGATGGCAGCTCTTTGCCCGCCTCACTGCCACCCCTTTCGAACTAACTTCGAAATTATCGTACTTTACGGAGTTTTGTGGCAGACCCTTTTGGATTCCGGGATGTCATCTAATTTTGGAACGCCGCTGGTGCTAATTTTTCTGTCCTTTTAGGCGTTGATTGTTCAAATCAATTGGGTGGTTAAAATGGGAGAACGGAAAGGTTCGCCTGCCTTTTTAAGCTTTCTTTCGAATGAAATGGTCCATTTCAGTGTTCACCCATAGGACATTTTATTCCACTTGACTTACCAGCAAATTCCATTCAATATGAATTTAAAGATATTAGATTCAAGTTTGACTTCCGTTTTTCCTACTTGGAAAAGTTCCTGATGTTTCTCTAAGGCTTTCACAACGGTTTTGGAGAATGTTGATGCGGGCAGACAATAGAAAGTTAAAAGAGGAAATTTAGATTCAGAAAAAAAGAAAATATTCTTTTCAAACATTTTTACCAAACTTTTCTACTTTTACTAGTAGATTTAACAAATGCAAATTTACTTTTGTGATTGTAAGCAAAAGATTATACAAATTTGGAGGCCTTTATCATGCAAGGTGTTTCAAATCTAAGGCGCCAAATCTAGAATGAATGTTCTGATTTAGAACAACAAAAAGTTACTTGCGTGGATGGCAGCGATTTAGATCTTTGTTAAAATACTACAAAGTTAAACCTCTTTCAGAAAAATAATAAGGATGCTTAAAAAGTTCTTTTTTGTCACAATTTCAGAAGTAGGTACTTCTCGAAAATATTTTCAGATTTTTTGGAAAAAACTTTAAAGGAAATCTACCAAGCGTAAATAGAAAGAGATATCGTAATGAATGTCATTTTTATCCTGATGAAGTATACGCTCATTTCATAGATAATGTTAACGGCTCCCTACGTTTTATTCATTATCCATGCTATTATTTTATAAGTCGAATAGATAGCCCACGCCAACTTTGTAACACTTGTGTGATGCGGAGAAAACAAAATGTTAAAATGACCATCGCGGTAAAACGACACGTCCTTGTTGGCAAAATGCCACGTCTTTTGAGGCTATCCTAGAATAGACCCTTTTCGCACTTTCAAATCAATGTAATTGCTGCTCAGCCAGTCCATGAGTTGTCTATCTCAACTACTGGTAATAGAAAAGATCTTTGTCTGGTGAATATGGCGGGTGGGGTAGGACTTCCCATTTCAGCGTTTCCAAGTACGTAGTCATGCAGCAAAATCACTGTGTCATGCCTCTCTCGTATTGCGAGCGTTGTTCCTTCAATACTTGGCTCAAACGCATCAGCTGTAGTCAACAACGTTTTTCGGTGATGGTTTCGTTGGGATTGAGCAGCTCATAAAACACTATACCCAGCTGATCCCACCATATGTAGAGCATGAGCGTAAAACCATGGATATTCCACTTTCACGTCGATAACACCATAAAGACGTCTACTACGTAAACGTATCCGGTCTTCGCTCAAAGACGAATCGACAAATTCCTGTTTCGATGTGCTATGTTTGACCGAGAGATGGCTGTGTGGCAAGATCGCAGACGAAGAGCTTTTTTGTCCCAAGCACTTGTTGTTTCTCCGTGACCGCCATCGTCTGTCTCTGGATGCTCCTGTTGGAGGTGGAGTGCTTTGCGCTATTCGTTGCAACCTTCC
This sequence comes from Dioctria rufipes, assembly GCA_963924295.1. Classification (NCBI taxonomy): domain Eukaryota; kingdom Metazoa; phylum Arthropoda; class Insecta; order Diptera; family Asilidae; genus Dioctria; species Dioctria rufipes. The sequence goes on along the minus strand of OZ002740.1, from coordinate 95,962,742 downwards.
ATGCATGTTGATCGACTTTGTTGATTCCGTTGATCTGAAGTTTATATGTGTGGCTCTCAGGCTTTCACACAAAACTTTATATATTGCTACAGATTATATCCCTCCATGCTCATCAGCTGAGATATTTGACTTGTTGACTTCATATATTTATAGGCTTCCTGAAGTTTTGCTGCCACCCGACGAATTATTGCTTTTTGGTGATTCTAGCTTGCCTAATGTTAGATGAGTACACTCTCTAGACGATGAGGGCTTGCTGCCTTTCTCTTTGTCGACGACTAAATTTAACATATCTTTTCAACATTATTTCTTCAGGCTTAATGCAGTCTAGCGGCGTGACTAATGACTCTGGAAAATGTCTTGACCTGGTATTTTTGTCCGATCCCCAATCGTATTCTCGTGAAGCGTTATTTAACTCATATAGTTCCTGAAGCAAGTCATCATCCGGCACAACATACAGTTTTGTTTTTTAATCCTGTTACTTTATCATCTAATGCTACTATTAACGATTTTTATGACTTTTAAAAAGTTGACTTTAATAAAATGAAAGAATGGCTATCGGCTTGCTGGGCCAGTGTTCTTGGGGAGGGTGACATTGTGAGCTCTTTTATGAAAATCTATTTCTTTGTTTTACTCACTGTGTTCCACTTGTTAGTTCCAATCGTACTGCGCAATGTCAACCGTGAATTAATGGCTCTTTGAAGCATTTAAAAATTTTACGAATAAAGCTTGGAGGAGGTTCTGTTCCTCATTGAACGATGCTGATTATGTAACTTATTCTAATTTTAATTCATACTTGACTGATTCGTGTAATGATTATTTATACAGAATGAGGTCGTCCGTGCATACGGAACCTAAGCAATTTTGGAAGTTTGTGAACCCTAAGCGTAACTGTGATAGTTACCCTTCATCGTTCGTGTTGGACACATAGATAGTATCCATTGATCCCTTGCAGGCTGCCAATGTTTTGATGACTTCTTTAAAACTGCCTTCTGAAAAAACCACTGCGATATTAGTTATAATGTTTTTACCCATTTGACGAAGCTTCCAACGAGACTACTTCTCTTCAACCTAAAGACGATGAAGCGTGTGTCTCCAAATAAATTTCAAGCATAGCTGATAGTTTTTCTATTTGTCCGAATGGCATTCCTTCACGTTAATAAAAAATTGTGCTACGTCCATTATTTCGGTTTTGTGTTATTTATTTAATTTATCTTTATCCTGTGGTATTTTTCCTATGCAATGGAAGCTTGATTATTCCTTTGCACAAGAAGGTCAATAAGTGCGACATTTCTACCTACAGACCTGTCGCTAATTTATGTTGTATTGGTAAAATATTTGAAGCCCTGCTTTGTAATTATTTGTACTTCCACTGCAAGCCTTTCCTGCGCTCTTTTCAGCATGGCTTTATAAAAGGCAAATATACTACGACTAATTTATTAGAGTTTACTAATTTCTGCACTTTTGCAATTGAAAGCGGAAAGCAAGTCGATTGTATTGTCATGGACTTAGTAAAGCTTTCGACCGAATTAAACATAAGATCTTGATTTATAAGTTGTTTTTTTTTTTTGGTTTTCTTCTGTCTTTGTTAATTGGATTCGTTCTTATTTATTGGATCGTACGCAGAGAGCTATGTTTTGCGAAGCCCTTTCTGACGTAATAGATAATACTTCTGGTGTTTCTCAAGGCAGCCATCTCGGACCACTCCTTTTTATTATTTTCATTAACGATATATCTCTGATTTTGAAAAATTCAAGAACACTTTGCTGTGTTGACGATGCCAAAATCTTCCGCATTATTTCTAATGAAAACGAGTGTGGAATTCTAAATTTGGACTGAGACACCTTTTATAAATGGTGTGATATTAACTACGTTCCTCTCAGCATAAACAAATGTACTGCTATGTCCTTTTCTCGTATAAGGAGGTCATTGGACATCACTTATACTTTAGATGGATGCCTGTTAACTAGATTTGACAAAACCAAAGATTTGGGTGTCTTCCGTAATACTAGTCTTTCCTTCGAGGATCATATTAATACAATATACATAATATTAGACAGCCAAACAGCACGTCTACCTTTCAGTTTAATCTGGCTTGGGACTGTCTTACTGTCTTGAAGTAACTGGCCGAGGCAAATAGGGCGACACTTATTTGGGTACCAGGACATGAAGGCATTAAGGGAAACGAGATTGCGGACCGCCTTGCAAAGCAAGGAGCCAAATCTCAGTTTATTGGCCATGAGCCTGTCTTCGGACACCCAAAGAATCACGTCTCAGCTCAGATCAGGCTTTGGGAGGAGAGAACTAAGAAGGAATACTGGGAAAATACCCCGGAGTTGAAACAAGCGAAGAAGTTTATAAAGTATTCGCAACAGAGGACAAAATAATGCCTCACACTCAGCAGAAAGGAAGTAAGACTCACAACGGGTCTACTTGCTGGGCATTGCCTACTTAGATACCATCTTAAGAAGATGGGTAGGGTCGATGATGACACCTGCCGATTCTGTATGGACCACGATGAATCCGCTGAACATGTCTTGTGTGACTGTGAAGTTTTGTACCGAATTAGGCTAAGACATCTGGGAAAGATGTTTCCACTGCCAGAGGATGTCGGAAAAATGGCCCCCAAGAATATTATAAGCCTCATCAAAGAACTTAAGTTCGAATGGGCGCCCTATGGCATTTAGGGGTAATGTCACAAAAGATCTTGTAGGTCGCGGTGACAAGTGCGAAGCAGGAACCCTGTCTGCATACCCCATAATTAATAATAATAATGTTCTTTTCTCGTAAAAGAAGGCCATTGGACTTCAGTTAGACTTTAGATGTATGCTTTTTAACTGGATTTGACAAAACCAAAGATTTGCGTGTCTTCCTTAATACTAGTCTTTCCTTCGAGGATCATATTAATACAATCGTTGCCAGGGCAAATGCTACTCTGGGATTTGTTAAGAGATGGTCAACGGAGTTCAATGATTCATTTGTAACGAAGGTCCTTTACTGCACATTCGTTAAACCTATTTTGGAGCATGCCAGTCCAGCCTGGTATTGAAATTGCTTTTAAGAAAATTGTTTTTGGGAAAACTGTTTTTAGAGAAACTATTTTAGAGAACCAATTTCTAAAAATTTTAAATAAAATTTTAAATTCATATGAAATGATCACATTGCCATGCTTTTTTAGCAGAAAATCTTCAAAATATGAAATTTTGTGAAAATTGAAGTCATGGCAATTTGATAATTTGCACCCATATGAAAAATCATGGCAATTATAGACGTTTTATAGCACAAATTAATTCGAAATTTCTAGCTCATTAACAGAAAACCCAGCTATTATTTCAGTCGTTTTTAAAAAGTTTTACCGAACGTCTTGACTCTTTCTCTACCGTTTAGTCTCTCATTATGGATAAATTTAACAGCTTATCTATAAACAGGACTGGTCTCGAAGTATTTTCCGATACATTAGTATTTTAAATGGTAAAATTGATAAGCTGTTTAAACTTGTGGATGTATTGAGCATAAATTCAAATATACTTCTTGAAAAGTCTTGAAACCTATCTTCAAAAGTTCAAAATTTGTCTGACTTACTGGTTGATGTTAATCAGTATTTACCAAGGACCCACCATCTGCATCTCAGAGGTCCAACAACACGTTACTTATCCCAGTAATCGATGACGTTCGTCGTAGTTTAAGGCGTGTTGAAGGCGATATGGGGTCTTGGGCATCTGCTGTTTCCGAAAAATCGAGACTAATCAGTTCCATGGCGACTGATGTCAAGAAATTGACTCCAGTGGGTAAGGAATTGTCTGACTCTCAACCACCACCTCTCTTGCAGCAAGGAGTAGACTCTAACCGTCCGCTACCTAATGCACATAGTAGTAAGCCAGCCATTTGTGTCCTCGAAATGGCACTGGCGTCTCTTTGGGAATCTTCGAGTGTTTTTCTCACCCATTTCTCTCCATAAAGGATTTGCGAGGACATATTGAAGTATTTGAAGTCTAAGAATATTGCAACAGATGGTATTTCTTGTCGAAGAATTAGTAAATCCTCTAAGCCTGTTGCATCATTTGTTCTAACTGTGTCTACGGATGAGCAGAATAAGTTATTGGATCCCACATTTGGGCCCTCTGGCGCTTTTACTAAATTGTTTGTATCTTCTGAGCGCCAATAGCAGCGATATCCCAAAAATCTCAAATCGCTTTCCATTTACTATCGAAAGGTAAGGGGAATTCGAACTAAAAGGCCAAAAATCTTCAGATCCTTTGTTGCGATTTGTTTCGATATAATTGCTTTCACTAAAACTTGGTTACATCATGGTTTTCGCGATGCTGAAATCTTTGACAATTCGTATCAAATTTTTAGAAGGGATAGGCATACTGATTCTGAAGCTCGTGACGGTGGCGTACTCCTCGCCTGTAAAAACCACTTAAATTGTAGCTAAGTTGAACTTCCCAATTTCGCTAATACTCCTGACATCGAACTTATCGTTTTAAAGTTGTCTCTCTTAATACATGACTTATCGATACTTTGTTGCTATATTCCTCCAAACTACAAAAGTCAGAATATTTATGACCGACTCATTTTAACATCTAATTTTATTTATGGTAACATGGAACCACTTGATGAATTACTACTTATTGGTAATTATAACTTACCCAATATACAATGGATGAAGATGACGATGACTATCTTCCACTTAATAACTTGATAAGAAGAGTCACTAAAATATTTAAATTTGTTTCTGCCTTATAGGTTCCGCTAACAGGCCTAATCCAAAGTATGTCCTCAACCAACACAGACCATCTGAAGAAACTGAATTCTCGAAGTTCTAGTATTAAGTGTAATACAATTTGATCAACCCCTCGGCTTGTCGACATGGCGACAATATAACGAGCTACTTACGGTGTATACGCAGCGACATAACCAAAAAAAAAAAACTAACTCTTATCAATCATAAGGATACCCCTCAGATTGTCATAGGGACAACCTGGAGTCGTGATCTGTGATACCACTACTAACAATAGGGAACATAAATTCACCAACCGAATCGCTCTTTGGGCTGCCATTGGGACGGTCCATATTGCTTTCATGTCAGTTATATTTCTCTCGTTACTCCGATTTTCATTTGAGATACGGAAAACTTTAGAGTTTCTAGCACAAAGGCCGTCTTTTGTACGCAAGTTACCGAAGGCTCTGAAGCGTTGACAGACTCTTCTACAGTCAAGCTTGGGATTATATCTGAAGATCCAGCTATTGGACACGACTTAAAATTAATGACAGACGTCGCCCTCGACCGGAGACACTATTTACTTAGATTAAGAATACTCGTTCGACTTACCTGGCTAACCTGCAGCATAGGGCGCATTACAAACAGCGTGGTACGTACGTACATCCCAAATACCCTATATATATCATCTAGGTTATAAAAATAGGCAACGACTCCGTCCTATTATTGAGATCAATATCTTCCTCGGCTGTCAAAATTTAGCGTTCCGTGGACACAGAAGTGATGGGCATGTCCTTCATGATACTAATGTTTCCAATGTAGCTGTGAATGATGGATGTTTTACAGAGCTTTTGAGATTTTGAGTGTGTGCTGACGATAAAAAACCGGAGAGACACATACAGTCCGTTTCCTCTAATGCTAAATCTATCAGCTAGACCACACAGAATGCACTCATTTCATGCTGGGGAAAAGAGATTTCTGAGCAAATTCTGATTGACGTGCGAGCATCACGGTATTATCCAATTCTTTTTGACGAGATGACCGATATATCCCGCCTGTCTCAGCTGAGCCTTACCTTGCGATACATACATAATGCTAATATCTGTGAGGATTTCGACAGGTTTGTAGATGCGTTTGGAAAACTAAATACCGCTAAAAATAAAAATGGCTATGAATCCTATGAAGGCAAGCCGATTGGGCAGCCAACCAACTCCAGAAGAGGCTAAAACTTCCAGTAGACCGTTTCATTGGAGTGGGGATTGATGGATGTACCGTTATGCTCTCCGAGGTCGAGGCGCTGTTACAAAAGTTTAAAAGGAAGCCAAAAACGCTGTCAAGTCACCGTGCTACAGTCACAAGTTGAATAACTCTCTTTCACGTAGCTCCAAGGTGCTGCTCTCAGAGATGCTGTTTCAGTTATGAAGAAAATCTTTGCTTTCTTTAAATCGCATCCGAAGTAAAGAATTGTGCTCATGAGTACATTGGGATATGCACTTATATCATTGTGTGAGACTCGATGGTTATAGCGGCATAAAGGCGTACTCCAATTTTCTGTTTATCTGGTGAAAATTGTGGAAACTCTAGGAAAGATTTCAGAGTTTCGTGATCCGACAACAGCTGGCAAGGCTGCTTCGTAGGCGATAGCTTAATGTAACTCTCAGTTCATGTGGTCTCAATATTGTATATGAGTAGCGTACTATCACTGACACTATTTCTGCGTAAAATACTCCAGAAGGCAGCGCTCGATCTTAATGGCGGTACTATGTAATTAAGTAATACAATTTCCATTCTTGCCAGTCGTCGGGAAAATTTGGACACCAACTTGAATGACTCCTGGCAGCGTGCTGAAATCTAGCCGATCAGCTGGTTAGCGAGCTAGTGATACCTCGAATCCCTCGCCATTGCTGACGCCAAGTTTACCGTGTCAACCATGGAATAAATTCAACCGGGGAATACTACAGGCTTTGTCCTCACAGATCTGTGAGAAAAACTTTCACTTGAAACCTTGGACATATCTCAGCTACCATTTTTAATTACAGAAAATGTTATTAAGATGTCACCTGTTGTAGACGCAAAATTATCAAGCCCCTCCTCAACCGGTTCAGGCTGCTTCTTGATGTCGATCAGGGTGCTGCTCCACTTCTTCTGAAAAATGAAATTGCGCTGTGCCGAGACAAATGGATGCGGGAAAAGGAGCAGGGAGAAAATTTTCCAACAATGGCTCTGGCAGTATTGACTAGGTGCGATAAGGTGCTAAAAGAACATTCTCATCATTGCGGCACCTAAAAAGATATTTAAGGGCAACCATGCATGAGAGCCACCTCCTCGGTCTTGCCCTTATGCACATCCATGGACGTATTCCGATTGACATTGAAGAAGCAATATAACCAGATTTGCGAAAACCGGCAGGAGGAGATTGAAATTCAGTATTTACTTTCAATCATTCAAACCAAATATCACTGAAACTTATATACTTGCATATCGTAACAAAGACTTGTATAACTTCGTATATGTATGTTTTATATTGTTGAACTCTCTAAAAAAATGAAGATAATATACTGCATTTCTTCTATTTATTTCATACGATAGACAAACAACGCTATTCGAATGCAAATGGAATATAATGTATCCAACTAAATTTTTACCACATTTTTAGTTTCATGTATGTACATAAATCACATATCTCTCAAAAAATTGCCCCCCCCCCCCCCCCCCCCCAATGAAAACCAGAATCCGCGTCTCGTCTCTTTAACAACCAGTTTGATTGCATTGACTTTCGTCTTTCAAAAAGTCAAATAAGAGATCAGTTTAGTTAAAATTACTTTCCTTTATATTACTATTATTATGTATAATTTTTTTTTTTTTGTAAACTTAGTAATCAGATCTTTGATGAAGTTCTAAATAAATAAATGAATAAGTTAATATTTATGCATGGCTGGGTTTACGCCACGATTTTCTACCCTTCGGGTTATCGTACTGTATATACTATTCATCGCCAGTCACGATACGATGCAAAAAAACCTTTCCTTTTCTGCCATTGCAGTAGCTGCTCGCACATGAAAAAACGCCGTTCGACATCTGTCAGCTTCAATTCGTACGGAACCCCATTTCCCTGCTTTTGAATAATTTATAATGCTTCTAAACGCTTGGCAACTGTTGTGTGATCAACATCAACTCCTAATTATTCTGCAAATTCATTTTGCGTCTGATATGAGCCTTCATGGAGTAATTCTTCCAGTTCTTCATCTGCAAACCTTTCGATGCGCAAGAGCGCTCTAAATCTTTAACCTCAAATTCGTTATTTTTTAAGTATCTAAGCAAATCTCTGCACGTTGTTTCCTATAGACATGGTCGCCCTATGTAAATCTCCACAATTTTTTTTTTCTTTTTTTTAATGAAAATACTCTTTTTTTAAACACAAATTCGACATGTTTAACACTATGAAAAAATTGGTTGTTTACACTTTCGCGGAATGAGATATACTGTTATTTGAGGCTAATGGATCAAGTTGGCTATCGTATTATCACATGTAAAAAGGCTAAGATAAAGCTATCTGTCAAGAAATTACGAGAACTTATTCAAGTCCCCAATTGCGCTGGGAAGTACTAACAAATCTCTTACAGTAAACTTGTCCCTAATTGTTTTAGAAAAAGTTTTATAATCACAGATAGTGTGTGTTTTCACCCTCGCTTCAAAAGACTTCAGTCAGAACTTGTTCCTTGTACGAGTTATTTTCGATGGAGGTAGTTAGCGGGGTCTTTCAAGATAAATTCGAGTTAGTTCTTTTGATCGTATCCATGTTATCTCGAAATCAGGATTCCATAATCAATTGATTGGATTTTAGGATCTATGGTGGTACCACAGATTTGTTTGAGAATTCACCTTCGAGCGATTGTTAAATTTTTTCAAAATAGGTTTTACTGGAAATGGTATTTTTGTTTTTTTTTTTATTTAATTGTGAAGAAAAAATCTTAACAAGGTAAATAATTCCCTGGCGACCTCTATTACACACAACGGTCAAAGTTATAAGATTATTTGCTATTGAAGTTGTGACAAGATTCGAAGAGTTAGTGCAAGATTTATTAACCCTTAAGTAGGGCGCATTAGCAAAATCACACTAGTGGGCGCATGTGATCAGCAGTGACCCCAATTTCTTTCTAAATAGTAATTTATGTAAACCACAAAATATTCAAAAGAATGCAGTTCGATAACTAAATCTTATTGCTTTAACAAAAGCTGAAAAACAAATAGTTTCTCTTTGAGTTAACACAAAAAATAAATTAAATAATAAAAATAACAATTAGGTTATATTACATACTTTTCTATAAGGACTGGCAGCAAGTTTCTTATAGAAAAGTAAAAAATAAGAACAACTATTCGGAGTAGAGTAGAAAACCTACACTATTCACCAAAAGCTACAATTTAGACATACGTTTTATTCATTTTCGTTAGAGCTCATCCGGAAATAATATAAAATATCGAAATTTCAGAAGATATACCTAACAAAACCTACCACATGAAAAAAATTACGTAAATGGGGGCGCATGGGGTCATACTTCACTATAGTACAAAAGCATGATGATTTTCGAAATATTGTTCTAAGATGAAAAGCTACTGGAACACGCAAGGTCGAGAGAGAATGCGTTCTACATTTTTTCGCGGTTAAAATTGCTCTGACCCTATGCCACTTAAGTGTTAAGCGATCCTGATAAGCTAATAAAATATGGCTTTAGTTTGCGACAATTTGGCCCCTTAAGTATATATGCTTTCATTAAATTAATGCTGGGTTTCATCGTAAATTTTGGGCAATAATGTTTCTTTTTAACTCGAGAACCGCGGTAGAGTGTACAACAAATTGGATTCTTCGTCGTCTAGGTGGAAATTTTCATTCCATGCAATGAAATTGCGTCATTTAGAGTCTTTACTGGTCAATTGGAATATCTTTCGAATTAAATTAAAAGTGTTTTCAGTTAACGTTCTGGGTCTGAATTTAGTTCTTACGACTTTGCGTAATTAATATGAGACAACCCCATCGAACAGTTCGAGCTTTTGTGCTACACAAAAAATTTCACTTTTGTATAACCCAAGTAGCAATGCGGGAACTATTCAGTTCTTGCTGACTAAACCACTATTGTAAGAATATTCTCACAATAACAACTTTGGTTGTGAATTGTTGCCGAATTCTTGGTTATGTTTCAGAGCCAATTTCAGATCTTAGAAATTTGTGTGAACCTTTCTCCGAAATATTTTGTTATGATATGACAATCATTTGCTATTAGGTATAAGCGAAACAATTTTTACAATCAATTAAGAACTATCACTTTTCTGGTTATGACATTTATATGCGAATCTATCTCATTATGCATTATATAAACCTTGAAATATTTTCCTCTCTTAAATAGTTCTAAGGACTAAATGTGAATTTGGCCAGGTAACCAAATGCGACCTACAAGCTATGGTTGTTAATTGTGGCTAGAATTTTTGGCTTCTGCGTAAATTCAACATTTCTGTTCTTTTCAATTTTATATTGCTGTGATCTTTAGATAGAATTGCATAGCAACAAGATATGTTCCAGTTTAGATTAATTTGAATCGTGAAATGGATTTAATAAACAAATTCATTAGATATAAATAGTGTAACTTATTACCGAAACTTGCTACGGTGTGCATACGACTACGTATCAGCAAGTCAAAATACTATTCCTCAATCGAATTCAAGTGTCCAATTTTCATCAACCATCTCAAATATTGCTGAAAGACAAAACCATGCTCGACGATCTTATACATATCTATTTTGTACATATTCTGTATTATGTAATTTCTAAATGTGATCAGAAAAATATAAATTGTAATAACGTGGCTACAAACATATACAGTACTCAACAGAACTATGATATACATAGTTCTGAATTATAACTCTATAGCTCTTACAAGGACTACCTAGCTATGAGTTACAGCTCTATAGTTCTCAAAAGAACTACATACATAGTTGTGACCTACATATCAGTACTTCTTAGGGTAGCTGTATTTTACAACTCTGCAGCTCTCAAGAAAAACACTTTATTATATTATATTTTATACAACCTTGAAGTTATGAATACGACTACATGGTTATAATTTACTACTTTGGTTGACTTTAATTGACTACGTTGGTTACACCTATGCAGTTCACAACAGAGTCTCATGGTTGTTAGAGTCGAGAAAATGATGTTTCGAAAAGAGTTTCTTAACTCTAATTCACTACAAATAAGAAGCACAAATATACATTATTTAAATCCTTTTTCGGTCAATTAATCTAAAAGTGGGGACTACATTTTACAATTAATGTATAAAACACAGTACTCTTTTCCGACAAAAAATTGTTATTTTTTAAACATAGTGCAGTTTGGCACAATAAAAATAGCTCATACGATTGTTTTGCAATATAATAGATCTCACTGAATGTCAAATTTGAATGGAGAATTTGCTACTTTGAGAGTAGACTATGAATTTTGTACGTTGTTTAATTATAAAAAAAAAAAAATTTTACGGGAACAGTGGTGGATTGCAAAAAATTAACTCTGATTTAAAATTGAAGAATTACGAGTCACAAGCTACAGAAACGTACGTAGTTATAATTAACAAATTAATTGATGGGACACAAGGAACACAAATAGTTCTCAAACACAACGCCGTAGTTGTCAGCCACAAACAAATAGAAGAAATGGGAGATTATCCATTTTGATAAAATATGGGAGGTTGGAAATTTTCATTTACCCACTAATTCCAGTGCTCATTTTATATCAAAAAATATTTCTTTTTGGTTTTTCAAAGCATTCTCTACATACCTATTAGAGAAAATATTAATGCACTACATAACTTTTACAAACTTTTCAATGTCTTAAATAAAAATTTGTCTAATAATGTATATGTTACTTATTTTTGCGGTGCGTTGTTATTTTCCGAAGTATCTAATACAGTTTCACATAAAAAATGATATTGCCTGTGCAATATACCTTTCGCCAAAACGAATTATTACAAATCCTAGCAAATAAAATCCAATTATTATTTAGTCTTTATTATGAAGAACAAGAATACTAATGTCATTTTATTATGTTTACCTTTCATAATAAAATATTATATTTCACTCTTGCATAGCAGCACAGTAGTTTTCAAATAAATGTTCTGCTAAATAGTTTGCATAACTATTTCAAAGTAGTTATAATGCAGTTCGGAGGCAATGTCCTAACCAAATCTCGCAACTATGCAATGGTTTTCACTCGCAACCACACTGGTTTTCACATGGCTGCACGAACCTAGACATTTCCGCCAATTTGGTTGACAAATTGTTTTGAGCGCGAGGAGCTGGATAGAACATTTGCGAACGTTTCGAAAAAATTACAAGTGGCCTCGGAATTGTTTTCCGAACTTTTCTACAACCGCTTATTGGTACTTGGGAGGCGAATTCGAAGTGTTGACTTCACAATGAGTGTTAAATATAGTCTAAGTTGATAGTCTTGTATGGCCAAATAACTCCATTGACTATACTATAAATCAAAAAGTTAGTTGCGTTTTTTCTAAAGATATTTTGATGAAAGGTGTTGGCAATATTAATATACTTCATTTTCAAGGTCATATTAATGTTTTCGATGTGATATCTGCGTGATTTGTTTCTTGTGTTCCAAAAAGTACAATCCCACTGAAATTCATTACCAATTAAGAGAAATATACGGTGACAGCGCAATTTCGCGTCAGGCAATCGCAAAAAGAAATGGGCGGAAATGGCACGAAGGCCATAAACTTCGATAATTAATGACAATGTTAAAAGCGTTAATGAATTGATTCGTGAAATAGTCGAATTACAGTGGCAAGATCGCAAATGAATTGGAACATATTGAAGTGCGTACACTATCGCTGAGCTTCAGCAATTTTGAAAAGTTGTTGCACGGTGTGTACTTTACTACAGTTGACGGCATAACACAAGGAGCAAACTATTATCGCATCTTGGATCATTTTCAGAGGAAAATAAATTAATTGGACCCTATAGTGACTAGGCTCAAAATTTGCGTTCACTCCTTCACACGAGAAACGAAACGTAGATCACTCGAGTTGAAATATCAGCATTCTTCGCATAAAAACAACACAGTGTCGGACTTTTTCCTCTACCGGAAAGGATATGCTGATCCTTTTCTCCGGCAATCAAGGGCAGGAAAACTGACAAATGGCAATCAGGGGCGGATCTAGCTATGGGCGCGGGGGCGCCCCCTGAAGATCACTAAACAAAATTGCAATAGATCTTCTCAATTTTTCCAAACAAAAAGATTCACATGTATTCTACTGCTCCTTTTGTAAAAAACGTAACAATTTCTGGAAACGTTCAATATGATATATTTAGGAACGCAGGCCCTAGCTTGCACCTCGGTCTTCGGTCATGATTGTTGAAGCCCATAGAGAAAACAGGAAGCGCGGATTCCTGTACAAGAGCGTCGGTTTGTTCCGGGTGTTTGAAGCCAGGACAGAGCCTATTTATCTGCCAAAGGGTCTTTGATAAGCCTTCCATGTAAAGACGGCTTCTTGGAACATTATCGGCGCGGAGTTGCAAAACAAACATTTAAGAAACAATTATAACTCGTAATTGGAGACATTCAACGAAACTATACACAACGACGAAGAAGTCATTGTGCATTGTTGTAGTTAGTGTTAATACATTTAAAGCAAGATATTAATTTTTAAATAAGTTTTTTTATTATTTCGTAAAATGTAATAGTTTTTATAGAATACTTAGCCCAAACGTTAAATAAAAACAAAATAAACTGCAGGCTGGAAAACTCTCAATAAGCATTCTAGAGAATTTGGTTGGTCGGTCTGCTTTGCTTCAAGGGATGTTGATGAATGCACATTTAAATTTAGTCCAATTGTAAGTCTTCATTATGCGTGAATACATACGGTATTTACACAGCAGATCTTAACAACAGCAAAATCGCTTTTGGTTTAACGATAAGTACAACCAAAAAATAAAAGCGAAATATACCGCTTTTCGCAAATATAAATTGCATCCACGTCCAGAACTGAAACATTATCCAAAGATAAATATTTCTTTTTGACCAGAACGTTAGAATATTAGCAAGACGCAAAGGCAGTAAAAGCTTCTGGTCCCTGGTAAAAACCATTAGGAGCAACTTTAGCAGTTCGTCTATTCCTTCACTACTTTACAATGAAGTGATTGTTGACTCCCTGAACAAAACTAATATTTAGACTGTTAGATTCACTTCAAATTCTCCTTTTCCACTCAATTTACATCTCGCTTTTAGATGTGTACAAGAGCCAATACACATCAATACGAGAGATATGTTCAAGGTCCTTAAGGAGATGAACGTCTCCATAGCTGCAGGTCCTGACAGCTTCAAGCCCCCGGTAAACAAAACTTGTGCTCCGTTCTTGTCTAAAGTTCTGGGAAAACTATTCTACTTGTCTTGCTCGACAGGAAAATTTCCAATTGCTTGGAAACCATCTCACGTTCCGCCTATTCCCATGAAAGGAAAGGGTAGTGATCACTCAAATTATCGACCAATTACATTCACTTCCATCCTTAAAAAGGTTTTTGAATCTATCATTAACTCCAACTAATCAAACCCACAACGATCACCAATATGGTTTTTCTTTTTCTGACTTTTCTTATAGAACGCTGAAGCTTTAGTCTTCTCAATTTTGGTGAGTCCAAAATCTTTGCCCTAGGTATTTCAAAGACTTATCATAGTGTCTGCAGTTCAGCCCTTTTAGTCAAACTTAAGGCACTTGGCCTCTCTCGTCCTCTTCTATTATGAATGTAAAGTGTTTTATCTGGTCATTTAATGCGGATTATATTAGATGTCGATACATCGCAATCTCAGCCAATAAATGCCGGGGTGCCTCAGGGCTCTGCTATCTTTCCATCTCTCTTCTCAATTTTCATTAATTATCTGCTTTCCCTTACTTTCAATCCCGTCCATTTTTTTGCCCGACGACAGTACCCTTGGTTTCGCTTACTCCGTTGACAACCTTGGGGGACTACAGAGGAAATGTCACATCTGTCAAACTAGATTGCATGATTAGATCCGTGAATAACCACCTAGATAATATCCTCGCTGGGAACGAACCGAATCGCATCGAATTCAATACATCCAAGTTCCAAAGCTGTCCCATCTCTTTAAGACAAGATGATAATGTTTCCACTCCCATTTCTTTTGTGGAGCACCTCTTGACGATATACCGTCTTTATGCGTTCTTGATATTAATAATTTCAGTATGTAAAGCTGAACAGATCACAACTTCCCTGTTGCCAACGAAATATCTTGTTTTTCTGAAAAGGTATAAGAAATATTTCAGCCCATCGGTTCTAGCGCTCGTCTACAAGTCCTACATCAGACCTAGAATGGAATACAATTTCCATATGTAGACCGGGGCTGGTCGTAGAGTCGTTGCTTCGTTGGATATTGCCAAAAATAAAGCCTATAGCTCATTGGCGATGTAGCAAAAACTTGTTCTATGGTTGTACATGAGCACCGCAGCAATGTTGGTTGCCTTTCGTTCCTATATTGCTACATGCATGATCAATATTTTGCAATGCAAGCCGCACACATCCTTCTACCCTTCAAAATACTTTCGGTCGTGTGCGAACGTGAAACAATCCCCAATCTTCTGTCTTTTCTCCGGCATGTAATCTGCGAAAGTTTAAGTGTGACATACATCAACACCTTCGCCTCCTTCCTCACGTTCCCTGATTCCTTTCTTTATCGCCTTCTTGCCATGCTGTGCTTTACATCATAATTCATTGTATATCTCCTGAGATTGGCTTAATAATATAAAAAACAAAGGAAGTCACACTTTCTTAACTTGCCGACGAAGTTTTATAAGTACATGGTATATATTGATCCTGTTCTGTGAGTGCTATTTTAGATAAATGTAAATTTTTAATTCCTGTATTTTACAAAGATACAATTTATGATGATTCGTAAATTTGAATAAAGTACCTTTCCCCAGTTTTACTAACTAAAATGAATGATTGGGCAATATTACACTTTCATCCCCTTCGACTTTTCGGAGTTGGAAAGAACCTTGAGCAAATTTCTTCGTTGCGAATGGTAGCCACTTGCTAATCAATTAATTCGACTCGTATCTTTTAAATGATAAATTTTGTGCATTTGACATTTGCGAGTGGTGGCGTGTCTTCCAACTTTTGTTCAGTTTTCAGCATATAACATTTTTAAACCATAGTTGCGCGCAGCATATACCATTTTTATACCATAGTTGCGCCAACCCCCCCCCCCCCCCCCCTCCCCCTTCCAAAAGTCCAGGATCCGCCACTGCTGGCAATATGCTTTTGCCTGGAAATTCCATATCTTATTTGGAACGCATCTCGAAGAGAGAGAAATTCACGTGAGAGGTATGGCAATACTCTCCCTGTAGCCCATATCCTTGCCCTGTAATTTGTATGTGTACTTTTAGATAAAAAGTTATAACACGTCAAAGGAAATAATGTTCGACGGCAGTTTTACGAAGAAGGAATATGTAAACTCATGATAAATGAAATGATAAAAATTTCAATAAACTTTATTATTGTATCGAAAAGTAGTTCTTGAATTGTATACTTTCAAATAAAAATGGTCACCATACATGCCAGTGTTTATTTCTAAAGGGAGTGCAATTATCATTTTTGCTCTGCCACGTAAATCTTGATTTAGAAAATATGTTAATTGGCTCCTACTGGCTTACACTTATTTTTCAGTTCTTGATTAATTGAATTGGTCCGGATAAATATAGCCGAATATAATCGGAGTAAATTTGCAAATCAAAACTAGGAAATACCATGCATTAATGCGAAAAACAAGTTAAAGCTCCTAAAAGAGGATCGCTTTTGGACTCCTGTATACATGCCAATATTACCTGGTATTCATGTCTTAAGGTAACTAAATGTAAAGGCTCATATTAAATACTTCTGGAACAATTTGTATGGCCTTCATAATTTTTAAGGATGCACAAAAAAATATTAGACTTGTTGCAAATAGTAGTGGCTTGTTTCTCTGTAGCATTCTAAGACAATGCTCACGAATTATAATGTATTTCGATCTTTACACGGAAAAAATTAACACTATCCTTGCGAAAATTATTTTGGCGAAGACTGATCACTGAGTTATCTCACAGACTAACACAAACCCGGTAAATACTACTTATTTTTTTATTTGCGGACATGAAATTTCACTGTAATCTGAAGAGCTAGGTTTAGATACATTTGCCAACCTTCGTAGACATATGGACATTTTTGTGAAAAGCTTATCTGGAATGTACATTATGGTGAAATTACGGATGCGATGTAAATCTCAAGCCAGTCAGATTCTCGTCGTCGACCAGTTAAATAAACAATATAGCAAGCACGTCCTCACACGTTGTATTATGTACCTATATGGAGGGAGAATTTCCTAATACATATATAGAGCTTAAAGCATATAATATATATATGTATGCCAAGCTAAACCACTAACCGGCGACTGTGCTCACAGTGCTCATCAAGCAGCCTATCTAACCGTGGCGGGCCATGTTTGCAATTAAATCATGAGTTGAAGCTGGAAATGGCTTCTATCTGTACTGCCTCCATCATAATATAACAATCTAGGCACGAATACAATACAGACACAACTGATAAGCTCCTATCAACAAAAGCTCTGCATTAATAAACATGTCCAGAAATGCCAGCTCTGATTGTAATCGATTTCCATTTGTAATAAATTTAGCGAGCGGTAGAGACTTGTTCTGATTCCCAAGCTCTTCATTTCTGAATGTGGCAGTCTTGTCCGCATGATACTGGTAGGCAATAAGAACAGTCAGGATATCATCCATGCTGGAGGCTGAAAACGCCGAAACGATAATATGTGGGGCGGAAGTTAGGAAGGAAGGAGTATTCGTCCTTCAGAATAATTCAACGAAATAAAAGTTCTGGGATGAAGCCAAAAAATCATCAGTACTTAAGTATATGGAGCTTTGTGGTCTTAATGAGTTCTTTTGTATTCCCAGAGTTTTCCGGATGTGGAAGAACAGGCTTGTATGGGAAAAATAGTTGTTTTGCGATTTCATGTTGTTTGAAATACGAAAACATTTGAAAAAGTAGTTAAGGATAATTCGGTTAGTTATTCTAGGATTCGAACGTAAAATTGCTTAAGATATCATCCCCCAATTAGTTCTTAACGAGCAATTATTTAAGGCCACAATTCAAATCATTCGTTTTAATTGAATAATTGGCGTGGGTTCACAGCTTAAAGGGTGAAAAAGTTGAAAAAAAAAAAAAAAAAAAATGAAACCTAATAATTATGCGAAAAATTACATTCAATAAAATTTTCGTTCCGGATCTCATAATAGAAAATATTTCGGCAAAGTTATTGTGATTTGAAGTTTAGCGCATGCCCTTGTGATCCTCATGCATATGTATAGATAATATCTAGATTTAGACCTCATTCATCATGCTTTCCCATGTGCTGTGCGATACACTAAGAAGGATTATCTAGGTTACGGCTTTATTAGATTCAATTGAATTCAATTTAAATCAGTAAAATAAGATTAAAGAAAAATAAAGAAAAATTAAGTTAACGCTAATGATAATATAACAATAATGAAAAATTCAAAACTAAGAAATGGATGCATACATTCTGTAATAAAAAACAATTAAAACTTACTGTTATACTACAAACAATAAATAGACTAAATAGACTACATATTTCTCAAGCTCAGCGGTCATATGCCGAATTCTCGTCCAATAAATGTTGAGAAAAAAGCCTGTTAAACATGATGGCTGACCCCGTTCGTGTAAGTTCACAGGAAGAGAATTCTCCTTGCGAGGCACATGCACAAAATAGGAACGTTGGCCCAATACTATACTGTGGCGGGAATCAAAATATCCACGTGTCTGCTGGAACACAGGAATCTTATACCATTGCAAAGATACACAGACGGATTGGTGTAATTGAGCCTATGAAGGAAAACTTGTGCTTTATGTAAAGATTCACTAAGAAAAATAACAAAAAAAAAGCATTTTGGTTTGGAAGGTTATTCAAAGGTTCATTTATGATGTTCAAACTAAGTATGACGAGGACATTTCGGTTATTGCTATCCTTATTAGTGATTTAAAAAAGCCATAAAAAGTAATGAAGCGTAGTATCTAGTAGTGTAAATCTAAGTACTTTTTATTTCCAATATAGACAAGAATATAATATATATAATGTACTTATTGTATATAATATCTAATATTTAGCAATCAAATTTAAAGCTATAATCAAAATTTCATATGTAATCTTTAAGAAATTAAACTTATTAGTTATACATACATATGTAAATCTGACTGAATTTAATAATAATTTAGTAATAATAGCTTCTAATAGATACACAAAAGAACGCCCCACACATTTTCATTTTTCTGACTATTTTTATACCCTTGATGAAAGTTAAAGGGTATACTAAGTTTGTCATTCCGTTTGTAACGCCTAGAAATAATGATGGTTGAGCAAATAGAATTAGACATCCATGCATAAAATTAAAAGTTACTTTGATTTTTGCATGGCCGTCCATCCGTCCGTTCATCCACACGATAACTCGAGGACGAGTGTACTTCGAGAGCTGAAATTTTGCACATGGACTTAAAAATAATAAAATAAAATTAAGTTCGAAAATAGGAAAAATCTGGTAGTTTCTTTGTAGTGCTGCCATACAAAAATTTCGTTTTTCACTATATATTTGGACACTACCTAAGAACACGTCAACGTAGAGAGCTGAAATTTTGTACACAGTGTTTTTGTAAAAATAGTAAATATGATTTCATAAATGGACTAAATTGGGAAACCCGTTCTTGGTGTTGCCATATAAAAATTTTGGATTTTTACGAATACTGTGAAAACGATCAGTCCTATACGATTCTAATGTACTGAAAAGTTTATCAGAATATGAAATCCTATAAAATTGGTTATAATTATTTTTTCTGCACAACGAACCGTTATAGAAATTTATACGAAAAACCACTTCAAAAATCAAACTTCCACAGATAGGTACGAGTATTCATGTAGGGTATCAAAAGAACTGGTTTTAGACCAATTCTAGCTTTTTTACTGGTTATTGTTTTTTAATTGAATAAAGGAATTGTTCTTTTGTAATGTTTATTTCGATTTTTATTAGTAAAATATATTTTTTTATGAAAAACATGAAACATTATATGTATTACAGTTACGTAATAAAGAATACCTAGTTCGAAAAAAAAGTATTTTGTTATTTAGTACTTATTTCCTTGATAGGTTTTTTTCTTATAATAATATAGATTAATTAAGAATAAATATATTTTTATTGTCTTCAGGTAAATTCGAAAATTCACCCGGATGTAAACCATTTCACCAAAAACTGCGTAGTAAGTTTGAATCTTGGCCAGTTACTGCAATTGACTGTAATATTAAGAACCATAAATCACTTATATAGGTCATATTATGTCATTAGTAGTGTAGTAAATTTTCGAATATGTCCTAAAGATGGCATATACTATACCATGTTAATATAAGATGTAATTTGGTTGAACATTTATTCAAACTTAGTAAAATTTATGGCAGATATGGTTGAATACTTGACCAAAACTCTGTTCCATTAATTGAAGGCTCAGTTAGCAATTTACTTATAACTATGTAGCTCAAATTAACCGTGCTTAGGTTAGAAATAATGTTAAATTAACCATAATTTAGATTGAAAAGCTAAGTAATTTTGGTTGAATTAACTAAGCTTTTACTTTATATGTTAACTAAAGCTCTGTTGAATCGACTAAAGTCGGGTTGAAAAAAATCGGTTAAAACTAAATAAACTTAATCAAAGGATTTGGTTATAATACAACTCAAACGAAACTTAATTGATTTGACTAGTCCAATTAGTTGAGCAATAAATTACGAAATAAATTTGTTTGTTATAACCAAAAGCTCGATAAACTGAAAACAAGCCAAGCATTTGGGTAGTGTAATCTTTGTTTTTGATTGTATTTATCAGTGCTTTTCTCTCAATATCTATTTTAAGGAAACAATTTACAATTACATTTCTATATTGGCTGATGCGATCAAAATGTTGAAGTCCATATACGAATCTTATGCAATTATTAAAATCCCTTTTTTACTTTGCGCGAACAGTTAGAATCTAGGCAGTAAAGACCAAACTTCCATAAGTAAAAACGGTCCTTTAGAGGTTCTCTGACGATTTTAATTTTCACACTTACAGAAAGTAGATGTGCTGAGAGTCAAAGGCGACGAAGTTCACCATACACTTTTCCAAACACGATTTTTATACAATTGCAGCAGCTCATTCGAGAGTTTAGTATTATATCAAAATTCATCACACGCTCTAAGCAGAGTAGCGGGGCATTTCCAATAACCGTAGGAGCATTTTAAATTAGACCAGACATTTTTTTGAAGTGAGACTAGGATCAAGCTTGTGACCAAAATAATAACGCTTTGCAGAACGACTTTACGAGTTACCAAATTTCAAATTTATTTATATTATCACTTTTCAAGCTGAATTTTGGAGTATTTATACCTCTGAGAAAAGAACTAACGTTCATTTAACGTTCTTCGGTGAAACATGGAATTTTGTGTGGAAAACTACCCCGTATTTATCATGCCTATATTACATAATGGAATCAAGCTTGGTCATCCATATCAGTGAAATCATTAATTGCATTACATGGAGAGCGGTGTATTCCATCAATACACCATTAAGATGCAATCATAATTACGATATAATGTCGGTATTTAAACCTCTCTCTATATCTACTAGAAACTCATATATCAAGAACAAAATTTTATGATACATTATACTTGAACAGTTAAGCTGATTGAAAAACTTAACAGAGCTTTCATGTGTAATATAAAACAAATCATGTAATGAAGGATTTTCCACACCTCAAAACGTGGGAAGCACATTTACTTATTTCAATTCAAGACACTGATCAGGTGAATGAGATTTTCAGAAATCGAGTTCTTTTACAACAAGTTCACATTAAAATCACCTTCGATAATTACTTTATTATATCGATTAATGATTAAGGCAATTCTATCTTCGAACTCAGAAGAATTATTTAGAGAGAAAGCGCATTTATCAAAGCCAGATTGAATTTCAAAGCTTATAAACTCAAAAGGCCATATATTGATGAGTACAGAATGGAAGATTTAAAGCACTTTCTAATATATACTACCACACCACCAGCAATGTAATTTTTCCTATTGTTACAATGTAAGGAATAAGCTGGAATCACCAAACGAGACGGAATGTCCCGATTCAACCATGTCTCAGAAACTATTATAACAACAACATTTTACTTCATAAATATTAAGAGGAGTCAGTACCAAGATTTGCAAGTTTCATGCATTTTTCAATGCGAATTTATAGAAAACTATTTGTAGCAGAGTAATGATTTATATCGTAAATTAAAGGTAATGAAGAAGTCTAGTAAATAACGTCGAGAAAAATAAAAAAAATTGCATTGGAATGGAGAAACTTGTACAAAATGGTAAAAATTGATTTTTTTCAAATCAAATTCCTCTTAGTAGGTATTCTCATTTCTTTATATTGTGACTATTTTAGAGAGACAAAGCCTAGACCTAGCAAATAACGTCGAGTTTTTTCAT
This sequence comes from Dioctria rufipes, assembly GCA_963924295.1. Classification (NCBI taxonomy): domain Eukaryota; kingdom Metazoa; phylum Arthropoda; class Insecta; order Diptera; family Asilidae; genus Dioctria; species Dioctria rufipes. The sequence goes on along the minus strand of OZ002740.1, from coordinate 95,940,378 downwards.
TTTTAGTGGCACATTTTTTAATTTTTAACTCTAATAGTACTTGTATTTTCTCTCGTTATTTCACCGACGAGAAATTGAAATATTTCGTTGAAAGTTTTAGAAATATAAAGCAAAATAGCATATTTAAAAACTATGTGCAAAATAAAATTTAGTAGAGTTAATTCTCTTTAAAAATTTTCAATTTCTTTGAACTGCAAATTTTCATTTTCGTCTTAAATTGTCGCATGTTCGGTTTCTGTCTTTTACACTAGATATCTCTAAAGTGACTTGTGGTCTAGGTCTAGGCTAATTTATATGTATTTTCATACTTTCAGGACATAAACCTACGTATAGTAAGTTTTATTGCCTATAGGCTCGCTGGCATCTAAATTACAATTTTTGCTGAGTACTGACTCCTCGTTATCCCTGAAGCAATGTTGCATTGAGTCCCGGCGCTGTGGAACAAAGTACACTTACCATGGTTTCCACTTGGCCCATATTATATAAATTTGTGCAAATATGTAAATTGTAAATTCAATTTTTATTTATTTTTCCCGGACGGCAATCGAACCCAAGTATGGGTTGGAAAATCTTTGACCGATTCTGACAAGTGTGGGTTCGATTCCCGTTCGCGGGAAAAATAATTAAAAATTGAATTTACAATTTATTTGTGCGCTTTCATCGTTACTGATTAATGCCAACTGAAAGCAATGTGGCTTAATAGGCTAGTTACAAGTTAAGAAATACAAGAGGGAAAAAATCTGTCTCTTTAGCTCAGTAGCTCAGTGGTAAGAGCAGTCTCCCGAAAAGCGGATGGTTCCGGCTTCAAACTCAGGATGAGGCGGTTATTTTTTCTTCTTGTATTTATGATTTGATTTAGAATCGTTAAGGCTGAATAAATTTGTAAGCATTTTATTCCTTTCCCTTTTTATTTTCCACAGTTTTTATGATATTGATTTGAGACCCTCGCAAAATATTAAAAACTGTACAGTTCAAATGCTACCGGGCCTAAATTTTTGAAAAAGGTGTTGCCTTTTTTGTTTTTTTGTAATTAAAAACCTGAAAAACAGTGTTATGTCCCTCCACCTTAAAATTTTTTTTATGTACACACCAATTTTTATTATTTTTCGTACATAGGTTTTCCAAGCAAATTTGTAAAAACCGCCGGAGCTGTGTTTCCAAATTTGTTAATATTTTTCATGTTATAATTAATTTTATAACATTAAGATTGAGACTCCTGTAACTTGAATAAAATTTTTAACTACTCGTTTCTTTTAACACAAGAATGAAGGTTGAGGTAATTTTATTCAGTAGACCAAAAACCGGTTAAATCCCGTAAGTAGTTTATTTTATAAAAATTAATTTGTAAATCTTTATATTGATAAGAAGTGACTGATTTATTCATTTTAATTCTCAAAAGCTTTTTGTGGTGACGACACGATCTAGTAGTCCAAGCAAATACTCGGCTTTGTATAGATGTGCATAATTTTGAACAGTGCTTTATAGGAATTATTGCTAGGTATTGCTAATGTGATTAGAACGAAAGCTTACGCTACTACTACATAGTCAAAATTTTGGGAACTCGAAATTAGGAGCTTTATTTTTTGCCATTCAGCCTTAAAGATAAAAGTTCTTAAAATTCTTCTATTCTCCATCTTTGACCAATTCTAACAATTGTGGGTTCGATTCCCGTTCGGGAAAAGTAAATAATAACAAAGTCAGTGGCATGCTCAATAGTCAATAAGAAAATTAGAGACATACTCGTAATTATATGGCAGAGATAGACTGAAAAATTGAGGTACATAAAAGATTCAGCAGTTGGGATTCCACGAGGTCGCTCTAAATAAGAGAAAGTCTATGCTCAAGCACTTTATTTCTCAATTTTAAGGTGGATGCCCAATGTACGCGTCGCATGCGGTGCGTTCTCCGCTTATTTCGCGGCAAATGCGTGTAGGTTTTGGACCAAATGAACGCATCGCGCATGTACTCTTTCAATCAATAGAACTGTCAAAGCGTCTGCCGTGCGTTAAAGAGTAGAAGATTGTTCTACTTACGTGTCGAATCCGGCAAGCGCGGCAGCCATTTGGCCAGCACGAAGTTAAGCGCATATATTCTATTGAACTGTCAAGGCGACGCGACGTCTGCCGCGTTCATTGGGTTTTCACCATTAAATAGTTGGCTTCCTTGCTGATCGGTGTTAACACATTTTCAATGTGGGATGAGATATCCTCCTTAAATTCTTTGAACTTTTCAGTAACCAGGTTACTTAGACGAATCATCAATGTTTTTTCCATTGCATTCAAGGAAGAATCATATAGCGATGGAGAAATTCATGCCGAGGGGAATTTAGAGGCGGCACTTCTTGCTGCATCTCTTGTTAGAGCTAGAGTGTTATTGGATGATCGTCTATGCCCACTCGTTGAACTGTTTTTAAATTTGCTGTTTGTATTGAAGCTTTTACCGTTAATTATACATAAGGCTGTTAAGTATTTATATTGTGCAATGAATTTATAAACAACAAGTATATGTATATAGCGCCACCAACGAATTTCACTAGCGAACGACCCAAAATCGCGAATAAATAGCAAATTTTCTTAAAATGAGCTCAGCCAGTATCTAATGTTAATGCCAGTAATATAAATTTATAACTAAGACTTAAAACAAAACGGCAATAAATTAGAAAACTGGGAGTTGTGATACAATACTTTTACTCAGTAGCAAGAGTCATACTCATCATAGATGTATATTTACTGGACATAAATGCATGTTAAAAAGAGTGTAACATCGATTGGCTCAACCATTGCCTATTCGGCAAATTTTCCCACTGTTGTGAGGAAGAATGATGTTAGACTAATAGATTTATATATTCATGTTTATATTCATGTTCCTTAGTACTTTGCTCAGTATGAACCCACTTTTACAGATATACCAGCTATAATACCTATCAGGTCATTAAAACGACGACATGAGAGATTTAATCAGAACCAGGTCCTTAAGAAAATCTATGCTACTAAGAATATTTAGCGTCCCCTGAATGAGGTTTTTACTCACTATTTACCCTATCCGTGTTTGTATACTTAAGTGGCATAAAAAGCCTAGGTCACAATCGAGCGTTCTCGTCTTAATTACATGAAGACATCCACCTGGTGAGTAACAAAAAGCTTTCTGACTACCGCTCTCAAAAGCTTGTTGTACTGTGTCAGTATTATTTTCATCAACCTTTACAACAGCTTGTGTATTCTTATTTACAAATTTAACATTCTTTATACTAACACATATGACTCCATTCGAGGACCTTTGTTTTTGTTGTTATGCTGCAAAGGCAGTAAAGATGATGCTACATTGTACAAAGGAAGTATTATCTGAGTTCCTATAAAATGCACCATTTTCTTATTGGTATACGAGCTCAGATTATACAAATCGTGATTGTTGCAGCAACTTGTTTTAATCTTATACTTTTCCTAGTATCTCGTTTTTTAGTTCTACATCTTTGGTAACATAGTTTATCAGTAATAATGTTGTTAAAATATTGATGTTAAGAAAGCCAGCAAAGAAAAGTCTGGTGTCAACTTTTTAAAAATGCATTAGAGACATAAATTGGAACAATGTAATGAAATGAACCAGCCAACAACGATTTCACACGAGCAATATACTGCATTTAAATATATTAATTATTTCTGAAATACATATTAAAAAATTATATTTAATATCTATGTATATTTATTATTTATTCTAAATTTCAGCAGGATAAAAATGAGTAATGTGGTCAAGAGATTTCTATTTGACCAAAAGCAATTTTCAAACGTTAATTCTCGAAACAGTAACAATTCAATCATATAAATAATGAGAAGATTCTATACGAAGTTATTGTTGCATGCGCCATTGAAAACTGTTGGTTGGTACCGTGCGTAAATCAAGAGTTATGCAAACCATAATATTGTCTTGGCTCAATATCCAATTGTGGGAATTGTGACATCACGACTCGAGCTAGCAGCAGATATTCGGGTAATTAAGCGGTTTGAAATAATTAAGTATTTTACTTCACACAGGAAATGCTTGGTGATTGCGGCTTCTTACTGAAAACTGGCGCATCCACTGCTGTGTGTAATTAGAAATTGAGTCATGGTTAAGCAATCTACTTAACATAGTGGAATACTCAGGTGGGCCTACTGTTTGTTTGCGTCAGGGTCGGACTGGGTCTTCAAATCGGTCCGGGCAAATGACTTTTTTATAAGAGGCAAACAACCCAAATTATTAGGCTGTTTTCTTACTGAACCGAGCACAACAAGAGCAAGACAATGTTTTCTATGAATATCGAATTCCATGCTAAATAAGAAGAAAGAAAAAAGAAATTTATACACGAAATATGTATGAACAGAATATGTGTAAGAGTGGGTTGGCCCTTTCACACTTAAAATTAAAACTAAAACAAGGTTTCTCTGTGGAAACTGTATCCTAAAGAGCAACAATTTTACTTGCACGGGGCTCCGGGAAATAACGCCCAACGAAATAACGCCAGAAAGCGATAGGGTTGGCCTGACATGGACCATTTTTTTTTCAGTGCTACAAAATTTACTGAAGATATTGGTATTCGTACACAAATTTTTGAATCGATTGATGTTCTTTTATTCCAACTAACGAGGAGATACGAATTGTTGGAACAAGTTTCAGAACATTTTGGATTCCTTTCTCCAAGAATCCTATCTAAATGTTGAAATCGCGTTCTTTTGATAACATTGACAATTACGATAGCTTTATGTTTTGTAAACCGAAAAAGAAAGAAATGAACTCTTAATCGATTTCTCCTACTCTTAGTTTTTGGAATCTTTTTGTAACTTAGAAAATTCAATCGCTCCTTCACTTACTTGTATGGCCCAATATAGTAACAAAAACAATGCCACTGCTTCACCAAATGTGGCAAAATTCTTTCTACCTTCAAACGCTGGGAATTTGTCATAAGTACAAGCTGACTAACATACTACTATTAGTCGACTTAAAAATTGATTTACATGAAATAAAATAACTTTATTTTTTTTTTATTAAAAAAAAAAAAAAAAAAAAAAAATTTAAATATGTTTCTACAATTCATAAGCCTCCTCTGCCCAGATGGCCTCGTTGCCACGGGCCAATTAGCTTAATTCTATTGGGCTTTTAGGTTATGCTATAAAGTCCTTTTTCAATTTCAATTCAATTTCATAGTTCTCTTTCTACCACAGCCGTAATATTCTTCCAGAGTACGTTGTAAGTACGTGTGGTCGCGTTAACGTGGATTCCACCGGGCCAACGACCACCGACCCATCTGGCTCGCTCCATGACTGCAGTGATTGATGTAATACTTTGTAACTATAATTGCAAAGTATTGCGCTGGTCATTGGGTCATCATGTCTTCCGATCAGGTTGCTCATTTTTGTGGTTTTGCAGGCAGTGTGTAGTCAAGTTATTAAGTTCTGTTTTTTTTTTTAGAAGTATAAGTCATTAAATAAAGTACTAAGTAGTTATTGGAAGAAGTTTTAATTACGGAAATGACAATGTAACTTATACGGAACCCTTTCCCAGTTTTGTACCAAAGCAATCAACGTAGCGGCTCAATTAGTTGCTCCGCTAATTGCCTGAAGTAATTGTCGACTGAAATTATGTTTATTGATGTGAGCATGAATTTAAGTAACAATTTTTTACCAAAACTTTATTTTTGGTATAGACTGAAATGAAGTTTCATGTTGTGGATACCGGCTGCAGTAAGATTTATCAACCTATTGTTAAGAGTCGACTGAAACAAGAATATCTCAAACCAAGAACTCAGTAAAAATGAAAGCCAATTCGATCGAGTGCCATTGATGAGCATCGTGTAAAATGTAACATATTCAATTATCTATAAATCTAATCTAATTTTCAAAACTAATCGTTTATTTAACAAACTTCAGACATTTTGTCCAGTTTTCTTCTAGTGCTGCCCAGTTGATACAGAGTATTTTACGTGCTAGATATCAACAAATGCAAGTCAACGATCGTTAATCTGACTTACAGTCGCTGTGGGGTTCGCCAAGGATCAATCTTAGGCCCATTGCTGTTTTCCTTATTCATCAATGACTTACCAGACATTGTTCAAGAGGTTAGTATCCACTTATATGCTGATGACTTACAAATATGCAATAGTAGACCTCTCGGTCTTATTGAAGACTCTATTGTAAGGATTAGTGATGACTTAATACGAATCTATGATTGGTCTCAGCGTAATCTTTTGATTTTAAATCCTAATAAGTCTAAATATATCGTTTTTTGTTTCCAATAATATTTTGGAAACTGACCTTCCGCACATCATGTTTGGGGTTGAAATATTGGCTAGAGTAAGCGAAATTACGAATCTCGGTGTTGCTCTTAATGGGAGAATGCAATGTTGTGATCATGTACACGTAGTGCTTGGTAAGGTCAATGAAGTTTTGCGACAACTCTGGCTCTCTGCAAAATTATTAAGCACGGACATTAAATGTAGATTGATGAAAACCCTCATCATTTACCTCACATTTACCTACGACGATTTTTCCTACAACCAGATGTATTTCTACATGAAATTATGCAGCATACCCTCTGAAAAAGTATTCTTAATGGAAATAACACCTTAATATTACATCTATTCACTAGAACACTTACTATGTACCTTAGCGGTACTGAAATTGCAATGGCCCTAAAAATTAATGGAAAACCATATTTCCGTAGCAATAATGGTTTAGTACAAGGGAAGGTAATTCATTTTACCACTTTCGCATATAAAAAATGCTATATACGGTGGCAGTCATACACGCATAGATGAAGCTTAGTGCAGTTCACTACATATGTCCCTTCTCTCTGTAATGAGGCTTAGCCATTCATATTGAATAGGAGCACAACGAACTATGAACGAACTGTGGAAAATGTTGAGAAAATCTTTAGCAGCGGCGGCGGAAAAGCTTCAAGTTCGGATTCTCTCAGTTCATACTTTCGCAACATTTGCAGCTAGTTAGATAATTCATTTCTAAAAGTTGGTAACTGAAACTTTAAAAAATATGTCCGGGCTTGGGATGAGAGATTTCATATCTACTTGCACGTTGTCTCTGTTTAACTTAACTTATTAGGTAATCTTTGGTTTAGGGTTCTCCTTTAGTTCCAGCCGACTGGACCCAATAGACTGCAGTCTCATTTCCCTTTTATCTGTGAAAAGACAGAAATCGGTTTTCAATGATCACCGGCTCGAAACTACATGTTAATAAATTTATGAGGACATTCATGTAGTATATAATTTTATAGTTTGAGGTGATACAATAAATTAAAATTAAGTCTATTCGTTGATATTGGTATTTCTGCGGGTTCGTATCAATTCCTGGTACCAGTTCAAGTATTCCCGTCTGTGATCCGGTCAACAGCTTGTGGACAGTTAAACTTATGGCCAAAATACGAGCCGAATTTGTGCCTTATCTGATCATTTTTGGTAATAATTTCATCATACGGAGTTATGTTTTTTTGCCACTTTTTTGGAATAGGACAATATAAACGTTCCTTGTCATTTAAAAAATATAGAGCTCACCCGATGTTGCTTTGCTATGATGAAGGTTGATTTGAACTATTAGTTCTGTTCTATTAAGTTCTGTTGAACTGCAGAGTCCGTTTCATTTATTACTGCTGGTGAAGCCCTGATAGACTCACATGAAAGATGTTACTGTCTCTCTGCTGATGTTAGAATAGAAAAATTCACGAACTTTAACGAACTTAATTGCTCATCCGTGATGTACTCCAACCAACTACAATTTTATCTACATCTGAACATCTCTTTCTTATTTTGTTTTCTCCTGTTCTAAGTTGAGGTTAGTCACTAAAGTCTCAGCAGGATATAGCTAATGCAATTATTTTGTTAAGAGAATATAAATAGTTTCATAGAGTGTACTTGGAATACGAAATAAAACTTTTTAAGAGCAAACAATCGCTAGAATTAAACAGAAGTAGACACATAACTCCTAACTGGCCTAACGGCATACCATAGTTAATTAAGTTCAAAAGCACTTGCTGTCTACGCTAGACAGCCATTTCTCAAATATTTGAATTAACTCAATAAACACAATAATAAAAGTTCTTCTGAGTAGACTTGGAAAGTAAGAAAAGTAAGGAAAAAGTCCTTTCATGACGAAGAAGTCAAGTTTTGGAATTTTTATTCTTGTACAGATATAACTTTAGACTGCAAGACGAAGGGCGCATTCAAGGTCTCTGGAATTCAGAGATGAACACATCAATTCTATTGCCAATGCATCAAATGGATACCGACTTTGATTGAGAGGGAATCACTGAGTATTCCATACATTTATGCAACAGACGATGTTGGTACATACACTACATACGGTGACAGTCTCAAATGTGACGAATCGATATTGTGGCAAAGTTTCAAGAGAAATCCAAGCAAAACTTCTTGGAACTTAAAATTGAATGTCTATGAACACAAAGAAGATGAGCGAGAAACACTTAGGAATGGTGATGGAGGCAGAAAAAGTTAAATCCGCACTTCTGCCAAAGAGTTCATTAAAATCCAAAATTGGTTTCTGGTTGGATACTTTATTCTCATCTGACGCTATTTTACCCATAAATGATCATTCGGTTCCAGAAGGCTTTTAAATTTTTGGTACTATAATGTTAAGGATACAAGGAGTGTAAGAGTTTTTGTATAGGACATCTCCAATTCGTTCGATTTTCTTATTAGCTTTGTCCTCTTTATCTCATTAGTATAGCTGTATTCCTTAACGCTGCCATTAATTAGACTTGCACTTCCATAAAAGCTATATGCACACTCCGAGACACGTGACCTTTGATCGGGCAGTACATTCATCCCAATTAAGGACACGGGTTAACCAATCTAGAGCAAAGAGAAGCAAATGCATTTCCTTCCGTCTCATCTGTTAGGGTGATTACTGTTTCTTTTTCAATTTAAATCTTGCAGCAAAATATACGTCTACAGGATATTACAATGTCCTTTAGCATTAAGCTGGCACATGAAATGAAGCTCATATAAATTGATAAATGATAATTTCTGGCAAATACTTTTAAGAGCCTTGTCTTGAATCGTAGCATCCCCAAGAATTGATGCCGAGGGTAACATCTTAGAAGTGGAGATAAGTGTCAACTGTGATGCAAACATAAAGGATATATGTAGTATTTCTTCTGTAGGGTGCTTTTTATGGCCAAGAATGGACCTTCTGCGCTTGATTTTGTCATTGTTTGACCCTTAAACTTTTAATGGCTCTTACTATAATTTTTGGGTGAAATGAAGGGCTGTTCAGATGGCTGAAGTTAATATCTTTGAGATAAATACCTCTTATATAAATCATCGATCTCAAACCCAATGCGATTTGTTTCTGCAAATATTGTCGGCAATGCAGTTCGGGAATTTTGTTCGGTTTGTGAAAATATTGAGCATCTATTGCCTGGTAGTGGACTTCAATCTAAGCAAGAGGTTGTCTTGGGCGATTCCATACCGAGTATTATATAACCTCAAGAAAGAGAATACTTTTGCTTATGGTTCCACAACTCAGGAATTACATCAGGTCAGTGTGGATTTTTTGATTCGATAGTTCCTACCATATCGGAATGATAAAATTTTCTCATTTTTTTTTATGAATAACTGCACTTCTATTTAATTCTTTATTTAAGGTTTAAGGTTCCATGAAGACACTATTAATTATTCATTTAATCTCCCGTAATTAGCGTTTATTTATTACATTCTACTGGGTGCTATTAACTAAACAACTAAACAACTTTAACAACTTTTCCTAATTAATTAGCGCGGATCAAGAAGATGTTAAATCTGTCCGTAATCAGCTCGCACTGATAAGACGAGGAGGATGGTACAGTTAGAATGATTAAAATCATTCTCCTCTTTTATGGTACTGACTCCAGACTGATAAGAGATGTTTGGGCCAAAGCTGAAATAAAAAACCAACGACTAAAATGCATCATTGACTCTTCATATCGAGTGCAACTATATTTATACAAACATATATCTATACGAGACCGGGCCGAAAAAGAAAATTGTGAGCCTAGGGTATTATCAAAAATTCTGATAGAAATGTATGAAAACATTATTTTTCTCTGTAATCTCCCTCTACTTAAATGCATTTCTTATATCTATCATAAAGGGCTATTAACCCAGTGAAAAAATATTCGCAGTCTTTGCCATCGAAATGCTCGTCTACTGCTGCCTTCATTTCTTCATCACTCAAAAGTCTTCGACCTCGGAGGTCTTTCGTGAAATTGGAAAACAGGAAGTAATCACTGGTTGCTAGGTCTGAAGTGTATGTTGGGTGGTTGATTTCTTCAAATCCTATCTTGGCCAGGGCACGCCTTGCAACTCACGCAATGTGCACGAGTGCTTGTCCTGCAAAAACAGAACTCCTTTCATCCGTTTGCTTCTCTTTTATCGACAACAATGTGACGTAGTAGTCCGCAATCACTGTAGTTTTTGTAGGAAGGTAGTCGATAAACAGAATTCTTGACAATCCCAAAAGACAGTGACCATTAACTTGGATGTCGATCTTTCCACTTTGAATGTTACCGATTCGTTCCTTGCTAATGCCAATGGTTTCAGTTGTCTGCCACATTTTAATTCGCGGATCTCCTTTATTTTTCCAATATTTTCATCGGTAACGGCAGTATTTGGACGCTCTTACCTGGGATTATCTTCCAGCAACTCGCTGCCATGCTTGAATTCTCGGTTCGAAACTTTATGGCGGAAATGAAGGCCTAGACTGCCCATACGCTTACAAACTATAGACATCTCTTCTAATATGTCAGACGGCGTTTTGTTCTTCTTTGTAGGAATTTTACGACAGTTCTGTACTCCAATTTCGTACAATGCTCGGATTACTCAGACATGGTGATGTTTACGGTTCCATTACTAAAAGTGTACTGGTGCTAACTACATGAAATTCGGTATTTATACTACTGTGCATATCGCAATCAGTGACATATACCGCGAGACATTACTGACACTTTAAGGTACTTAGGCTCAACATTTTTCAGCCCGCCCCCGTATATATATGTATATTGTCATTGCCTAAAATAATGTTCCGCTGTCTTCTCTTATCATTGTTAACTGAGCTCCAGTTTCATATAGTTTTTCGTTGTTAAGTTTGACACTCTAAGCAGTCAACATCTGTGCGCTGTGCAAAATAAAATTGAGTTTATAACGTTATAACTTTGAGTTTTTATTTTTTTTCTAAAAACCCCCTTAACGACCCAAAGGGAATAAACGCGTTTATAATCGTGTGATTAATTGCTATAAAATCACCTCTGCAGGATCACTTTACACAGAGTTACCTGAACAGCACGTGTATAGTTATATAGAGTACCAGACAAAATATGTTGACCTAGTATGAAATAAAAATAACATTCTAATTGAACTGATATTTATGCATCGGTATATGCTGAAAACTGAACAAAAGTTTGAAGACACTCGCCACCACTCACAAATATCAAATGCACAAAATTTATCATTTAATTTATACGAGTCGAACAGGTTAGCAAGTGGTTACCACTCGTAACGAAGAAAGTTGCTCAAAGTTCTTTGCCACTCCCGAAAGTCAACGGAGATGTTAGATTATTCGTTTTGTTTTGGTTTGTAAATAGTGGAAGTGTATAACTTCACAATGATCCATTTTATTTACTAAGACCGGGGAAATGTATTTTACTCAAATTCACGAATCATCATAAATTTTATTTTTATAAAATACAGGAATTCAAAACTTACATTTATTTAAAAAAGCTGTCGCAGAACAGATGCAATACATAACTTGTACGTATATAACTTCGTCGACAATCTAAGAAAGTCTGACTTTTGTTTTTTTATATTATTAAGCCAAGCCCAGGAGATATCCTATTAACTATGATGCAAAGCACAGCATGGTAGGAAGGTGATAAAGAAAGCAATTACGGAACGTGAGAAAGGTGGCGAATGTGCTGATGTATGTCAACCTGAAACTTTCGCAGATTGCATGCCGGAGAAAAGACAGAAGATTGGAGAGGTTTCGACGTTCGCACACGACCGAAGGTATTTTGAAGGGTAAAAGGATGTGCGCGGCTTGCAGTGCGAGTATTACATGGAGGAATCCGGGATCAGACTAGACATTTCATCAAAACATTGATCATGCATGTAGCAATATAGGAACGAAAAGCAGCCAACATTGCGGGGTGCTCGTGAAAGTCCATATGACAAGTTTTTGCCACATCACCAATGAGCTCAAGGCTGTTTTTGATAATATCCACCGAAGCTACGGCTCTACGACCAGCCCCGACCTGCATATGGAAATTGTATTCCATTCTAGGTCTGATGTAGAACTTAGAGGTGCGCTAGAATCGATGGGGTGAAATATTTCTTACACCTTTTCAGAAATCCAAGATATTTCGTTGCTTATTTGGCAACGGAGAAGTTGTGATCTGATATTAATGTCAAGAATACACAAAGATGGTGTATCGTCAAGCAGCACTCCATCAAAAGAAACGGGAATGGAAAAATTATGATCTTGTGTTAAAGAGATGGGACAGCTTTGGAACTTAGATGTATTGAATTCGATGCAATTCGGTTTGCTTCAAACGAGGATATTATCATGGTGGTTATTCAAGGATCTAATCATGCAACCTAGTTTGACATATGTGACATTTCCTCTGTAGTCCGCAAGGGTGTCAAGGGAGTAAGCGAAACCAAGGGTCCTGTCATCGGCAAAAGAATGGATGGGATTGAAAGTAAGGCAAAGCAGATAATTAATGAAAATTGAGAAGGGAGATGGAAAGATAGCAGAGCCCTGAGGCACCCCGGCATTTATTGGCTGAGATTGAAATGTAACGCCATCTAATATAATCCGTATTAAGATAAAACAATTTACATTCATAATAGATGAGGACGAGAGAGGCCAAGTGCATTAAGTTTGGCTAAAAGGGCTGAGCTCCAGACACTATGATGGGCCTTTGAAATAGGGCAATGATTTTCGACCCACCAAAACTGAGAAGACTAAGATTTCAACGTTCTATAAGAAAAGTCAGAAAAAGAAAAGCCATATTGATGATCGTTTTGGGTTTGATTTGTTGAAGTTAATGATAGATTCAAAAACTATTTTAAGGATGGAAGGGAATGTAATTGGTCGATAATTTGAGGGATCACTACCCTTTCCTTTCGTGGAAATAGGCTGAACGTGAGATGGTTTACAAGCAGTTGGAGATTTTCCTGTCGAACAAGCCATGTAGAATAGTTTTCGCAGAACTTTAGCCAAGAACGAAGCACAAGTTTTGTTTACCGGGGGCTTGAAGCTATCAGGACCTGCAGCTATGGAGACGATGATCTCCTTAAGGACCTTAAACATATCTCTCATATGGATGTGTACTGGTTCTTGTACACATCTACAAGGGAGATGTAAATTGGGTCGAAAAGAAGAATTTGAAGTAAATCTAACAGTCTAAATATTGGTTTTATTCAGGGAGTCAACAGTTACTTTATTGTAAAGTAGTGAAGGAATCGAGGAACTGTTGAAATTAATCCTGAGTGTTTAGACCTGGGACGAGAAACGTTTGCTGCCTTTGCGTCTTGCCAATATTCCAACGTTCTGGTCAAAAATAAATTTTTCTCTTTGTATAGTGTTTCAGTTCTGGATATGGATGCAAGGGATAGTGGCGAAAAGCAGACTATTTCGCTTTTATTGCTTGGTTGTACTCATCTTTAAATCAAAAGCGATTTTGCTGTTGTTAGGATACTCATTGAAACTTTCCCAATCCGCAGATTTATTTTGTTTTTATTTAATCTTTGGGCTAAGAATTATATAAAAACTATTACATTTTACGAAAGAATAAAAAAAAAGTTATTTAAAAATTAATCTCTTGCTTTAAATGTATTAAGACTAACTACAACAATGCACAATGACTTCTTCGTCGTTGTCTATGTTTCACTGAATTTCTCCAATTACGAGTTATAATTGTTTCTTTAAATGTTTGTTTTACCACGCCGCGCCGATAATGTTCTAAGAAGCCGTCTTTACATGGAAGGCTTATCAAAGACCCTTTGGCAGCCTTCCGTAGCGTTAACATGAATAGGCTCTGTATTGCTTCAAATACCACGAGCAAAGCGAAGCTCATGTACAGGTATCCGCGCTTCCTGTTTTCTCTATAGGCTTCAACAACCATGACTGAAGGCTAAGATGCTAGCTAGGGTCTGCGTTCCTAAATGTATCATATTGAAGGTGCAGTAGAATAGATGTGAATCATTTTGTAAGGAAAAATTCAGAAGATATACTGCAATTTTTTCAGTGGTCTTAGCTGTATCCGCCCCTGGACTTGTATGTATTATGATTTCCCTGAAGCTTTAAAAAAATATACATATAAATACTTGCGGTTTTCCCCCACGCTTTTGCCATTCCTTTTTTCTCTGCTCATATAGTTTTTGTGACATCTATGCTTAAACTCAAACCGTTCTAACTTTGGACTGAACTAACTTGTACAGGTTTTCAAAACTCAATTTACCTATGAATTTTTCTGCTAATTCTACAAGTTTAGTTCTTATTGTAATTTCATGCAGCTAAAAATCCCGGAAAATCGATATTTCTCACTTGTAAGTCAAATTTGAAATTCAAAAGTTTATTTAAAGTGATACTAGATTAGTAACAACCTAAGATAAAAACGTTATAAATATAAGCAAATGCTTAGTAATAAAAGAAGATGGTAAATTAAAATCAATTGAAAATATTCTGATACAGAAACAATTAACAAATAATAGTTTTACGTTAGTATGTAAACGTGCCGAAATTGCAAAAACTTGCTATTCCATAACCGTGTTTTTTTAACAAGATAAGAATCCTCAATGCGTGACTTTTGATGTCGTTGAATCAATAGCTGTGTTCCATTGGGCTGTGTAAAGTACTCCAAAGTACTTCTACCAACTCGCAACTACTCATGCTCTTGTCCGCCAGTAGATGCGCTGAGTTGTTTCGCAAAAATATTCCGCTAGGTGGATTTGGATGCTAAGTGGTTATTGAAATGTCAGATAGATGAAATTGGAGAGAAAATGTTTATAAAAAAACCAATAAAATTATTTAACTCGTCGAGAACAGGAGAACTATTCAAATTTATATATTATCGTTATGAAAATAAATACGGTAAGAACTTTTAATATAATAAATATCGAACAGACACGAGTTTTTATCTTTAAATTTTCTAGGTAGTAGGTACATACTGTTCGAGGAAAGTAGCTTGAATATATAGGTCCAATTTTTCATAATTTTATTTTCAATAGCCTTTAATGAAATTAATTTGAGTAATATACTTAATAATCCTAACTGTTTAAATAAGAAATTTGATAAAACAGAAACATAACAGAAATGTCTAAAATTGGAGATTATGTTTTACTCTTGACAACAAAAACTTGCGTTCCATTCGGAAAGTGATCGCGAGTACTTTACACAGCCCAATGGAATACAGATAATATGTTTCTGTTGCGAAACGATATAGTAAATTGAAATGATTTTCATAGGTACCCTGATCGCCTTTCTTAATAGATAGCTAAATAGAATCCAAGCATATGCAATAGAAAGGTGAAACCTGGTAAAACTTCTGCAGTCGGAAAACAAACCGAATGCAATCGTTGAATGCCAACTTTTGTTATGGAACTATGGTGAGTGATTGACGACTTGACATTAAATCCCGACTGCCAGCATAAACTGACAGATCACTCGGCGGACAGCGTTGACTGCAGGGCGGCACGCTAGCTTGCCTTGGCTATTGGCGGAGAGTGTGGGGAGGTTCCACGAAAAACCTGCCGCTGCCGCCTGCCATATACAAAAAAAATCTCGTGCCTTAAACCAAAAACGCCGGCACACATTCGGTCCTGAAGGGACCCTTACGTCACTTACCTACATCCACATTGAAGGCGCAGATGATCTGCCTCATGCCCCAACCACCCAAATTTTCAGAGTTCCTTGGGTAGTTGGGGCATGCAGGAAGGCAGACCATCTGCGCCTTCAATATGGATGTAGGTAAGTGACGTAAGGGTCCCTTCAGGACCGAATGTGTGCCGGCGTTTTGTGAATAGGCACGAAAATTTTTGGTTTGTGGCAGGCGACAGCGGCAGGTTTTTCGTGGAACCTCCCCACACTCTCCGCCAATAGCCGAGGCGAGCTAGCGTGCCACCCTGCAATCAACGCTGTCCGCCGAGTGATCTGTCAGCTCATGCTGGCAGTCGGGACTTAACGTCCAGTCGTCAAACACTATACATAGTTCCATAACACTTTCCACCTTTCCTGACACAAACATTATCTAACCTGAAAAGACATTACTAGCAAGGATGAAATGGGGCAAAATGAAAATTTTTATTTAAAACGAGTGCCAGCAGAGAGCTAACCCGATGAATCTCACTGACACTGTAGCTGTGTGTCTGTATTAACTATGATGGTGATCCTTTCGACAAAATTGCAACCTTTCATGACTTGTTTTTTGCTACGCCCATTTAAAATCCGCGGTCAGTACATTGCATCTAATCTGCCCCATTATTTTTGGAAATTACATTGGACAATTGTACACTGGTTTTCGTTAAAAATTTCTTGCCTTTTAGAAGTTCCTAGTTCGTTGGTTGGCTGATTCTGTTAAACTTTTTCTTTTAATGTTCTTCGAACTGTCATCTCTACTCTTTCAAAAACTCCATTAGATTAGAATTAAGTAAACGAGTGATCTCGGAGTCACTTCTTCTTCCGCAGGAAACAGATGTCGTGCAAGAGACATATTCGTTGCTAACCGTAATTATAATTTATTTCTTTTCATGAAATTCCAGATAAAATTATTTCCTGGCATATTGTCCTTGAAATAACCCAAGACTCGTCACTTCTGGTTCAGGTAGTTTTTTATAATTATCCCCATATCTAACTTTGGGGTATGACCATTTGTGGGGTATATTTCCAAAAGTTGTTATCTACATTTTTGGCGGAAATTGAGTTAATGATATCATTATGTTTATCTTTTTGAAATGTTTCAATATATAAAACAATAAGTTTCCATAAGTAAATAATTCCATGATCAACTGTTTACTTTCAAAGATTGATATATATCGGCTAAGTGCCATAACTTGATATCTGCCAAATATTCTTCATAAGATCTTTAAAGTTGAATTCCAAAATTTGTTATATACATTTTGGCTGGAAATTTGACAGAATGTTCTGACTTATCACCACTTTGCCAGTTGTTTTTGAAAAGATCACCGATTGATTAAGGTTTTATTATTCTATTAAAAATTAGTATGTGTTAAAATTTAGAGTAAGTTTTTATCTATTATGGATGAAGAAACAGTGAAAGTGCTTACATCAAATAATGGAAGAAAAAGGCAACCTTTACCTAAAAAGTGGGAAAAAAAATATCGAGAAAAGAAAGAGGTAGTATCAAACTGTCCTTCTACTTTTGTGTTTTGCTTAACTTATTATGTTTTAGACATTCAAAGAAGAGAGATCCAATACTTCGTTCTTGTAACCATGGTAAAAGAAGAGATTTTAAATGCAGCGAACAAGCTCGAAGAGATATTTTTCACTTCAACCATTTATTTTATATAAATCCAAATAAATTGTACAAGACGCTTTTATTTTGAAATATATTTTAATCAACCAAATTAGCTAAAGGACGAAAGAACAATGGATCAAGAAGAAAATATAATCTTAAGTACTATATAAAGAAAGCAGTTTTGCATCCACACGAATGAAAACATAAAATGCAGGTATGCCAAAAAGCATTTTTACAAATTCATATTATCTTCAGAGATCGCGTACTATGAATTGGTAAGCGAAGTTTACGAGGTTACGAGTTCAATATAAGTTTGTCCAAAAAAAGGAAGCCATGAATAAATTCATAGAAAAAGTTCATGTTTGAGGTAATCATTACTGCAGAGGAAAAACTAAAAGGCAATAGCGAGTTAAACATAAGGTAGATTTTTAAAGAATTTGTAAGTACAGTTTCAGAGGATTTAAAAGTAAAAAAGAGATCTATTTTCGAAAGTATTTTAACAAGAATTATAATATCGAATTTGGGTCTCCAGCTACGGACGTATGCTCTAAATGCATTCTTTTAGATGAAAAGACGAAAGAAGCAAAGATGATTGATATTGTTTTATTTTGACTGTGGAAAAAGCTGCTCATAACATAAAATGATTTACATTCATTTTTCTTGTTGTATGTCATTTCTTTCTACCGCCCGACAGGCTATTTGGCCGTGTGGAAAAGGAAATTAAAAAGATTGACACTATTATAGATCCGGAAGAATACATAAAAATTAATCAGAAATATAGCACCGTCATTCGCCATGGTGAAGGTAATAATATTTTTGATTGAAAGCAATTAAGCAAGGACTTTTTTAAGCTTTTTTGAGGTCAATGGCACATTAAATTTAGCCAATCCAAACGAATAATTTTAAAGAAAACCAGAAATAAAAATATACTTGTTTGTGGCAGGTCTCTTATAAATTTATCAGCCACTTTTATCATATAGCACAGAAATTCATAACAGAACACAAATTGAAATAAATTACGAAGTTACCCTGTGGTTACGAGTTACTCCATTTTACAGTAGCTCATTTGAAAGGAACTTTTGTGAGCTATAAAACAATAAAAGAACTGCAAAAGTCCATAGGATGAGTCGAAAGTTATACTAATTTATTCACAAATATTGGCGTCATCTGGAAATAGCTATAACTCCTAATGGTGGAGGAGGTGTATGTGGAATTGTTCTTTATCAGGTCAAAAAAGGAACATGGTTCATCGGTAGGCACATTGATTTGAAATACGCTGTATAAAACTCGTTTTGTAGAGTTGTAAATTGATCAACTTGCAGAGAAATACAAGCTCTTGTAACTCGCAGGAATTTGCTGAGCTCGAAGCCATAATAGATCGTAATGTCACTCTAAGATTCCATCGTTTACATTTATCAACGTTTATATACTAGAAACTTTAAATTGGTTACAGTTAAGACAAATAGAAATCATAGCGCAACTTAGGTTAATTTTGAGATTTTGGAACATTACAAAAGTATTCTAATAAATCTACCTTCTGACAAAATCTTTTTTTTGTAAGTAAATTCGCTTCCAGTAATTAATATAAAATAAAAAAATATTCTAAATATTCTAAATAGTATGACACCCGGGTTTATATTAAAGACCAATTTCAAATCCAATAGTATAACAAAATAAATAAATAATAAATAGTGTGACAATAAATTTAGAGACCAGATATATTGGGTATACAATCATAAAATTCTACAGAAGGTCATGATCGAAGCAGTTTTTAGGAATATATGAGCTGGTTCCACATACTGAAACTATTTATAAAGAATACTTTGTTAAAAGTTGGGAAAAAATTTTTGAGCGTAATTTAACAAGGTTTAAATTATATAGGATGCAAGTTATTTTCTGTTTTTAATACAACTGAAACGTTTTCGCCCACAGCCCTGAAAGGCCAAGTGAATAATGCTTTAAAAACCTAATAGAACCTATTTGCTCGCCTGTCTCGACTACCCACTACTAAACTGTAATAATAAGCTATTTCGAATGCTCATATCAAAGATATATGTATATTGGATAAGTCTATAAGAAAGACTTTACCATAAAAGATTAACCATATAAACTGGCTAATGCAGAGCACAATCGAAAGTATTTGAATATTTTTATACGGTACGATGATGTCCGAGATTTCTTGAATACCCAAAGAAAGGCACAGATGTTCATGAGAAGTCATTACTGACATTTCAGCAAAAATTTTCTTTTATTAAAAAAATGCCGTAGCTATGTTCACGATACTTTTTAGCAACCTTGGTCCCGGTGACATTCAGAAAGGAAATACTTTGTAAGAAACTATTCCTGTGATACTAGCTGCGCTGTTTAAATGTTCGTGCTTTTAATAAAAAAAAAATGAGGTTTTAAAAGGTATACAGTACATAAATATAAGCAGATGTTTCATTCAGTTGAAGTTACAAAGAAAAATGTATTCTCATATCGAAAATTTGTTAACTGTTATTACTCTAATTCCCATCGTATAACAGGAGAAAACGTGAAGAATCCCTTAACAGTAGCAAATTTGTTCCTGTAATATTCAAGGAAGGCATAAAATCTCATACATATATGTAAAATCAATTTGCACCCGAGTCCAAGCAGAACGTCCCTTCTAGAATGGACGTTGTCGTATATCATTGCAAGGGTCCTGTACTCTTTCCACCAGGAAGTAAAATTAAACCAACATAGGAAGACCATAATTCACCGATTATTGAATTGAAAGGCATCAAACAAAAAGGGAAAACTGTCGTCATGTGCAAGATAATAAAAATTGATAGTGCGATGTTCTTTTTCTGACATATCTATAAATTGGCAGCCATACCCAGTCCGGGACAGAAATGAGCCTGGAATATATGACATTATAATAGGTCTATGTGACACCCCTGAAAACGAACATGAAGGGTCGATTGCAGTGGGAAAAGTGCTGTGCAAGGCAAGCAATGGGAAAAATTACGTAGCGTTTCGTACAAAACCGGCCAATTCATATCGAAATTATGTCATTATCAAACAAAAATGTATGGAGGTCTGCGAACGAAATTCGGACATTAGGGCCACATCTATTAAACTAATACTATTCAGTTTCCTGCCATGTTAGAAGTGATAATATCAACCTTGCCTACCAGACCCATATAAAACAGTGAATCTAAGAAAAAAGGGATAATTCAATTCCGCCAATGAAGATGATGATTATAATCATAACAGAAAGTGAATCCTTTGGGTAATAAAAATCCCCTCCGTGTTCATATAAATCCCTAACATTGGAGTGCCAGTGACTTTGGTGGGATGTTCAGATCACAAATAGGATAATAAGGAATGAAATGAGGGAGGTATCAACCTGTGCAGTTGACTACCTCTATCGGAACTCCGGGTACGAAGGTTTATATAAACAAAGGAACAATTTAGGGCGAACTTTCTCTTCATTGTCCCGATTTAATGTAGGCAACGGCTACGGGGAAGCTTTTAGGGATACATGAGTACAAGGGTATCCTGAAATTGACGTTCCTTATCAATCAAATATTGTCGAAAAGGTCTTCTCCCTCACTAAGCTTTGGCTTTTGTTTTTTGCTGTTCTTATCCAAACTTTGGTTATCTTACCGATTCACATCCGGCATTTTTTAGCCTTTGGGAACTTTTCTTCTTCTCAAATGGGAGAGAATTTGCCAGAAACAAATTGGCGTTGTCGTATCTTATAAATTGGGTGCTATATACTATTACGAGCATTTAAACTTTTTCCTGCTTGGTTGGGATATTCCAGCTTGATTTTGGTTTTCTCGCTTTTGAACCCTGTTTAATATTCGCATACAGCTGAATAAGTTAGTTTAAATTAAATTTCTCAAATTTTCGGACTATAAAGGGATAACCCTATGGTTGTACTTTTATATCCACATAAAATAATACAGAATAAAATATTATATGAAAAAAAAAATATTTTTTAAGAAGAGCTTTTATTTAAAAAAAATGTGCTAAAAAGTACACAATTTTTTTTTTCATATTGCTCGTTGGATAGAAAAAATTGTGCGTCGCAGAAACAACTGAAAATTTCACACATCTTAACATTTTTGAATTCATACATCTGAAAACTAAAAGCTTTGGGGGAGCTCTTATAACACTATTGCAGAGATACTTACCAAAATTTCTACAAAGCAGACATACAAAATCTCAACCTTAAGTCAGGAAAGTGGCATGGCAAAAATCAATGCTCCATATTCTCATGAAAAGCGCGATGCAAAGAATTTAAATTTGTGATAGGTATACTAAGAACCCAAATAAGAGGTTGATTACCAAAAATAATTCCATAACCGAGCAATATGTATTCATAAAAGTAAAAATGAATACCTACTCCTTCAACTGTAACAAGAATTGAGGATATAATTGAATGTCAATTTGAGCAAATGAGCTTATGCCTAGAAACGGGCGGCAAAAATTACAAGAAATTGCCACAAATAGACAGTGTTGAATTAGCAGATTCCTAAAAGAAAACTCCGCCCAACACCGGCTCATACACAGTGGCGTAGATAAGAGTTCAGGGGTCTACCCGCGAAAGCTTTAAGGGCCGTTTTTAAATATACATTTAGTAATGAAAGTCAGAATTTGTAATTCCTCAGGTATACTCGATACTGTATTTTATAAATTACGAAAAATTCAAAATTGAGAGCAATAAGTATTTCTAGTTAAGTATGATACATATATGTATTAATACATAAAAAAATATCGCACCTATAGTGCAAACCACCACATCTCTAAATCATCAATTTTGATATTTATATTGCATTTTACTTTATAACTAAAGTATTCTTGAATGAGAAGTTAAGCTATAAATTTACAGGCTACTAACTAAAGAAAGAACTACACCAGTAATGAAAAACTTGAATATATAGAGTGATTTGAAATGTCTAAACGTCAATTATGAATTTTGAGTTGTGGTCTTTGATTTAGGGTACGATATTATACTACCCCTCTGACAAAAAAATCGATTAAACAGATCTTGAGATATCTTGTAGGTATATCAATTTAAAAAACGTAGTTTCGAAAAAAAAAATTCAAAAGAAAAAATAACTACTCCCTGCTGCGCTCACTTCTAATTTCTATAACTTCAAAGCAGTGCTGGGCAAAATGTAATCTGATTAACGATTAACAATTAAATTAACCATGTAATCTGTAATCAGATTACTTTGTAACCGATTACTAATGTAAGCCATTTCCATAATTAGATAATGTAATCTATTAACTTGTAGTGTTATTACAATTTAATTTGATTACACGTTAATAGATTACATGCTAATTCCACTACATGTTAATCTAATTAATGTGATTATATTTAAGATATTTAAAATACTTGTATTCTAATTCTTCATTTCATTATATTAATAATTACTTTTAAGTAATTTGTTACGTTGTAGTTAGATTACAAAATAATCGAATTATATTGTAATTAAATTACAAAATAATCGAATTACATTGTAACAGATTACAAATTTGATAGATTAAATATTCTCTCATAAGTAATCTGATTGAAATGTAATCAAATACAATTCAATTAGATTACTTGGTAATTTGACTAAACTGTAATGGAATTATGAATTAAATTACATTGGAATCAGATTACGCCCAGCACTGCTTCAAAGATAAGTTGAGTTTTGAAATGGTTTAATAATACTCAACATATTCTAAAAATTTGAACAATTTATTTAGCAAGAAACAAAACATTCAGATTTTTTGGAAATTTGAAGGTGGTGCAAGTAGTAATGTTTTTTTAGAAATTCACTGAAAATATTTCTGCAGAATTTTTATTCACTCTTGGTGGCCGACAGGGGTTAATTTTCGGACTCTGTTTCGATTTCCAATAATATGCATAAAAACTCTAAAGAAAACGTTTTCTGCAAATTTCTAAGAAAGAGCGGAGGGATTGTCTACATCAGATCGATGTAATTCGATGTAATTGTAATACATATACTATACCTACTTCATACATATTATATCACCAAGTCAACGAAAGTTTTTATTTTTCATTTTTATTTTAAAGGAAAAAAAATCCTCCGAGAAATTGCAGAGAGCGATGTGTGCATCATCAGGTAAATGACCATTTTCTGCTGCTTGGACTAAATCTTTTAAATAATTTTGTTTAACCAAAATTTTATCCCGATTAATATTTTGAAAAATGTTTTCCAATTGTTTTATTTTTTCCACGAGAGCATCGGAGGGTTTGGTTA
Source organism: Dioctria rufipes (assembly GCA_963924295.1). Classification (NCBI taxonomy): domain Eukaryota; kingdom Metazoa; phylum Arthropoda; class Insecta; order Diptera; family Asilidae; genus Dioctria; species Dioctria rufipes. The sequence continues at coordinate 95,916,622 of OZ002740.1, read as the reverse complement.
GCCCGCTTTTGGAAAGCCCATTAACCCAAATAAATAAACAAATACTTAAATATTATTAAAACAACAATTGTACTAGGATCCATATTTGACATTTGTAGTTTTTTATTGATGTATGCTGCCAAATTTTCAACCACATCTAGATGCATCTCATAAAATTCGATATTCGGGATGTCCTCAAAAGATAAAACCATTTCTTCTGCGGGAGGTGGGAATAGCGTCAAATATTCTCCCTGAGATAAATTGGTAATTTTCTAATCACTTAAAGGTAGGTTACCGTTCATGACGATGAAAAATTCGAGTTTTTTTTTATATAATTTTCATCCTTAAAGTGTTTAGAATGCGTGGGTAAATGCATATTTTCAAACCTAAGGTATTTTAGAATTCATAGCCTGTAAATAACGGAGCCGTACATCGACTGAAAAACAGCTGAGACGCTCGGAGTGCGGAGTGGTCTTGCTGGGGAGACTTTCCCTCGCTACCTGAGGTACCCTCATTAATTTCTGGAAACCTTTAACCTTCAAATTCAGCACAATCAGCTCTTGGAGGAAGAAAGTAGGACAACTGTATGGTGCTGAAATAGCTGAAGTTAGTTGTCAAGATTTTTTATAATGTGAAACTTTAAATGTGTTTTTCGGGGAACAATATTTTTCAGCCCGCGGGGCACTCTACAGCTTCAACGGATGAACCGATTCACATGAATCTCTGTGCAATTGAAAGAAAATTCAATTTGCAGGGCCATTAGAAACGATTTTTGTCCAAAATTAAATAAGAAATAGTTTTTTCAATCGTTGAAGCACAAAAAAAAATCAGGTAAAAAATTGTTTTTTTTTTTAAATGGTTGGCATTTCGTAATTCAAAGGTTATTTTTTTGAAAACGAAAAACGGTAAGGCCCCCAAATGTCATCTAGTTTAATAATTTTCAACTCTATTTATTTGATGAACTAGTAGAGCTGTGGAGCGCCCCGCGCAAAGCAAAACACGCCGTGCACGGTTTTGTTTGATGGGAGCTTGAGACGCCATTTTGGAGGTTTTTATAAATTAAATTGGAATTTACTCTCCATTGATAGAAGAATAAAATACGTTGAAATCCATTTCCAAAATTATTTATTCTGTAAAAAAAAAATCCTAAAGTTCATGCATTTTGCATGCCTCTTGACGGTAACCTTCCTTAAAAGATAAAGAGGTATCTTCATCTTCTTCAACGTTGCATCTGTTTAAAATTGCTTCGTTTTGTCCTAAGGAAAAATTAATATAAGCATAAATATAACAGTAAAATGTAGTGAAACAAATTTTAAAAAAAGGAAATGAACTGGAGATACTTTCGAATACATTGGTACTTTAACGCTTTCCAAATGCATTGCACCGTCTACGGCAACCGGATACTGTATGAGAAAATATCTGCACTACTAATTTTACTTTTTCATCATTCAGGTAGATTTCCGTTATTTTATGAACTATTTTAAGATCTGATGTATTCATTAAATTTCTCGAATTTGTTCAATGTTTATAAATCGCTTTAAATATATGTATATCCGGAATCAACGAAATGGTAATGTATGGGCTTCAAAACAAAGGGTGTATCGGCGAAAGCAAAAATTTTGCAATTGGATTATTCAGATGTTGGTTTCATGTTTCCAATTTTCAGGTCTCTCTTTAGGCTTTTGTTACTTGGGCCTATATATATCTGAGACGATGGCAACTACTTTATGGCCTACATTGGAGCGTTTTGATTGTATCGTAGTAAAATCCTTGTCAACTTACAGTCATAAAATTAAAACATGGGCTGCTTTTATTTATGCAATAGCTCCTTGGCCATAACAACTTGCACGTAATTTGATGGGTTAAATATTGTATTAATTGCCTTGTCATACTTGTATTAGGATCTTCTTTTTATTTCATCAAAACCGAACATGCATAGCGAAAGTAGGGTTTGAGTTGAACTGAGTTGAGCATGAATGAAATCGGCAGAAACTATTACGCACAAACAAATCTTACGACCTTTGCTATCGAATTGGATTAAATACTGCCTAGAAGTCGTTATGTGTGGAGGCAAAAGTTAACATCCAATTTTATCTATAACTTGGCATGTACTTGTTAAGTCGTACGATTTGCATGAACGAGTTCAGCGTACTGGAGCATATAAAACAGTGCCGTTGAAAAGCCATCCAAGCACTTATTTCAAGAAATGATCAAACCCCCAATTTCTGGATCGAGTAGAAGCACAAAATTAGTAAAGCCGAAGAAAAGAACACTAGGTACTACCAAACCAAAGCCAAAGTTTCCAGATAACATGACAGACAATGGTTCTTAAACTACTGCTAAGTTCTATGTTGGTATGCAACTTTGGTTTTACATATGTGCAACACTGATTGATTTCTAGTTCCTTTTTCTATCCTTAAATTTTAAAAATATACGCGTAGTTAGCAGGCTATCTCTAACCGACCAACACAAAGAGAATTGACTGGAAACTAAAGGGTTCGGAATGGAATATAACTTCTAAACTAAAGCTAAGCGATTTTTCATACCAGAGGACGAAATCACACAGTTCGATAACAATGATGACATTACTCCTAAAAATAATGAAAAATTACGAGCTGATAACATTAGAAACAGCGAAAACAGCATTTGAAAAGGTAATATCACAGGAAAAGAAAGCTTTGCTCAAAATAATTATATATGATATGTAGATATGTAGATATTTTTTTGTTTAAGTAGGAAGAGTATCCTTATGGAGGCTGAAAATCACCAGATCACTAATGGCTATGCTCCTAAATGGAACGAGTTCAGATCTTATTCAAAGAGTTTTTGATATTGTCTCTTACTGGTTAGAAAGTATCAAGTATCAATCCTGGAGGAAGAAGAAAATTACACTCAAACTGCCCTTCTTCTACGAAAGGATCAGGCATATGGTAGGGTAAATACACGAATTCGCGTCTACTACCCAATTCGCGTCCACTTCATATTATAACACGCCATAAAACGACGTATTTTCCTTAAAATGCAAATATTGTTCGTGTATGTCTCTGCTACCCCTGAAGTGAGCAATGGGAACGTTGAGTTAAATCTGAGTCGTCACAGCTCAGTTCATTAGAAGTCGGCATATAAATAATGCGAAAATGCAAGAAAATATATTTGTTTTTTAACATAGTGCTATGCAAAGGCGGATCCAGATATTTGCTCTAGGGGGGCGATGGCCCCCATCGTCCCTTTATAACCGCTCTTGCAATCAGTTGTGGACCGCTCTGTATACATTTCTCTTTTGGTTTCAGCATGAAAATTTCATTACCATTCAGATATCGCCGGAGTTCTTTTATTTATATAATATAAGTTTTTGATCCCGTGAGCATGGCAAAATTTAGTCTCACATATAATATACACTTCTTGCTTGTCTTAAATTTGTAGATAAAATGGCTGCAATTAAGGCGAAAAATGCAAGCGAGGCACAAAAAGAATTTCTAGTTAATTTTATGGAAATTAACGTAGAATTTGCCAACGACAGGTGAGATTTTTTTTCTCTTTTCCTTTTAACGAGAAATTGCAGAAATTTATAACAATATGTTAATGGCATTTTGATAATTTTATTCTAATTTAATTTTTTATTTTTGAAATTACAAATTTTCCATTTCAGATTCGAATCGATTGATGGAGCCCATACAAGAGCTAGAAAATGGTCTGAATTAGCAGATAAATTAAATAGTTTAGGGGAGTTATTCAAGACGGGCCTAAGTGGAGAAAGTTTTGGCTCGATCAAGAGTGAGCGAGATTTTTGAAATTACTTTGGCATACTCGTGTTTAAACATTTTGTTTTTATATTTTATAATTCACGTTAAGGAAGAGATGCGCTTCTCAAAGCGGCTTTTGAGAGAAGTTGGGTGAATCTTCCCAAAAAAATTAAGCCCCTAACGGATTTTGAAAAAAGAGTGCTCCAGCTTATGGTCCCAGCTGTTGTTCATGGTAACGAAGAAGTAAACGAGTTGTTTAATACCGCGGATGTAAGTATTATTAATAGCTTTTTTCAAACATTTTATTTCTAATGAAAAGCACATTTTATTTATATTTTAAAATATTTACAGAGCATTGTGACTGGGCAAATGGTATAGGAATGGCTTCTAGAGGAGACACCAGCAGGTGAAAGTTCAGGAACCCCCCGCCCCCGGCGCAGGTCAACCAACAAATGTAACGGCACCCAGAAAAAGGCAGCGGCAACCTTCTGGGAAATAGCCGGCAATGGAGGAAAAGCTAGTTAAAATAGAGGAAGAAAATTTGTTGTATATAAAAAAGAATTACGAATTGCAACAAAGAAAACTCGAAGCTGAAGAAGAGTGGCGTAAGTCCTGGCTAGAATTAAAAAAAAAAAAAAAATTGGATGTAAAAATTAAAAAATTGGAGTTAAAAGAAAAAAAAATTATGATAATAATAATTTATTTCAATACATTTTTATGGTTGTTTTTTCCATATAACAAACGATATTAAAAATGAGTAAAATTTTTGTCAATAATTATTTGACGAACATGTCTTCTTTCTGATAAGTTATTATCACCGGTTTCATCGTCAATCACAATATGATCTTCATCAGTTTGCTCATAAGCTTCCTCTGTTAGTTCAAACATTGGTACGTTCGATTTTACCAAGACGTTATGTACAACACAACAGGCATTAATAATTCATCCTGCTTTTACAGGATCATAACATAGTAATCTGTCTTTCGATAAACACCGGAATCTACTTTTTAAAGGTTCCAATACAACGTGTGTTTTTATGGGCAATAATAAACCGTTCTTCTCCTTGATTAGACGATGAATTAATAGGTGTAATTAGCCAGGGTTGAAGAGTGCAGCCACTATATGCAAAAAGCCAGAAATTTCGTTCTCCACGAGAATGTTTCCTTTTTAAATGTTCCTGTAATACAGAACAGCGCCATATATAAACGTCATGCGAAATTCCTGGGAAATTTGCATTAGCGTAACTTATGACGTAATTAAAATCGCAGACTATTAGGACATTTATTAAGTGACCGCCTTTGCGGCAATAATACATGTGCTCTACGTCGCTGTTTGGGGAATTAATTTTGATGTGACTTCCATCAATTAGACCCACTCTTCCCGCGAACGATGCTAGTTGGTAAAAGTCCTGTTGGATGGCACTTTCTTCTTGCTGCCCAGGAAAGTAAACATACTGATTAGAGACTTCAGTGATACTATCTGCGACTTCATGTATGATTCGGCTCGCAGACGTTTGCGACATGCAAGACATAAAATCCTGCCCAAACGCGAACAAAAAAACGCAATTCACATAGGAATCTCAAATGTACTGGAATTCCAGAATTACGCTCCGTTGTATAAAATAACGGCTTGATTTTGTCTAAAAATTGTACACACAGATGTATTGGAAACCGTTATAATTCAACAAATCGTTCCTCAGATATTGTTTCAAAAGAATTTCTTACTTCATACTATAATCAAATTCTATCTAGAATGTCTCCAAATTTTCAAATATAATAAATTTTTGAATTTATCTTTACCTTTCTCTTATCCTTAATACTAGCGAATTCATACTCATTTGTTATAACTAAACTCAACTTTTTCAAAAACGACTATTTTTTCACTGATAGTTTCAAACAGCAATTTAAAACTCATTCAGCACAGAAAAATTTTCATTCAGCACTTAAGTGTACACGGCTACTTACGGAATCGCTTGAAATTGAAAAGTGTACACTTGCGCTCACTGTGAGTTTTTCGATTCGTGTACACTGGCAAATTCTTCACAGTTGGGGAATTCAGCCCCTGGACAGCAATTTCTTGCATATTAAATGGTTAAAGAAATTTTTGGGGAATTCTCATTAGGTAGGGTTAATATACATATGTATAAAATTAAATTAAATATTTGCAGGAAAACTGAATCTGAGATTAATTACCCCGGCTATGATAATTTTCCCAAAATACTATTTTTCATCAAAATACCCGGCTTTTGTAAGCTTTCGATCACAAAAAAGTGCAAAAATTTAGCCTGTACTGAAAATTCGATATTTTGAGAATAACTTATGACTAAAAATGGAGAAATAATAAACATAACAAATAACTTTTTAAAATACTATCTAGAGTTTTCCATTTCATTAAGTATTAAAATTATTTTACATTTGTTTATAAATTTTAAAATTTTCATGGTACACAAAGAAAGCAAATTCAAAGCAAAGTATTTTAATTAAGTATTTTGATAAATATTAGGAGTTCCAAGTTTCATTGTTCTTCACTATAGTGTTAAAAAAAAAACTGCCCAGGGGCTGGATTCCGCAACTATGAGTTTTCGCGTGTACACAAAATGTTATGTACATCACCTTGTTCCGATTCCACAAAAGTGGAAATGAGTTTTTCTGTCAAAATTATGTACACTTTAATTAATATTTTCTCACGGCCACTTTGGGCGTGAATTTTGAATAGGTACCTGTGAGTTTTTGTCAAACGGCATTTTCAAAATTACTTGTTATGTTATTTATTTTACCTTTCTCTAAGTCTTATTCGCCTTAATAATGTAATTCATTTCTTATAACTAAACTTAACTTCTTCAAAAAGACTATTTTCTCACTCAAACAACATTCACCACAGAAAAATTTTCATTCAGCACTTAAGAGTACACAGATACTTACGGAATCGCTTGAAATTCAAAAGTGTACACTTGCGCTCACGTGAGTTTTTCAAATCGTGTACACTAGCAAATTCTGCACAGTTGCGGAGTCCAGCCCCAGGGGCTAGATTCAACTTTGAAAAATTTGCCAGTGCACACGATTTAAAAACTCACCGTGAGGGAAAGTGTACACTTAAATGCTGATTGAAAATTTTTCTGTGCTGAATGTTGTTTCAGTGAGAAAATAGTCTTTTTGAAGAACATAAGTTCAGTTATAAGAAATAAGTTACATGAATTCACTATTGTTAAGGCGACCACGGCTTAAAAAAGGTAAAATAAATAATATAACAAATAATTTTGAAAATAATGCTTTACAAAAACTCTTCAAAATTCACGACCAAAATGACGGGGAGAAATTATCAGTTAAAGTGTACAAAATTTTCATAGAAAATTTCACTTCTATTTTTCGGAATCAAAACAAGGTGGTGAACACAAAATTTTGTGTGCACGCATAAACTAATCGTTGCGGAATCCGGCTTCACATCTTGCTTTCTTTGAAATTTTTAAAATTTATACGCAAATGTAATATAATTTAAAAATTTAATGGAATGCGAAATTAAGGGAAACTCTAGAGAACTGTTGTGATGTATTCATTAAGTGAAAGGAGAAACTATTTTCTATTTTTTTTATGCGGAATTAGAAGATTTGAAAAGATTTTTTCTTTCGTATTTTCCATTTCATTTGATTAGAGTATAAATTTTAATTTATTAAAGCTCTAGGAGAGGCGATCGCCCCGATCGCCCCCGCTATATCCGCCCTTGGTGCTACGAGTATAAAATGTAAGGGACTACGTTTTATACGTCATTTCTATTTCATGAGAAAGTTTTTTAAGTAGTAATATTTCAACTAAATATAATATTGCTTGAAATTTAAATTACTTTTCGGAATAACCACATTTATTTTAGTGGCTGCGAAATAGATCAATGATTACTATTATGAGCCAGTTCGTGTGGACTGGTGCCCGCAAATTAGAGGTGCACTTTTTAAGTTACCCCAAATTGCGTTCTACAAGCAGCTCTTATTAATTAGTCTGATTTAATGCATTGCATACAAGAAAATATGGAAGGATATACTGCTACAACACTAAATGAAGTATTGTCCCACATTCGACAAAGAAAACTTTCTAGCTAGCATCAAATAAAATATTCCAAAAAACATTATTACAGGATAAATCGTCTGGAAAATATCCAGAAGGCGTAGAAAGGTTTGGACCATGAAGTATTTTAACGCCAAAAAAAAACTAGTTAAGTGATGTGAGTTGTTAGCCTAATGTGGGTTCCCATTAAGTACTGATAGCGTTTTAAGTTAAAAAAACGGGCAAGTCATAGTCGGACTCGCACACGAATGGTTCCGTGCCATCGTACAATATTTAACACTATGTACTTTTTATTATCATTTTTTATACCCTAGATGAAATCATAGGGGTATACTAAGTTTGTCATTCCGTTTGTAACACCTCGAAATAATGATGGTAGAGCAAAATGGATTGGACACCCATTCATAATATTAAAAGTTATTTCGATTTTTGCATGTCCGTCCGTCCGTCCGTCCGCCCGTCTGTCCGTCCGTCCGTCCGTCTGTGCGCACGATAACTCGAGAACGCGTATACTTAAAGAGCTGAAATTTTGTACACGGACTTTAAAAAAAAAAGTAAAATTAAGTTCGAAAATGAGACAAATCGGGCAACTCCTTCGTGGGGTTGCCATATAAAAATTTCGTTTTCCGCTATATATTTGGACACTGCCTGAGAACGCATCGACGTAGAGAGCTGAAATTTCGTACATGATGTTTTACTATATTAGCAAATAAAATGTCAAAAATGGACTAAATCGGGCAACTCCTTCTTGGTGTTGCCATAAAAAAATTTCGGTTTTTTACGTATACTTTGAAAACGATCAGTCCAAGACAGTTTTATTGTACTAAAAACTTCTGCAGAATACGATATCCTATAAAATTAGTTATTACCATTTTTTCTGTGCGACCAACTGTTCTAGAAATAGATGCGAAAAACAACTTCAAAATCAATACTTGAATAGATCGGTGACCATACGAAATTTAATACGGGCATTCATCTAGGGTATCATAAGAATTGGTCTTAGACCAATTCTAGCTTTTTTACTTGTTTATATTCATTATTTGTTGTTATAGCAGCTATAGTATTACTCACTCTTTGACAATTTTTTTTGTGTATCTATTACGGTTCAAGAGATACTGCGATTGTTAAGGCCGAGCAAAAAACGCCGCAAAAACCCCGTTTCTTGAATTAGGGCCCCCCTTAATCTTTCATTTTATTTTAATTATTGGTTATTATAGCGGCAATAGAAATATATATATAAAATTTCAACTGTCTATATGTTATGGCTCATGAGATACAACCCGCTGCGCTGTCAGACAGACTGATATCGGAGGCTTAGTATGAGCACGGAACCCATAAAACTGAGCAAGGCGATGGATGAATACATCCTTCAAAAATGGGCGACGAGGGCGAAAATAGCATGACCTTTTCCTGAAATGCAATCCGGAGCTAGCACATCGAATTCCCGAAGGCCTAACTGAAGCCAGAGAAACGTTTCTGAAGAGGTTATTCGAAATGGTTAGACGAGCTGCAAAATTATATAAAGGAGATGAATGCAGGAGACATATTTGATGAAAATGGTTTTTTCCTTCGTACTACCACCTAGGGATGTAGTCAATAGCCATACCAGAAGACTGGTTTTTAGTTCGTTCTGAGTCAGAATGCATGAGAATATATCGCGAATGAGGTTAATGGTTACATGGTTAATTACTGAACAAATTCCAAGAACATATGAACTTTTTTGTTGAGGGCCACAAGTTTCTTTTAACATAGGAGCTTGCCAGTTTTTCAGGCAAAGGACCAAATGTAATAGTTTTATATGCACATCCTCCTATCAAAATACATATGCTACAACGACCAGATGTTAATGTTTTCAACTAATGCTTCATCAAAAGTAACGGGAGTGGTTAAGTGATGACCTTGTTTTAAAGAGTAACTAATCTCCTTGGATCGCGTTGGATCTTTGGGACATGGAATTCGATTCGATCACTTTGCACAACCGAGGATTTTGTCAAGATCGTTATTCAATGATCTAATCATTCAATCTTGTTTAACACATGTGACATGTCCTCGAAGTCCGCAAAAGTGTTAAAGGAATAAGATAAATCAAGGTCATCGGAAAAACTATGGATGGGATTGAAATTAAGGCAAAGTAGATCATTGAAAATTAAGAGGAATAACGGAGAAAGCCCTGAATTACACCGGCATTGATAGGGCGAACTTCATATGTAACTTATCAAACAGATCAAGAACTTCCAATCCATAAAAAATGTAGAGAAGAGAAACCAAGAGCTTCATGTTTGGCTAAAAAGCATGTTGAACTAAATATAGGTTTAAGGCAAAAATTTGCTTTATTATTCTAATATAAAACGTTGAATTCCATTTTGTTATATAATTCCTTCTTGATTTGTTCCTTTTAATGCTGTTATAAAACAACACAATATGAATTGAATTAGTTTTAATCTGAAGAGTGTTATGTTACTGTGAATTATATCACAAGTTATTATTTTTTAATGGCATTTCAAATCAGGAATAACGAGAACGTATGAAGACTTATCTTTCAAAACGACGTTTATTTAACACCCCCATATAAAAGCAGTTTTTATAACTTTTTTAACCTAGACGTGAATTGGCACCTTGGTGGACGCAAACTGGCTTAGACTGGACGCAAACTGGTGATTTCCGCATACACTGATATTTTCAATTATTATGCAGACTAGATAAATGTTTTGAGTTTTAATTTAAATTAAAAGATAAATATTCAGCTTACTATTTTACTACAATAGTTTAAACATCGACATTAAGTAAATTCTGCTAAAAACCCTTCTTGTAAAGATGGCATTTCCTTAAATGGACGCAAATTGGTGCGTTACCCTATAGCCTGTCTATAGTACTCAATTTTCTAAAATAGAATTGAATATCTGAAACTCCACCGGGTTTCACACCAAACAAATCTTAGAGAAACCTTCAATTTTTTCTTAGAAATTTTCTGGATATGTTTTCATTAGAATTTTATGCCTTTTTGGCGCCCAACAGCGGCACACATGAAAGTGTGCCTACTGAAACTAACTCAATTTGTGCATTAAAGAATAAAATCTCTACCAAAATATTTTCTGTACATTTCTAAGAACAAATGAATACGTATTGCTTAACTAGCGTTAACGATCATAAAAATTATTAGCCGCCCTCTAAGCACCTACTGGCAAAATACACAACCTCTGAAGCAACAATATTCAATAAATTTCAGGGAAAAAAATTTAGGCCTTCTCTACATCATGTCGCAACATCGTTGATTTTATATTAGAGCGAGCACTGACTTATAACAATAGACTGAGCGAGTTGCTATTTCATGTGGCACAAATATTGTGTTTCTGTGTATCACCGTTAGAGCACCCTTTAAAACTTTGACTACATAGAAAACATGTAAAACTCAACCAATCAGATGAAATGTTACACCCGAAAATCGAATTAAATTAAAAAAATATATTTTCTTTTGTCTAAGTGAGCATGGTAAACAATATCTTTCCCTTATTCTTTCTGCCGTGATTGCATCTGCAGCCAACATAAAAAAATCAAATGGCATATGAAAAGTTTAGTAAGTAGCACCAACTCTGCCATAGGGCGAAAGATAAAACTGTAAAACTTGTGCCATTCTTTCCTATAGGAAAATGGCAATACGCTCAGTCCATTGTTATAAGTCAGTGGGAGCGAGGCCTTGCTATCGATCTCCACTATGTACTGCGTACTGCATACAAATTCTAAAGAAAATATTTCCAGTAAATTTCTAAAAAAACAAAAATAGAGTGCTGCTCTATATCAGATCCAGGTTGTGGTGCTCATGACTAGTGGCGGTCGTGTACAATGCGAAATTTTAATAATTTCTCAACAGAGGTGGAATCTTGGAGATTCCAGATTATTTTTCGTTAAGCTCAAACTACAAAATATGCCTGCAATTGCTTTGTATTATAAAATTCTTGCTATCGGACTTTCTGAAGAGAGCCGGACATTGACATAGAAAGTAATTCACCGTTACGGTCTATTCTCATCATTCTCTGAATACAGAGCTGTCAACAAGTCTCATCCTGTCTAGGTAGCCCCTGAGTGAGGAATTTGTAATGGGTATGGAAAAGAAACTTCTCAGGCTTTAGCTTTTTCGTTGATCTTGGGTTGGGTTTCATCCACAGTTCTTCTGTCGTTCTATCCATGGGGTCAACTACCCAAAGACGACTGTGTTGGCAGTAGGCTTAAGCCGAAATATTAGAGGTAAAATATTTTGGTAGTATCTCAGTTGTGATTGGGGAAGCCTCCGAGATTGCACCAAGATGAGTTCGTTAACCTTTTCGTTTTCGCTTGTATTGTTATGACTTACCACCTACAGAACGAGTACATCATTACATCCAAGGAAAGAATTCAGGGTGGTTTTGCAATACAGTACCAGCTTGAAGGTTGCAAAGGGCTTTATCAAGGTTTTAGCTTGGCTTTCTGAGAAAAAGGAAATCTCCATCCTTGATTTCCGCCTGGAAAACCGTGACATAATTCTGAAGGTACGTTAATCTTTATACAAGGGTGGTGTCCTTATTGATGTCAGGCATGACCGACTCTACCATACTAAGTCCTATTATTACCTCCGGTGCGTTCATATGGTAGATTAAAGTAAATCAAAACACAGTGCTAGAAAAGTTTCTAAAGCTGCAAGGACTTACATTTCTCAGAAAAATTACATTAAAATTAAATTACATTTACAGAAAAATTGCTCCAATTAAGGCCTAAACACAATTGGAGCTACCGCCGCAGACTTCGTCGGCGATATTTGTCAAAGATTAATGTCGCTACCGATATCAAGTACAACTGCGGCGCCCAATTTTTATCGCTTAGAGATGTCGGACAGTGCATACTGGATACTTTTAACAATGACTTTATTGGCTCATTGCGGCTGCGACGGCTCTTTTAGAACATTGCTCAAAATTCAACATTGACGGCAGGGCGTTCTGTCGCCGAAGTCGCAGTCATGTCTCATTTTATTCATTTTCTTATTGTTTAATCGAGCAACGTCGTAGTCCATCGAATTGAATTTGAAAAAGGGCTTAATAGACAAAGTACACATGGCCTCGAAATTTGAGTGCCCCAAAGCTAGGGAATAGTGGACCACAATGTCTATGAGGATCACTCATCTAGTATACATGTATTTGGAAAAGCATAGTTAGATTTTAGTTTATGGCTTAAGTGTGTGGCATTCAAAACTGTGGATTCCTTGGTAATTGATTTCAGAACAGAATTCTATACATTGCGATGTGTATAAGAAATTTTCCCGACTGAGAAGAGGTGGACATTATAGTTCTTAATTTTATCACCGAGGCAGCTGTCAGGGAACTGGAGACTATCATCAAAGATATGTACATCAAAAAATAACAAACAATAGCATCAGGAAAGCCGACAGACATATGTATATAGGTGGATATTCTAATAAATCATATCTACACAAAGTTGGAAGCAGATCTAGTACCCTAGTCATGATTCATAATGTGTAATATTAAATTCCTATGGCTGTAATCAGGTTTTAAAAGCTCCGTAGTTTTAATACTGCGATCGATATTTTGGTATTAGTTAGACACTAGACCAGATCGATTTTATTACCAAGTAGTCTCATCAATGAGTCATTGTGAACATTTACTTTTCAGAGTTCCACAAGGCGCTGCATTAGGCATCTACATAATGTCGACTGTAATCACTTACAGTTTCATTGTCACTAGTAAAGATTTTAAATGTTCACATATTGATTGAAAGTTCGCACTTCCTAAAGATTTTGCGCTAAGCTAGCATCTCTACTTCCAATAAAACTTACGTAAATTTATCACTATCTGAAAACAAAATTACCTTGAAGCAAAAATGAGTTTCATTCAGTCATCCATCAAGGCTTCTCTGTACGTTTTGTTGGTACTTTTGTGACATCCATACATATCAGCTCTTGAGACCATTATATTTGACATCAAAGACCACATAAGACCATTGCGGTGCATTAATACTCTCAGGAAAAACTTCCCTTTTCCCTATCATACGCGTATCCAGCATTATGTAACTCGGCACAATAACAAGCTCAATTCACTGGACCGTGGTAAACAATTACTTGTGCAGCTCCACCCTCTCCGTACACATATTCATAGAGTGCAGGGTACAATGATGGATCATCAAATCGAATTCACTTTGACATAATAATGTCGTTAGATGAACTTATTACCAAACATTCTTTTCGCCATATAGAAAAAGCTTCTTAAAACTAAAGATATTTGATGATGTACCTTTCGTGCACAAATGCAGGGATGCTGATAGCATTAAATTCCATTACTATAGTGGAATGAAAGGTGATGGGATACAAAGCAGAAAGCTTTACAGTCTCTGGAAACTATGCAAATTTTCACAGTCCATGTTAAATTCAAATTTGGTATTTGATGGTGATGAGAAAATATAGTGATGGCTCCAATTATAAATTTATGCGCTTTTAATGGAAATGCAAATAAGTATATTTCCCCCTATATGCTGGCAATATACGACCTTTAGAAATCAATGAAATTCTGTGAAATCTTTATGCAGAGTAATTACGATAATTATGATTTTATGTGTGATATGCAAATATTGTCGGTTGGCTTACATTCTTGTGCGAATTGCATTTAATGAAATATGAGAGTTCTCATTACATTAAACATATTCGCTATATAAGTGCTTCCTTTGAAGAAACTTAATCAGATTCAAAAATTTTGTATCTGCTTCTCATACCAGACTAAAGGTTAAGATACGCGCAGAGAAACTTTTGATCTCTGGTCTCTGCTTTACAGAGACTAAAATATTTATACGACAAGAGTGTTTTGTCTCTGGAGATCAAAAACTTAGGCCTCTGGAGACTATAAGAAAAAAGTCTCTAGAGACTCGTCTCCGAAATGTATACATGAAAATTTGGTCTCTATAGATCTCCAGAGATATTTGTTAATTGTTAAGCAAGAGATTGTTAGAAAGAATTTTTTCAAAAGTTATTGATATTTTTATTTTATGCGAAAAGTGAAAAAGCTTCAAAATATATAAACTTGGTATACAAATTTTAAGGGATACAGGATAACACAACAGATTTGTGATTTTTTTTTTTTTTTAAATAATCAATTGACGAAACAAATTTTCTGCCATAAATCCATTATATTAATTATTATTTTTTTTATTAATTTCTTTGTAACAATTTGTCAAACTCACTCCACTTTATTTCTTTTCCTTTCCGAGTAGACTAACACTTAACTGACCAGCACCCACAAATAGTCTCCGAAGACCTGGAGACAGTGGTAGATCCAGTTAGGGGGCGCGGGTGGCGCGCACCCTTCCCTGAAGACCATTAAAAAATGCAATGGATCCTCTAAAGTTTCACTAACAAAATCTATTCTACTGACATTTTTGTTAAAAATATTAAAAAGTGGTGAAAACGTTCAATTTGATAAGAGCGCAGCCGTTATGGCTATAGCAGCTCAGCGCGCGCTCCACTTTAAGTCGTGGGTGTTAAATCCTATAGAGGCAACAGGAAGTGCTGATACCTGTAAAATTCATGAATATACATGAGCGTGGCCTTTCTCGGGGTGTTTGAAGCAGGACAGAGTTTTTTCGGATAAAAGCGATGGAAGGTTTGTTTTAATTACAACTCTTAATTGGAGAAATTCAACGTAACTACACAACGGCAAACAAATCATTATTATAAATATTATTGCATTTAAAACATATGATTTATTTTGGAATATATTTTTTTTTATTTCGTAAAATCCAATAGTTTTACTAGAATACTTAGCTAACACGTTAAATAAAAAGAAAATATAAATGCTAATTGGGAAACTTTCAATCAGTATCTAGGAGAAATTGATTGGTCGGTCTGTCTTGCTTCGAACGATGTTGATGAATGTACATTAGAACCTAGAACATAGTAAGTCTTAGCATGCATGAATACATTCCTTATTCCTACAAGAGAGCTCAACAATAGCAAAACCGCTCTTGCTTTAACGATAAGTTCAATAAAAGAAAACAAGTCTGCTTTTCGCGCGTAGCAATTGCATTCATGTCCAGAATTGAAAGAAGTCGACAAGACGGCACAGAACTTCTCCAAGGCGATTATCCGGTAAGAAAAACTTCTTTTTAACAGAAATTGTTCGAACCAAATCGCTTCGAATATATTTTTCTTAACAGATATCTTCTGAGAAGAAAAAATTCCTGAAAACAAAGCATAACAATTTTTATATCTAATTTAATCACTCAATCAGAACACAGATACACAACCATACAAAGCCAGGTATTTATCATCTATATAACATATTGCACAAATGCAATATAAAAGTATAGCTTTATTGAGCAGATTAAATTAAAATCATGATCATATGTTTAAATGCGTATCAAAACACAATTCCTGAAAAGGGAACATATTACAACAATACCATGCTGAAATTGAATTCTGAAAATCAAATAAATTCAATCTAATTACAATATAATTTTTCCTAAAAATAGGTAAAACATCTAACAAAAGCATGTGTTGTCAGGTAGTATACAATGCATGGCACAAATATAATTAGATCAAGCCGATCAATTTGAAACTCTATCACTATCATCATTACAAGTAATGTCCAACGGGAATTTCTTCTCTACGTGATAGAAAAAACATTTTTTGCAAATATAATTTAATTTAACACAGCAGCATGTGAAGATCTAAATTTCTTGTTGCTATGCATTTTTGTTCGTTGCTAGGCAAATTTTATCGCCAGTACCGTAAGATCACAGCTGCACCGCCAATTCTTGTAATCATGCGCCGCTGCTACTCTATCAGTGGTGTCGTGTGCAAGCAAGGGCTATATAAACGACAAGCTGACTGATCTCGATCTCTTTTTATACTTGGCATCGCTTGGGGTAAGTTGGCTTATTATTATATTAATTACTAATAATCATTAATTTCTGGTCTCGACGGAAATTAAATTATCTTATTTCGGGTCTCGACTGAACTTAAGATAACTTTTTAAGCCGGGTCTCGACTGACTTAATGAACATTATCTCGGGTCTCGACTGAGATAATATTTTACTAACAAACACTTTATTTCTGGTCTCGACGGAAGCATAGAATCTTACTTCGAGTCTCGACTGAGATAATATTACTAACATTAACACTTTATTTCTGGCCTCGACTGAAATAAAGAATTGTTCTAACCAAGAACAAACGGTTTAACATTAGCTCACAGCCAATTCCTCAAGTGCCAAGTTTGAGATCGGTGAGTACCAGCCACTTGTAACATTTTAATATTATTCATATATCTATCTGACTATATTTTGACATATATATATATTATACATTTCGTGTGCATATCTACTTTTTATATAGATATTTATATTACATTTTTGACGATCTTATATTACAACTTGTTGCCAATTAGTTTTTCATTGTGATACATAATTCTCTGACCCAAACTTATGTATTAAGTGTTGTCTCAAAATATCTATGTCTGAAAATCATCCATCATAAATCGGTGTCAATAAGTGTGTTTTCTAGTGTGTGTTGATCTCTGACCCAACAATATATATAATTCTGTCTTAATACGATGACTCAAGATATTTTAGCTAAGTAAGTGTGCCAGTGTTTTGAAGTTAAGTTATTCTACCTTTTGCTCTATATTAACCCCATATATTGAATACCTATTTATATATCAACAAAATAAGTGCAGTAGTTACTTGAAAGTTAAAATAAAGTAAATAGTGTTGATTCGTTGTTAAGAAATAGGCCACTGATCTTGATCCAAATTTACCAGTGCATTCATTTCAGTCACTTAATCAATCGTCCCTGGTCGAAACCATAAGGACCAGCTTCACCAATTCCTTTACAGTTTCACTACATAACAATGGTGAAGTGGTTGTTGACTCCCTGCATAAAGCCAATATTTTGATTGGTAGATTCACCTCAAATTCTCGTTTCCTATTCACTTCACAGACACCTATGTTTCATCCTTAAGGGGATAAGCGTCTCTAAAGCCGTAGGTCCTAATGGGGTCACCTCTGTTAATGAAAAGCTGTGCCGCATCCTTGGCTAAGCCTCTGCGCAAACTATTCTACTTGTCTTATTCGGCAAGAAAATTTCCAACTGGTTGGAAACTAGCTTACGCTCTACCTCTTCCCAAGAAAGAGGAGGGTAGTGATCCCTCAAATTATGAACCAATCGCAAACATTTCGAATCTTTCAAAGATTTTTGAATCTTTTATTAACTCCAAATTAATGAAGTATCTAGAAACCAAACAACTCAACAATAATCGCCGATATGGCTTCCGGACTGGACGCTCGTCTGGAGACTTGCTAGCTTTTTTTACGGAACCATGGAGCCCTAGTCTTCACAATTGTGGTGATCCAAAATCGTTACCCTGGATTTTCAAAGGTCTTTGGTAGAGTATGTCATCTCCAGCACTTTTAGTTAAATTTAAAGCACTTGGTCTCTCCGACTTCTTCTATTATAGTTTGAAAGTTTTTTCTCTGATTGCCCAATACTGGTTGTACTAGATGGCGTTTCACCAGAACCTTACCCTATAAATGCAGATGTTCCCAGGACTCTGTTTTCTTTAATTTCTAAAAATGTATAAGAAATATTTCACCCCATCGAATCGCGCTCCTCTACAAGTCTAAAATTCCCATATCTGAGCCGGTGCTGGTCGCACAGTTTTACCTTTTTTTTAGAGCGTTCAAGCTCATTGGTCATCACTAGAGCACCGCCTCAATGTTGGATGCCCTTCGATCTTTTCCCTATGTCCTTCGTATCATGCTATGCTTTGCATTATAAGGTATTTTCTGAGCTTTGCTTATGAGTCAAACTTTCTTAACTTTACCATGGAGTTATATACTTACAAGGTCTGTATTGCATCTGTTTTGTGACTGTTTTTTTTTTTAAATAGGCGCAAAGTACGTGGCGCTTCAATTCCTGTATTTTGCAAAGTTATATTTTATGATGAATGTGTGAATTTGAATAAAATGTATTTCGCTATTTTTACTAACCGAAATGGATGATTCGGAAGCTTTATACTTCCACTATTCACAAACCAGAACAAAATAAATAATTTGCCACCTCGTTTGACTTTTTATAGTGGCAAAAGTTGAACGTTGAGCAACTGTCTTCGTTGAGAGTGGTAGCTTATCTGTTCGACCTGGATCTTTTAAATGATAAATTTTGTGTATTTTACATTTGCGAGTGGTTGCGAGTATTGGAACTTTGACATGTTTCCAGGCTATCCCGTTTTTAAACCATAGTTGCGCCCCTCCTCAGAAGAATGCTGGATCCGCCCTTGCCTGAAGATGAAAAATAAGCCAACTTCGTAGACCGAGCCTGGAGACCGGTTTGTTTTAAAATACATGAAGAGAGATCGTAGTCTAAAAAGTCTGTAGAGATTTGGTCTCTTTAAAGGGTTTTTGCGTCTCCAAAGTGTATAAATAAATAAAGTGGTCTCTCGCCATGCAGTTTCAGCGTAAGTTTCAATAATTAGAGACTATGAACTTAAAAAAAAAAAAAAAACTGATCAATTATTCTCGTTCCGTATACATAAATGAATCACAGTCGACATGTCGACATTATAGTGGCTGTTTTATTTTATGTCTTTATTTACGCAGGTAATAGTAATCTTTGTGATTGGTGTAGCTTATCATATCTGGAAATTATAATAACTCAAAAATGAATCCACGAGTTTCATTTGTTATCAAATACATTTCGAAAAAAAAGGTTGATTCACTCAAAGAGAAACTCACTTGCTACAGTATTCAAGAAGAAGGACATACAGTTTTGAAAAAGGATAAAAGAGTAAGTATACATCAATGTCAATGGAAGCTACATTTTGAATTATAGCCGATACAAATCGGGAAACAAAGTATATGCACAACAGAAACAATTTAGTCTACATCTATTGTATTACATTGCAAGTTACTCGGTCGAACAGATAGACTGATAACAAATGAATGGTTTTTTCTTACTAAATTTTACAGGTAAAATGTATTGTGTAATACGTTGATAAACGAAATTATCTATTGCTACTGTTAGAAATCATAATGAAAATTTTGCAGTTAAAATATCAGGACTGACATCACTCAACTATCAGATTAAATTCCTAAATTAGTCAAGTACATGAAAATCATATTCGTTAGTAGTTATGTAAGTATTGCATTCTTATTTATCTATGACTGCTATCATTAACAAATTTCCTCTTAAAATCAATTTCTGATCATTCCCAGCTGCATTAATTGATTTGTATTGTTTTTTTTTTTTGTGTATTTGCAAATTTTTTTCATCTGATGTAAATTACATTCAATTTTAGTTACTGTTTGCTCACATTTATCAATCTAGCTCTAGATTTTGACCACACAGCTTTGTCATCGCGCTCGCTATTCGTACCCAAAAGACTTAGTAAATTAATATTAAATCGAAACATCTCTCATTTTTCACTAAATTTATTTTTCTACCTTCCTTAACTCTAAACGGTTTGATTGAATATAGGTCTGGTCCAGATCCAACTACCGAAACCGAAAATATTTGCATGGCATTCATTCAAAAACTTTTAACAAACTTCATTCTTTATTAAGGACAGCCGTCTTGTTTGCAGGCGAATATAGACTGAACCTGAGAAATTTTTCGCAGCGATTCGAATGCTTTCGGGTTGCATTAGGAAGAAACCTGTTACGTCACATTTGCTTCAAACAAACACCTTGAAGCATTGGGTTGAATCTGGGCCAAACTTAAAGGTCAAATGAACTCATCAAAAAGCTCCGTCACTCATCCCCAGCAAAACTCATTTGACAGTTCTAATATTTGATAACCCGTT
Source organism: Dioctria rufipes (assembly GCA_963924295.1). Classification (NCBI taxonomy): domain Eukaryota; kingdom Metazoa; phylum Arthropoda; class Insecta; order Diptera; family Asilidae; genus Dioctria; species Dioctria rufipes. The sequence continues at coordinate 95,896,018 of OZ002740.1, read as the reverse complement.
TTGCACTGATAACAAATTCCAATAAAGCACATCATCTTTACATTATGCTGAGCAGAGCAGGTGGAATGTAAATATCCCGTTGAACTTCCCAGTCGAGTTTTTAATTTCAGACATATATTGTATCATCATGACACTACCAAACGGTGAAATACTAATTTTTGTGACCAGAAGGGTTTTTGTATTCCTAGCATGATTCAATGTCCTACTGAATGACGTAATAGGGTGTAGTGTTTCATCGGAGCTAAGCCCTAGGGATTTTACTCCCTTTCTCCCGATAACAATTAGATCCAAATGTCATAATTTTTCCTCCTCTCCGAATTTCGTGATAATCAATTGAAAGCCAAGTCGAATAGTGAAACCATTAGGAGCTGCATCTGTTTAAAGAGAGGTACGAGGTAGATGTCCACCCTTATACAATAATATTTACCCACTTCATGTTTTCAACTTTCAGACGACGAGAATCCCAAATTAATGTCACCTGGCGAGACGTGTTAATGAATTCCAAGGGGGAGTTTCAGATTTGATTGACGTAAAAATTATCATCTGAAGCTATTATTAAATTACCATAAATCGTGTGGTTGCACTCGTCAAACACTTTCTTTAAAAAAGAATCAAACTTTCCGCCAAGAGGAGAATTTGCAAAAATCCAAACGATGAATTTGTTTTTCTGATATCCTGTGTGTGCGTTTTTTTTTTTTTTCATAAAACCCCAATCTTCGACTTCGCTAGCCCACATTTGTGTATGGATGCTGGAAACACATGAGATGAGATTGGAGTACAAAGCGCTAACACTGAGTGAATAGCAAATTTGTAAAGTGAATCTATAAACGAAGCGAAAACTTTGACTGAGCATAGTATTTTGGTATACACATATATGATGGTCCCGGTCCCGGTGGCTAGTCGTTCCATGTGTGATGTCCTTCATCATGGCTGACCGCTTTTCATAATTTTTTTTCCTGGTTTGTTCATCTCTGCCAGACAAAAGCCTTCCGGTACGGGTAGCTGTGTGCAAAATTGTTCCAGCTTCCAGCCAATTTCAAATTACTGTCCTCGAGTCAAGAAGGATATTGAATTCAGTTGGCGCAAAGACAGAAAGTGGACAAAAACTGTCTTTTCAACAAAAATAGGAAAATTTATTGGAAAATTCCTTTCAATCGGCAGAGAAATTCCTCTCTCAAATGAGGGCAATTAAAAGGAAAATTGGATTTTCACCTTTAATGGTTCTACAAATGTACTAAAGACATTTTTGTAATGAAGTGGGGTTGGTCGGTGGTCGATAGAGATAAAACTTCGATCTCCATCTAAGTTTAAATAGAGGAACGAAACTATTTAGAGGAATACAATCATTTCGAATGGTTTATTTCTGTACTAAGCACAAATGGAATATGTCTAAAACTCGAAATTGGGAGCTTCGTCCGAGATTTGAGTAGATGGCGCTAATTGTTAGTAGTGGATGGGTGAATTTGGGCAGAAACTGCAGGTGGATGTTTACCGTCCTAACCGTCTTTGTCTCCTTCAATCGAACGTTGTTTAATTATTTTCCTTTAATTTTTCACTCTTTTAAATCCTAAATGATATTTTCCTGAAGGGTATACTAAATTTCCCATTCCATTTGTAATGCACAGAAATAATTCTGGTAGAACCAAATGGATCCCCCGAATAATATTAAAAGTTATTTTGTCTGTCTGTCTGTCCGTCTATCCATCTGTTCGTCTATGTGCATGATAACTAGAGAACGGGTTTACTTAGAGAGATAAAATTTTGCACACTGCCCATTTAAAAAATTGTAGAAGCAGATGCGAAAAATCATTTTAGCAATCACGCGTGCACATTGGGGAGAACCCTCACCTTGTACTATAAGAAAATACAAGGGTATCCATCTAGGGTATCACAAAAATTGCTATTCTCCCTTTTTTTTTTTTTTTGTTTCATGTTTTTTAATTTGGAACATGCCTTTGTGTGATTGCGGTATTTGAAAAATATTTGCACAAATTTTCTTAAGAATTTTCCGATTTAATTTAACGTGTACTTTTTTCACCCTAAACTGTAATTGTATTGCTGATAAAAGTTTGAAGAACTGCAGAAGCACACAAGGTGTTTGAATTTATGCTACTCCTATGTAGCAACCAGTTAGTAGCACAGATACGTACTTAGGTTTAGAAATATAATAAAAGCTCTCCGAATATTATACCACACTCCTGCAGAAAGTACACGATACGTATTGCATGTATGGATATACAACAAGCCAATTATGAGTAGTAGGGCTTTTGAATAGAAATCGTGTCTTTCATAATTTCTACTGCAATTCAGTTCGATTTTTTTTTATTAAAGCTATCTTTCTCGAGTACCTTCTCCTTATATAGACAAAAGAATAACAGAATGAAAAGGGTATTTGCATACAAAAGATTTCATCAGATGTATTTTAATTATACTACTTGGAATTTCAATAAAAAGATTTAGTGTTACATAAATAAAAGGTAAATCATAATTGGCATAAGACTAATTTTGTGGATACCCTAGATGTGCTACCATTTGAAATTGTGCTTGCTGGAGCGATGAGGCGATTTTTCTTATTTTCTTCGGAATGGCTTATGGGACAAAGTATGGTTATAAGCAATTGCATAGATAAACAGATTCCGAACAACTTTTCAGGGCATTTAAAATTTTCCGGAAGAACCGTTTTCGGATGTACAAAGAAAACATTTTTGTATGAAAAACTGATTTAGTCCATTTCCGAATCAAAAACTACAATCGTTATAAAAATTACTTGACCAAAACTTTAACTTTCTAAAGTTAAGGTACGTTCACCAAATTTCAAAAATTCGAAATTTTTGCCTCGCAACTTTAATACAGAGATGCCCGATTTTAACAATTTTTAAATTTAGCCATACTTGTTTTCTCAAACGGCTGTAAGAAATATTGTTATGTTTGCCTTTATGCTGGTTGCCAATGGATTGGCGTATTCGCCGATGCCCAATATTCTTCTCATGATTAAATTTATCAATTATTATGCCGAATATATGGCGTGTCGCCTCAATATTCATGAAAGACAAAGAAATGAAAATTACCTATGGATCTGGCTGAATGCCTCAATCCTTACTTGATATTTGGCTGGGTTGCCTCAATATCTTTATGAAGAAAATATGTGGCTGAGAAGCCTCTATAACTTTAGGAATAGAACGCCTGGCTAATTGCCGTTGCGTTCTGAAGAATAAGACTTGGAGTTTATCAGTCAATGGTCAATTCTTTATTCTTGCTTTCTTTCTTAATGCTACCTCATTTGCAATCGTTAATTATTGTTAAGTAAGCAATTTACATTAAGCTACCTACAATCGATAATTTTCCCACCTTATCATTATGTATAATAATGAAAGAACGATGACTTCACATGAGTAACATATTTTTTGTTGCTATTGTGAAATTTGGTGCACTATACATACATAGTTTTCTTTCTGTTCGCGCTGTAATTTGATGCGCTTTTATTTTACTTCATTCATAACGAGGTATGAATGATTCACACAAAAGTGATTACATACAAATCTTATGTATGTAAATTGTGTTTTCATTTTTGTTTATTCGAGGAGTTAATTGAACTCCGAGTTTTACCTTTTGAAATGATTTACAAACTTTAGTTGTAAGCTAGCATTCTTATTTCTCTTAGGGAGATGTGCATATGATTTATATGCAATTATATGCTTTATTGATGCATGATTACAGATGTATTACAATATGTTAGCTTCCTATGTTAATGCGTTATTGTGCAGATGAACAGATATGCAAAAAGACAAAGGGTTCTTAAATTTATGAATAATAGTGTAATCCATATATTCGTAAATTGATTACTTTTAAGCATTGAAACTTGATAATGTTAGTACATTATACACATTTCATAAAGAGTATAACACATAATATTTTGATTTAAAAAATAATAATTTAAAAAATTAAGAATTTGCCCAACACAAGCTTACCAAGCCGAGGATTCATTTTTTGTAATTATATTGAAAGATTTTAAGAAATTTGTTGAATACTTAAACATATTTGAGCGATATACTAATGAAATTTAACTGTAATACTTGTTAGCAAAGTAGAACAAAACAACACAATCGAAAATTAAAATATTAAAATTGGTATACTAATTCCTAGGAAGGATCTCTTTCTTAGCAATATTATTTACATTTTTCCTAATTTCATATTTTACTATCTGATATCTACATCTACTATCTACTGTTACAAAAAGAAATGAGGCCATCATTTGACTTCATAAAAAAACGTAGGAAAAATAAGGAGAAAATGATAATGCAGAGTAAAATTGAATATTGTGATTCACTTAATCTTGATCCAAGATTACAATAAGACTACATATGGGTAAGTGTGGGCTCATTCCCACACTGACAATAGCTTAATATAGTATTTTGTGATGTAACGAAAAGTGAAAATTGTGAAATATAGACATACAAACCCTTGAGGTTGACTATTATTAAATCTATTAGTGACATTCTTAGTTAGTTGGTGATGAAATAGCGTATGTCCTTACGATTCGGCGTCAAGAAGGGCACATTAGTCCCCAATGATCTGTGTGTGTATTTGTCCACATTTGAGTGCTTGTCACTATAATCTTCACCCAGACCCACACCCATAAGTTACATTTTAATTTAAGTTTCGATCCGGGAGATCTTACTCACTGAGCCTTTTAAAATGTGTATTTTTATACCCTAGATGATGCATTCATAGGGTAAACTATATTTGTCATCCCGTTTGTAACACATAGAGATGGTAGAGCAAATGTCATTTTTGCATGTCCGTTTGTCCGTCCGTCCGTCTGTCCAAACAATAACTCGAGAGCGCGTGTACTTAGACAGCTGAAATTTTTCATTCTAGCTTAAAAAAATTAAATTCGAAAGCTGCCATACCTACAAAAATTTCGTTTTTCAATACACAGGTTATCCCATACTAACATGACTATCATTTCCCAAATGATTCCTCTCGCCCCGACAAGTAACAAATTTTATGGCAGGGAAGTGGGGGTCACCATGTCGACTTACAGGGTCATTATAAAATATGATCTTTTTGCATTAAACACCTTATATTTTCAAAAGAACACCCTGTATGGTCTATTTTAACATGGCGTTGTATGCAAAACTTCATGGCCTTTCCAACTACTGCCCAACTCCCTCCCCACTACAGAGTTATCATACTTCAAATTAAAAATTTGTGTGTTTATTTGTGTTTATTTTTCCATTTCACTAACATACACTTCTTTTACAAAATTTCGAAATCCTAGCGTCTCCTCTTGAATTTAACCTATTACACTTATTTTCTATCTGTGACGTTTAAGAAGTACTTAACTCTTAACCTATTCAGGTCATACCTTAAATAGACGTTTTTTTTTTTAAATGACGTGTTTTCAGTTACTAAGGGAACAGGTTATCTGTGACGTGAAAAGGTTATAAACTAATAACTCCTTAACCATCACAGACAGAACATAAGTATTCTAGGTTAAATTAAAGAGGAGACTCTGCGCTTTCGAAATTTTGTAAAAAAAGTTTATGTTAGTGGGGGCATTTAAAAGAAAACGGAAAAATTAGAAAAAAAGCGAAATTTTGACTTTGGAGTGGGTTGGGGTGCAGGGGTGGTTCAGCAGTCGTTGGAAAGGCCATGAAATGATCAGATGTTTTTATTGTACTAAACAGTTCTTTAGAATATAAAACCCTAAAAAATAACCATTTTTTTTGTTCGACGAGCCGTTTTAGAAATAGATGCAAAACACCACAAGCTGGCATAACTGGCAACTGAAATTACATACGGGATGTCATCTAGGGTATCATAAAAATTGCTATTAGACCAATTCTACCTTTTTTGTTTTTAATAAAAGGATTGTGGTTTTTCTCTTTAGAATTAAAATCATATGACGTCTATCAATTTCAATAATTTAAGCATACATTTGAGCTATCCCCTTTTATTTAACAAAATACCCAATTCCTAGAAGCATAACTGGTGAAATATCGTCTCCCTATATTTAAATACATAATGAAATTTACTTGATAAGTAAAACGCGATTTGGACGTCAACGGGGCTGGACTGGGGCTTGGAACCGGCCCGGGAAAAAGAGATCTAACCAGCCCCTTTGGGTCGCCCCAAATGAAATTTTTCTAAAGCAAACAAATTATTAGGCTGAATTCACGCTGAACTGAACACAAGCAGAGCAAGACAGATTTTTCGGCTTACAAATCGTTTTTACGTGTAGCCCAATATAGTAACAAGAATATTCACCAAATGTAGAAAACTTTACACTTTTGTTTTCGTCCACATTGCATGTCATATAGTCAAATAGGCACACAGACGGTGAAACTTGCGTGTCAATATCGTTGTCTTACTCAAGTTGGCCAACATGCGTGTTATGGTACATAGCTTCGAGTGAGTTACTTCTGGACGTGAAGTCCATCTTGTCAGCAAGAGCTGACAGCGCACTCCCATGATCAGCGATAGCACAGGGCGGCACGCTATCACCTCGACTAGCACGGGAGAGTTATATGGGAGGGTTAACCAAAACCTGCCGCCGGTCACGAACCATAATACAAAAAAATGTTCGTGCCTACACAAATGACCAGCCTTGAAGGAGCCATTATACCATTACCTTTACCTGTGTGAAGGCGACGATTACATGCATTCGTGCCATTGCCCCATCCACCCTATGACATTGTGGGCATGATTTTTAAATGTCTCTGGACTTTCCGTAGATCTGTAATGAGCAAAGTAGTGAACCTTAGTCAATCATGCGAAGAGAGCAGACTCCCGGAGAGTGAAGAAAGATCAAAACTCAGCGCATTCTGACGTTATATAAGTTTCTATTTATTTGGCCACAATACATTTCCTCTCGCCTCAACCCAGTCTATTCATCGCTAGAGATATGTACATTTGCTCTAATTGGTTTAACACAATACATCTAAAATTCAATGGTATAGAATACTGGTTTCTTTTAAAAGTAGGTATATATTTGGACTTAAATTAATCAGTAGATATAATTATCATGAAATTGAAAGTGATATTTCATAAAAAGGAGATATATATACATGTTGCCTTTAAAATCAGCAAAAAAAAATGTGTTTATTGAATTCGCTTGCCAATATGATACCTGTGTACCAACTCATGTGACGTATACTATCGGATGATTAGTAAGGCTAATATAAAATAACATTAAATAATTAAATAAAACTATGATAACCTTATCTATATTTACATAAATAGGAAATTCTACCGATTCTCAATTTTGTCTTACGCTTATTTCAGCGCTTCTCTGAAGATAAATTTTCGTTTCGTTATTCTGTACGTCCAAAAAAAGAACCACAGGAATCGAGGAGAGAAATAATTACAACTTTTGTATATGCTTTCCACAACGGAATTTTTCTAATATAGTACTTTTCTCAAAAACTTTCCCATAACCAGCGATTTTTGTATCTCAAAACTAGAAAAAAATTTTGCGTGCTGCTCGTATTCACTGCAGAATCAGAAGAGCCAAAAAAATGTCCGTCACTTTCGTTTCTTTCGAACCTTCTACTCTCTTCTTGTTGATTTCTTTTTTTCAGGCCTCGGTCACAGCAAGGTTAGAACGTTCAGCTGTGCCAAACGCGGCAGCACCTTAGTTATTTTATTGATGTTCAACAAGTAAGTTAGAGAATTGATTTATTAATAACTTCGCTTATTTTAATCAGTTATATGCCGATATTTTTACTGCATATCTGGAAATACGCTACAGATATTTCTAGGTTTGGTCTTTGATTACAAAAATCCCTGATTGAACTTTATTTTCTTTTCTATAAACAGATTACGTTTGGACTTTTTACCGGGTTAAACGTAATTTTGTTGAAGAAAGCATTTTTGGGATTCTCCGGTATATAGCAAAGGCTAAAAACTGTTCTAATTTGTTATTTCATCACACAACCCATTAATTTTTGGTGACAAGTTTCAAGTGGTTTGACTCATCAACAGGTCACAAATAGCGAAATTGTGTGATTTGAAAAACAAATGAAAAAATGAAAAAAGAAGAAAGAAATGAAAAGTTTGAGAAAATAGAAAAAAACAATTTTTTTATTTATTAAAAAAATTTAAAAAAATTTAAAGAAACAGAATCATTCGAAGCGAATCGAACCTGTATACGCCACGCAGTGGGCTGAAAAATAAAAAAGAAAAGGAAGAAGAAGAAGCGTTTCGTGTCAGCAGAAAACCTTACACTCATCGGTGCAGCTTGGTTTTCTGCATGCTGCAGACGCTTGAAAATAGATCAAACTGATCTCTTCTCATATAAACTCAGAAATAAATTCTGGGTGTGAATTATATGAGGAAAAAACACTCCTATACATGCCCAGGAGGAAAAATAAACAGATTACGTTTGGACTTTTTACCGGGTTAAACTTAATTTTGTTGAAGAAAGCATTTTTGGGATTCTCCGGTATATAGCAAAGGCTAAAAAATGTTCTAATTTGTTATTTCAAGCTGCACCGATGAGTGTAAGGTTTTCAACAAATTTAATGTTATACATACGAACTAGAGTTCAGTTTATTATTTTTTTTTGTTTCATGCTCCATGAGGAATTTGTTTTTGGTATGTTTTCATCATAAATCAATTTTTTTATTTGATGCTTATTATTGTTATCTGGTAATGATTATTACAAAGTACTAACAGTATTACAAAACAAATTAAAGTGAGTCCACTTAAACAAAAATAATATAATAAGCTCTAATATGTTTTGACGAATTTTTATACCCTAGCTAGATGATGAAGTCATAGGGTATAATAAGTCTGTCATTCCATTTGTAACGCACAGAAATAATAGCAGAGCAAAATAGATTGGACATAAAATTACATAAAATTAAAATTTATTTTGATTTTTGCATTCCGTCTGTGTGTCTGTCTGTACGTCTGTCCATCCGCACGATAACTGGTGAACGCATCTACTAAGGGTGCTGAAATTTTGTATACAGGATTCTTTAAAATGAAAACTTTGGGGTTTCAATATATATTTGGACACTGCCAGGGAATGCGTCTTACGACCAATTGTAACTTTTTCTCTTGTTATAACTAATTACTCGTATTAAAAAATAAAGCTTTGTTATAATCTCGTTTTTTTTTTCAAAAATAAGAGGAAATTTTCATAAAATTAATTAAATCTTTTGTGGTATGAATATGCAATTTCAAACATTATTCATTAAACTCATACTGAATTAAATTAATTATAACTCCTAAACTACTTTAGTATGAAGCCTAATTCAAGCAGTTTTAGTAATCTAATAAATCGGACATAAAGGCAAAAATACATCCAAGCAAGTCTCAGGCTTCTTCGCAGCTCGCCTCAAGGCTTGCCTCAGAGAAATGAAAACAAAATGATACCACCGGGCTCGGTGCTGTCATTGTAATTTTGTTAGTACATCTGTTGACAGTAGTAGGCCTGAGGGAGAAAAATTTTCAACATTGAGCATAGCGCGCCTTACGGCTAGGCCTTGAGGCTAGCTGCTAGCTTGGTTTTGTGTTGCATCATTTAAAAAGCCGTGTTTGAAAATTTTGACAACACGTCTAAGAAGCCTCGAGGTCTGAATGTGTTTCTGCCATAATCCTAGCGGGGCAAATATTTCTTAATTGATGGTAAAACATTTAAATGTGTTTTCCAGCATTATGATTAAACGGCGTATGCGACAAACTAATATTCGTCCGACGATATGGTATCATATTTGGGGAGCTTTTATGAAATTTTTAAACCTAAGAGTACACTGCCGTACCATCTGGTTGCTACATTGGAGTTAGAAATATAGAATATTCTATACACAAAGCTCTTGCAACACATTCTGAGAATTCGAAAATGCCTTATGTAATGAAAGACACACCAGGGAAAAAGCGAAGACAACAACGTCCAATTTTCTGCATTCCGTTATCAGTGACACATTTGGTTCTAGTATGAAAAACCATGATTCGAAAGTTTCAAAAATATTGGTTCGTACTTGTACTGGCGATGTTGTACTAAAGTTAAAAGTACTCAAAAAGTAAATACACAAACCAAATATTATCAGAGACAACACAAAAGTGGAACTTTTGGTTGTTGCATGAAATTCATACGAAGTGCACAATGTTGAATTGAACAAATACCAATAGATGTCAGAATAATTAGTTTGAAATTTTAATTAAAACTAAAAATCGTCATGGCTAGAAGCGTTACAAAACAGGATTTCCTAAATACCAGATGACGTATGCCAAAGAAACGTCTGATGGTCCCACTTGTTTGTTTTTGTCTGTTTTTGTATATAATTTGCTCCTTATGACTACACCAATGAACATAATATAAATAATAATTGTAAACAGATAAAAAGTCTACTCAGTACTCACACGGTATTGTAGAAAGTGAGCTAGCAATTAATCTTTATCTTGGGTCGTAGCATATAACAAGAATATAAATCAGCAACCGTGAATGAGGCTGGTGTCAATTAGCAATTAAGTTTAAGTTCATGTTGAAAGCTTTAGTCAGAAGTTGAATAGTGCAGTGCAGATAAAAAAATTCCTTTATTTTTTAAATTTTTAAGGAAATCAGCTTTTTTATTTTAGTTTCTTTTATACTTTTGTGGCCACCGTTTCTGCTAGATAGTGGTCACTGACTTATAACAATAGACTGAGCGTATTGCGCATTTTCCTATAGGAAAGAATGGCACACGTTTTACAGTTCCCTCTTTCGCCCTATGGCAGAGTTGGAGCTACCAACACAAAATATTTCTTACTACACGTTTTGTTATGCCATTTGATGCTTTTATGTTGGCTGCAGATGCAATCACCGCAGAAAGAATAAGGTAAAGATAGTGTTTACCAAGCTCCGTCTCTCTTGCCCATACGCAGCATTCAAGTAAAAATAACTTTTGAAAATTAAAGTCGGAATGAGCTTAATTCCTTATAAGCATTTAAAATATCACTTAGACACAAGAAAAAATATTTTTTTTAATTTAATTCGATTTTCGGGTGTAAAATTTCATCTGATTGGTGGTGTTTTACATGTTTTTTATGTAATAATCGTTTTGGAGGGTGCTCTAATGGTGATATACAGAAACACAATATTTGTGCCACATGAAATAGCAAACCGGTCAGTCCATTGTTATAAGTCAATGATAGTACCCTTGTGTATAGAACTATATAGTGATTGCCAAACGTAATTTGACTTAGTACCTTGTTGTGTTGTAGAGGCGTTACTACTGCAGAGCAGACGTAACCAAAGGATAAGCCAGCAATGCCTCGCTACATTATAAAATCAGTGAGGTCTGGACCTGATGTAAGAAAGCCACAATTTTTGAATTTAAAACTTCTTTAGCCGCGTTGGACACTTTTTGGTAGGGGAAAATTTTATGGGTTCACGTCACCGACATGCTCATGACTGGCGCACGCGCAGCGGCCGTGTGCTGTGCGCGTTAGACGCTTTTTGCATGGGTGAAATCTTGTGCGGTCGCGTCAACGACATGCTTATAGTAGTATATCTGTAACTATACAGCTGACGTATTGTGCAACATTAGTGCTGTGTATATATTATAAGTGAAATTGAATGGGTATATTCAATGTGTATATACTGTGCATTGTTGAAATAGTGTTTTTGTTTAATTATTATTTGAATTGTTTAATTGTAGAATCATTGTGCAGTACAATAGTGAGTACTAAATAAATATACTAATATTTTTAAGATAAAAAATAAATAACAGAAAATTATTTTAAATCTTAGTATTAATTTTTGCGTTTGAAAATGTTGTATTATTTATTTTCTTATATTTAACCTCTACAATGCATCATGCAATTAGTATTTCACAGTGGTTTGAACGTTTTCTTACTACCGTGGTAAAACAGATTTCTAGTTTTTATCGTGGAATTTGAAATTGAAAATTTTATAAAATCTAATAATGATCGAAAACTCAGTACTACAAAATATAAAACGACGATCGATGTGGTTTTTATGCGATACTTAGATAAATTTCAATCAAACATTTTCATTTCTTACTTTAGTTACCATAAGCCTATTGTATCTTTTTTAGAACACAATGAAATAATTGAAAGTACAAAAAGTCTAAGTATTGCTGAAATTAATGATGACTATGATGCAAACAATAAAAACAATGTTAAAAATCAAGTACATTGAAATTTATGTAAATACAAATACTATACATAAATCATATGATTGTATATTAATTGTTATTTCAATTGAGTTGTATTTATATTTTGTCATAAGCTTGTACAGCCCGTAATATATTTAAATAATAAAAAATCATATAAACATGCATATAATTATTGCTCGGAGTGTCAATAGATATGAAAACCAGATGGATGTTTATAATTTTAATTCAAACATTATGAAATTTCAAATTTTAATACTAAAAGTTCTAAGTTTGCACTTCTATGGGCAGTCCCTATGACTTCCAATTTTTTTCTTAGAAATTTACTGAAAATTTTTTCCTTAGAATTGTTATGCATTGGAAACCGACAACGGCACACATTGTATGATTGCATCTGAAAATAATTCCAATCGGCCACCAGACTGAATAAAAATTCTCCCGAAACAGTTTGCTCATCTACGAGTCTATGCTCATAAAAATAGTTAGTGGCCAAAGCAACCGTTGTCGGCCTCTAACATGCATAACAATTCTAAGGAAAGAATTTCCAGTAAATTTCTTAAATCAGGTCCATCCATCGTGGATTTTATATTCTATCGAGGCCTTGTCTATTTCCCAGCTTTTGTATGTTTTTAGTTTGGCTATGCTCTTACTGCTTATTCCTTGAAGCCCTTGTCCTTACTTCAGTTGTACGGCTTTGCTTTTAGCGAAGCGTGAGAAAAACTGTTAAAAATGGTACAGGTAGAGCCATCTGACATTATAACCAGGAGGCATTTTCGCAATCACTAGATACTTCTATATCCAACCAACCAACACAAAGAAAAGTTATTTTCACTAATAAATGAGGGCTGCATATTTTGTAATAAGTGAAAACCCTGTTTCACACGTAATATAGAAAGTAGCCATTATGACTACTGTTCCTATGACATCGTAATGTAAATGTAATGTATGATAAAATAAAATGTAGATGTTGTTTCGTTGCTGGGATATATCAGTAAAAATGAATTTGTAAATATGGATGGGTATGCAACTGGCTTAGTAAATTTCTGATGCTTTTTCCAAATACATATCTGTAAGGATTAATTCTTATTGTTTGACCGAAAAATGTTTTTAAAGCGGCGTTCTTTCCGGCAATATTTGTGGAAATTTGTTTTCAAACGCCTTTTGTTGTTACCATTTTTATCGAATGCAAAGAAAAACGTTAGAATTGTTATAGACCAATTGAGGAGGGTTTTTTCAAAAGTCGATATGGAAAAATAACAAATTTTCCAGGAGAAGCTTTAAAGTACTTTACTAAAAGATAAGCAGTATAATGTCCAATGTAATAATTTTTAATTATTCGTTAGACATTATCGTATGGATACATAAACTTTATAAGAAATTTTGTAACATAAAATACAAAATAAAATAAAAGGTTGGAGCGTTTTTCAATGTAGCGATAAGTGTTTATATTTGTCCGGTTTTGTTGTTTGCGCAGTGTTCAAATTTGTATTTCACGAGAGTCTGAGGCCTTCCCTGATGGGTCGGTACGACATCGGTACGACATTGACTCGGTAAGCGCGCAATATGCCGAGCCACTTTCGCCACCGTGTATTTAAAACATGTTTTCAATATGCAGCGTTGCGAAATGCCTTGTCAGTAGAGAAGCGGTATTTACCGAGGTGACAAGTGAATTTTGTTAGCAAAATGTCAGTGGAATTGATTTAATTTTGGAAATAGAGAAAATACAATTATAAACTCGGAGTATTCGCGGAAAAATTTGACGGAAAAGCTTGGACAGAAGTTGCAGCAAAAGTAAAACTCTCTGGTAAGTATATATATATTTTTTTACATAATTTTTATTACAATGTCTTATACACAATAATTATACTGCCATGGAAGCGATGTACTGGGTTTCATGAAATAATTAGCAAAGTATATACGTACAGTAGCTGCAGGTGATGTTGAAGTTAAATTAGTAGTATGATCTTCTTCTATATTAAAGTTTTGAGATCTAGTAGCCTGCATAGGTTCATACGTAGGTATTGAGTACTGTATGCCTTCTTTAATACGGACAAAATTATGCAAAATGCAAACAGATTTTATTATGTTGACAATGGTGTTGTAGTTAACACATCTTATTGTATTGAGTATTTTTGTGTCATCATACCAAGTTCCTGAAAGGTACTCCTTTTCATCCTATACATTGATTGAAATTTTCCATCATTGTGGAGTTTATTTATTTTTATTTTCACCAGAAACAAATTATTGATGAAATAAAATGTGTCAATTATAATATTATACGGCAAAAGATTTTGTTAAACCGGTAAATGAGAAAAAACTGAAGGTAGCAGAAAACATATTGACATTGCAAATTAAGAATAACACGTTGATGAGTTTGATAACAGGGTGGAGAAGTCCAAGAAAAGAATGAGTAAGAGTATTTACATATATAGTATTAAACTATACGCTATAAACAACTTATATTTTGCTACTTTAGGAACGTACAAGTAGCTTTTGGGAAGTCGATTTCTCTAACTTTAATGACAATGATTTTAAAGGAATTTTCAGAATGACGAAAGGACATTTGATCTTTTGTGCAGCAAACTCTGAAATCTAAAAAGGGTTAATACACCATTTAGGGATGTATTAGTTTGGAAAAACGAGTCGCAATAACTTTAGCATTGTTAGGGGCGTAGTATATTTCATGCAGCAGTATGCTATACTGAGGCTGCTACGTAATGTATGCGCGCACTGCTTTCTGTATGGACGCATCGAACGCCACCTAATTGATAGGGCAGCGCTTCCGTTCGATGAAAAGAGAAGAAGAAGAGGAAGAAGAAGAGGTAGAAGAAGAAAACGAAGAGGAATAAGAACAAGAAGTAGAAGAAGAAGAAGAAAAAAAAGGAAAAAGAAGAAGAAGAAGAAGAAAAAGAAAAAGAAGAAAAAGAAAAGACGGAAAAAAAATCAAAAATCGAATCTAAAAATATCGCGAAAAAAGGAACACGAAAAAGAACAAAAATCCTCACAGTGGATACATTAAGTGGAATACAGTAGAACATATATAAAGCAAACCACCTGTTGGGGAATACGTCGCGAGGAATATATCACACATTGAGTGGGAAAATTTCACATGACAGCTAATGTGGAAGCGCAGGAACAAGTATCTGCAAATTTAACACATTTTTCATATAATCCGATAAATTATATTTTCTTGAGAAATTTGTGCTGTATTGAATGTTTTTGAATATGTAAAATCGGCAACAATATGTTCATTCTTCATGGTATCGCAGGAGTCTGTAACCAATGCTTAGATAGCTAATCCCGAGATATTAAAAATTCACCAGAGAATTTTTAAGGTAAACAACAGCCCTAAAGATTTGATTTGAACACCGGAGAATATTGGAAAAATAAAAACATTCCAGTAATCTACAAACGGCAGAGTTCGAAGTATTGCATTACTTCTCTGTGAAGACTTTGTTGAAAAAGAGGAGCATAATGCAGATGTGATTTTCTGAAGCAGGGGGAGTATTACAAGAAGGCTGAAGTTATTAGAGAACAAGTTTTCGATTCGTCGTAAGCTCCTTTGTGTCGGCGACGAGTTAATTGTGTTAAAGAAAGTAACACAGAGAGATTTCGACGATTTCTCTAGACTAACTGATAGTAAAAATCCCTTTCATTCAGTCATCAGAAGTTTCATTGGAATTAGATTACCTGGTTTTGGTACTACTGCTTTGTCACACAAGTTTTCTTTCACCCCAGAAATGCGGTGTGAATAAGGATATAGAGATTGGTGTTTAATTTATCGAGAACCAGAAAATTATGACAGTTGCCTGTGAATGTCGACAAGAAGGAAGAGTATTTTCTTTCCAAGCGATGCAAGAGTGATTATGTATACGATTTAATTTTACCAAAGTAGTGATATGTACTGCCAATAGAATCAGGATAAATTTTTATTAGTATACCTAGGGCTCACACAAATGACTAGAAATTCGAGCTTTTGGAATTATTTAGACTAGTGGGACCTAACCAAACCACATAACAAAACATTTGCTTAGGCCTCTCGGCTTAACTACGTACGACCATCCGAAAGTAAAGGAGCTTGTTCTGTCATTTTAATAATATTTTATTAATCTTAAAACTTTTAAGCTAGAATCCAGTGGCATAGTGGAACCTCTCGGAGGCGCCTCGGCGAGGGATCCTCATCAACAAAATGTACGTAAGTTGCTGTCACGTAATTATTTTCTTAATCAGTTCGTATTATTACATTGCTTGAATGATTAAATGTACGTAAGTTGCTGTCACGTAATTATTTTCTTAATCAGTTCGTATTATTACATTGCTTGAATGATAAATTTGAAATTTTACTAGTATGTACTCAATATAGGTTTATTAGATAATTTTTCCCTCATAATATTTAAACGAGTCTATTACATAGTCTAACTAACTTAATCGATTCTTATTATTACCTTGATTGGACAAATGAATTTGAAATTTCGCTAGTACATATTCGATATAGATTTATCCTATTTTTTGTTGTTGTATTCAAACACATAAGCATGAACTTACTTACCTTAATCAGATTTTTATAATGTCATACGATTATGTAATTCTTGAATTAATTTCACTTGTGGTAGTATAATTAACTGGGTTAAGATCGCCATCAGCTCATTCACTCAACTGAGCTCAAGAGGTAACAACCAATAATAAATTATAACGTAATGATGAGCTGAACTGTCTTATATTTTCCTCCTTTCACTCGCCCGAAGACCTCTTAGAATGAAGGTTGACTAGGTCCGCTAGTACTCTCTTTTAGGTCAACACCGGGACACTGGAAACACTCTGCGCTCAGTGTCGATTAGGTGGATCGGGCGACGGCAGTATAAGGCAGAGCATCTATGCCTTCACATGGTTAATGGTAGGTCCGGTGACACACGCGATACACCGTACTAACAACTGGTTTTCTTAGCACTATTTTAGAACATTTTCGTGTATACCTCAATTTAGAGCAGAGGGTTAGACTCGGATGAGTGTTTTATTACAAATGCATGCGTGTACTGAGCTTGTGTGCGTATAGAACATACGGAAATGATGAATTTTCTTTACTGCCTCAGAAACGTGTATCACCCGTGTATAAACTACGTATACCATAGGCTGATACACACTCGATACAAAAACCGGTTTTACGTCATGTCCAGTCTCAAGTGTGTAGCATCGTGTGCCATGGGACTAAGTAGTGTAAAGGTTCCTTCAGGACTGGATGTGTGTGACGGCATTTGGTTTGTCAGGCACGATTTTTGTTTTTTTTTTTGTAAATGGCTGGTGGCAGTGGCAGGTTTTCGTGGAACCTCCCCACACTCTCCGCCAATAACTGAGGCGAGCTAGCCTGTGCCCTGCAGTCAACACTGTCCACCGAGTGATCTGTCAGCTCATGCTGCCAGTCTGGACTTCACGTCCGATGTCAATCACTCTACACACAACCATAACAGCATCATTTTCAGAATACAGAATTGTTTCCAAGTTATTTGGTGTTAGAAAAACTACTGTTCACATCCTTCTGATGGATTTTTTTTTTTGAAGTCTGGAACGTAATGAGGCCAGAATAGTTTAAGTTTTTCCATTACAGCGCGAACAAGTCCAAAAATGTGTAAGCGGATTTGAAAGATTAGGATTTCCATAATGTCTTGGCGCAATTGTTAAGTATTTTCGTCAGTCTTATAAATAAACAAAGTAAATTTATTCAGCATTTTTAATTGTAGATGGCTGCCACATAGAAATTCAACCACATAGAGATGAGGCATGTGATTATTTTAATTATAAAGGGTGGCATTCTATGGTTCTTCTAGAATTAGTTGATTATAGGTGAATATTAAATATAAAAATTACAGTTATACCAATAAAAATTTTAATCCATTGCTCTAAAATAGGTATCATTTTTTGTATATAAATGTGGGTGCTAAAGGTCGTTGCAACGATTCCATCATTTTCGGGAAATCAAATTTGAAACAACAATTTGAAAACCATATACAACAAGAATTTTCAAGAAATATACCTGAAAAGCAAGTCCCCGTTCTGATAATAGGAGATTCCGCATTTCGCTTTTCTTAAACTCTAAAGAAGCCGTATCCGTTTAATATCACCAGAAACTCTCATGAAAAAACATAAAGGCGCGCTTTCGACGTCTTTGAAAAGGCCTCGATAACAGTATCGGAAAAGCTCCAATCATAGTTAAATGTTGTTGCGTGCTGCACGCTTTTCTAAATTCTCAGAATGATAAAATTAATGAAACATGGAGACAGCTCAGGTAAAACCAGATAGGTCGAGAAAAGAAATTGCGTAGAGACTCAGCAGATATTTTTAACGACCATGATACATCTGCGAATGAAATCCGGGAAGCAATATCAGAATATTTGAGTATATTTTTATGTTTTTATTTAAATCACATTAATGTATTTACAAATGAATTTTGACTAGTTGAGTTTTTTTCTACACTGTGGTCTGAATAATACCTTGGAACCAGATTTTGTGGTGGTGTTTACACCAGAGTTAAGAAAAAATTCACCATTAATTGGAGTTCAAAAAATTTAACACAGCATCTTGAAACCTTTGGGAATTAGTTATCATTTTTTCTAAAAGAGCATTTCTCGTCTTCCAATGCAATAATTTTGCTTTCGACTGTTCAAAATGCAGGTTGAGTTTTTCATTATTTTGTTGAATATCTTTTAAAACTTGAATCTGAAAATTGTTCATCTTCTGACGTTTATACGTATAGTTCCCACAGGTAGTGATATAGAATTTGAAGAATGTACTCGCACCGCTGATGAGTGAGCAAGGTCTGGGTCTTTCGAACTTCCTATGAACAATGTTTAGCGTCTTTGAAGCAAATTCGATCTCAGAAAGGTAATGCGAAGAAAGGTCAATATATTGCGAAATTTCCAGGTGTGAAGTGGATGGTAGTAAATTATTACCTGAAAATTCGTTGCTTTGTTTACCGTCCACAAAGTGATCTTCCATCAATAACTGTATATTATTGCTTTTAAAGCCTCCAATAAATGCATGAATCTTTTTGAAAAGGGACCAAGTTGATGGAGAACCACCGAAGCTACCGATTTTCTTTTTCTCAGTTCTGAATTTGACAACCCATATGGCAAATAGACAAAAACAAAGTATAAAAACAAAAGCCATATTTACCGATATCGACTCGTTAAATTGTGCATTTTATATTGAATCCCTGAATGGATACGTCTATATTTCTGGTTTTAAGTTTATCTTTGATTTCTTTAAGCACATGACTGTTTTTACGCTGTGCGCATAGTGATTCTTTCCATCCATAGTAGTACCAATAACTCTTCCTCTTTTTCAGACCAAATCCTTCTTTTCTTGCATTTTCGGGTTACTTTGTTCCATTTTCTGAATTTTTCATACGCTGACCTTTAACCGCAACAACTCAAGAAAACTGTTTTGCTTTTGGTACATGTAAACAATTTCTTCTTCTTCTTCTCCTTAAGCTTTGTCAATGTATTGTAGGCCACCTGATACATAGAATACATGACAAATGGCACTGCCATGTTGTAGACACTTTAAGTTCTGTATATGAACAACCACCTAAAAATTCAAAAGCTAGACTAAAGTTGTTCTTGAAATCAAACTTGACGGTATATATTATTACTCTAAAAGAAAAGGGACTGAAAAATCTTCCAAGATGTCACGACAAAAATTGTGTAAGACGAACTCGTTACATTACTGAGAAATGTGAAGAACCGGTATGCCCGGAATGTATGAAAAAATCATTTCTCTGATAAATTACTATTAACACCAGTGGCCGCCACAAATGTGGGCGGTAAGTTTTTTGTGAACTTTTACTGTTTTCAAATTTTATTTTGCTTTTTGAATCCCTATTAATACAAAATTAATAAATCGTAATAAAACTTACTACTAAAAATCGTCCCTGAAGAAACATAAATGCAAGTGCATTACTGTCAATAAAAAGCTTCGAATTATCAGAAGATTATATAGATTTAGAGATAAATCTTTGTAGTAAAGAAAAATTTTGTTCACCCTCTTTTACAAATAAACGATGTAGTTTAAGCTGACTTTTCACTTCGATTTGGTAAAAATTTTCTTTTGAATTCACTGAACTGTCCGTCCGGTTTCGATTACAATTGAAATCAATAATAATATCAACGAGTTTATATGTATAACCAAATACAGCAAGCATCTGTCATCTTAAAAAGTGATTGGACATACATACTCGTATCTTTGTAGTTCGATCTCAAAATTAAATCAAAAGGTGGTGAACCTAAGTACTCTAAATACTAGAGCCAATCTCCAACCGACTTCCCAAGTACAATACAATCAAAGTTGAGTGAATGTCTTCATTTGAATTACTTTAATCAATCTCCACTTCATTATTTTAATTTTAAAGATAAACAGCTTTACATTAAATAACTGTATATAAAAGTCGAGAGAGTGTATCAAGCATTGGTATGGTAAAACAATTATGCACTTTAAAGCCTTTGACGTATTCGATATAAACATACGCTTGTGTCCTAATTAAAAAAAACTTGATTAAATTAACTTGTGATTTTAATTAAATCTTTCTCAAGGTAAAGGGAGTTTTTGTGCTTCATGAAGTTGACTTTAGTACTTACGAAGGGACTTTCATTTTGGCATTATCATCGTTTACTCACCTGCAAAATAAAAGAAAATTTATATGAAAATTTGGTTTTATTTTAATGGAATTATTTTTTTTTTTTTATATATATAATAACTTTTATATAATTGAACGTGAGAATTAAAATTGTGGTGCTGAGTTTATTTGCTTTCCAAGCCATATGAAGTAAAGGTAATTTAAAAATGGAACTGAAACCGCCACTTTCTTAAAAGAACTCGAGTTAAAACCTATCCAAACGCAGGTAATATAGCAACTTTACAATAATTTAACTAATAAAATAGCGCTTGATATGCATTGCTATCCTTGTCAACTGACAGGTAGCCTTGATAACTCTGAGTGATTCTCGGATAACATCTAAGTTACTGGGGGACTCCAGGATGTCTTTGGATTGGATGTGTATCCATAACACGGTTTCTCTACGGCGGGTAGGGTACCTGGTTATATAGTGATCATGGGGCATGGGTGGGTGGGCTTGTTAGCAAGGTCCTTCCTTGGACTTGAATTTGTTGCTGGCATTGCCATCTCCTTAATCAGGTCTCTAATCCAAGTGAATGTTCGAATGAATCATCAGCAGCGGTGGGCGAGCCTGAACATTTGCAGGTATTCGAAACTTTTTTTTATGCGCATTCACTGACTTGCAAAGAAGAAAATAATGTAGAACTGTGGTTGGCATCAGCACTGGCCACAGTTCGCTTCGCAAAGATGGGATTTGTTGACCACTCTGAGTACCTGTCCTGGCTGAAAGGATGGCCTGAGATAGCCGAACACTTACCATAATCTTGTTTGGCGTTTCCCTTGAGCAGGGTCTGCGATCCTATATACGGATGAGCTAAAAGACTTACCTCATCCGGACCGAATGTCCTTCTTCAAGAGGCAAGTAGTTTTTGGTGAGAGGTGAAAGGGCCGCCATGGCTTCCGTGCTCGGAATCTTTTATCTCTTGTGCAGGGTCATGGGAAAAAAATCAGAAATGGGAGCAGCATTGAAATTTTCTACCATCTTGTTTAAGCTAAATATGGTGCAGTTGAGAATAAATTTTTATTTTAATGTTTTCATTTGTTGTGAAATTATGGAAAGGTTTCATCAGAAAGTCCTATATAATGATATAATGGGACGTTCACAGCAGGCAAGACTCCATTTTAGGTCCGTTATTGTTTAGCCAGTACATAAATAGCCTACCTGTAAGGCGATGGTGTGAAAGTGTTTCTGAGTTTCCCACTGGTATGTCCGAGCATGGCTTTGGTTGGAACACACTGACTTTGCTCCGATTGTTATGAATTCATCGTGCATACCTCATTTTATATGTGTTAGGAATTGTGGTGTGATGCTTAGCTCTCATATTTGATGTTGCGACCATATTAAGACATATTAATAATGTTTATTGTGTACTGAGGAATATAGTCACATAAACTGGAACCAATGTAAAAAGAAATTCCCAACGTTTTTTTATCTGGAAACGCGTCGTTTTTTAAAGCGAAACATTTCCATCTAAAATAATACACCGCAAATTAATTACCCGAAAATACCTTCTGAAAATTAAAATATATAAAATTTACGGTAGAAATTGACTTCTTATAAATTATAATTATTATTATTTATTTATTTTCAGGGTATACATACATAGGATGGGAAATAATTAAAGAGTATAGACTATTATATAGTTCTTTGCAACTTGAACATTTAGGTAGACTATAAAGTGAGTTCATATAATAAGATGATAACAGAACCATGTCGAGGAAAAACTTTTTCAAAAAATACCTTATTAAGAAGGCCCTATATAAACTAACTTAATCCTACTTAACATATCTTAATATCTAACTAGGCTATAATCGCCGAATAAGAGGAACAGAACAGAACTGGTGGAACAGTGCCATGGCAAGTTCAATATCATCTTAAGCACTTTATTTTGTGCAATCCGCAATTTACGTTTATGAGTTTCTACGAATTTATGCCAACTCGGAACACCGTAGGTAAGAACAGATTGGAAAATTGTTTTAAAAAGGATAAGTTTATTTTCCATACTTAAGGATGATCTTCAGTTTATTAAAGTGTATAGGATTTTCGTTAATATGTTGATCTTATGTACTGGCTTAGAGGTATTATTTTTAAAGGTCAAAGTTTTGTCGAGATGTATGCCTAGGTACTTAAAACTGTCAATCCAAGGAAAACTAACGCCATTCACTGTCAGGGTCGTGTGAGGTAGATGGCATTGTGCACGTTTCCTTGTAAAAAGAATTGCTTGCGTCTTTGTCCCGTTGTGTTTGATCTTCCACTTATCGAAATATTCAGCTATTGTAGTTAGACCATTTTGGAGGCTACGAATGATATTTGGCGTGTCTTCTGAAGATGAAAAGATTGCTGTATCGTGCGCAAATGTTGAGATTGAACAGTTGGATAATGTTGGGAGATCAGCAGAAAATATAATATAAAGAACAAGATCCAATACCGAGCCTTGGGGAACGCCAGCTATGGTTGGATAAAGTGCAGATATTTTCTGCCCAACGTGAACCGTTGAGAACCTATCACTTAAAAAGCTTTTGACCATTTTAATGAAGTATAAAGCGGAGACTCATCGCGAATCAACTTAAAGCTAAGCCCCTCATACCAAACCGTATCAAAAGCAGCCTTAATGTCTAATAGAATAAGTCCAATAGATTGTTTTTTGTTAAGCTTATCCTTGATAAACTGCGTTAGTCTGGCAATGGCTTCGCTCGTACAATGCTCACTACGAGAGCCAAACTGTTCCTTGGATAGAACATTATTATCAGTCACAAAGTCCTCTATTTTTGTCTTAATTGTTTGATCCAATATTTTTCCAAGACCGTTAAGTAGACTGATCGGCCTGTAGTTTGTAGCACTGTCGGAGGGTTTCCCTTGTTTTAAAATTGGTATAAATTTAGCTTTCTTCTATTTAAAGGGGAAGTAACACAATTTAAAGCATGAATTTATTATGTGCGTTAAATAAAGTAGACTAGTCCTAGGCAAGGCTTTTATGCAACAATTGGGTACCTTATCAATGCCAGACGTCTTACGGGCTCGCAATCGTTTGATATGGCTTTTTATTTCGCTAACTCTAATATACGGAGCATTAGGTTTGATAAGAGGTTGGAAAGAGGACACTGCATTAGTTGCTACTGATATGGTATCTGAATCACTACGATGCTGAGATGTTATACTATTTACAGAGAACTTACTGGCGAAGCAGTCAGCTTTTTCTTTGTTGGTCAGGAGTAGTCTGTTTTGATGTGATATTGCAGGAATTATACGATTTTTATTTTTAATTATTTTGGTTATATTCCAAAATGGCTTAGACGCCTTCTTTAGTCCCAAGAGTAAATTATTCCATCTAGTATTTCTGAATTTATAAATTTCGACCCGTAATTAAGTAGCACTAATAAGGTTTTAAGACGATTTATGCGGGATCGTTGCCATGCCCTTCTGATTACATTGCGACGACGTATTATATTAATTATATAATTCGGTAGTTTAAGAGGAGTTATAGTGTTAATGCTACGATTAGGGACAGATAGATTTGTATTATTGAGAATTGAATCCGTAAAAAACTCCACCATCGTATTGACTTGATCCGGAGCTGTTATGTTGTTCAAAGAAAAATTTTTAATTTTCTGCTTCATGTCACGATGCATAAGTAAAGAATATCGCATCCAATCAGCTCTATTGAAATCATATAGTCTTCGATACACTTAATAAAAAAAGGTAAGTGGTCAGAAGAAAGTTCATTTATAATCAAAGGTAGAGAGAGAACTTCGGGAACATTCGTGAGGTACAATCCAGTACGGAAGGGTTGGTAGCAGTACTATTTGGAACGTATGTCGGAGAAGCTGGGTAAAGCATGGCGATCGGAATAGTCGAAAGTAGATCGTTGAGCAAGTTTCCCCAACAATTAGCACGTAAACAACCCCAGGATTGGTGTCTGCAGTCGAGTGCGTGGAGTCAATCCGATCGGACGTTGCCTCGTGTTGTAGATATAATCGATTAATCTAAACAAATCTATTAATTCCATTAATTTAAAACGAGTGAAGTGTTGTGCTAAACAGTCTCCATATAAATCCATAACAATAATTATTTAAAAATCCGACGCGACCGTTATTTAATAAAATATTAAAATAAATTTTATCCGCCAACTGAAGGGCTCTTCTATGCCCTATCAACATTTTATAAGCCAGCAGCACGGTAATGTTTCCTTTCCTTCTTTTCATCTGTGATCAGTGCAATTGCATTAGCACTTGTCACTGATCATCAATTCGGGTGCACCCAGCTGTGGTCATTGAACTGCACGGTCTGAGGTATTGAAAGCAGCAATAGGCATAACACTATTGTTGTTTTTTTTTACCTCGCTGTGTCGTTGACTGCTGCTGGCGGCGCCCTAATATTTGTGTTGCTGTGTGTCGCTTTTTTGTTTTTTTTTTGCTTTTTTGTTTTTGCCTTCAGCATGCAGAATTTCATTTTAGATTTCTGCAACATTCGCGGATTAAGAGCAAATCGGTTTTGGGTGTACTGCCACCTTAACTCAAAAAATCCGGCAATTCTTGCGCTAAGTGAAACCAAAGTCGTTTCTGATGCTGATATTAATCAGTATCACGTCCCTGGTTACAGCTTCGTGCCTCTTTTTTCTCAGCATAGAGGGATCGCAGTATATATTCGGAATGATGTTGCCTTTACTATTCTTCAAGATTTTCCTTCTGCCAATCCAGAGTTTAATTACATCTGGATTAGGTTCAAACTTCACAAGCACATCATATACTTCTGTTTCCTTTATCGCAGCCCAAATATGTCTGATGACGACACGGTATCCGTATTTGACAATATCTCCAACAATATTGATCATTTGCTTTCTCTCTCCCCCTCTTCCGAAATCGTCCTGGCAGGCGATTTTAATGTTCATAATATACCGTGGCTCAGACATTCTTCTACCACAAGTCCTGCGGGCCGTTTCGTTGAACTCTTCTGTGAATCATTTAATTTGCAACAGCTAGTGGATGCACCAACGCGAATTCCTGATGCAGCTGGAGATAAAGCTAATTTACTCGACTTGTTTCTAACATCCCATCCTGACAAATATTCCATTTCAGTCGGTTCCCCTCTTGGAAATTCAGACCATTGTTTAATCACGGCTCAATTTACCACCTCAAACCGGTGCCGCCCAACTGCTCCACCTACAAGTAGGCTTCTTTGGCACTATAAGAATGCTGATTGGGAAAGTCTCAATAAGTATCTTAAAGAAATTGATTGGTCGGTCTGTTTTGCTGCGAGGGATGTTGATGAATGCACATTACAATTTAGTAACATACTAAATCTTGGCATGCGTGAATACATTCCGTATTCTTACAGCAGGTCTCAACAACAGCATGATCGCTCCTGGTTTAACGATAAGTGCAACCAAGCTATAAAAGCGAAAGAGTCTGCTTTTCGCGCCTATCAATTGCATCCATGTCCGGAAATGAAACAAGTCTACAAGACTGCACGGAACACCTGCAAGTCCATTATCCAGAGAGAAAAATTTCTTTTTGACCAGAATATTAGACAAAGAATCTTGGCAAGCCGCAAAGGTAGCAAAGGTTTCTGGTCCCTGGTCAAAACCATCAGGAACAATTTCACCAGTTCCTCTATACCTTCACTACTTAATAATGGTGAAGTGATTGTTGACTCCCTGGATAAAGCTAATATTTTAGCTGCTAGATTCGCTTCAAATTCTCGCCTTCCACCAACTTCACAAACACCTGTTTTGCATCGCCCGTGTGAATGTGTACAAGAGCCAATACACATTCGTACGAGGGATGTGTTCAGGGTCCTTAAGGGGATCAACGTCTCCAAAGCCGCAGGCCCTGATGGTTTTTCGCCCCTGTTAATTAAAAGCTGCGCCTCTTCCTTGGCTAAACCTCTGCGCAAACTCTTCTACTTGTCTTATTCGACAGGAAAATTTCCAACTGCTTGGAAGCTAGCTCACGTTCAGCCTATTCCCAAGAAGGGAGAGGGTAGCGATCCCTCAAATTATCGACCAATTGCGATCACTTCGATTCTTTCAAAGGTTTTTGAATCTATCATTAACTCTAAATTAATGAAGTATCTTGAAACTAATCATCTCATCAACGATCGCCAATATGGCTTCCGAGCTGGACGCTCATCTGGAGACTTGCTGACTTTTCTTACGGAACGTTGGAACCGTAGTCTTCACAATTTTGGTGAGTCTAAAATCGTTGCCCTAGATATTTCAAAAGCCTTTGATAGAGTCTGGCATCCAGCCCTTTTAGCCAAACTCAAAGCACTTGGTCTCTCCCCTCCTCTTCTATTATGGATTGAAAGTTTCCTATCTAGTCGCCAAATACGTGTTGTATTAGATGGCGTTACATCTGAACCGCATCCCATAAATGCCGGTATACCTCAAGGCTCTGTTATCTCTCCAACTCTCTTTTTAATTTTCATTAATGATCTGCTTTCCCTTACTTTCAATCCCATCCATAGTTTCGCAGATGACAGTACTCTTGATTTCGCTTACTCCTTTGACACTCTTGCGGAATCCAGGGGGAATGCTGCATGTGTTAAACGAGATTGCATGACTAGATCATTGAATAACGATCTTAACAATATCCTCGCTTGGGGCAAAGCGAATCGCGTCGAATTCAATGCATCAAAGTCCCAAAGCTGTCTTATCTCATTAAAACAAGATCATAACTTAACCACACCCGTTTCTTTTGATGGAGCATTAATTTCTGATTCACCGTCACTAAGCATTCTTGGCATTAATATTTCCAGTAAGTTAAACTGGACAGATCACATCTTCTCTGTTGCCAAAGAAGCATCGAAATGTCTTGGATTTCTGAAAAGGTGTAAGAAATATTTCAGCCCGTCAAATCTAGCGCTCCTCTACAAGTCCTACATTAGACCTAGAATGGAGTACAACTCCCATATATGGGCCGGGGCTGGTCGCACAGCCTTAGCTTCATTGGATATTGTCCAAAAGAGAGCCTTCAAGCTCATTGGCGATTTGGCAATAACTTGTCATATCGACTCACTCGAGCACCGCCGCAATGTTGGATGCCTTTCGCTCCTTTATCGCTATATGCATGGTCAATGTTCTGATGAAATATCTAGTCTAATCCCTTGTAGAATGATTCCTGCACGCAATACTCGCGCTGCAAACCGCGCACATCCTTTAACCCTTCAAATTACTTTCGGCCGTACAGTAAAATTCCGTGATGCTTTTTTATCCCGAACAGTGCGAATGTGGAACAGCTTACCA
This sequence comes from Dioctria rufipes, assembly GCA_963924295.1. NCBI lineage: Eukaryota > Metazoa > Arthropoda > Insecta > Diptera > Asilidae > Dioctria > Dioctria rufipes. The sequence goes on along the minus strand of OZ002740.1, from coordinate 95,867,984 downwards.
TCTTCTGTTTTTCCTCCGGCGTACAATCTGCGGAAGTTTAAGGGCGACATACATCGGCACCTCCGCCACTCTCCTCATATCCCCTAATCCTTTCCCTATCTCCTTCCTGCCATGCTGTGCTTTGCATCATAGGGTATCCCCTGAGCTTGGCTTAATAATATAAAAAAAAAAAAAAAAAAAAAAGATCAATGCCTGTTTAATATATGAAATTGACATACTCATAATAGCTCTCTTTATCCTTATTAACAGAAATGAAATTCGTACTCCTATTTTACACGAGACCTATCTCATATACTTGCAATACTTTTCCACCTGTCTTCTCGCACTCATTTTTGCTCCTCCTATTTTTAGTTTTGTATTACCTATCTAAGTTTTCTCTCCTGTTATTATACCCCAGATGAAATCTAAAGGGTATACTAAGTTTATCATTCCGTTTGTAACACCCAGAAATAATGATGGTAAAGCAAATGGCTTGGACACCCATGCATAAAATTAAAAGTGATTTTGAATTTTATATGTCCGTCTGTCCGTCAGTTCGTCTGTTCGCCCGTCTGCGCATCCGTCTGTCCGTTCTCACGATAACTCGAAAACGCGTGTACTTAGAGAGCTGAAATTTTGCACCTGGGCTTTAAAAAAAAAGTTAAATTAAGTTCGAAAATGGGACAAATCGGGTAGCTCTTTTGTAGGGTTGCCATACAAAAATTTCATTTTTCACCATGTACATATTTATACACTGCCTGAGAGAGCGTCCATGTAGAGCGTTGAAATTTTGTACATAGTATTTTCATAAAAATGGTAAATACAGTTTCAAAAATAGTCTAAATCGGGTCACTCCTTCTTGGTGTTTCCATATAAAAATTTAGGATTTTTACTTATCCTGTGAAAACGATATGGTTTTAATGTACTGAAAGGCTCTTCAGAATATGAAATCCTATAAAATTGGTTTTAATCATTATGCTGTTCGACGAAACGTTCTAGAGATATATTCTAAAACCACTTCAAAAATCAAACTTGCGCAAATGGGTGACCTTACGAAATTACAAACGACCATTCATGTAGGATGTCATAAAAATTGTTCTTAGACCAATTCTAGCTTTTTTACTTGTTTTTAATTATATTTTGCAAATAGTTTGTTGGTTCAATAGCTCTACATTGTACTTCGCGTTACAAGTAATGACATACATATCTTCCTCTCTTTTAAATATTTTAATATATCTTTTTCGGACTCTGGATTAACTGGTAGCCTTTAATTAAGTTTGTATAGGCTATTGGTTTAGAATTAGAAATAAACAAATAAATAGTATGTACGCAAATTTTCTGCTTTTATGTAATTATCTATTTCGTTTCATACATATTATCCGAAATACTGTCCGCTTTTGCTTTTTTATTGACTTGTTTTTTATTCGCGTGAAAAATGGAAGGAATCATCAATCATATTCCATAGCCATCACCGATTCTCCGGTCATGACTTTTACGTCAACCTGTAGGGTTGGATAAAGCCTACATCATTCAACACATCACTGAATGTGGTGCCAATAAATGCATCAAAGCCATAGTATAAACTGCAAGCAAGACCACTTTTGGAAGCATCGATCAATTAATAAGAAATGTCAAAAATAATATATCTAAAAAACTGGTGAATATCGAATTCCTTTCGCAAAATGATATGCCTGGCTCGATTTCTAGTATATGTATACAGTCGAACGCGGATTTAATCACATGAAGCGGTCAACGAAAATCTGTTGGAACGAAAAACCAGACTTTCTGAAAGAGCACAATTTAAGTGCTTTCTGCTGACCACAGCAGCGGCGTAAGTATGTAACTCAAGAGCTTCTATAGCCATCACTTGGAAGCTCTGTAGAAGATTATTTGTTGAGCTCCAGGAAAAGTGCAACAAGAGCTGATTTCATGTAATTTTCCACGAATCTGTGGATTTTTCCACTATTGTGCGAAGTAACGCATTCCTCATTTTGAATGTGAAGTTCGGAGTGGTTAAAAAGGAGAATATTGGCTTATTTAAGAGGAGTGAGTATACTAAGATTTGCAAGTTTCGTACATTTTTCATTGCGAATTTAGGTCTGTTCGCGTACTTCTCGTGCAAAAACTTTCTGGGTAAAAACTTATTCGTGTGGTGGGGGAAGAATGTAAAATGCATGAAAAAGTAAACGAACGCTTTTCATGCAACTTCGTGAAAAACAAGAAGAAGAAGTGTGGAATAATATTTACGAATGAGTATTGTTTTATATTTTTTTAACTTGTTGCAGTCTTGAAAAGTCCCATGAGAGTATTGAATACTTATCTTCATTTGACATTTTGATTGCGCTTTAAAAACTTTTCAGAAAATTCCAAAAATGAACTTTTCCTATGACAGCTGTCAATTTTCCTTGCAAGAATTGTGCAGTAACTAAAAACTTCGGGTAAATTCATGCGAGAGGGGAAGCTGTGACGTATGCAAAACTCGTGTAATTTTGTGTGCACGAGAAAGTAAACGAACGGAAAATGTGTAAGTTCGTGCAAATTCATTGCAATGCATTGTCCCAAAACTGAGTACGCGAACAGACCTATTGTAGTTTGTAGTTGGCCAGACCGCACGCGCACTGTAGAAAAATTTATGCTTTCGAAAGCGAACAAATCAAAAAAAGAATGATTAGCATGATTATTTGAGTTTTATTATTTGTATAAAAAGTTAAGATGTCGTTCTATGATAATAAAAAGTTAGAAAATGAAATATGCATGGTACAAAGAATATACGGTATGCTGGTATGAAATGAAAGCTCTTTAAAGCTTTCTGTGGCGTCATAAGGAGCCACTTTTTCAAATGAACATTGGAATAAATGAACTAAGTACCATTTTCTGTTAAAATGACTATTTTATTTCATTTCTTTTCCTTGCACGTTTATTTCATTCTTCCTTTCTATTTAAATGCTTAATACGAAAGTAATTTAGCCTTCCTTCTTAAGTCTCTATTTGTTTTGCTAATTTAATGATCTTCTTCAAAAAACCTTTAGAGGTATAAATAAGTTTTTTCAAGGATATTTATTTTGCATCTCCTGTATTTCTTCTTTTGGATAAGTCTTTTTCAATTTTTTTTTTCCAAGCGCTATCATGTTTTAAAACATCTATTTCTCCAAATTCAAGATCCGATCCCTTTTTAAAACATCTATTTCTCCAAATTCAAGATCCGATCCCTGCAAGTATTACCTAATGTTGAGTTTTCAGAATCAATTTCTTCAAGGATACCCATACTGAACGCAGAATATTTTCATTATATCCTATAAATATATAAATATGTATAGTCTAATTTAAAAAAAAATTTTTAAACTCAACGAAAATAGGAAATTAAAGTAGGAGAAATATAGATAGTTTACGATAACAAACTGTTAAAAATAAATTACAACTTTTCTAAGATTTTTATACGTTTTTAAATGGAACTAATTCAACATACCTAATAAGTGTGATCTTAATCTATGTATACTTAAAGTCTGTAGTAGTAGGGTGGTGATTCAAACCACCTTTAGATCTTATGGCACTAAAGAAATTATCTATGATATTTTGATTAAGTCGACTTGTATGTCAGGATATAGTCCATTTTAAAATACCCCGTTAAATATGTATGCAAATCCGATTAATTTGTTATTAAAAGGCCTTTTATGCATTCATACACTGTGGACGTTTTAACCTAATGCCGTCGACAAGAAAAGTGGCTCGTTTTGAGGTCATTAAAAGCTTAAATCTTTCAAGATGGCGAAAACACGTTCAGATACCAGCATATCTTATATTCCTTGTACCATGGAAATATGTATCTACTTTATCTTTTGAAAACTGTTATATAGATATATATATATACTTGCGGTCCTGTAGAACGCACGGCTTTTTTCATGTCCTGCCAGCCGGTGCCACTTCCAGAAGGTTAAAAGTCTAGTAAATAACGTAAGTAACTTAACAAAAATTGTATTGAATGAAGTTATCCATTTCTTTAGATTCTGACTTTTTTTAATAATTGGACTGTTTATAGCACTTTTTTTATTCCAATATTTCACCGATGAGAAATTGTAATATTTCATTGAAAGTTGTTGAAATGCAAAGTAAAATAGTATATTTAACAATTATGTGCAAAAAAACTTTAGGAGATTTAATTCTCGTTAAAAATTTTCAATTTATTTGAACTCCAAATATTCATTTTTCGTCAAATAAAAGAAAATATATTGGCTTATTTAATTAACTTTAAAAATTTTAATACCACAAATACACTTAAAGCCCTCTTATGGGATTAAGGAAGAAATACTACGATTGTTATTTAAAAAGCTTTTTAAAGCTTTTGAAAAGACACCTTCAAAAAACTTCATAATCCATCACTTAGCATACCTCCTACAGCTTTCTTAAGAACAGCAGTGAAGTGGTTGTCTATGTGGAAATGTCAATTAAAAAAAGCGATGAACTGGAATAGGAAATAAAAATTCTGCAAGTATCCAGGAAAGCGCTGCAGGAATTGTTTTACAGCGCTATTTTTCACAATGGGTATAAGCGGTTTGTCACTGGCATGTATGACATGGAATTTTGCTTTAATATTACAAGTTCAACAAATTCCAAATACATTCGAAATTATTACTATTATTGGAATTTTATCTCCTATAACATCAAATTGTCCTCAAACTTGATTTTGAAGGAAATAGAAGTAGCCAGTTTTTATCTGCTCATCCCTAAAAGTAGGAATAGGGAACAGAGAAAATATTACAAATGTTGTATTGCCGAATATTTTGTTACATATACTTATTTGGACTGACTGAAACTGGATTATGGTGGATTTAATATGGAACTTATTATTTAAAGTTCAGCGGAACAAAGTAGTTAAACCAATAAGAGAAAACCATAGAAAAGTGATCACATGTTAATGTCAGAATTTTCAGTAGTTTCATTGGTCCATGTGACCTACATGTCAGTGAGGCTAATTGTTTGAATTTATCGCAAGGTATAACTTTCATAAACATGAGTTTGGATTTCTTATTTCTTTCAAAATTTTAAAAAGATAGAACTTTAAAAGTAGTAATGTATGTTGTTCGACGAGACGCTTACATCTTATGATGACCGCTGCAAATGAAATTCATAATCTACTTAACTTTACATGTTCAGACATCTTCAAGAGTAGTGTTAAAATGAAGATGTCTTGCATTTGAATAGACAAAGAAATATATTGCATATAATGTTGCCTTTCGCATGAATTGGAGAAAAAGAACTTAGCATAACACAATATTGTAAGTCGACTGAGGCAAAACACAAAACATGACAATATAGGGTACTTATAGCTATCTACTTCTTCTCAGGTAATAATTCACATTCGAAATATGAATTGTTTTCTACCTCGGGTCACGCTATCTTCAGATTGCAATCAATATTTTGATAAAAAGATAAATTTAACTTTGACCCACAAAGCAGTCACATAAAGAAATTACAATAAGTACACAGGTACCACTGTATGTAGGTAGAGGGAATAGGGAATCCACTAACCAAAAATTTTAAATGTCTTTATCCGGGTAACATCATATGCCATTTCTTTTCTGTAGACTTATTTTCATGTGAAGTTATGCGGTTTGTGCCATCAAGTGGGGTTCTAAAGTGGGGTTCTAATAAGCGGGATGCCCCTAAGCGGGCAGATTCTAGTATAAATTTGCTGGAAAAGTTAATGGGCTTGAAAATCATATAACTTACAACGGTTTGTGTATCCGAAGTTTTTTTATCCGGGTTCGATTGACTGTACATATATGTGTATAGATTATAGAGTCACTAAAAAAAAAACGATAAGGACAATGAGAAAATTGATACCCACCGCTTTTTATATAGAATAATAATTACTATGGTGCTATGGTCTAATTCTTTGCCTGTTCGGAGTTAAACTGTTGTGAACGTGACTGACTTCGCAGAAATCAAATGATGTTTTCTACTACATATACCGTATTCTATCAGTTCAGTTTAATTATACATTGAAGGAACTAACTACACAGTATGCTTCGACCGATTGACCGCGGGAACTCTTCCTGCTCCAAATCGCAGGAGTGTGCGTATTTGCATTATGCAGGCAGATATCAGTCGTTTGGTTGCATTGTGCACAATTTATTATTACATTACTTTGGAATACTATTTTGAGTTTGCAATCTTTTGACATTGTTAACCTATTTATATCATGACTCTTGCTTTCTCATAGTTAGAGAAATGGTGCATATGATGTTCTCAATGCACCTACAAAATCTAGGTCTCCAAAGCCTCAGGACCTGATGGTTTCTCGTCCCTGATAATTGAAAGCTGCGCCTCATCCTTGGCTAAGTTTCTGCATAAACTGTTCTACTTGTCTTATTCGACAGGAATACTTCCAAGTGCTTGCAAACAAGCACATGTTCAGCCTATTTCCAAGAAAAGAGTGCTGACTTATATTACGGAACATTGGAGCCTAAGTTTCCACAATTTTGGAGAGTCCAAAATCGTTGCCCTGGATATTTCAAATGCCTTTGATAGAGTCTGGAATTCTGCCCGTTTAGCCATATTCAAAGAACTTTGTCACTCCCCTCCTTTCTATTGTGGATTGAAAGTTATCTATCTGATCGCCTAATTCCTGTTGTATTAGATCTGAATTTCACCCTATATATACTGGTGTGCCCCAGGGCTCATTTCTTCGTCTATCTTCTTAATTTAATATTAAGAAGCTGAATAAAATTGAAGTAAAACCAGGTCAAGAAATTTTCCAGAGTCATAAGTAAATAAAAAATAAATAAAAATAGGAGCAGCGGAGAGACGGACCAGCACATTATTATCAGCAGAAGGATACGTCCAGTTGACAGCAGATAAAAAGAATTCGACATAAAGCAACAAGTTGTCAGTAGGTGGAAAAACGTCAGGAAGCATATCGATGATCCAAGGGAGTCAAACGGGTTGGATCCGAAATCCATAGTGACGAAATCCAGAAAAACAAAATACAGAAGAGACAATATCCAGAAAAGTCATAATCCAAAAGTGACAAAATCCGGAAGAGACAAAATCCAGAAGTGACAAAATGCGGAAACGACAAAATTCAAAGGAAATCCAGAAATAAATTCTTCATGAGCTCGGAAATTTGGGTAGGGTACAAAATCCAGAAAGACAACATGCAGAAGAGACAATGTCAAGAAAAGGCAAAATCCAGAAGTGACAAAATCGGGAAGAGACAAAATCGAGACGGGACAAAATTCTGAGGAAATCCAGAAGAAAGTTCAGAAAATATATTTGCTGGCGCGATTATCTTTTCTGCATTTTTCCTGGATTTCCTCTTACTACGAATTCTTTATGATGGTTGATATATTGGGACCTGGTGATGGTAGATTTACATCTGATGGAAGCCTGTGTCATCCAGGATGAAGCTCTGATGCAACCCAACTGTACCCATTTTATATGCACATGAAGAAAGTTGTGGCTTAAAAATCATTTTTGACATCTTAACAATGATTAGTCACAGACACATTCTTCATATGCATATAAAATGGGCACAGTTTGGTTGCACCAGAACTTCATCTTGGATGACACCGATTTCCATCACATGAAATCTACCAACACCAAATCCCAATGTACCAACCACTACCTATATTTAATAAATACGTCTGACTCATGTGAATTTTAAGTAATTTATATATTTGTAAAGTATAATTGTAACAATTTTTACAGTTACCGGATTTTGACATTTATGTATTTTCTCGTTTCTGTATTGTGCCACTTCTCGATTTTGTCACTTCTGAATTTTTTCATTTCCAGATTTTTTTAATATTTCTGAGCTTTGGCCCTTCTAGATTTTGTTATGTTCCACAGAAATTTTTGGTTTACGTTAAACAAAAAAAAAATCTGTATATGTTTTTCATTTATTCAGAAAAAACAATAAATAAAAAAATTAATTAACACACTTCGCCCAAAACAATAAACAGAACAATTTTTCAAATAGCTTAAAATGCAAAAATAAAAGTCATAAGTAAATTAATATAGTGTAAGATTTGTTGCCAATCTCCCTAATAAGTCACTTTCATCATAATTCTCACGACCTTCCGATATGTTTTTAACCTCTCTTCCCTCTTCATAAAGTTTGTTCTCATCTTCCTTCCTTTCCCAATAAAAACTCTTTGTATTTCACTTGAAACAACTATTTGTTCTTTTCTTAATTCACTCAATATATGATATACACCGGTATTTAGTTTCCTAATCTTCTATGCCAAGCTTCCACCAGGTTCTGAGTACTAGGCAAATATAATTCATCGTTCTCATAAATTGATCAGGATGATGAAGGAAAAATTTGGCATAATTTAGGATATCAGGATTTGCAGTCTTCATTGCCTCGTAATACTTGGATATTTCATGCCATCTGTTCGTTCATGTAATATGCAGAATTTAGTAATGCCAAGCACATATATTTAAAAAAAATTGTCTCACTCATATGGATCTATACAAATAAAAAGCAATTGCCGCATATTTGGTACATCATCACTTGAGAACAGCTCGACCGATTTGGCTAATTTTTTGTTGTTGTGTCTGTAATTGTCAGGACGAGGTCCTTGGGGAAAGAAAAATTGCAATCGGTAACTACTTCTTCTTGGTGTTGTCATACAAAACTTTGGTTTTTCAGTATATATTTGGAAACTGCCTGAGCACACGTCGCCTTAGAGAGCTGAATTTTTGTCCGCGGTTTTTTAAAAAAATGTAAATTTAGTTTCAAAACTGGGACCAATCGGGCAACTTCTTCGTAGGAGTGCCATACAAAAGTTTGTTTTTAACTAAATATTTGGGCACTGCCTGAAAATGCGTCGACATAGAGAGCTATTATTTTGAACACGGGCCTTTTTTAAAAAAAAAAAGGAAACCGAAGTTCGAAAATGCAAACAATCGGGCAACTCCTTCGAAGGGTTACCATACAAATGTTTCATTTTTTACTATATATAGTATAGCACTGCCTGCGAACGCCCCCGCGCAGAGAGCTACAATCTCCCACACATATAAACGTATGCACGCACCCACATCCACGGACACACATACGCACGCACACAGATACGCCCAAATAAACACACATGCAGATACAGAGTGAAATCCTAGAGTTTGGAATCGCGCAATCGAGTCAGATGATAGCTTAAACATAATGCATCTCTAACCATCCCAACCCTTTCAGCTCCCTACCCGGGTCATATAGGCATCTATATTATCACCGCGTAACGCCGGCGGGCTCTCCTAGTTTATATAATTTAATATTTGTAGATTATAATTCAAACAATTTTTACATTTTCTGAACTTTGTCACTTCCGGATTTTTCAATTTTTCTGGATTTTACCCTTCTGGATTTTATACTTCTGGATTTCGTTTCGCTATCCATAACATCATTTCGGGATAAACACACAAAAAGGAGAATGTACTTATCCTACAACCTAACCAAAATTGAATTTTCAGAAAAAAAAAAAAATACCATGTAGAGCACTTTTTACCTTGAATCGCCAGTGCATTTATATCACTCAAGCACTATTATTTCCCATAAATTGTAATACGTAATATTTTTTAAAATAAAATTGTGAAGAATTACACTGAAATTCTGTCAAGATTTACCGCCGTAATCCTCGGACCCCATTATGTAAATAATTTCGAGTCAATATTAGTTTTTTAATAGTATTCATCTTAATCTTAACTCAATCTCATACAATTCTCTCACTACATTATTTAAAATCGACTACTCAACACTCTCAACTTCAGCCGAATATAAACCGCTTTACGTATAAGTATATATCGTTCTAAAGGCAATCTATTTACGCCAATCCTGTCGCAACAATATAACTATGGCCTAATTACTTTTTGTAATAATTACAAGGAAGAAATTTCAAGCTCAAAAATTCGTTTGCGGGCCCATTAACATTGCCACACAACCCTTTCAACAAGCCCTTTAATCATAAGAAATGAATATTACTGCTAAGCCAAATATATGAGAAAACCCTATAAGATAAAAACCACTTGACACCTTGTTTCCTTTCTAATCTTCAAAGTTTTCTACCTCATGTTGGCGTTGACATATGCGTAGATCTTAGACAATACCTACTATTCCAATGGAAAGGCAGGAAAACATTCCTTTGCTAATTGGAGGTGGCTTAGCTTTAGCTCCACGTATAAACATCTAACTGTAAGGTATTCTCTGTTCTTCAGCATCCATCCTCGCCACTTCCGAGATTTCCTTCTGCTCTGATGTTAGCCGCAGGCTCTAAATTAAGGAAAGTGCACAAACTTTTTCGGGTTGTCTTTTCATATGTTTACAGCTTTACAAGGCTATGAATTATACTGTCGTCTTAAGTCAAGCCACAATTCTTGGGTTTTGCAAGAACATATGTAGGTGGAGAGTACTGTACAAGACTCCTTCAGATAAGTGGTAAGCCGTAATAGTCAAAATAAAACTAGGAAGGCCCTTGTAAACAAGGCTCATATACATATAAACTTATACACGTGGATTTTTCTATGCTGCGGAAAGCACTTTGTTCCCTGAAAACTGGGTTAGTTTCACTCTGTAGTGGGAAAACCATAAAATAAGAATTTTCAGAATGCAGAAAACCGCATGTTTACCTCCAAAATTTTACCTGAAGGTAATATTCTACATGAGATAGGAAAATGGGAGTGCCGTCACACACGTTTGACTTTAATTTGAATTTAAATTCAGAACATGACGTATGTTATATACTTCAGTCGGGATTAAACTGAAATTGAATGCAGAATCTCCTGTTCGCGCAATAGCAATCTGATTTCTATACAGAAAAATTACATCAGACCACTAGCTCTATATGCAGGATGTTATATCATCTCATGATTGGAAACAAGAGGATGAAGGAAAATTCAATTCGACCTTGTTTCCGGGCAAACAGAATGGGGCAATAAATTGTGCCCTAACAGAAGTGGAAACGCTAAGCTTTTACTGTCAATGGGGTACCACGTTGGTATTGTCGTTTACCGAAAGATGAATGCTATTAGGGAAGTCTCTAGGTATGCCAAGCGTACCGGGATGTTTCGCTATTGTCTTTCTGTATGAAAATATCTGTCCATTTACAGAACATACCACAGTGATTTAGAAGATTTAAAAGCGTCATATATATGGCAATAACATCCGGACAATTAATGTTTGCACCCACAGCCACCCTTACCTATATAATGTTATCCCCGGTGGACGAATAATTATTTTTCTCCCCTAACTTTGTCCTAATGAAAGATCATAAATTATGAACAGATGAGACCAGATATGCAGCCTGGGTAGAAATTATTAAAATTTGTAGAAATGTCTCTAGGAATCCAATTTCTATGGAGAATATAGAATTATTGAAAATGAAGGAATTCTACATTAATACACAGCTGCAGCATGGTCCTATAAAATTAGATTTTCGCACAAGGGATTATTACTTTTTTCTTAAATGTGCTAACTTTTTTGTGAATATGATTTAAACATTTTCAATTTTGAGAATGCCGCAGGTACTTGGACCATGTAGGCATCTACCCTATACATAAAATTGAGATTTATGACATTTACTTTATAGGGCGGATTGAGTGAATTATTGCTTCAATAACTGAATATTGTATGACGTACGTCCCCTGTTTAAGAAGAATAGAATTGAAAAAATTCAGTTCGCTTAAAGATATCATACCAAAAATCAAATAGTTGCGACTGCTTGTACTTTTCTTCTACATGTGTTCTCCTGATGTGTCTGCTTTCTAGGTAACTCTACGGCCAAGTCAATTTAATTATTTTGATTTCTTAATCGATATAGCTTTGATCAGAGCTAGTCTGACCTAAATTTTGTGTTGATTGAGTGTTGCAGCGCAGATCACATCCAGCAAATCTGAAAGAAAATCTCTACATCGCGACGAACAAAATCTTTATTGGTTGAAAATCAGACTTATCAAAACAACTTTGAAAAATAAAGTAAACTATAAATCATAGAGATCGGTCGAAATTTTCGGGAAGAAAAGCAATCAAAAAACAAAACCAATCTTTTTTCTGACGGATGAAAAGCATCCTTTTGTTTAGAGGCAATTAAAATTAGTAAAAATTCCAAATCCTTTTTGTTTCTAATTTTGATCTTGTAATCTCAACTGAAATTCAAGGTTATCGAATTCTTGGAAAGTGGATCAATATCAATTACAATTTACAACGTTAAAGGAAGGTGGTTTTGTTGACATGTTACATAAAGTGACAAGGAATAACATTGGTGCAGTAGCAAGAAGCTCGAACCGATTTCTTTTGCAAATGAGCTTTTATTATTCAATTTGGAAAAAAAAACCGATTTTCTCTGGAATCCTTATATACGAAGAAACCACACATAAAATGGTCCTTCGAGCCGAATATTAGTGATTAGTTAGAAAAATTGTGCTTAAAAATAAAACCTTAATTACGAGCTGTAAGCTTTGAGTGAATTGGTCCATTGGATGTTTAGTGGAGTATTTCAACGAATTCTCTGTCTTCCACACCATAAGCTTTGTCTCTTACTAAGATTAATTTCAGTACCTGCGAGCAACCGAAAAAGCTTCATCTTTTGTTACGAAAATAGAAAGGTCATTCAAATACGCCAACATTAGTGGCCTCACATTGGTATATGGTAGACGAATTGTATATTTTCCTAGCATTCGACGAAAATTCACCAGTAGCGGCTCCAACGAAAGATCATAAAGCATACCTGATAACGCACATCCCTGTGTGATACCTCGATGAAACGAGATAGGACCCAGGACTTGTCCTTTATGGTTAATCAAAATCGTTGAATTTCTATACAGTTTCCTGACAATATTGAGCACCATGGGCGGAAACCCCATGCGAGAGGCTATCAAAGGTCTTTGTTGGTCTAGTGAAATCATAGCCATTTGTATACCTGTCTGGTCATGGTAGGTAAACAATTGTTTGGCTAACGCGATGTTGTCATAGATACTACGACCAGGTACACAATAGTAGTGTTCCTGGTGTATTACGGAAGCAATCACTGAGCAGAGTATCGGCGCCTTGCAGACCATTTTGTAGTCCACATTACGTAGAGTTGCTGGCCTCCAGTTCCTTTCGATCTGAAAATCTTCCTTCTTTAACAACAAACCCCTTCCAACTAGAAGGAAAGCCTGATGTGTCTCAATCGCCGAATTAAAGACCTCCAAAAGGTCAGGACTTAATAAGAATTCTAGAGGCAAGCTGTTACATTCAGTCAGCTTTATTGGGTTGTTGCTGGTCCTATTGAAGCTGATGGCTGCTTCTTCGAGGCGTTTGCCTTTGACGAAAGCGGTGGCCTTTCTATCGCACCAGATGGTTTTGGCGCTCAAGATGAAGCCACTTTTAAAACTTCCATCAAGCTTGGATTTTTCTTTGGGCTTGAGGTCGTCAACTGAAAATTTGCGGTTGTAGCTACAGGTGTTGCAGCAATAACAGTGACGGGAGCGGCCGTCGTGGCAATTGTCTTCTCCAATGGAGGTGGCTGTGAATTTATTGCCTTTGGACTCTTTTTCTGGGCCCTTAGTGGCCTTTTGGTGGGCCCTTGGGGCTTGTTCTTGGATGAAGAAGACGATGCATTTTTGACCTTCTTCTTCCTTCCATTCAATTGGGGATCATCAGTCCCCCAAGAGTCGCTACTGCATTGTGAGCCTGGCAGTGTAAATTTTTATATGTTGCCATTAATTTATTTATATTTTTCTTTCTTGTGTCCGAAATTTTTTCTTTAGTAAAGTAATCAAGCCTTTATTTTGACTAATTTTCACTGCTGCCATGTTGTGATGGCAACGACCGAAATTAAATTTGTTACAAATGTCACAAATTTTTTTGGTTTCACAATTTTTTATGCTTTTTTCTAAATTAAATTTTCCCAAAATTTCACAATCACTCACTGTTCTGTATATATACTGTGCTTTGTTACTACTATTACACACCTTTTCGACTGTACTTTTTCGGAACGCTTCCGCTCTCTGTGAAAATAATAATAATAATAAGAAAAGTTATTGTAATGGTACAAAAGATTTTTGAAATCTTAATAGTGTACAATAAAACATAGGAAAAGTTTTAAATATTAACGATGCGTGTGTAAATTTTAAAAGCGGGAAGAACCATAACAATGTAAACGTATACAAATACATAGAAAAACGAGATATGAAGGTATATAATGTTAGACTAGAAGAACAAAAACCATAATAGTAGGTTTTAAGGGAAAAAATGAAAATGAGAAAAGAAAAACAAATATTAAAAATAATAATAAATGCATACAAAAATATAATCGAGAATTCGCAGAGATGCAGTCGCATACAGTGAACAGCATCAAACAGTGCGATTTAAGGCAAGCGGGTCGAAGCCAGAAACCTGCTGCATGTCGCAATGGTGAAGGTCAATTCCCATTTACGAATGACCTGTACAAAGTAAGATCGCTCACCAATTTGAGTAAGGAAGCTAGGCAGTAGAAGATAACGATGTCGAGTGGAGCTCATAAATTGAATATCTTCCCGGAGATATGCTGGTAAACTGGTCAAAATTTGTATCTTGCAGTTCTTTGAATCCCAAATTTATTTACAGATAAAATTCAGGATGAATATATGTTTTTTTTTAATAAAAATAAAGTTTCTATATTTATTTATATTTTAAATTTTAATATAATTTTATTTTTTTTAAATAATTCCTTTTAATTATTTTTATAATAGTTCCTTTTTCATTATTTTATAAAAATTCCTTATATTAAATAATAGGAGATGATAAACTCGAATTCTAATTAAAAAGCTTTTTATTCTATATTTTTTTTATAAAGACTGTTCGCTCTCTGGCGTCTACTTTTGATGTGAACCTAAATCCCTGATATGAACTAAACCTTTTAATTTATTACAATCTAAAGTGTCTTGATGTAGATTTTTCAAAATTTGCGTACAGTGGCGTTTGTCTGTAATTTAAAGCTTTTAAAAGTTTTCAAAATGTTTTCCAATGTCAAACTTAAATTGATTTTTCCCAGTCGGTACGAATATTAGACCGACAATGTAAATTAGCATTGAATTATTTTTAATAAATAATAATAAAGGAAAATTGTAACAAAATTATAATCATAAATTTGTAGCTTCCGATACATTGGCTCTTACACATAGATCAGATTGTAAAAGAATTTCAGCCGTCTGTTCATGTGGAGTACTTCAAGTGAGCATCCAATGAAGGAGTCAACATAGGACGAAATATGAGAAAATCTGCGCAAGCCGAGTATAAATCGAATTATGTCATTGAAAGCCACCGTTAATTTCCGCTGACATCAAGAATCCTGTTTAAGAAATATTAGACTCCCGAAGATAAAATGGGGTAACAGGAAGGCTTTAGCAAGCTTCATACGCATGCATTGTGACAATGTATTTACTGGCATTCTTAACATTCATAGGGAAGAATACACCTTCCCAACTGTACTAGATATATAATCACAACAGCTAGACTTGGTATTTAGCTCAACGCCTAGATTTTTAACCGACCTAGTATATGGTGTGACGATGCCGTTGATTAGGTCATAATCGCTCCTATTCACAAATAGACAGAAAGTCCTGCCAAGTATGGCTTAATTTCACGGCATTCTTCATGCTCGAATTGTTATTGACAATCAATGCGGGCTCATGAGTACCAGTGTGCTAATAGAGCATGACATGACATCAACTTATTGTCGAAGCGAGACCTATCCAATCTCTGCCCGATCTAGGTTGACGGCACCCTTTACCACATCCACCACGATGCTTCCATAAAAGGGCCAAGTTAATCCCAATATCCTAGGCTCCTCAACCCTGTGGTACCAAGTGAGCCAATGTTGGGCCACCCATTTGGTATAGCTTTCGTAAAGCATGATCAACAGACCATGAATACTCTCAGTGGTAATCTTCATGCAAGATATCCTTGTAGTGGTGGACTGGTTGCTCCATCTGGGCCTAACATCTTATTCGCAATGTCTAAAAAAGATTTCACCTCGCGTATATAAGCAGGAGCACGAAAAGGTTAAGATACGCCCGATTCAAGTCTGGAGAGGCTCTATAGTATACCATGCATACTTGCCATACAACGTTTACCATGCATACTCGCCGTATAAGAGCTACCATCGTACATGCTAATTTTAAAAATTATCTACTTTAACTATACTTCCAAATTTTCGTCCTCTGGCTAGGACTGTATTTGAGATATTTTTACTATTTTCATTATATGTGTACATAACTTCTGTGTGTGTGACCGAGGGTGGGATCATTTTGTACATTACTACAGTACCCGAAAATACACGAGATCTCATATTTCATTACCTTGCAGTGGAATCGCGCATGTAAGAACTTACTAGGTACCTTGGTATCTTTCACCCAAGCATAGCCATTTACAGTGCCCACGATGGGACATCCACAGCGTTTGTACCAACAAAAACAACAACTCAACAAATTTATTCAAGAAGCCTGCAAGATTTACTCTTATACACTTTTCACCTTGGTAAGCCCTGTACACCTTTCACCTTGGTAACCCTGCGCATCACAGTCTTCTTTTTCGCGCCGAGGTTTATAAATAGACAATCACATTTACTAGGATTCAGAATTAAGTAATTGCGATTAGCCCAGTCATAGATTCTAAACAGGTCATCGTTAAGCCTCGATTAAGCCAATTAACCTATTTAAATAAATTTGTACGCTATCAGCGTAAATGTGGACCGAAGTATCTTTCAAAAATGTGGGTAGTTAAATTATGTATAGTCAGAAGAGGACCGAGAATAGAGCCCTGAGGTATACTGCAGTAAAGAGTTAAGAGAGAGGATACTGATTCGGTCTTAACCGATTGACTACGGCATGGTAGACAATTTTTGATTAGAGTGCTGGCTGTAGACAAGAAACTGAAATTTTGCCTTACTGAACTCCAGAAGGACGAGTAGCTATCCGATCATTGTCAAGAGCGTCAGCAATCTCCGAAATCACATTGAATAATGCCGATACACAACTGTCTGAAAGCTGACTGCCGAGATAGTAAAGATTCCTGATTCAGAAAGGAAGTAATTCCGGAGTGCATTAATTTTTCATGAATCTTGCTCAGGAAGTAAAGTATGCTGATTGGCCGGAAATCGTCAGGTGAAGAGCATTTGCGAGACTTAGGAACTGGCAATATAATAGCTTTTCTCCAAAGTAATGGAAACTGCGAGGTAGTTAAGTTGTGTTAAACACTTGCACTAAAATATGGATGGAATAATAATTTTTACAAATCTTGGCGAGATATCATCTGGACCAGTAGCGGATGACATAATTCTTTTAATCGCATTTAATATTTCATGTAAATCTATACATCTGAACGAGAAACCATGATAGTGATTAATCGATAGATGTTGAGCGGGTATATTAGCCGGGGGTTGAATAGATGTGAAAGCGTTTCTTGCGTTATTAGTTCAAGTTCACGCGAAGGAAAGTCTTTATAGTACACACCTAGCCCACACAGGTACTGCACAAATTGAAATTTCTAGGGGGTAAAGTAGGATTTAGCACTGCTCTGTAGCGAATAAGGTCATAATCAGAACCAAAATTTCTGAACTGATGATACAGCAAATCTCACTCTGCTATCAGATTACGAATTTCATCTGTAAACCAAGGGCATGAACCGAAATGATGATTGCGAATCAGTATTGGGACGTGCTTGTCGTATAAATATTTTAGATCTTCAGTGAAGAGTGCAACCTTCTCATCCACCGAGTGACAGCTAAATACATTGTCCCTGGGCATCGATCTACAATCAGTGAACAGACTACCATAATCCAGAGTGTTGTAATCATGGTAAGAAAATGATGCAGACAAAGGAGCGAAATTGACTGGAAAGTTATATGTCATGTATAAGAAATCATGGCCAAAATTTTCTAATCTGGTCTACTATAACATAGAGTCAGTGTGTGCTGTTCGGAAGAGATCAAATTGAGATGGATTTTGAGTGATGTCGAAATTGAGTTCAATATTTTTAAATCAAGAGTTTGAAGAACCCACCTTAAACAACGGGTGGTGGTTTCATCCCGTAGAAAAACAACGTTAAAATCTCCGCCAACGTATTATTGCACCGCGTTGATAAATCCAACAGCAATCTGTGGAATTCGGTTACGGCATCCTCACTGAAATAATTTGGTGGATAATAAACACCAACTAAAACAAAGTTATATCCATTTGAGCAAATTTCGACACACATAAACTCAAAACTAACACAGGGATTTGAATATCTTATCAACTTAGGCCTCAGAGGGTGCCTACCATAGATTGCCACGACTCCTTCCCTGCGACCAACATGGTCACAGCGAAAGATATTATATCCTTGTACCTTACCAATGGACGTCAATTGTTGTCCGAATTGATATAAGCACTTTATCACAGGCATCTCGAAGTTGTAACATGATGAGCAAGTCTGGCTGTGTCCCTTCGTGGATGGAAAGGCCGAATGAAGATAAAACCTAAAAGTGATTTCATAATATGTATATGATGCAAATTTGTGGTCACAACAATTGACTAATATATAGTATGACCTTGGTTTCCTGGCTCCGCTCACGATTATTTTGTATAGGGTCAATTATGTGCAAAAAGATAGATTGAGACATAAGAGAAACTAGCCAGCGAAATATTTGGGTGCTAGGTGATAGCGGTTATGGCTTTTATAACCTCGATACTTTGTGGGATCGCAATATAATGATTTAAGAGAAAAATGCAAATGCGCGATATGATAAAAAGGTCATTGATTTGATTGGTAATACAAATTGCACAAAAGTTCCTATTCTTCGAAAAGATTAACAGATTCTTCTAATTTTGAATGCCGCTTTCTTTAAAAAATTGATTTCGATGAACGAGCGTGATAATGTCTGCCTGATTTTTATGCGAAGTCAAGCTTCATAGCAAATTATATAAATATAAATAGCAATTATATTCAGATGATCCTAACAGCTGGTGTGATGAAATCTGTATACCCTAAAATTGTCATTCCGTTTATAACGCACAGAAATAATGATGATAGAGCAAAATGGATTGAACACCCACGCATAATATTAAAAGGTTTTTAGATTTTTATATGTCCGTCTGTCCGTCCGTTTGTCTGTCCGTCCGTCCATCTGTCCGTCCGTCTGTCCGTGCGCACGATAACTCGAGAGCGCGTTCACTTAGAAAGCTGAAATTTTATACACGGACTTAAAAAAAAAAGTAAAATTAAAATCGAAAATGAGGCAAATCGGGTAACTCCTTCGTGGGGTTGCCATACAAAAATTACGGTTTCTACTACATATTTGTATACTGCCTGAGAATACGTCTACATAAAGAGCTGAAATTTGGTACATGTTATTTTCATAGTAATAACAAATAAAAAATTTCAAAAATGGAATAAATCGGGTAACTCCTTTTTGGTTTTGCCGGTTTTTTTACATATACTGCGAAAACGACTTCAGAATACGAAATCCTATAAAAATTGTTGTAAAAATTTTGAATCATTCTAAAAATATATGCGAAAAACCACTGCAAAAATCAAACGTGCATAGATCGGTGACCATACGAAATTTTATACGTTTTTATCGGTCTTAGACCAATTCTAGCCTTTTTACTTGTTTAATTTAATAAGAATTAAACCACACTGATACCGCAGATAACAAACAATTAGATAGGAAAACCTTCATATAAACTCGAATCACGAAAGAAAACTATTAGTAGTAAATTTTGCGAAAAATTTACGTGGCATAGTACAGCAGAGAGAGAGAGAGAGAGCGAGAGAGAGAGGGAGAAAGAGAGAGAGAGAGAGAGAGGGAGAAAGAGAGAGAGAGAGAGAGAGGGGGAGATGTAGAGCTTTATTTTAGGCGACAATTAGGTAGTGTTAATTCGGGCCGCTTCTTTTTGAGATATTCATATCTAGATGTAAGTTGTCTCAGATGATACTAAGTACTTAGGAATTAAAATAAGACATTTGGTATCAACAATTTTTATAATTCTAAACCAACCGAACTGGTTGACTACTTGTTGAAGAATCAGCTTATAATCTAGTTGAGTTAACAATAGACCTTTTGCTTGAGTAGATATAATTACAACTGCTATGGCAAAGTAATACAGGGCGAAATTATTTAGATAGTACCATTCAAAACAAAACATCTTGTTTTCATTACTCGTATACCCTAGATGAAATCATAGGGTATAGTAAGTTTATCATTCCGCTTGTAACGTACAGAAATAATGCCGCTAGAGCAAAATGGATTGAACACCCAATATTAAAAGCTATTTAGATTTTTCCATGTCCGTCAGTACTCCTGCCCATCCTCACGATAGCACAGAGCTGAAATGGGACAAAATCTCCTTTTTACTAAATATTTGGACACTGCTTGACAATGCGTCTACGTAAATCGATCAGTGCTAGACATTTTTAAAAAGTAAAGTAAAGTAAATTGGTTATAATCATTTTTATTGTCCGCCGAATCGTCCTAGACATATATACGTAAAACCACTTCCAAAATTAAACTTGCACAGATGGGTGACCATACGAAATTACATACGGGCATTCATCGAGAGTCTCATAACAATTAGTCTTAGACCAATTGTAGCTTTTTTACTTGTTTTTATCTTATTCTGAACTTGAACTCATATCTTTGTCAAATATTCATTTTCGATTATAAAATTTATTAATGTTCCGAATTGGCTTTTATTTCTAATTCTGCTTAAACATTGGCCACCGAGATCTTGTGACTTAACACCTTGCGACTTTTTCCTTTGGGGCCGCGTGAAAGAGAAGGTCTACGCCAACAGGCCAGCGTCGATTCAAGACCTCAAAGATGGAATTCGTGAGGCTATCGAGGACATAGGGCAGCCACTTTGCGATTTGGTTATGGAAAATTTCATGAAAAGGATATGGTCCTGTAGGCGTGGCTGTGGTGGTCATTTGGCTGATGTTATTTTCTATTATTAACGGCATACCTTCCTCTTTATAATGAATTAAAGATCCGGCAATTTATCTCAAAAAATGGCATTTTTCTTTGAATATCAAAATAACACCTCTTATTGGAAAACCCTTTATAACTCTGGAAGTAGGCAACTGACCGAATTTAATAATTTTGGTATCATTTTAAAGAAATCGAATTGAAATTTTCTAGAATCGAAGAAAATGAATTATACACAAATTTTTTAGGAACACGATTTGACTTCTCTATATCGTTGAATATCCAGCAACACGCATTTTCGATTTTAAAATTTTTTTTTTATATTATTCCCCTCATTTGTGTAGTTATGTTTTCGTGCGTATATATACACAACCATTTTAGAGGAAAACAATTCCTTTGGACTAATTTTGGACTAAAGTATTTCCAATTTTGATAAAACGGAAATACCTCATCCACATGTTTTTGTTTCTTCCACCACCCCACAATGAGTACATATGTAAATAAAAAAAAGATTGAAGATATCCAGGTTATTTAAGGTTAAAAGAGTCAGGTCTTATTCCTGAAAAAAATCGTTTCGTTAAATGTTTTTGTTTTCTTCGATTCTGGGAACTTTTAGTTCAACCACTTTAAAATTATATCAAAATCATTAAATTCCGTTAGTTACTTCCGGAGTTACAGATTTTTATAGGTAACTTTACAGCTACATTTTACGGAGATTTTAATTTGCCTATATCGCAAAGTGCAGGTTAGAGGACACTGAAATTCACATACACTCTGTAGGACCTTCAAGCATGGCATTATTTCCATAGATTAGAATAGATCACAAAGTTTCTACGGAAATTTTTCGTAGTATAAAAAGTAGAACACGAAATCTTAATATGCATGCCAAACATTTTGCAAGCTTGTCCTTGAATATAGGAAAAATATTGGTAAATAATTAATGAAGAAAAGCAAATAAGTTCTTTGCAAATAATATCTCTTGTATAACAAAACAACTAAATTTAAATGAAAAAAAAAGATAAAATAAAGTTTCCATTTAGATAAAATCAGTAAAGCGGTGAACCTAATATTAAATTTTCCTGATTTTAGTAACTCAGTTTTCGCTGCACACACTATAATTCTTTGTGGCTTTCAATAAAACTTAACTAAGCGGTCAAAGTTGAACACATGTAAGTATCATAATTTTCTTAATTCAACTAAAATGTTCCATTAATATTAATTATTTTTGTTGGGGAATACAATTATGTACTTACTTTCTGTGGTTATAACATCTCATATCAACATCAACCAATCACATACATATACATATTTACCGCACCATGTGTCAAATGTTTGATAAGTGCTATGTAATTCCCCATAAGTAAATTACTTCGGTCAATCTATGACAGCTGGTAATACTTTAAAATTATTTGTGAATTGTAATGGTGTGTATACACGGCAAATTCCTCAAGGCAAGGAACACCAGACGTCGAATGGTTGTACGCATTGAACACAAACTAAGTCTCTCCGAAAGGATTGTTCCTTTAGGGTAACAATGTCCAACACTCCCAACGAGTAAACTTTCCCCCAGGAGATATTTTAAAATTTTTGAAGGGTTGTACAGTATACGGTTCACGGTAGTATAACAGTACATGTGTTGCCAAATATTTTGGTAACAATTGCCGCAGATGTTTGCATGTATTGCGGTAATAGCCCAGGGCGACAAAATATCGCCCTCCATGGATGAGTACCTTACAATTAATTTAAAACAATTATTCGCCCTTTTCGAACTTTTGTTTGTGCAATCAATATCAACAAAAAAGTTATGGCAAAAGGTTAAAGTTTGGAGTTTCAAAATCGTGTTAATTTACTATCAAGATCTGTTCTTAATAGAAAAGCTTTAGTTATGGGAATTGGTCTAAGACCAATTCTTTGATACCCTAGATGAATTCCCGTATAAAATTTCGTATGGTCACCGATCTATGCACGTTTGATTTTTGAAGTGGTTTTTCGCATATCTTTATAGGATTTCGTATTCTGAAGAAGTTTTGGCATTGTTCAAGATTGAGGAAATCTCTCAGATTTTTTTTAAATTTTGTGCACTTGCTCCAAATAACTCACAAATCACGAATATCAAATTTATTTTCCCCGGAAACTTATAGTTTCCGAGATATTTAACTTTAAAAATCGCGAACTTTGCACTGCAATTCACAATACAATTTGACATTCTCGCAATTAATTAACTCTTCTTCTTCTTTTTAGTATTAAAAAGAGGCAGTGGTGGTAGGAATATACATACCTTCCGAACATTCGGGCTATCAGCATTTAGTTAGAATTGAATAGAAAAACATTTATTAAAGAAATACATACACACACACACAGGCACGCACCTGTATATACCTACCACCACTGCCTCTTTTTAATACTAAAAAGAAGAAGAAGAGTTAATTAATTGCGAGAATGTCAAATTGTATTGTGAATTGCAGTGCAATGTTCGCGATTTTTAAAGTTAAATATCTCGGAAACTATAAGTTTCCGGGGAAAATAAATTTGATATTCGTGATTTGTGAGTAATTTGGAGCAAGTGCACAAAATTTAAAAAAAACTCTGAGAGATTTCCTCAATCTTGGACTATGCTAATAAAATTGTATTGGACTGATCGTTTTCAAAGTATACGCAAAAAACATAAATAGTTATATGGAAATACCAAGAAGGGGTTGCCCGATTTATTCAATTTTTGAAATTTTATTTGTTATTACTATAAAATCATCATATACCAAATTTCAGTTCTTTATGTAGACGCGTTTTCAGGCAGTGTACAAATATATAGTGGAAAACGAAATTTTTTTGTGGCAACCCCACGAAGGAGTTGCCCGATTAGCCTCATTTTCGAACTTAATTTTCCTTTTTTTTTAAGCCTGTACACAAAATTTCAGCTTTGTAGGGGAACGCATTCTCGAGTTATTGTCCGCACGGACAGACGGACAGACGGACGGACGGATAGATGGACGGACGGTCATGCAAAAATCAAAATAACTCTTAATATTATGCGTGGGTGTCCAATCCATTTTGCTCTACCATCATTATATCTGTGCGTTATAAGCGGAATGACAAACTTAATATATCCTCTAGATTTCATCTAGGGTATAATAACAGACAATCGTCCAACACCTATAGAAGAACTCACAGTCAAGTAAATGTAATTTTTACCACAGGAGTATGAGTATGAGTTTATATATATCGCAAAAGGACGAAAGTGGATTGCAATAAAATTATTTGCGTGGTTTAAATGAATACCCATAAATATTTCGCGATATTATAGCCGTAGCGAAAACGGTAGTGGCAGCGGCGCATACATTTTGTTTTTGTAACAACCCAACTAGAAATGAAAGCGCTCAAAGACGAATGTAAGAACGGTTCTTTGCAAGCTCGTAGCACTTCCCCACCGTATCCTTATTCATATAACTTTAACGTGAATATATCCGCAAAAGGAAGCGCAGAGTTGCACATTCTTGGAAAGAGCTCTTGGAGCGTTTGTAGGGTAGCACTCTTGGACCGATTATAGGGAATACAGTTTTATTCTGAATTTAAATTTATATTGTAAAAAAAGTAGGGCAATTCCCTAAAATTTAGGGATAAAAATCCCACATTTTGGGGAATATTACCTAATCTTCTCGAAAAATACCTGAGCTTTGTGGCATATATTGTTGGAAATTTTTTACTGTGTATACTAATTACAACGGCATATCTTTGCTAAACGAAAAAGTAATATTGTTGTAAATATTATATTAATATGAAATTTGCATAACCACACACTTCACTTAACTACCACAATTTCAATTAACCACTTACAACTGACTACTAAAGAATGAAAAATCTTCTGCGCTTTCAGATAAAGGGTTTTCCAATAAGAGATGTTATTTTAATTAGCCCGCTATTTCGGTAGATGTCACCTTTGGTGTGTGATTTTTTGACATTTGACAAGTAGAAACTACGCCATTAATAAAACTGGAACGATACACGATTCAACAACGCATTGAAATTATTAAAATTCACTATAAAAATGGTAAAAATGTGGCAGGGACGGTTCGTAAAACGCCAACATTTTTGGGTCGTCGTGAAGCACCTTGTCGGACCGCAATGCAGAAATTGGTAGAAAAATTCGAGCTGTCAGAACAAGTTAGTGATGTGAAGAATAAAACCCGTGCACGTCGCTCAAGAACAGCCGAGAATATTGCTGCTGTAGCCGAAAGTGTTGAAGAAAACCCAGGTTTGTCCATTCCTCGTCGTTCTTTGGAATTAGGCATTCCACAAACGTCATTACACCGTATTTTGCATAAAGATTTGGGTCTTAAGGTTTATAAAGTTCATTTAACACAAGAACTCAAGCCGGCCGATCATCAACAACGTCGAGTCTTTGCTGATTGGGTCCTTGAAATGCATGAAAATGATCCGGAATTCCATCGAAAACTCATCTCGAGTGATGAGGCCCATTTCCACATCGATGGCTTCATCAACAAGCAAAATTGTCGCATCTGGGGCTCGGAAAACCCAAGAGTTATTGTTGAAAAGCCTCTCTATCCTCAATGTGTGACTGTTTGGTGCGGTTTATGTCCCGCGGGGTCATTGGACCTTACTTTTTCGAAAATGAGGCTGGAGCAACAGTTACGGTGAATGGATTGCGCTATCGACAGATGATTAATGACTTTTTATGGCCGGAATTGGATGGTATTGATCTGGACAACATT
This sequence comes from Dioctria rufipes, assembly GCA_963924295.1. Lineage (NCBI taxonomy): Eukaryota > Metazoa > Arthropoda > Insecta > Diptera > Asilidae > Dioctria > Dioctria rufipes. The sequence goes on along the minus strand of OZ002740.1, from coordinate 95,842,366 downwards.
TACTTTCAACAAGACGGCGCTACGTGCCATATAAGCAACGAAACTATTGATCTTTTACGGGGAAAAGTTTCCGGACCGTGTTATCTCTCGAAGAGGTGATCACAATTGGCCACCGAGATCTTGTGACTTAACACCTTGCGACTTTTTCCTTTGGAGCCGCGTGAAAGAGAAGGTCTACGCCAACAGCCCAGCGTCGATTCAAGACCTCAAAGATGGAATTCGTAGGCTATCGAGGACTAGGGCAGCCACTTTGCGATTTGGTTATGGAAAATTTCATGAAAAGGATATGGTCCTGTAGGCGTGGTCGTGGTGGTTATTTGGCTGATATTGTTTTCCATTATTAACGGCATACCTTCCTCTTTATGATGGAATAAAGATTCGATCATTTATCTCAAAAAATGGCATTTTTCTTTGAATATCAAAATAACACCTCTTATTGGAAAACCCTTTACAAATGAGTCACCTTTTCACAACAAATAACACATAACAAAATAATAAAAAATATTTGATTATTTAAAATGAATCTTACCATTCTGCGCTCAATAGCTATCATCTGAGTAATGTATGTGTATTTGAAGGTAGTGATGAAATTTGTTTTGAACCCGGGACAAAACTAATCATATATTTTTCTTCAAGATAATGAGATCTTCCATGACACTCAATGAGCAGTTGACTTCTTACATTATTTTGTGTTGAGATAATGAAAATATTTCAAAATTTTAAAGATCCTCAGGAAATTCGTCATAGAAGCAGACCATGAAGAACTAGAATGGAAACCGTTTTGAAAGAAAGCGCATCAACTGAGGCTTGGAGTGCACTGAAGGCTATCGTTCTTTTGTGCGAATGTACTAAAAGGAGCACATATTTCTACTCTTTGTTTCAGAAGGGATTAGAGGAGCTAGATGATACCAATGCACTTCACCCCACTTTAAACAGTCATAATTAAAAATTTTAGTATTTTTTTAATCAACACAATAAACTATTTGGTTCATGGTAAGATATGCAGTGAAACTTCATGGAAATGCCAATGAACTCTGAGTATGAAGACGCTCATGGAATGGTCATCGAAGCTCATCGAAAGGCTCATCAGAACTTATTAGAAAACTGCACCTGCATGCAAAGCATAGAAACGTACTCATTACTCGTATTTTCCAGATACAACATTACTAGTTTACATAAAATTCTCCCCGAGTGTAGAAGAGGGTTTTCAAAACCAATGAGCATTTTCTATTAGAGCCTTCGGACCATGCCGTGTTCACAGATGCAATTATTACTCAGCTGACGGTTTTTGTTTGGGAAATCGTAGTCATTCGGTTAACAACATTTTTTAAATAATTTTTGATTAGGTTGATTAGGATTGGAAAGTTAAGAAAGCAAGCTTAAGATTATCAGCAGGTCATTTTTCTGTATGAATAGAAGTTTATAGAGCGCAGGAGCTATTCAAATCAAACTTTTGTTCCATAAGAACACTGCAAATATTTTAGAATGTTAAGACTAAGTTGGGGCTCTCATATAGTAATGAGGGAGTCTGATTCATAGCGTGAGAGGTATTTCGCGAGGGTTTTGCTGAAGCCCAACGAACGTGCCTCTGTAAGTTTTTTTTTTTGTATTTGTGTATATATGCATTATGCATATACACACATATAGGAAATCAAATATGATGTTGTTTCAATTAAATTCATTTTCATCATCCCATTGGTCTTCAGATGATGACTAAAATAATGGAATTGCTCAAACTACAGCAACGAAATCAATGTTCTTTAGTGCTATAAAGAGGAAAAATATCCTTTTATAAATCACAGAATATAGAATACTTTATAAAAGTTGGCCAAATACAGTTTTTTACTTAATATAACTCAAAAAGTTTCACAAGTAATCCTTTTATTATCAGATGATATCCCAATTTGAAAGAGCAGATGACAATCGAACTATAATGTCTATACACCAGGACAAAATGCAGTGTAAAAGAAAGTGGTTTTCGTTTGGTCCTTAGTTCCAAAAATTCGAATTCGCCCTAAAAGTGTTGTCAAAGTGTTCGTTTGAACCAAAAATGACTTCACATTTGGCTGGAACTGAATATTTTCTCGAATTCAATTCAGATTCGCCTACACACGTAAAAGCTATTATCTTTTAAAATATCATATTCTTACAAGCATGGTAAATGAACTTAATGAACTTAAACTAAAATTAAATTTTATATCATCATCATCTAGTGTTGCACTTCAAAATTATCTATTAATTCTAACGTTTCTTCACAAACACAAATAAAGGAATCGGATCAACTCTAAAAGCATTGGTTTGCACGGGGTTGAATCAAGTTCCAACCTAAAGTTCAAACGAAAAGAACATAAGGCATATGTTGTTGAAGATATTAAAGTTCCAAACTAATACTACGCTGCCATCTATTGATTGTAACTTATGAATTATTAATTGTCAATTATGTGTATATAATTTCGTGAAGTTGTCACACTTTTTCTTTTTCTCATAACCTGTCAAGAGCACCTAAGTTGATCGGATCTATCGTTTTTAATCTTCACCATTCTTCTCCTCAGGGAACTGTTGCACTTCTGCTCCCATCGAATATTTTCAGTGCAGTACTGCTAGAAAAATGCAACATTGGTGTTACACTGAAATTCCATTGAATTCGACATAACATATCTGAATGTTCAAATGCGAAATTGTTAGTAATTTTTTAAAGAGCATATTTATTTATTATTGTAATAATGCTCCACATAATTAAGGTTAATGGTCTTATAACTATATGTAGGTAGATGTAAAAATAGTGTAAACAAAAATGTTCCAACAATACACTCTTGAACCTCATACCAACGCCTCGTTTTCTTCGCAATATCAAAGGTGAGCTATTCCAGGTTCTGCCAGTCTGAGCAAAATATTGCTTCTCAGTGACCGAGAAGTAAGCATCAGATACAGACAGACTAACACAACGCGACGATTGGGACAAATGAACTTTTTCATATAAATAAATATGTCTGCCAGAGGAGATAACACAATTGAGAAATAGCAAATCTTTAAACAGAAGATATGATTGAAGGGGATATCCAAGGATAGTCCTAGAAAATTTTGAAATATGGTCAAAACGCCTTAAGTTATAAATATATCGAGCAACGGAGTTATATGCAATATTTAATTTACGTAGGGAAACAGAATCAGATTTGGACCAAATCTCGCTGACATAAGTAAAAAGTGGTACTATTAGTGACTTAGCCAGCAGTGGAAAGTGGAGTATAGGAGGCCGAGACTGAGAGCTTACGCAGACATCCATACACACTAGAAATCTGATTGGACCAAGAAAGTATGTTGTTAATAATGATTCCTACATTCACTACTTTTTCACGATAAGGTAAGATGACACTATTGAGTACAACACAAGACTGTGACGACGTATCTAGTCTGTACATACAGATTAAAATTACATTTGACTTGATTAGATTCAAACGAAGCTTATTTGGAATACACCACTTATGTATAGAGCAAAGGTCATTATTAAGGCAATCGACAGCATCTTCAATTAAGCCAACTGGCCTTGATATATAAATTTGTAAGTCATCAGCATATAAGTGATATTGAACATTAAGAATTACATTCGGCAGATCTTTTATGAATAGAGAAAATAATAGTGGACGTAGTATTGAGCCTGGAGGTACGCCACTAGTGTTTGGTAAAAAGGAATTTCTAGTATATGTGACTTACTTATACCGATCTAAAAGATAAGACTGTATGAGATTGGATGCCGAGTTTGAAAAACTAAAATTAGTTACAAGTTTGTTGATAAGTAGAGAATGATTTATGGAATCAAATACTTTTAAAAAGTCCAAGAAAACGAAAATGATTATCATGTCACTATCTAATGCCAAACGTAAGTCATCAGTGGCTATCAGTAGAGCAGTTGTACAGCTATGCTTGCACCGAAAACCAGAGTGAAAGTTATTCAAGTAGCTATGACGTTCACAATAGTTCACAATTTGCAAACAAAGGAGTTATTCAAGAGCCTTGGACAGGAACCGCAGTATCGCATAGGTCGGAATATGACCTATTACTTAATAATAACTTTTAATAGGGTTATTTATTCCTGCTTCCGAAAATAATTGAGATTCAAGAGTTCTCACAATTCTATTATACGTCCACATTCTACAGCAACAATTCGAATGTCATATTAACTTGCGCAGGATTCTATGAAATGACAATTGTCCAAATTTTAATTTATTCACTTATTCATTTGCTTAATCGAGTGCTATTTTATTTTCGTCGACGTAATGTAATTATTTTGAATCCGCTGTGAGAAATGCCTCCAGCTAAAGGCATACCACAGAGGAACCGTTTAGCCTTAGGGTACATAAGGTCCCTGATAATTATTTTTAAGAGATTATTCCAGTCTACTTCAAATGAAAAATAGAAGAAAATTGAGTGAGGTCCTGTTTGGTGGTAATTAGGCATAAAATGCATTAAGCAAAAGGCACGTGGCTTTTGAGCCATACACAACGACACTTTTGACGATAGTGGAAAGTGCAGAAATATTATGCCGAATTTAAGCATAAGACAACTGCTGCAAATGCCATGCCTGATGTCTCCCCCATTTATGCGGTGAAGAATACTGACGATAGTCTCGTGCAGTCAACCCCAATGTAGCTTAATGATTATGAATGGTAATTAAGATGAGTATGTGCTTTAAGAAACGTTTAACTCCCACTCCCACTACGACCTCTTCAACATGAGGGTAATATGTTTCAGATTCTGGCATTCGCCCTCGTGTTAGGCATATGAATCAGAGGAATATGATATCCACAAAAGAATTTTTAAGGAAGACTGCCATAACTTTGGATTAGAGAGGAATAAAGGAATGATGACCGCCTCGACATCAAGTTATCCATATTTAAGCGGAGTACATTTCCAGACGAGACTGTAATAGGCTTCGCCTAGATCAACGAGCATTCGCTTTTGTTTATTTGTGCTTTTCCTCTTCTGTAAATTACTTTTCACTCACTTCAAATGATGAATTTCAGCTCGGTAAGGGAATCCTCTTTGTATTCCCGGGCACATTATGTATTAGGTACGAGAGGATGCAATTATCAAACTGCTCCTGCATGCAATTTCGCTGAGTGAGCGAGCGATTAAAGCCGCGAAAGTAAAACTCTATAAAGCCCCCTTTTTGAGAAAGTTGAATATAACCCACAAATTACAACGTTGTTCACAGGAGTTTCGTGTGTGTAGTGTGTAATTAGAATTGTGGCGAAAATGGGATTATGTTGGATTTTGTTAAGGTTTTACGTATTTTTTCCTTATAACTACGGTAACCAGTATTTATTCGAGAGAGAGAGAGAGAGTGAACAGTTCCCTTAAACTTACAATTTATATTATAAAAATTATGATGTAAAACTAATAATTAATAGTTTTTTTTGTTTTGGTTTGTTTGGTTTTTTTTTTTTTTGTATAAGGTAGCACCGATGTATATATATGTCTTTGCTTTATGAGAATGAAAAACGAAAAATTAAGAGCTGGCGAGATTCAGAGTCGGTCAATTTAGAAGTGAAACTGATCATCAAGTACCATAAGTAGTAATATGCTTAATTCTGTTTTTTCTGTTCATTACACAATAGATTTTTAATTTGCGTAAGTTGTATAAAAACGCATCTCAACGGTTTCGGACTTACAGGGTAATTAAGAAAATATGATAGTTTTTGATAAACTACCCTGTATCAGGCCCGTACTCACGGCTGAGGTTTTGGTGGTTGAAACCCTTCCTATGGATCAAAAGTACAAAATTCTTTATGCAAGAAAAATTCAATAGCAGTGAATTTGTGCAAATTGAATCACAGCGAGATTCACGGCCACATATTACTTCTGAACTAATGACACAGCAACTTTCGCAAATTATTTTCATGTAAATGTACTTTAATTTAGTTAACCTAGAGACTTATCGACGGACAATATAAACAATGCTGAATCATCTGTGTAACCTTCATGTCCCATTGTACGTGCGGTATTTTATAATAAAACCTTCGGAAAATACTTGCATGTACTTATATTTTCCCCTGCCTTTGATATAAAATACTTGTTGATACCAATTTCGAAGTGTTAAAAAAGGGATCGATTTTACGTAAAAGTTGGTTGGAAGGCAACGATGTAAGCTGAAATTATGTTATAATTACAAAAAAAAAAAAAAAAAAAAAATTTATGAAGAAGAAGAAGAAGGAAGAACAAAAAAGTAAAAGTGTTTGATCGATGAGGAGGGTGGAAGAGCATGAGTCCGAAGCAACTTACGTTGATTTACACTCCACGCTCATTGATGCTCTGGAAATTATTTTGACATGAAAAGATGCAACCACGTCAACTGCTGATTTTCAACTCTTTTCAACCATCAAAACAGTGAATTTTTAAATATCGGTTCTGGCTCTTCATTTAGTACACGCTTTGGTTTAATCGTTGACTTTAGGTTTGCAAATGAAAAATCAAGTGTCGACAGAAGCTATCGAACAGGTAGATGCTACGAACGACGAACTTGAGTATAAGGGAAAGAAACCGACAGGGGTTTTCAGGATGATTTTTAAAAAGATTAAAACTACACGGAAAAAAGAGAGTTGTAAACGACGACGGTAATCGCTAACACTTCTCTGGTTAAATATGAACTAACCATGATTTGATTTGTTATGTGTTCATCTATAGTGTAAGCCAATCGAACACTGATATGTTAAAAAAAAACATATCCCTTGTTAGTAACACAACTCACGAACAATAAAAATTTATATAAGATACAATTTCATGGTCATAATTGCAAAAGTGATGTGTATATAATATTTTCTATGTAAATGGTACATTAAATAAGAAATATAAATGTGTATTAGATACACTTAAATTGTCATATTTAAAAAAGTGATTTATAATTATTTTGTTAATATAACATTTGTTAAGTACAATGATGTAGAAATAAAAATTTATATATGATATACCTTCATTGTCACATTTACGAAAACGATGTATATTATATTATTTAATTTATAACATTCAATGGCAAAAAATTTGCCTTTAATCGCTGTTATTTGCTATTTTCGGGTCTTATGAGCTTCGATGTGAATAAAATTTTGCACTCAGTACCATTACTCGATTCGGTTACGGGAAATGCTGAAATAAAATTTATCAAAATGCTACAGTACAATAGACAACACATATTTTCATCTTAAAAAAAAATGTATTCTTTAATTGAACAAATGTATAATAAAACATTAATATTAATTTTGTACTGACTATGTAATACGGGACATGAGTTTCATAGAAAGATAATCATAAATTCTTAATCCTTCTTACTAAATATACACAACTTTAAAGTTAATTTTTTTAATTAAATTGAAATTAAATTTAAAGTTAATTAGTTAATTCTTCCAGTTCGCACATTTTTAGAAGTTCATCGACGAAATTGTCTCCTATAATTGTTCCATTTTGGTACTACTTATTTTTGCACGACAACTACTTTTACTTTATATCTATTATTTTGCACGGCTTTTTTATATTACTTTTTTATATTTGTAATATTATTTTTGTTATAGGACTTACTTTGCACTACAAAATTATTTTAAATGATGACGACGGTTTATTTCACAGACTGCACTTCTAATTGCCTGACACTAAACTGAACCACAGAAACTTTTAACCAAATAAACAAAATAACAACAACAAACTGTGTCAATAATAAAAACATCACTATTATCACTACTACTGTTCTATTAGTGCGAAGTATAATCAACTTGTAAATACAACAATTGTTAGCATTTTCAACAAATGTTCACGAAAAACGTACACACACAAGCAAATATAGTAAAAATGAAACAATTTGGAAGTGGCATTTACAACATGTTTTAAAGTGACAATTTTCAATGCTTTTTAAGTTAAATTACATTTTCTATAAATTTCAAAGAAAAAAATGGAGGCTTCTTTACATCAGGTTACATCAGGTAGATGTACAGAGAATACAAGGTATTCTCAATAAATTTTGACACAAGTGCTGTGACGTAATTTCGTCCACTAATACAGATAATAGCTTGCATTCTCGAGGCATTGTTGATTTTATATTGGAGCGAGGCATTCCTAGCTTACCCTTTGGTTACATTATCAAGTCGAGGCATCGTCGATTTTATTATTCGAGCGAGATATTGCTGGCTGACTCATTCAAATAGATAACATTGGAAAGTTTTGCTTGTTTGCTTCTGCGAAATTAAGATAACAAAACGAATACGAAAAAGCTAGCTTCGTTTTCATCTCATTTTTAGCTGAACTTCTTGAGTAACGTCTCTGGTTGACGAAATTGAAGATGAAGACTAAGATACTGACAAGGACTTCAGCGTGTGATTAGCATCATAACCGGCCACAGTTCACTTCATGTTCATCTAACAAGCATGAAAGTTGTTGACAGCCCTAAGTGTCTGTCCTGTCTTGATGGAGAGCCCAAGCCAACCGAACACTTTTTGTGTGCGTGTACGGCCTTCGCCCGGTGCAAAGTGGATACTCTAGGGTCTGCCCTTTTACCTGTGGATGGGCTGATAGGGTCTCCTGCCCCCTGCCTTTAAAATAATAAAAAAAAAAAAGATACTGACAAGGCCTTAGCGTACTTTAAAATGTGAAGTCATATGAATTCAGTTATACATATATATTTGTCTCTCTAAAAATGATACTATTTTTCAAAATTCCTTTAAGTGGGCTTTTTCATTGCTAAATTGATATATAGTATTTCATTTTTAACATAATCTCTACTGGAATCATTATTATTATTCTATTAAATGAGACAATGACGTTATATTGTGCAGAGTAATAAAATAAAATTTGCAAATTCAAGTTAAATGCTATTATTATTTCCGTCATATTGAGTATAATTTACCAAAACTGTGCAATGTACAAATTGGTTGTAAGAAATATGTTATAACAAATAATTTAGTGTTGTGATAACATTTCATTATTTTTAATACATTTGTTATATACATGTGGGATGGAATCGTGGGGTATTTAACAAATTATAAATGGATTGAATTAACTTTATTCTCTTTTTTACAATTATAGTCCTCAACTTCCGTCTTATAATTTTAATTGGCCTGATGTTCGACGATTCCATCCGAAGAATAATGCAGCCCGTTCTACCTCTTGCGGCGGTTCCCTTCTTCTCTTCCAAAAAAATGTCTTGTCATCATCTCGTCTGTCATACTCTTCCTCTTCCTTTTGCTCTGCAGCTTTTGGGGTACGTTCCGCACAATTGCGGCGCGTTCGATCGCTGCTAACTTCAGTCTAAGGATATTTGGATCATACAACCCGGCCATACTAAATGTTGAGCCACCTGGATGAATGCAAGGAATTATATTACATACTAATCACATTACTTATTGGCTAGCATTATCGGCGTTCGACGTTATCCTTAGGTCATTGTGAAATAGCCTTCGTCTTGATGCATCTCCTATTATTGGTGGATCTTCGACGGCACCTTAAACACTTACTTACTGCCTTTCAGCCTACGTTCGACTCTTCCCAAAATCATCGCAATCAAAAAGGCGTGTTTGAAATTTACCTTTAATCGCCGTTAGCTTGTTCTAATTTACATCATTAAGCTTTTATCGTTAAACCTCTCTTTTATTCGTCGTTGGCTCGCTTAATTCGTTATTTTATTACACGCGTGCATGCAAGATTTTGGTGTGACGGGTGTGTGTGTGTGTATGTGTGTGTGGTTTTGTGTCTAGGGCAAACTATGTGCTCTCGACGTAGTATCAGCATCCTGACTTATATCTTCATTACCGTCGGAATCTTCGTCCGATTCAAAGTGTATAAAGGGCTTCATAGCATCAACTGCGGTTGATGTAAGGTTAGGGCCCTCGTGATTCCCTACTTTCTTAAGATCATAGTGATCATTCTCTTTTGTTTTCATGACTCGATAGGGGCCGAGGTATTTGGGGCTAATTTTCTGGCAAGGGCCGAATTGTGTCCGCTTGATGGCAATCAAATCACCCACGTGGTACCGTGTAGGAGCTTTTCTACCTTTATTGTAGCTTCGCTTATTTTCCTCCTGAACATCTGCAATATTTTTAGCTGCTTTCTGTCTCATTGCATTCCGCTCACTTTGATATTCTTGCAGCAGCTCTTCTTGAATCATCTCTAGTAGAGTAACATCCTCCGGTGACTTCATCTTGGTTCCAAACATAAGTTCAAACGGCGTGACTCCAATGCTTCTTTGGAAACTCGCCTTGATCCACCGTTGAACTCTACCCGTGTATTTGTACAAGTTCTCTACTGATTCTACAGAAAGTTTAGTTAGAATTGAAATAATAACACTGTGTATTCTTTCCAGTTGGCCATTACCTCGTGGGATTCCTGTGGTGATAATGACGTGCTCAATTCTTTCCCTGTCGCAGCATTCTTGAAATGCGGATGATGTGAAACTAGGTCCTTTATCTGTTACAATACGGCGGGGATTTCCAAATGTTGCTTGCTGCAGTTCCACCTTCTTTAGGGTTTCGGAAGTAGTCGTAGTTTTCAAGGGATAAATCCACACTAATTTTGTAAAGGCGTCTATGATCGTCAGTAAATACCGATAACCTTTCTTGGTCGGTGTCATTGGTCCCAAGTGATCCATATGAAATGCTTCAAGAGGTGGCGATTCCTTGCGAATCGGGTGAAGAAAACCCTCCTTCTTTGTTTGTTTGGATGCAAGAATGCACGGAATACTGCTGCTGATACAGCTTTCTATTTTATTTCTCAATTTTGGTATATAATAATCCTGATAAGGCATGCTCTCCATCTTTCTAGTTGAAAAATGACCTTTCTCGTGGACTTTTCTTATAACTTCTCTTTGCAGACTTTTGGGAACCACTAACTTCTTGACTCCATCTAGATATTTGAACAAGATACCTCCTTCCATAGCATAGTCTTAAAATTCTCCCAACTTTAAGACTTCGGATAATTCCTTTAAACTTTCTTCTTTGATTTGAGCCGCCTTGATTTCCACTAAATTTTATACCGATTAGGTACACTCGAAATTTTTTAAGGGCATGAATAATTGCCAACACTTCTAACTCGTAGGCGCTGTACTTTTCCTCGATCAGAGACGTCTTCTTACTAAGAAAATAAATAGGGTGGTACCTTTCGTCGTCATTGTCTAGCTGCAATAGTATAGCTCCGTATCCTTGCTTGCTGGCATCGGTGTGAACTTCGGTCCTAGCCTCTGGATCATAAATTCTTAAAACTGGTTGCGCACAAAGCATCTCCTTTATTTTCTTGAAAGCTACTGCTTGTTTCACTCCTAAAGAAAAAGCAGGAATGTTTCTTAAGAGATCGCTTAGCGGTTTAACTATTACTGCATAGCCCTGAATAAATTTTCTAAAGTAGCCTGTTAGTCCGAGAAAAGATTGAAGCTTCTTTAAAGTGGTAGGCTCAGGAAACCTCTTGACTTCCTGACACTTATCCTCGCATGGCGAAATTCTCCCATTTTCTATTACATAGCCCAAGTAGTTAATTCGATTTTTGAGGAATTGGCATTTCGACCATTTGATATCCAAACCATGATTCGGTGAAACTTGCAGTACTTCCCGCAAATTTTCCAAGGCTTCTTCCACATCACCAGCTAAGACAATTATGTCGTCGATATAGGTCATGACTTTGTTTTGTCGTATTAAGTCCACGAATATTCTATTAATATAGCGCTGAAATTCGGTAGGGGATATGCACAGACCAAATGGAGCTCTCGTAAACTCGAATTGTCCTGACGCCGTAACGAAGGCTGTATATTTCCGACAAGTGGGATCCAACCAGACATGGAAAAACCCGTTTTTCAAATCAAGTGTAGAGAATAGCTTTATTTTTGAAAGTTTGTCAATTTGGTCCTCAATCAAAGGAAGTGGTTGATGATCCCTTACTATCACTTTATTGAGACGTCTATAGTCCACGCACAGTCTCTTCGAGCCATCGTTCTTCGAAACAAGGACAACTGGGCTGGCAAACTCGGATGTACTCGGCGTAATTTTTTTTTCTTGTAACCATTCCTTTACCTGCTTGTCTACTAGTTCTTTCTCTGCTATTGCCTCCTTGGAGGTTGATATATCGGACTTTCATCTTTAAGTACGATTTTCATGAAAAAGTTAGGCATGTGAACCTCCCCCATGTTTGGTCTATAGTTTTGAATCAATTCGTTCACAGTCTTTCGATGCTCTTGATTGGCTATATGGTCTCCATAGGACTCTTCTTCTACGCACGTCTCCACATTTAAACACTTTAGAAATCCAATGTCTACGAGTGGCTTCATGGAAATAGCGGTAGGATTCACTTTTAATTAAACCTATTAACCAAAGTTTTACCAATGACGCAAGATTTAGGTAAAATATTTTGTGGTGATACATGAAGCATTTCTATAAACCTGTTCCCATCTACTTCAATTAGTCCAGTAAAAGATCCTAATGATGAGATCTTTGCCGAACCTACACCTTGAAAAGTGATCGGGTTGCCTCATTTAGGGTGGCCTAACAGACCATGGCAATCTTCTCTGACAAAACTCACGTCGCTTCCGGTATCGATCATGGACTCTATTGAAACTCCATTAATTAACAATAGTTTGCTTATATCATCTAGAGTTTGAGAAACTTCCCCTACTAACGCAATATCCCTGCTTGTACTCAGACTTGGGTCCTTTGACTTAGAATCTGGGCAGTCCTTGCTTATGTGTCGATAGTTATTACAAGAAAATCATTTGGTTCCCATCAGCTTCCTAGTACAGTTTCTTGACGAGTGACCCAACAACCCACAGTTAAAACATCTTGTGCCAGAGTTTCGATTTGGTTTTCTTTCCATCGTTTTCTTGTGCTGCACATTTTGTCCGTTCTTCACTTTCTTTTCGAGTTCTTCGTAAATGTCTAACTTTTTCTTAAGCCCTACCAAATCTTCTGCTCCATATAAAATGACTTTATTCATTTGATGGTCTTCAATACCCTCGATCACGTATTGCATGATTGCATCCTCTTCCAATCGAGCTTGAAGGCCCAATTCTTTAATGGCTGAATAATATTGCTGATACGTCTCATTACTTCGTTTTTTCCGTTTACTCAGTTTGGCGTGTAATATAGCACTATTTTCTTTCTTTCCGAATTCCTTTCGAAAACTGTCTTTAAGTTCTTCCCAAGAATGTGGACTATAACCTCGCACTGCCAGCTTCGCAGTATCCTCTAATAACCGTCTAGCAAATACAAATTTCTGTAGTGCTGTCTAACTAAAAATTCTGCCGCATTCTCAAATTCTAATATCCAGGTATCAATACCGTAATTATCATCACCTGAAAACGTACTCATACAGTCTTCAATATCTCGACACGTCAGATTAACAGAATCTCTTTCACGCCTTGGAAGATTCAGTTCATGTGCCTGCTTTCTCAAGGTAATTAATTCACTTTGCATGTCAGCCTTCTTAGCACCATTATCTTGACACGTCACATTCACGGTGTCCCTACCATGCATTGACAGATTCAGTTCTTGTACCTGCTTTCTCAAGGCAGCCAATTCCCTTCGTATATCAGCTTCTTTGGCACCAAGCTCTGATCCCGTTGGCACATCTTTCGTGATTGTACTCGCAACCCCTGACAAGTTGTTGCCCCTAAGTAGCTCGACACTTTGTTTTAACTCGGCTATTTCGCTTTCTCGTTGTTTTAAAGCCCTTCGCAATTCACTGACCATTACGGTATACCCTTCGTCGCCCCCTGAGTCAGAACTATCTACATGAAGCGTACTTTGTCTTTGCAACTTGGCCTTTTTAAACTTTTTGCCCATGTTATTTGGTTAATAATCACTCTGTATTAATAATTTTTAGTTCAATTTTCGAAATATTTATAGTAGTATGGTTCTACTTGCAGCTATAATGAAATTTATTTATTTACCTTGCAGTTCTTTACCACATGAACACGTCTTTAATCCAATTTATTTTTATTTTTACCTCTTCTAGCGCCTTTTATTTCCTGGGTTTTTTTCTTTTTCCCTTCGAATTTTTCTTGTGAATTCGGATCTTTTTTATTTACACGACACACACAGCCCGTACTAAAAACAAAATTAATATGGAATCGGCTACCTGCGTGCTAGTTATAACTTCCCTTGTAATCCTTGTTATCTGCAGATGTTTTGTTTTGTTTTTCGTTGGTTTTAATTGCTCAGTCTTTACCTTTAAGAGCCGATGTATAACTACCGCAGATCACGCGTATTTTTACTTGTATACTGCGCTGGTAAAAGTGATCAATCTTATTAAAGATGCTTACTTCGGGTGGCTGCGAATTCTTAATGATCCCGGTTGAGCCCCCATGTGGGATGGAATCGTGGTGTATTTAACAAATTATAAATGGATTGAATTAACTTTATTCTCTTCTTTACAATTATAGTCCTCAACTTCCGTCTTATAATTTTAATTGGCCTGATGTTCGACGATTCCATCCGAAGAATAATGCAGCCCGTTCTACCTCTTGCGGCGGTTCCCTTCTTTTCATCCAAAAAAATGTCTTGTCATCACCTCGTCTGTCATGCTCTTCCTCTTCCTTTTGCTCTGCAGCTTTTGGGGTACGTTCCGCACAATTACGGTGCGTTCGATCGCTGCTAACTTCAGTCTAGGGATATTTGGATCCTACATACATTTAAAATACGAGTATATTGCAAAAATATTGAATATGTGAAAAGCAATGTAGGAGCTACAATTTCGATTATTTTGAATACACCTAATATGTTTATCTAGCAAATGTCCGGAAATATTTGGAAAATGTACTATTCAGAATTCACTTTTTTCCGTGTATTTGTCAAGCCAAGGCTTGAATCTCATCAAACCAAACGGTGCAATGCAATGACTAACACAATTGAAGAAAATTATCGTGACGTGTGTTAATCTAAATGGTCCAAACACATCACTTTAAAAACTCTCTCTCCATTCGGGACTGCAAGCAAACTTTTATTTTTTTATTTTTATAGAACTGTTTTATATTTCAATATTAACACTTTTTAAATTAGGCACCTTTTTAAAATTAACATTTAGATTCCTGTTTTACGCCTTCAACTTTTAATACAAAATCTAGACTGGCATATCAAAACTATTTTCAAGAACAATATGAAAACCTACTCTGAGAACTATTCTGAATGTGTAACACAGTCCTAACGAAAGAATTTTATCGAAATAAATTATGATATGGAGTAGTGCCAGAAGAAACGGACGGATTGAAGCAAAAGAATTACAGCGTAAAATCTAAGCCGCCACAGATCTTCAAACCACACCTTGATCTGTTCAGGGACCATTTTTTGAAACATCGCAGTATTTTGTCAAACTTCTAGTCTCTCTTTTCGAAGCAAATGGACGATTCTTTGAATCTTACACTTTTCCACGGAAATTCGTTTGTAGTCGGGATCAAAGGGGTCAAGATCGGAAGGCGGCCGAATAGCAAATAAAACAATTAACAATTCTGTACCCTTGCCGTAGATTTGTATGCAAAAAAACACGAGCAATGTCTTCTAAAATGGCTAAGGTTTCCACATTTTCTTGCATGCAGATACTATGCATTGGTAAGTGTTTCTTAATGCAGTGTGTTATTAGTGGACTGTATCACATTTTCCTCCAAACGTATCTTCTGAGTCCAATGTTTGGTGTGACTAGTTGACACAGTCCGTATTCTGGTTGTAAGGGCCATGCTTCAATTGAGGTTTCTTGTGCTATTTTTTGTTTTTTTAACACCGTGTTTTGCATACTGCAGGATTTACAAGAATACTATTTCAATCAATAGTAACAAGATTGTACATATTGAGTGAAAAAAGATATTTTACATGGAAAAATCTGTGAAAAAGAAATTTCTTTACAAAAAGAGGGTGTTTCGTATCGGCAGGAACCGTATAGTCATCAGTATCGCTTGGTTCCTGCCTGCCATATTTGCAAAAGTAACAATCAAGCTGACCTTATTTTTGCACTTTAAATAACTTTTAAGTGTGAATTATATACGAGCCGAAATATTAAGTATTTACTTGGACACCTAGCAAGACTAGCCTTATGTGAGTTTGCTGCCAAATCCACAGCTCGAGAATTTAGTAAAAAAAAAAACACTTTCTTCATGGATAAAATCTTTATGAAGAAAATTCTTTAAAAAACGACGCCGCTTGGTTTCTGTAGAACCGTATACTCGTCAGTATGGCTTGGTTCTTGTCTGCCGTATATGCCAAAGTAATAGACAAGCTGATTTCGTATATGCACTTAAAATAGCACTCTCTATGAAATACAGTGCCGCATAGGGCTAATCTTGCTACGCATGCAAGTAAATATGTAGTATTTCAACTCATATCATTCACACTTAAAAATTATTTTAAGTTTATATATAATATCAGTTTTCAGTTGGTTTGGTGTATAAGGTCGGCAGCACCCTAGCCACACTGATGAGTGTATGGTTCCTGCCGCTACGAAACGACCTCTTTTTCGTAATAATTTTCATTTTCAAAGATTTTTGTGATGTAAAAAGAGTTTTTTTCAATCAATTCTCGAGCTGTGGATTTAGCAGCAAACTCGGTCAAAATCATATTGACCAAGCTCGCGGTGAATTTATTTCATAGCAAAACTCTTCACGAAGTGTAAATTTAAAATGCCCTCGGTCTTTCTTTTTTACTGCCTTATTTAACTCCCTGCCTCATTTTCATCGTTAAGTTAATTCATTTGACTAATTTTCCTGTTAATTTTGTCGTTCTAAATACTAATTTGGATTTCTATGAAGGAAAAAGAGGGTTATAAAGTAAATATATTTAAATATTGACTTTTAGTAACATTATTCTAAAATTCCTTTATCCTAGTCACTTTAAGAAGATGAATAAATATATATGTATTTTCGCCGCACGTGTCGCTATGTGTTAATTTTAAATGAAAAGTTTGGCTGTGTCAAATATTTGGCTTTGTAAGTGCGGTATTCTTGTGGTTTAAGTGAACAAAATTTGAGATGTGCGAGGGAGAAAAGATGATTGAACTGTTACAAGAATTAGCAAAAGATGGTGATATTTTTCAATTAGTCAAATGAACAACTTAACGATGAAAATGAAGCATACTTTTTAAAATTACATATACACAGTCATTAAGCAGGGCGAGGTCTACTCATGCGTCGCACATGGGTATATCGCAGCAGGACCAAGCCACAGTCAGTGATCAAGGAGGGTGATTTTGTTAGATATTAGAAATTTATGCGCGATGTGCTAGCCCTGTGCGCATTCGGAAGACGTTTGAAATGTCTCTTGGGAGTGGGCAGTATTATGACTCTTTATTCTTTTCCAAGGTAAATAGAATACAAGATATTCCCTTTAAAATTTTTATACTGGACAGAGAGAGGAGAGAAAATATTGTGTTCTCTGTACCCTCCTTTCCTACACGTTCGGACACAAATGGCGGAACGTGGTTCGTAATGAGAATACCTTGTATCTCAGTACCGTGATTCTTTTTTGCCTTGTTTTTGGTGTCGGATGTTAAATACGAGTACTTTTGTACGAATTATTTGTAGTTTTTCTGACAGCTGAATTAAAATTGTGATAGGTTTTTCACTAATTTTAATTAGGTGTACAATTTGTCGTATAAGAATAGGTATAGTAGTTTTGGTATACAGCCTTTGAGCTACTCTGTCGATGAGAGAAAAACTAATTGGAAGGAAACCAATATAACTGTTGTTATCACAAAAGCTTAATATGGATGAAACCAAAAAATGTATATCAAATTTTATAGGTTTCCCTCTTATAAATTGCTTCATTGAAAGGTATCATCACCTCACCTAAATTGAGATTAGTTTATACTAGCGAAAAAGCAAGATATTTTTCGTTTAAATAATTGAACAGAATACTACCTCTGAGAATTTGCCAACTTTGTCTATTATATACTCTTTGCAATTAGAATATTGTGTGAGTACTCCCTCCTCATCCTCCCAGTTTATTTGGCTTTTAAAGCCGCCTTGATAGCTTACTTACCAAACGAATAACAAAAAAATCATTGTATTTCCGCAGTTATTTCGAAAGTTACCTATGTGACCTTTAGCATTGCTCTGTGGAGAATAATTATTTGAAAAATCGACTTTACTATGGAAAAAAGTGTACTGAAAAAATACCGAAATAATTCTTATCGACATGTGCACATGTCACTCGCAAATCATTTTTCCTCCACGTGAAATCTTTTTCTCGACTTTTTGTTTTTCCCTGATGATTGACGGAATAACTACGAAAGGGGAATAGTTATAATCATATTTTGCTATCAGCTTGCGGTACAAACAAGTCGAATTCTTTAACTAACTGCATGTGTATATACCAAACAAATTATTTACGGTAACATAGTTTCCTCTATATAGGGCTTCATCTATAATATTACCTTTACCACCAGAGGGAATATTGTTAACTTGTCGGGAATAGCACGTAATCATCATCTTCTGTCTCCAGAAAATTTGAAATCTTATTAATGTCCGCAACGTACTTAGTGGAAGGTACATTTTGACAATGGAATTATCGAAAGAATTGACAACGAGTCGCTGGTTTCAATCCGCCTTATATATTTTTGTAACTAATTTAGACAGAACAATTAAAAATTTATATATTCAAAAACCGTAAAATGCAACAAAATAAACTGAAGTTCTTTATGACATGTAACTGCGCACTAAAATTTGCTGTATTTTTTAAATTTGGAATACGCAGTATATTGTACAGTGGACATACTATATCTGATTTCAAATGGTTCTCTTTAATTATCTCTGGATCTCTCTGTACGATATCTGCATTGCGAGTGCTAGTCTAAATCCTGCCCTGCGATGAACTATCAAGTCAAACTGTGTTATCATATCAATTCTTTCTTTTGAATTCTTACCTTAATTATTAATTATATTTTCTCCTGACCCACTCGTAAACTCTTATTAGCTGAAATTCCTCCTGCCTGAATTGCCCAAAGTGCATATGGCGAATTCAACATACTAGTAGAACTGTTACCTTCTTTCGACAGGTGGCATACACTTGCAAATGCAAATGCTATCCCAAGTAAAATTGGAGGTTGAATTTCCTATCATCGAGGGCCGATCGGCCTATTTTCGTTAAAATTACGTAAACTAGACTTAGGAATTTAACCTCCAAGGTCACTCTCTTTTAAGGTAAATTAGGAAGGCAATTTTACTTAATAATTCTTTAAATTAGGCCTTCAAAGTAACCTTGACTTTGTAGTTACTTATTAAGGAAAATAATGTAGTCATTTCTTTTTAATTTACTTCATAGGAATGAAAAAAATAGGGAAAACATAAGGAAAATTTCCTAAATCTGAAGCAGATTTCCTTACTTTTCATTTAAATTTTACTTAACTTTAAGGTCAAATTTAACCTACCCGAAGTGGCAGACCCTGGCAGGACACGATCGATGGCATGCGGACTACGAGACCGCAAGTATATTTAACAGTTTTCCAAAGATAAAATAATTGTTTCATTTTCTAAGTTTTTATTACTAAAGAACGATATCGTAACTTTTTATACAAATAAGTCAAACTTAAATATTTATCATTATAATACTCTTTATTAATTGTTAATAAAAGCATTTCTTTTTTTGATATGGTTGTTTTAGAACAAAATTGACGTTTTCTAGAGTTGGCGACCGACTGACGTGTACGTCTACGGCATTTCCGGGAATACATAGCAGCTCATAGAGCTAGATTAGTTTACAACAAAAATAACAGGGAAATAATATTCGTGCAGACTCATAGACCGCGCACCACTTCCGGAAGGTTAAGAAAATGTATGGGCTTTGCAGTTGGATTTATTCCCAAGATCAAGGCAATATAACGTATTTATTCCCTAAATAATTCCCTATTCGATTTTATTCGTCCTCAAAGTCCGAATTACCAAAAGAGTTAATCAAGGTAAATAAATTTAGCGAAATGAGTAAGAGTTGAGATTACGTAATATTCAACCAAAAATTAAAGTTCATTTACTTTTGTTTCGCTTTAGTATTACTGGAATTAATTAACCGTTCCTCCCATTGAATCACTTCAACAAGATTACAAATGTTTCTCCTTTTTACGATACATTTATTTATATCGGAGTCAGTCAGGCTCTGGAATACCATTTGCATTTTCTGAAAGATGCTATACTTGATTTGAGCTAATACACTTGATTATTTGCTTCCTAACCATGCATAATATACGCATATTCAACTGCGTTTTCATTCACCCGTTCTTTAACAAATCTTGTATCCAAATGGTGATGCTATTGATATGCTTTACTATTTTTAAGATGAAAATAAAATATAGGAGTTAGCAATATCGAGATTTCCTTACCATCTCTCTGTTTGACAATCAATTCAATTCTTTCAACTGTCAAATCTCTTTTACCTATTTAAAGCGAAATTCCATAATATAAGGCGAAATACTATATTTTAAGTCGAAATTCTTTTATAGGGAAATATTATCATTGCCTTTGAACACAAAATTACCTAAACGGGAATTTTAGGTTATTTCGCCTTAACATCCAGGAAAGTCGCGGTATAAAAAAAATCTTAAATCAAAATTACTTTTAGGTCGAGAGATGTAAGATGCGCCATATTTATTTTAAAAAACAAGGAATGAATGGAAAAATTGCATGATACCTTAATTTAATTTTTTCCATAGTTGCTGAAAAAACCAGCCAAAAAAAATGAATTTTTCTTAATTTCAAAACGAATTAAGAATGTTTCAAATTATTTCAAGATTCTAAATGGCATACAAAAGAATAATTTAAAAAACTTTAAAATTAATATTTTTTAAAGATAAAATATTTTTAAAACGCGTTGGTTTCTTTCAAAAAATTGGTTCCATATTTATCAACAAAATTTTTGTCGTTTTAAATTGAGCGCTTAGTAGCTGAAAGAATTAATTTTGTATAATTTGTTATGGTCGTAGCATACTGCAGGTAGCAGTATGCTACACTGAGACGAGTTGCTCGCATACGGCCGGCCCATAGCAACATGAACGGCGAAGAAAGACGCGCTGAGTACCGACGAACAAAAAGAAGAAGAAGAGTTTTTTCCGGGCGAGAATGGAAAGGAAGGGACTGTTTTCTGTCTTTTGGGTGGTGAGAAAAAGGCTGTCCAACGTGGTAGGGAAGGAAAGAAATTGTGTCAAGAGGCAGTCAGAAGAAAAGTGAGTATATCAATATAGAAAAAGGAAGAAAAGTTCCTGAGTTCCAGTTTGGTGATGTTACAAAACGCGAGACTGAATCCAAAGTAAAATTCTGCAAAAAAGGTTTATACCTACGGAAAAATTAGTGGATGGGAGCGCGACAGCAGTGCTGTTATAATCTCAGGCTCTAGTGATCCAGTGGCTCTAGAAAGTATTCTTGGAGACATATGTACATAAACCGCATCAGAATGGCGTGATAAAATCTTCAAGCTATATATATCTTAGCATCGAACCACGTCAGCGATTACTGATTGCTGTGTATGTAACTGCAAATATCCTCTAAGGGAGGCCATATACTGAAGCCCACAGATATCGGGACTTCTGCTGAGCCTTGTCATCATTGTAATCCTACCGTGTTCCATTAGGAAGGTGTTTGACAACCCAAACAAGGAATAATAAAAAGGAAAAAGAAGACACCACACGTAATTAAATTGACCGGACAGTTAAGCTAATTTGTTTTGTGTAAATTAGAATAAATATTGGCTCTTAAAGTTTATTGCATTTCCCGAATTTAGGTATAGATCTAGTTGTTGATCATGTAAAAAGAGGAACAATGACGCAACATGCAAGTTCATTAATTTCAACAAAACTTAAGACAATCCTAGACAGCTTTCTTTTCTTTCATAGCCGCAAGCTGACATCTAAGAGCCTCTTCGATGGAGCACCATTGTAAAAAAACGAACCTGTAAGTAATATCTGTAAGTGAAATAATGACTTCATATAAAAAAAATTTTTAAAAAAAGAATACAACAAAAAAACCAAAAGCAAAAACAAAATGACAAATCTATAGGCGGAATTTTTTTGTCTCAAATACTTGAATAATTTTTTTATACCATCTCTTAATTGGAGAAACGTTAATTAGGGGATTTTCTGTAGCCCTAAGCAATATTCACTATAAAATATAAAAGTTTTCATTTGATCAAACATAACAAGCAGGTCAGGCGAATGAATGAATTCTAACATATTGACGACATTCGTTGGTATCATACCATATATCATGGAAAATGATTGGTATATAAAGATTAATTTCTAACTTGATGTGTTGTGTTTCTTACGGTCGTAGTCAATAATACATAGCTTATTCATCGTTTGATTCTATCAAAGATTTCGTTTATATAAACTCGTATCACAAACATACATGTTTTTTAAACGAATTAAAACAGATTCATGAACTTGCATCGCGGACTGTATCCTCAATGAATAGTGTTAGCTTAAATAAGTTTTGTTCACCAATCCCTTAAGGATTGATTAAACATTATCAGTGAATTTCTTTAACGTAAGTTTTGTTTTCAATCCCGAAAAGAATAATTGGGTATCCTTTTTGAGGCTTAGTAAGACATCTTTCATGAACCTGGATCGTGGAGTGTATTCTCAATCAATAGTGTTAGATCAGTTAAGTTTTGGTCTACAATCCCATAAGAATACTATCGGTTAAATTCTTGTTAGTAACATTACGCTTTGCACTTAATACATTAAAAGCTAGCCATTAAATACAGTATGTGTGGTGCTGAAGGCACTAAGGACTAATATATTCGATTAAATGATTTTCGGAATAATGAATTCTTAGGTTTTCTTAATTTTCTCCTCTCACTCTCCTGGAGCTTTCTTAGCAGGAAGGTCGACTAGGTCCGCTACTCCTCTCTTCACAGGTCATCATAGGGATACTGAAAACTATCTGCCCTCAGTGTCGATTGGGTGGTGGGGGCGAGCAGAGAAGGCCAAACATCTGCGCCTTCACAATGGATGTAGGTAAGTGGTGTAAGGGTCCCTTCAGGACCGAATGTGTGCAACGGCCTTTGGTTTGGGAGCACGACAATTTTTTTTGAATATGGCAGGTGGCACAGCGGCAGGTTTTCGTGGAACTTCCCCACGCTCTCCGCCAATAGCCGAGGCGAGCTTTCGTGCCGCACTGCACTCAACGCTGTCCACCGAGTGATCTGTCAGCTCATGCTGGCAGTCTGGACTTCACGTCCAATCCAATCACTCCAATTAATTCCATAACAAATTTTTATTATTTTATTAAAGCAATATTTCTCATAATCATTAAAGTTAGTCTTATGTGCCTTATTCATAATATTTACATTACCTACAAGTGAAAATATAGACAAACTATTACACACAAATTTATGTAAATTCGACGTGAAATTTACGTTAAATTTCCCTAATATTTACGTCGGTACGACGTCCTCTCATTCTCCACTTATGTAAATGGGTCGTAAATATCAGGTAATCTCAACTTAACCACAATTAGACGCTTCTCTAATTTACGTCGAATACACATAAATACGACCTGAAAAATAGGGGATATGTTGCTTAGGATAAGAATATATATATATATATATTTAAATAGTTTTGCATACATTTCGAAATTCTAATTATGTAGTACTTATATATTGAAACTTCATGAAAAATTGCACAGCATGGTTCTCAAGTAAAATAATTAATTTGACGAGGCTCCGTTCACTTCTCCATATTCATTCACATCGCAAAGTCAAAAGACGTTCACTGCCCGTTTCCCCTATATTTATTATAGAAGTCAAAAAAAATATTTCACAGAGCGCTTCTACTGCATTGAGCCAACATAAAATTGATTAATTGATTTCGAAATTACAGTTAGGAGTTTCCCTTAGAATATAGAGACAACAGGAAGTGTTGATACCTGTAAAATTCGTGTGCCTGCGTGTGTATTTTTTTAGGGTATCGTGAACTAGGTCAGAATTATATTGAAGAAAGAGACAAATATATTTTCAGCTGTCAAACGAAGTTTCCTAATTTACAACAATTTGAATCTGGTGAGAATATAAGTGGGAAATCATATTTTATTCAAATATAGTTATAAAATAATATTTTGTATACTTTAAACACATTTTTATATTAAATTAAATTAAAATTAATAAGAAAAATGATGAAATATTTGTTTATTGAAGATTTGTTTACGTTTGGACAGCTAAGAAACTCCCTAGGTATCTTGACGCAGTAGCAGCGACTGACAGCACGACTAAGAGCATTTTCGGTGGGATTACTGCAATTGCAACTATATATCTTGTTGCCCCGCTCTCTATATTGATTGTACTACACGGCTGTACTGAGCTTTAACTACAGCGGCAACATATACTAACACAACCAGAACTTGACTATGCCAAATTTGGCTTATCATACTTCCTGTATTCTCTACATATATTCTAATTAGTTTCCACTACTACTGAAAAGATTTCGTTTGTCACACACGTATTTTATTTATTTTTATCTTATCCTTCGGGACAATTTATAGAATCGGTCATAGATGGAATAGAAGAGAATTTTTTTATACGTATATATTATTAATTTAGTTATTCTAAATTAAATTATTAAATACAATAGAAGAACGCAATCGCCTCGTCTGATTTTTGTAGATGGGACTTTCCGTCTTCCGGTCGACTGCTCTTTCAACTGACTTAACTTGACTGGTGGGTAGGAATAAATAATAAATATTTCCAGATTTACTACTAATCCGTACAAGTTTTTCTTTATTTTTTACTGTATTTCAGAGTTATACATGAGTTTGATTTGAAAAGTTTTATTGTTTTATCGAATACCATGACAATTTCTTCTCACAACAATCTTTTCCGGTGTCCCATTTCTAACTTAAAAAAAAAAGGTTACAAACATTCGCAATAACTTAACACTACAACGGGTTATTAAGGATCTCGCATAAAATTTCACTTTCTATGTCATAATTCAACTAGTCCCTGCTTAAATACAGCAAAAATGGAAAAAATTCGAAACAAAAAACTGGAAATATTTAATGCTGATTCAGCCAAAATACCCAAGTCATTTATAGGCCGCAATTTCAAATAAAACTCTAAGTATTTGAAAATGAAGTGTCCCGGTGTGTACATAAATGAAAATAAGCTTGGTATTCCGGAAAAGTTCTTTCATCTTTTAGGGAGAGATCTATTTGTTCAATTCTGTGTTGTAGAGGGTTAACATATCTTTCGTAATTTTTAATGAATTACTAATTTTTAAGCAATACACCAAATGATGACGATTTAAATCACTCGTCAAGTGGAATATCATAAAAATAAGATCTGAAAATATTTCTATTTGTATCAACAAGTATATCTGTTGCTAATAAAGCATGATAATCTTTTTTCCGCCATATCTTAAATATTGTTACGTGCAATAGAAAACGACAAACGACAATGATTGGAAATGGATACTTCGCGTGAAATGACTAATAAAGTACGGACATAAACAACTTTAGGTTCGGAGAATCGATGTTTCTGGAATAGAATCTTCGGGAAGGTTCTTGCCAATTTGTAGAGTATAAATATCACACTTGTACCGAGGCTTATCCCAGACAGTGAAGTGAACGTAGTAAACAATTTGGATTACAACAATTTGAAGTAGAGTACTAGTGATGAATAAAGTAGAATTGATTGCTAATTGTTTTGTGAATTTGATAAAAGTAAACATGAATTTTATTTGAAATATTGTGTTTTGAATAACGAACCGAAAGTCACGCTCGTAACAGTGTCAAAACATTATATACGTCATGATAGGAAAAGACAAGATAAGATAAAAATTAGGGGAAAGCTAAGGGTATGAAGATCGTAGTGGGCTCAATTCATAACGAAATAGGTTATTAAGCAAACTTGTGGCTGGGAAGTGAGCTTGATTATTAGTCCGGAAATATGTTGTAAACTTATTTATTTATGTCTGTTGAAAGTTATTTAATGTGTCGTAAAACATTCGGATTAAAATATCTATCTATAATAGCAATCACTAATTAACCGGCAATTCGATTTTTGCTAACTGCTTTAACTAAGGGAAGAATTTATAGTATTATAATACGTAACTATGGATTTTCACATGACTATTGAGTCACTGTATGCTAAGGTTGAAGTTCAACTATAGTGTACTTCCGATTTCCACTGAAAATATTCGATTCGACTAATTTAGATTACATGTTAAATTGTCCAACTTGTATGAGTGCATATCGCCTGATTTTATAGTAAGAATAGTGTCAAAACTAATAAACCGGCACAAATCGCCGCCCTCGTCTGCTAACAAAAATTAAATTAAACAACAATCATCCACCCACATTTTACAGGCCAGAGAATTTTCCATTACTTTTTTCAGCTCTCTGCTGTCGTTCAGTTTGCGAATTCCTAGTCGCGACAGTTTATATCTACATTTCACTTAAAGTGTAGGCACCCCTGTGAGCATGCAGAACATAAAACTTTCGAAATCCAATAAAAAACTTAAAACTTAATAAAACAAAAGCCACGAAGCAATTTGCTTTCTTTCGTTTTATATTGAACTCCATAAAAATTAATAAAGCGACATAATGACTTTAGCGGGTACTGATTTGACGTTACATTTGCAGCAAATATCGTGTTGTTGCAGCGAAAAGTGATGAGAAAATATAAAATTTATTCGAAAACTCATTTTTGACATTAA
Source organism: Dioctria rufipes (assembly GCA_963924295.1). Classification (NCBI taxonomy): domain Eukaryota; kingdom Metazoa; phylum Arthropoda; class Insecta; order Diptera; family Asilidae; genus Dioctria; species Dioctria rufipes. The sequence goes on along the minus strand of OZ002740.1, from coordinate 95,815,738 downwards.
ACTCAATATTGTATCCAATTTTCTCTAGTTTCAACCCACGACAAAAACGAACGTAAATTTCCAGGGTGGTGGGACTGTAAATAGTTGTTGTAAAACATCTGCATATCGCTCAGACTCAGTTTTCATACAATGCAGCGGGAATAACGTAGGCGCCTGGCGAAGATGGAAACGACAAGATATTATGATTCCACAAGAAAAATCGGAACAAAAGTCAAAAGGAACTTTTCACCGGTACCTCGTTTCCCTTTACTGTGCTGTGGCTTTCCGACCCTCACGTAACTACATACATATTTTCGTATTATTGAAGATGGGGGAATTATATTCTTAGGATATCAAAAATGATGGTAAATTCCTTATTCTTTGCTAAAGATGGATCCTTCACAAAGTTCAAAAGGAAAGACTGGAACTTCTTAGCAAATTTGACACAAATTATGCAGACGGAGTGATTTAACCAACCGTAAATATTTAATTGCTTTCCGATTTATCCTAGTTATCCTGCTTGTATTAAATACAGTATGTGTGCCTGTGTGTGTGAAGTCTGCTCACATTTTACCTCCATACCATGTTCGTCAAATTAAAGTAACCTGCCAGAAAATGGAAGCGGAGTAAAGCTCCCTTATCTTTACAATGTTTTCTTTTCTTTTTTTCACCCCGCAGCGCAGTAATGAAACAAGCCAACAACACGTTCATAATTTTGCTGTCATTATCATGACAACATCACTCCCTCCATTCTGTTTCCCCACCCTTACGTGAACAATGTGACTCATCACTTGGAATTTCTGATCTTCTTATCATTTCCAATTTAAAATCTGCGCCAAGCGAACAAAGGCGAAAGTGATGAGAGATGATATCTTCACAGCAAAGGGCGGAATCTCAGCAATTCAATTTCCTTGAATTCGTTATCGGGCATTAAGCATTTATGATTCCCCCTTCCTGTGTTCTACCCTCCTATCGTAAATGAATTAGAATAGAACCGCGATATTTGTTGTTTTAAAATTACAAATTTATGAACAATTCTGATTTTGCGGTGGGAAAAGGGTGAAGTGTATTAATCGGAAGGATATATCTGGTTCACAAAGTTGAAATGATTGCGCCAAGAATGAAAGATATTTTATGACTATTCTGCAGACTACAAAATCAGTCAAATTAGATTATTTTTAAAAATATGTTTCGTAAATTGCGTCTTTTCAAAATTAACACGAACCTCACCGAAGTGAACAAAATATGTTCTTTGTGATTTTGTTTGCACCAAGTATATTTGCCAAGCTGTCTTGGAAAACAACTTTAACTGATGGAAGTCCCAAATAGAGTACCTAAAATGTAGCTAGGGTTCAAGATTTTCTTGACTAATCTTTCTCATGTTGGTCGGAGTGAAAAACCGTGTGCAAGTGAAGCAGCGAATGTAAGATAGATAATTCCGGATATTTTGTTTCGATGGCGATGGACTATTATCTTCCGTTTAAGCGAACATAGATAGTTCCATTATGAATGTTGCTGGTAGTGTAGATTTGAGGTGGTGTTGTGTGCCATAGAAAAGGACGAGCGACATCTGTTGGAAATGGATACTTCACTTGAAATGGCAAACTAAGTACGGACATAAACAACTTTAGGTTCGGAAAATTGATGTTTCTAGAATGAATTTTACGTGAAGGTTGCGGACAATTTGTAGAGTATAAATACAGCACTTGTCACCGTCAGGAGCGATTTACAATATTCGAATTCATGTAAACAAATAATATAATTAAATCACTAAATGCATTCGCCGAATTACTAAAAAAAGGCAACCTTCCATACATGAAAAGTTTGCTGTTAATTGGATTTAAGCGTGAACGGTACGCGTTGCGGTTTTTATAAACAAGCCCGGCAAGCGCACTTAGCTTTTGTGGAAGAATATAGAAAAGGCAAAGAAAAAGAAACCAGTAATTCAAATAAAACTTTTTCTGGACTAGAATAGAATATTTGGAGATCTTAAAGTAGAGAGCGTTCATTATTCACTTCAAAATCGCCAATCACAGAATTTAACGAACAAATCATAATGACTTGACTCAAGCAGTCAAGGTATTCCTATTAAAATTTTTGACACATTGCAGCTGATTGCCTTTGACGTAATTTTGTGACTAATATATATACATTTTTATAGGAAAGACAGAGAGAGAAGAGAAAGTATTGTGTTCTCTGTACCGTACTTTCCTACACATTTTACGATATTTCGTCACTAATGGCGGAACGTGGTTCATAATTGCGAAACCTGGTATTCTATATACCTTGGACATGACATGATGTACTGTACAGAGAAATACAAGTTATTCTCTGTATCAACTCACGTTTAACCATTTTGAAGTCACTTCGCCCAATAATACATAGAAAAGTAAGAAACCCTCTTTCTGCTATCTCTGTCAAATTAATTAATATGTCAGAGATTTTCTTAGTTTTCTATATAGTATTCAGCGAAGTTACGTCAGTTGCAATGTGTAAAAATTTTTGTACCGTGACATGACTATAGATAGGTGTAATAGGCTAAAACAAATCAGATTATTGCGCTGCAAAAGATTAGAAAATATGGACGTGTCTTACCGACTGTTTGTATATTTCACCAAGTTCAACGTAGTACCAAATCATATTTTCAACATGACTCGTTAATAGATTGTAATACTAAAATCTACTGTGAATGTATAGTTTTAATCTAAGTTTCAAACCTATCTAGGTAAACGAAAACTTTTGGATTTTTTGCTAACAACAAAATTTAATTTAATGAAGAAATGAAAAGCGGAGAACTTTTATAAAAAGTACGTTATTAGTTTTCGGAGTACAAATACTCTGATCGGAGTACAAACGATAGCACTGATTATAGCAACAAACATTGGGATAATTCTCTTAATATTGCAGAGAAACGTGTTTTCACAAAAGCGCGAGAACATTTAATGAGAGCAAAATCTGGAAACTCCGCCTCTTCTAATGTTTTTACGAAAATGAGTGATTTACCATTCAGTTTCGTTGCATGTAATCAGCGCTTTCATAGTTTTAGGCTTTGTTCGTAAAAGTTTTAAAGAAAGTTTAATTTTGTTGTTATTTCTTCTTCTTCTTTCTTTTCTTTTCTTCTCGTGTACATTTTAAAAACAGTCAGAAAAAAAGTGAACTTAACAAACAGTTTGGGCTTAGGGTAAGATTAAGGAAACCTCTCCGATTTTGTTCAAATTTTGTGTACTTGTTCCAATTAACACAAAAATCACGAATATCAAATTTATTTTAACCGGAAACTTACAGTTTCCGAGATATGTAACTTTAAAATCTCGAACTTTACACTACACTCTTCACAACACACCATTTTCACAATTAATTTACTCTTCTTCTTCTTCTTCTTCTTCTTCTTCTTCTTCTTCTTCTTCTTCTTCTTCTTTTGAGTAGCAATAAGAAGGGTATATAAGTACCATCCCAGCGTTCGGGTTACCGCTCCGCGCGCGTGTGTCGGCCTGTGTGTGTGTTTCTTTAATAAATGTTTTTCGATTACATTATAACTAAATGCTGGTTACCCGAACGCAGTGGCGGATCCATGGGGGGGGGGCGTGGGGGTCATGATTTAGCATAACTCTTAGACAGTTAGGGAGTAGCTTGAGTAAAGAGACTTGAATGCTGGATATAACTTGTACTGTCCACTCAGCCTGCAATATAATACCGTTCTTTATTCAGTTCTCTTAGCCTATTTATATACATAGTCGATACTTATTTCATATAGCTAATTTTCTTTACTCTGCGTAATTACTTATGTCGATAATGAACTTACATTATGTTTGTTAGTGAAAAGTGTAATGTAAAAAAATGAAGATGACACACATATATGCGTGTGACGCCCAACCAAAAATGCTTATTGCAGTTTGATGTAGTTCGGCAATTATTTCATTGGATTCTGCGTTGTTTATTATTGACAAATATGCGCCAATAATTTTTATTTTTATTATTTCTCTGTTGTTCTATTTAGGTTTGTGCAATTGCAAGAAACTGTGTTGCTTATCTTATTTGGTTCTATGATTACTAAACGGTATTGTGTATATTTGATTATGCATATCACAAGAGAGAAATATATTTTTGCAAGTATGAAGCTTCAAATGCAAGACTGGCTAGCCAACATAAAAACCCATGTATTATTCCCAATATCTGTCTGGAGAATGAAAAGTCCTGCGCTTAAATTCTTTGTATTTCGTGATTATTGATTCTTCCACTTCGCCGGCCAAGCAAAATTAACAAACGTTATAAAAAATTCTTAGTTCATCAAGAACAACTATTCTCTTACAATTTTGACGTGTAACTCAATTCCCTGTTTTTTTCGTTTTTAAAAGTACTTATCTAATACTTTCTAAGACCAGTAAGTATTACTAGCGAGGAACTCTAAAATAAATATTGCCAGATTCACCTGTGATTTTTCATGTGTTCATAGAAGTATGGACGTGAACAGACGTAACGCCAGAACTTAAGTTAGCAAGATTATTTACTTACAAATAAATTTGCTTATTCTATGTCGATATTCTTATTGCACATAGATCTGGAAATACGCTACAAATATTCCTTTGTCTCGTCTTTGATTACAAAAAATCCCAAATTTAACTTTATAATTATTCTATTGTTGGGATTTTATTGATGAAGAGTATTGGTTAAAAACTTCTCTCAACGAGAATGCAAAGAGAGTGGCGGTTGGCCTTGTGTCAGGAAAGAGAAGATGTAGGAGCCATAGTATTTGATTACATGCAAAATCTGCCCATTCCTAAGATCCCAGTTCAAGAGATGTTTTATTTAAGAAAACTATGGCTGTATGTGTTTTGTGTTCACGACTTAAAGATGAACTCAGCTGATTTCTACACTTACCACGAGGGTGAAGCAAAACGGGGGCCGGACGAAGTCTGCAGTTTATTGTGGAAAACGATACAGAACATAGATCCCTCTATCAAAGAACTACACGTTTTTAGCGATGCTTGCGGGGGACAAAATAGGAATAATACCCTTGTAAGATTCTTTCTCACTCTTGTTGCAATGAATCGTTTTGAAAAAATATATCAATACTTTCCTGTGCGTGGCCATTCGTTTTTACAATGTGACAGAAATTTCGGGACCGCTAAAAGACTCATTAGGAGAAAGGACAGAATTTACGTTCCAAATGAATATAACAGTCTTATTTTGGCAGCAAAAACCAGGGGTTTTTCAGTTAAACCCGTTACTTCTAACGACATACTTGATTTTAAAAACTCATGGCAGCGATGTTTCAAGAAAAGCTGTAAGTCATTAGACAAGATTTCGCAATATAGAAGCTTTGAGTATAGTTCAAGTCAAAAAGCTACATTTTTGCTCCAAAAACCATTTACAAACCCAGAAATACCAGCAACTCCGGCATATGTTACCAAAATACCCATAAATGAGAAAAAAATGAACGACATAAAAAAAATAACCCAATATATACCTGAGGAATTCAAAGATTTTTACGATACTATTCTGACCTGGCCAACCACAAGATCCGAGGCTGAAGAAATAGATGAATAATAGAGTGTCCTTATGATTTTTCTGATAAATAAATAGTTTTTGTCATTATATTGTCTATTATTTCAAATTATTTGTATATAGTATATGATATATTGGAAGAAGGGAATAAATGCAACACTTTTACATATACATATATAAATGAATATTATATAATTCAGCTCGGTCTATTAGTAGATAAATCAGAATTGTTATCTTCTTCATTATCATTGAATATCACATAAGCCTATATGTTGAAAGTAAAAAGTTATAAAGTTTTTTTAATTATCTCCATTCTTGTTTTTTGGATTTATTCCCTTCTTCCAATTGGTGGTTCTTGTAAATCACTTTTAATTGTTTCTTTTTTGTACAAAAAAAAAACATTTAAAGAACACGACTTTTTTTCCTATAACTAGAAATGTCGAGCTGAAACAAAATAACGCGAAGCCATTTTGTAGTTTCCTTCCCGTGTCCACAAGTATAAATGCTTATCACACCTACACGAATTGTACACAATATAGCTCATCCTTCTTTGAAGAATTCAGCATCAGTGAGTGTCAACTTTTTAACGAAATTAACTCTCCTAAAGTACCGGCTTCCGCAACAGCTTTCAAAATAAGATAAAGTAAGTAAGCGGTGAGTTAAGAGCTGTTGTTACCTCTAAAAGCCTTCTTGACACAAACTTCAAGAAAACTTCTGATATTCGCTTAACAGTATTTGTAATAAAGAAAAAAATGTAAATTTCTGAGCATATGAAAAACGGCGAATTTCCTAAAGTTTCCGTAATAAATTTCTTTCTTGTTTGAAGTTGGAAATTTCTTGAATTTTTCTATAATCATAAATTCGTTCTTCCTGCGTAATGCGTTCTTCTTAAACGTAATGACGTCCCTCTGTAATTCAATTAGTTGTAAGACGAAGCAATAAAATAGAATTTAATTATTTCTCTGAATTTGTAGCACCACCCTTCTAAAAAAAAAAAAGTAACAAGAGAAAATGTGCTGCACCATTTCAAGGGAGACATTTTAATTCCTTTTAGTGTCTTCCGCAATTTATAGGGAACGTTACCAACTGAAATCCTTGCCATTCCATTTGGTTCATGTTCCTCCTCCATTCAAACTGAAATGACTAAGTTCTTAGATATTTTAGATGTTAATTTCTTCTGGAATAGTTGCATCACCCTAGCAGGGGGTAGAAATTTATATATCTTCCTTAGCCACACTTGAAAGTCATCAGTACGCACACCCTCTACATTTTATATGCTCGCCACCACCCACAATAACCACCTCCTGTGGAGAGGTGTGCAGACAGAAAAAATCTCTTGCAGAAAAGGTTCCATTTCAACTCACCGTCTTTCAGGGTTGCACTTAAGTGGTTTTGAATTTTTATCATCTTCCATTGTTGCATCCCTTCTGCACATCCTTTGCCTACAGGATATGATCCGAACCATTTGGGATTATAGAAGAAGTCAGGAGCTTTAGGGATCATTCGACTGGGATGGCTCAAGTGTTTCAAAATCCACAAAATTTCCCCATTCAGCAGTCTTTGTAAGGGGTCCCTTCAATGGTTGCCCTGAGTTTATTTTTTTATTATACATAACTCTTCTTAGATTTCGAATTGAAGGGGTTGCAGAAATGAAAACTAGAGGGGCAATCTTTATTATAGCTGTTCAAGTTATTACTCGTTTACATCTTCAAAGAATACAGAGAAAGTGCCTTTATTGGATGAATCGAGGCAAAACCAGAAAACCTCCGTTTAATCATAGATTTAATTCCAAACAAATCCTGCCGTAGAAAAGACAATGTTTTACGACTGAGATTTATGTCTAAAGCAAATAAACTCATACCTGCCGACCATTACTTTCTTCCGACTCATTGGTTTTTGTTCAGCCATTTCTTCCTATGCCCTAATATATCGACTTGATTTGATCTCGGTCGAACTGTTATGACCAGTTTACATACTTTACGTCCATTTCTTGGCACCATTTAGTTTTACTTGGACTTTTTATTAGGGATCGCTCCAAAAGTTTGTAAATATTTGAGTTGGATATTTTGCCATAACAATAATTTTTATCGTGTAGGGACTTACTATAATATTTATAGGTAATATACGCACGTAGAGTGAATGTACACGCCAATGCCTGTGTACAATTTCGGAAGACAAGAAATAAGAAGTCATTCTGAAATATTTATAGACCTTAGTCTAGGCAAAAAAAAGAAAGTTCTAAATGGAATTGGATATTTTACTACAGTTTCGACGTATTTCTCTTAAGATTTTAGCTATGGAATCAATTTATACATATAAAGTTTTTTTGGAAGTGAGCGTAATATCTTGAAGTGATCAGTACATTCCACTACCATATTTTAAAGAAATCTACAGATTTAAGTAGTACATCTACATAGAAGAAGAACCTGTCAAGCCATACAAGTGTTGAGCACGCCGAAACTTTTATAAATTATACATTTATATAGCGTTTATTGAGTTAATATGTAACACACGAAATTTTATTCCTGAAGAAATTTTATGGTGTACCTTTAAGTAAAATGTGAGGACGACGGTTTGCCATACATATCGCCATTTTATAATTAATTTCACGCAATTAAAAAAAAAATATTTTGAATCGATCCGACTTAATATTTTTTCGTTGATATAGAAGTAAAATAAAAGTGAAGAAATCACTTAGCTCAACTCTCAATTGTCTGAAAGTCGTTTTACGTGAAAAATGAGGACGCCGGTTTGGCATATATACCGCCATTTTTAATTGCAAAATGAAAGCGAAGAAAACACTCAAGCTAAGCTATAAATATCATTAAAATTTGCAAGGACGCAGCGTACAATTGAGGTGTGCTGGACTCCACCCCTAGGATCTTTAGGAGCCTGAACTCAACAAAACTTCAGCCTGCCTTTTGGAGCTCTATAGATAATTTACGGCTGACGTCTTTATATGGCACCTGAATAACCTTCAGACTGTGGATTCCAAAGCTTCGGTCTTGAAGACTGCTCTACAAAAGGCTATCATACCTGTGGGACATGGCTTTGGAGACCAATATTATCGCACAATATATGATTTCACTGAACACCCGCTAACATCGGGAACGGTTTGCTTGGAGCTGTGGCACCCGGACTCATTCCAATATTTTGCACAAAGAAAATATCATCAGCTCGCACGTTAAGCTACTAAACTGATCATTTGAAAAAGTCAAGTCAGTAGCGCGTCTCCTGGCAAGTACTCTCGCACTATTTTTTTGTCCATGGATTTGCAGAATAATTGGTAACCTTATGAATTTTCAATTTTGTTCATAAATATTTGTTTGGTCTTTAGTTTCACACTATAAATAGCTCCGTTTTCATTTATGTATTCACAATCGCATTAATATTATTGTTTGTTTGGACACCAGGTTCACATTATCAGTGTTTCTGTTTTATTTGTATATACGTACAATCGCTGCATCGTGTGCTTGATTTGATTTTGAGCGCTGCCTATGGATTTATTGGTGAGTTGATTGCGTTGTCATTTTGATACAATAGGGACATGCATACTTCTTTTCAATAATAGAATATAGATTAACCTTATATAAATAGAAATTATTAGGTAAATAGTATAACATTAATACTATAACATACTATAACTAACATTATACTATATTTCTATTCATAAAATATACTATAGATTATACTTACTTAATCAAATACAGTCGATATAAAAATGTCTAAATATGGTTACGAGCAACAACGTGACACAAGCGACTTCTGTTGGAAATGGAAACACCTGTAGGTTAGTGACATCTTAGTAAACTTTTGGTTCGGAAAAAGGAAAATTCAGGAAGGTTCTAGTATAATTTGTAGAGTATAAATACGGCGGCTCTCTCATCCAGGAGGTGAGTCTTATTTCAGACAGTGAAGTGAAAGAAGTAAACTATTTGGATCGTGGTAATTAGAAGTACAGTACTAGCGATAACTAAAGAGTTGATTTGATAATTGTTTGTGAATTGTGAGAGTAAACAGTAAAGTTGATTAATGAAAGATCTTTTGAATTATATTTGAAATATTATGTTTTTTCACACGAACTAAAGCCACACTTGGAACAACTGGTGTCAGAAGTAAAATTAGTTCGTGACATAAACAGGTAGCATTTGACTTAGACAAAGTGTGAAATTGAGTGAAATTTTATGCTTTATGTGAAAGCTCTAGAAGATAATCTAAAGCAATGGGACGCAAGCTGGAAGAGCTTCGAGTATAGGATTTGAAGGGACGAATCCTGACACATTTGTTTTCGAAGACAATTCTCAAGAGCCTGAAGCTGAAGAAAAATCGGAGATGAACATGGAACAACTACTGGGTGCTTTCATGATTAAATTGGAGCTTTCAGTCATACAGATGAAAAATGCTCTTGAGGAACAAAAGAATTCTCTAGAAGTTCGTTTAGACGATCAAAAGAATGCTCTTGAAGAATAAAAGAATCCCTAGAAGCCCGTTTGGACGATCAAAAGAATGCTCTTGAAGAAGAAAAGAATACTCTAGAATCCCGTTTAGATGAGCAGAAAAAAGCTAATGTGGAGCAAAGGAATTCTGTGCAAGAATGTTTAGAAGAACAAAAGAATTCTTTGGAAGCCCTTTGGGATGAACAAAAGAGTTCTTTGCAGAATTGTCTAGAAAACTGTTTGGAGGAACAAAAGAATTTTCTTAAAAATTCATTAGACGAACAAAATGTGAAAAGTGAAGGAATTCAGCAGGAAGTGCTGGAAGTTCAACAAGACGTGTCGGAAGTGCAACAAAATGTTACGGAGAAGCTTGATAACTTTAAAGCAGATTTGGAGAGGATCAAGCATCGACAACTCCGGCACGAAGGAACTGAAATATCCGGTGCAGGCAGAATGAAATCGCCTATATTTGATGGGCAAAATTCGTGGCATATTCTCAAGAGACAATTTGGGGCAGCTTCCGAAGTAAATGGGTGGAATGATGAAGACAAAGCTACAGCCTTGGTTTCAGCACTTCGAATTCCTGCGTCAGAGCTATTACAAACTATGTCGATAGAAGAACAACGTGATTACACTTCATTAATACAAGAGTTAGAATTATGTTATGGAGATAAACCCATGCAGCAAGTATATCGCTTGCAGTTAGGCAACAGGATTCAGAAGCATGGTGAATCACTACAACAACTGCAGGCTGATGTGGAAAGATTAGCTCATGTTTCATATTCTAGCGTGAATGCCAAATTCCTTAATGAGGTGGCAACAGAAGCATTTGTGAACGCTATCGCAGATCAAAATTTACAACAAGCACTAAGGCTAGTCGGAAAGAAGTCAATAGCAGAAGCTCTGGCCTATGGTTTAGCATATGAATCTGCTAGACAAGCTTCTTGGAGTGCAGTACGAGTGAGAAAAATTTCTGTGGAGGAATGTACTTTTAACAGATTGAACTCATCAGAGAGCACTCCGTCACGTAATATTCTTCGATGAGGGAATTATAATTGACCCGAACACCTCCAAAGGGACTGCAGAAAACACCGACGAATGGAAGAAGAGGAGGACAGAAAATTATGTCAAAGATGTGGAGTCAGGGAGAAAGCTATTCGTGGAGAGACTAGCAATCAAACAGCCACTAGTCGTATAAGCTCTCCTATTGATCAGTCGGAAAACACATAAAAACCAACTTGGGGAGCAGAAGTTGGTTGGTAGATTCGGCAGCCCCGAAGACATCATTCAATCAATTATTAGAGCAGATCTCACCAAAAACAAGTGGCTTAAAAACACCACCAAATATTTACTAAGAACAGTAACTGGAGCAGCAGAACAGGTTTTCGGAGAAATAACTTTGGATGTCCAACTAGGCGAACTACTACTTCCTCAAGCTTTCCTGGCTTCAGACATCGTGGATGAATGCATTCGTGGAGTAGATTTCATGACCACATATAAAATAAATTTGGATGTCGAGGAACGGATCATCGAATATGTCCACATAGAAAATCGTATGGGGCTAGTAGTAGGAGCAGATTATCGTTCGAAAATAAGAACGATGATCTATGAAAAAATTACTCTCTCTGCATGCTCCGAGACGCTAGTATGGACAAAGCTTATTGATGACATCGGGACCTGCCGATTCTATCTGGTAGAGCCTAAGGCTACACAAGTGACATCGAATATCATCGTTGGTAAGACTTTAGTGAAGGTGGACGGCGCAACATTAATTGCAGTCAGAGTGCTCAAAACATCCGAAAATGAGTACAAAGGAAGGGGCTTTAATTGGAAATTGTGAACCCGTTTACCAGATTGGTTATTTGGATAATGGTAGTAATATTAAGGAGGCAATGATTATACCAGCTACTACTCAACAGGTTCAGAAACTTCTTTCATCTACTGCCTTAAGTGAAAATCTATACAACGATGGGAAAAAGGTGATCGATGAATTGTCGGAATTATTTGCACTGAATGATGATGAATTCGGTAAAACAAATCTTGTCCAGCATCGGATTGATACAGGAGATTCGAGACCCATTCTGCCAACACCACGTAGACTACTATTATCCAACTACCGCCAACTAAAGAATGTAACCAGAAAGGATAGCTATCTGTTACCAAGGATTGATGACACATTGGACACTCTTTCCGGAGCGCAATGGTTTTCCACACTGGACTTGAAGAGTGGTTACTGGCAAGTGTAAATACATCCCGAGGACTGAGAGAAAGCTGTCTTCTCAGTTGAAAGTGGGTTACGGCAATTCTAAGTTATGCCATTTCGATTAAGTAATGCTCCAGCTACATTCGAATGTGTTTTACGTGGATTAACATGTAAAACATGTCTTGTCTACTTAGATGACATATTTATAATCGGACGCTCATTCGAGGAACATAAACACAACTTACGGGACGTACTTTAAGGACTGAGGGCTGCGAAACTGAAGCTCAGTACGAATAAATGCGCTCTATTTAAAAATGGAGTAAAATATTTGGGGCACATAGTTTTATCACAAGGCGTAAAAACTGATCCAAAGAAGGTAGCTGCGTAACAAACTAACAAAACCAACATCTGTTGGAAATGGAAACAACTGTAGGTTAGTGACATCTTAGTAAACTTTGGGTTCGGAGAACGGAATATTCATAATGGTTCTAGTATAATTTCTAGAGTATAATTACGGCGCTCCTCACATCCAGGAGGCGAGTCTTATTTCAGACAGTGAAGTGAAAGAAGTAAACTATTTGAATTGTGATAATTAGAAGTACAGTACCTACTAGCGATGACTAAAGAGTTGATTTGATAATGTTTGTGAATTGTGAGGGTAAACAGTAAAGTTAAATAAAGAAATATCCTTCGAACTATTGTATTAATAATGTTGCAGGTATCCAGGTTATATGAATTTGTTAATCATGGTGCTCCTATTGAGAAGATGGAGAAGCTATAATAGCAGATCTCCTAAGAGGAGTTCAGAGAGAAGGTTTCTTTGTAGGAACAGCTGGAAGTAGCAGATGCCTAGAAAAAGCGGAGTGAATTTAAGGCTAGCAGATACTAGAATAAAAGTCTCGATTATCTAAAGACTAAATAAAAACTTCGTTTTATTGAACTGTGCCCAGCTTATTTATACACAACTGAATTTGCTAACGTAATCTTAATTATGATTTACACAAGTAAAATTTGTACCCTTGCCCGTGATTTTGGGCATGTTAAAAAAAGTTACTTATCTGCACTTTTGTGCTTAAAACTTATTTTGAAGTGATGCAGCTCGCTTGAGCCGCGTTAAGCGTGTTGCAAAACTTGTAAAAAAATGCAGTCATATGCTGTTGAGAATTTACTTCGCAAGAATGGTGAATGTGCATTACTGCATTTTTAATTGATTTGTGCACGTGTTTTTTTATGCATTATTACATCACAATATGCAATTTTGAATTATAGATTATTCCTGCATAAACAATACTATTCAAATAATAATTGCATACTGCTCCTGGCTAACATGGAACTTGGTCATGCATTCCAAGATTTTTAACAGATACACATTATATTTACATAATCATATAGCAATTGCAAATTGCTCTCTAAAGAGATATATAAATTATTTTCATATAATCATATTGCATACAGACCACACTTTAACCACATATTCTCCTAATGTGAATACAATCACACAAACTCTTAAACTCATATTGAGCGTAGTGTGATTATTTATATAAAACGCATATTTAGCCTTTGACTATATCTAAAAGCAGATTAACTCTCATTGGATTTTTTTGTTAGATTGTATCTTTCATGCCATCCACTTACTCATACACACATATAACACCAAGCAAATATATTCTATTCACAGGAACATTAGTATACACTCTATTTCTGAGTTTGAACCATAGTTGTGGGGTGCTTGTCATACCCCCGTTTTGAGATGCCCAATAGGAAGTAGGCATCTTTAGTTTCATCAATTAATACCAGAGATTCGACACGGCGCTGCACTGTAGCCAGTGTCGCGGTAAAGATTCGCACCTCCAGCACCAAACGGGGCAGGACCTCCAGCTCCAAGCGGGGCAAGAAATCAGATAAAAATTCAGCTAAGACTTCTCTGAAATCAGCTGCACGTATTTCCACCACCAGAAAGGCCAATACATATGTATCTGACCTCCGGCTCAATCAATGTTAAACCCATTCCTACGAATCCGACAGACTCTACGTCGTCTGAGAATAAGGTAACTGGCTCTTCTGCGAGTTGTTTCTAAACGGGTGATCCACCTTTAGAAGTACGCACATGAAGGTGTGGTAAAGTGGATCGAATTCTCAGCTGTAGGCTGCAGATTATTTTTCCTGTTACTCGCAGCAGCATATCAAATGGGTTTATAAATCCTGCCTGGGTATTTGGAAAAACCATTTTTCCCATAACAAGCACATTTCAATAACCAGTCTGACCCAACCTGTACCTAAGACCAAGAATACTGCCTCTACCGCTGCTCAGTATGGGTAAAACCTCTCCTCTCATTGCATCATCTCCCCTACGATAGTAAATACCACAATCAGCAATAACCCTGAACCCTCTTCCGCCAGTTATAAATACCCCACCGATAAAGAAATTGATCACGTGACTTTCCGCACGATACTTGGCGACCTTCATAATAAGACTGCCATTCTTACTGAAAAGGTTGACCTGCTTAACGGTGCTCGTAGCTCGGAGAAAAGGCGTTCACACATTATTTTTGTCTATCCAGTGCTCTCTTATATGATGTATTTAGATATAAGTTACTGCCAGATTTATGCAGGAGTCTGGGAAGTTGTTCCTCTTTCTGCAACTGTATAGAGACAAAGTTCGCATTCCCAAGGCGCTGATTAGATTTTACAAGACTGCAAGTTATTTTGTCAATACTATATTAAGCGATTGAGCATCTCTCCATTAACACTAGGTCAAATCCCCCAGGCAGCCTCAGTTCTAGAGTTTTCATCAATGAAGATCTAGATGCAGCCGAACTTGAGCTGCTACATAAAGCCTTATCCCTTAAAATAAACAGCTTGGTAGAGAGCGCCTTCTCTAATTATCGCATGACGTTTATTGCATATAAATCACAGCATTTTGGCTCTGACATCATTGTATCCCATTATACTACAGTGCTAGCTAGTCTGATCTCGGCCAATACCTCTTCTACGGATTATATTATAAATCATGGATAGTCACCACTCTTTTCTATCAACCCAGAATGAACTCGCATCCGCAATGGACTTTCCTCCTTTAACATTCTATCATTCAAAGCTCGGTCCACATCTAAACACCTTCCTGCCATCAGGCATCTGGCGGATTCTTGCAACATTGGCGCTGTCGTGCTATGCGAGACCTGGACTAAGAGCCATCATACACCCAAGATGATTGAGGTACCGGGATACAGACTACATAGGCTGGACTGAACCTCCAATAGAGGTGTTGGTGTGGCCATCTATGCGGTTTGTACCCTAAATTCTTATTCTGTATACAGTTTTCTGGACAATAGCTGGGAGATTTTGGCGGTTCAAGTCTCTCTTGGATATGTTGCTGAGCCGATATCGCGTATGAGACCTGGCGGTGCCTTCAACATTGATGATAGTGTGAATTGCTTGATTTCGGGTGCGATGACTTACCATTTAAGTGAGAAAGAACTAGTTATTCTTAACAATGCCCCGAGCTCGGCCACCACAATTGACGTTTTAATTTCTCTTTCCAGTTTCCAACCCGTCTCAACTGGACAGTGTCCTGGTACCTTTGGCCACGAACTACTGTTTGCATCCTTTGATCTACCACTCCCCGCCTTATGAAATCTTACCGTAATTTCAATGCTATTCAGCCCGACGCTCTACATGAGGATCTTACAAGCGCGGATTGATCTCCGATTTACAATGTTCCTGATCCTAAAGCAGCACCGTGACACTTCTCTGAAACTATATGTGCTGTGTTTGATAGGCTGGTTCCGGTAAAAACGGTGAGGAGTCGCTCGACCCACGAATATATTTTTAACTCGCCTGAGATTCTCTTCCCATGTAAAATCCGCGACTTTGCATACCGGCAATGGAAAAGAGATAAGACTGAGCCTACCTATCGAGCTATCCACAGTCATAGCAGACTAGCCGACTATATGATCAGAGCCGAACTTCGTAAAGTCACACTATCTGGCCTCAGAGACGGGAACTCCATTATTCATAAACGACCTTGGAGAAATTCTTTATAATGTCAGATATCACATCTTTGCCAACGACATTCGGATATACACCGGTGCTCTGGCAGACAAACTAAAACGATCAGTGACAATTATCAATGAGGCACTCGAGAGAAACGTAGCTTGGGCTGCATCTAATGGGCTTACGCTGAGCCCAACAAAAGCACAAGGCATCGGTTATGCTATTAAGCCTGAACGAGTATCCATCCCTGCGGCTCTAGTTTCCGATTTAACCATCATGGGGCACAATGTTCCTTTATCGAACAAACCTCTTAAAAATCTGGGTCTCCTCATGGACTTTAATCTCAATTGGAAAGCACACATTAATTTGATGAGACTACGAGACTGAGAATTTTCCTTCCTTATTGCTGATGTAATCCTTTATCCATTTTCCCAGACTAGACTGTCAATTCTTATGTGTGCCTTTTAGGCTTGTACCAGGTATGTTTTCAGACTTGGAAGAAGACCACACGTTGGTCCGCTCTTGGAAATTCTTTTACCCGGACCTTTACTTTGCATGTACGAGTTGAAGGCTTTGGCTTTTATTCCTGCGTGCCTTTAAAGCTTGTGCCAGGTATGTTTTCAGACTTGGACGAAGAGCACACTTTGGTCCGCTATTGGAAATTCTCTTACCCAGATCTTTGTTGTGCACATACGACTGACATACCCACATGTTAACACTTCATTTGGTAGCAGAAACATCTCCGCTCAGGGACTCACGAGGTGGAATGGTCTACCTGGTGAGGTCAGGGAGATAGGCTTCATCAAGGAATTTAGGAGGAAACTATGAGCTGCATCAGAGCTAATTGATTGTTCTCGTGCTTTAGCACACTGACTCACTGATTCACTGTAATTCATGTTCTGTCTTCTCTAAACTTGACAACACTAGCTAACATTCCCATCAATAATACATAGCTTTCGGAACATTAACTCACTAACTCACTGAAATGCAAATTGCCTCCATATTCTTAAGTATAGCAACTCTAGTTGGCATAATCGCCTAAACAATACCATCTGTTACAGTTGATAGCCTGTGTACGTATGCTTATGACCTCTCTCCATTTTGAATGGGTAAGCCGGGTGATTGGACAGAAGCTCTGAATAGGTAATTAAACAAACGGTATCATCTAGACAACCAAGATAGGGCTACTAAGCAATATCAATTTCGGAGCTCTACCTCCGCTCTGGCTAACAATTGTATCAGTCAAACAGTTTTAACAATCAGTCAATTCGGGCTATTCAAGTAACTTTTCAATTGGTCAAAGTTCAAAATTTAGTGGAACAGATAACAGGATAATCTCAGGCAGTAAATTCAGGTTAGTTAAGTAACCTTGTAATTAATTAGAAGTTCAAAATTAGACAATGCAGATAACAAGATAATATGTATTGTCACCTTTGCAGTCAGTAACCTTAACAAACGGTGTTTGAACAATATAATAACCCACTAAACCAAGTTTCCAAATCGGAAATTGATAGCACTTAGTCAAAAACAAAAAAAATGGGTTAAGTAAACATATAAAATATTAAATGTGTGACATTAGCAACAAGCCAGATAAAACAGTGGTTGAGTAAATTTATAAATTAATAAGGAACAAGCAATAGAATGAAAATATATATGCACCGAAAATATTATGTGTGAGAAAAATATACCATAAAACTGGGAATATTGAATTTTACAACTGAGTAATATGTTCAAATAATTTCTATGTCTCTTGTAAGTATACAAATAACTCAATATTTGGATATTAAGTAAGATACGTGCGAGGATATTAAGTATAAAATTAAAAAAAAAACTGAATTTCTTTTAGTACCTGTAAGGGCTGCTACAGTCCAGCTATTTTCATTTTATTTTCATGCTTATTTTATTATGTATATTTACTATATTTTTACATTTTTATATCTTTCTATACTCAATCATGGCAATATATTTCTTGGTTATAATCTTTTATAATTTATTCTGCTGTTATGATACTGTATTTTTTAAGAATTTTTAATGTCGTAATGCCCAGCGTTATACGTTGCTTGGTGCAGGGGTTTTTAATAAATACTGATTTAATTTGATTTGATATATAGTGTTTTCGAAAATTCTTCCTTATTAGGTATAATGTGAGATGGCTCTAATTGTACCACTTTGAATATTTTTGCTCACACTCAGTCGTTAAAAACTCTGCAACTGAAGTATGGACAAGGGGTTAAAGGGATAGGCCGTAAAGCCGGTCCCACACTATGTGTGTATTTGTCAAATATTTGGTAATTTGTCTCATTTGACAAGGTGTGTGTGAGCTATAGAGAGGAAATGCGTGCGTTTTGTGCGTCATTTGCCGTTAATTTCACAAATATTTTCTGTGTCTCTCTATTTGGCGAGTAGGTATGTGGGAGCGAAATGCAGGAAATATTTTTAATGTGCACGCTTCCCACTGAAAATGGGAAACAGACGATTAGTGGTGAACGTACTCGGTGGCTTATCAAGTAGAATAATTTTTATTGCACGCCAGAAAATAGAATGGGCAAATGAATTCACTCTTGAATTTATAGGGCTTTATGAGCTATGAGACCCAAAAAATCCCTAACACACAAATAGAAATTCTGTGGCTGATGCGTGGAGGAGAAGTTCAAGTTCTAAGAGCACGATTTTGATAGGACAGGCTCGTAAAATTGTCTCCAGAAACCAAATATCGAGGGTCACAGCTAATATATCTTCTACAGGAATTGCTTTCCTCCAGTGGGTGTCTGTCTGACTTATAAATGCACAAATTTTATTTAATAGATTTTCAAAATCCGCTGCAGATTTTCTACAGAAATTTTCGAATTTTCTCGATTACTCTCGTTGCAAATCTGTTAACATGTCCTTGCCGTTATAACTATTTTGTATAGTATTTTATTTCTATTTTGTGTGTTTCAGCTTTTATTCAAGGACAGTCTTCTTAGTTTTTTTAATTGTAAAAATCCACACATCATAACAACTGTAGCTGCACTAGCTATTATTTCATCTGCACTCCTTATTGTGGAAGGCGAACTACAAACGTAAGAATAAATTCTGTGCAAAGCATAGAGGCATAAGTGCGTGTCAAAATGTGCCGAGTAAACGAGTAGTGTGGGAAGAAAGAGTATACGCAGAATATATTTACCATATACATTTTTTAAAACAGAACGAAAGTGTGGGAGCACAGACAAGGCGCGCAAAATATTTGATAAATTGCGAAACGAAGATATTTGTACAAATGCACACATTATGTGGGACCGGCTTAAGAGCTTATACATATAAACTAATAGCATGCAAAGGGAAGTAGAACAACGAGTAACACCTCCACAGAATATAAAATTAACGATCCTCCGACTTGATGTCGTAATAAGCCAGCAATGCTTCGCTCCAATATAAAATCAACGATGTCTCGACCCCATGCAGGGAAAGCCACAATTTTTTCTTAGAAATTTACTGGAAATGTTTTCCTTAGATTTGTTATGCATTATTGGTGGCCGACAACGGGTGATTGGACCATTAAAAGCTTTTATGAACATACCCGGGTAGCCATGAAATGTTATCCGAAAACAATGTCGAAAATGTGTCACAAATAAGGGGAAATTATTCTGAAAACGAATTGTCACACAATAGTTTGACATTTCTATTGTGATGCACACCATTTTTTATAGATAAAAATATCACAAGAAACTGTGAATAAAATGTGACAAAATTGTATTATGACTATTATTTTACTGACTTGCGATTGATTGTATGAAATTTTCACAGTAAAAATCGAAGGGAAAGTATAGGAAACGCCGTCCATCGTGTTACTATTTGCAATCAGTATTCAAAAGAAAATAAATTTCTCTGGCATATATATAGGTAAATTCGTATTATTAGTTCCATTAATAATTTGAGTTTTAATTGTTTTTATTTTTAATATTTCAGATATTGTAAATGTATCCGCAATAGAGCTACATATATCTGACGCCAGACGAGATAAAATTGTAAATTTTCAGAAATAAATAAAAATTTCCAAAATTGGTGTATATTTTTATAACTTCAGTTTTAAATACCTATGTACAATTTATAACAGTTTGACAATATGCCGACATTTAAATATCACAAATATAAGTGCGTCAGATGTCACAGAATTTACTAATATTACTGTGAGAAACTTTATAAATTGCTTATGTGACATATTATGTGACAATTGGCGTCAACCCTGAGCACAGTTTCTCATAATCTTGTCGACAAATGACACAAATGTGTTGTTCTTTGTGCTGTATGTCATATCTGGCTACCCGGGTAGACGCGTAGAAGAGAAATAAGCATTCATTTCTTCTTAAAAATTTACAGAAAATATGACAGCAGAATTTTTATTCAATCTGGTGGCCAACTGGAATTATTTTCAGATACAATGTGTGCCGTTGTCGGCCTCCAAAAATGCGTATAAATTCTTAAGACAAAATTCCCAGTAAATTTCTAAGAAAAAATTGAGGCTTTCCCTGCATCATATCGTGTCATCGTTGATTTTATATTGGAGCGAGGTATTTCTTGCTTACCCTTCGGTTAAGTCGTAGTAGCAGTAGTAGCGCCTCTACAATATAACAAATAACTAAGTCAAATTTCGTTTTGCAATCACTATATCCCAGCGGGAAATTGCTGCAACACTATCATCCGATCCAATAAAAAATAATTAAAGAAAATAAATTCAAAAGAAAGATGTCATTGGTACAAAGTTAATACTTTTATGGGTTGGCAAAAATTCTTGCAAATTGTAAAAATGCTTCAGCTTCGAAAAGCGCATTTTGAGAACAGTTCATAACCTCTTAAGCTACAATTGAAGTAAAGAACTTACTACTTTGAACTGGTCTGAGGTTTACTTACGAAAAATTTATATTTTTAGCCTAAATAGACATCACATTCCGTAAAGGGTATTATCTTGATATTTAGGGCCATATTCACCAAGCCATTTGATACAAATTTAATTTTAATTTAATTATTATTGAGGGACCGCAATTAAACTTTTGTAGCTATTCACCAACCTTAATAAAATAAACAATTTCGGGCATTTCGGACTATCAGCTGCAAGATTTCCGAATTTGGCAAGTGACAGTTCTCATGACAGTTCATGTAATTTAAATATTATTTAAAAAGTCAAAAGAAGTTTTTATGTATTATTTAAATAAAGAAGTTTTTATGTATTATTAAAAATAATTTATAATATATGTACAATTCGTTTTAACTAAAAAAATTAAGCAATTCACACATTAAAAATGATTTAAAAAAATTCGCAATAACTGAATTACGCGCAGAAAATCGGGCTGAGTATCCCTTATATTCATTTGAGGTTGCTGTATGTTGTCAAATTCAATTTCGATTGCTGGAATTTTCCTGTCTCTTAAAAGATTGTTTAAAACAGCTGTCGCAACAACTACTATTATCGCTGTTGTGGGCGCTACTCGCATTTCTAAAAAGGAAAAATTCAGTCAAAATCGAATCATATATAATTTCCACTGACATGTATATAAATGGACTGGTCATTGAACCAAAAAGCCATAGCAGTAATTAAGGTTAAATTAATTTGTATTTACTTTTTAATGCACTTGAAACTAAAAACCGTGGTTCTATTCACTGATATCGTAATATATCTAGACAGTTAAATTCTTGCTTCTTCAAACTTTTAACAGCGCTATTAAAAATATGACATTTGACTGCATGACACTTCAATCAGCTGATATCGAAATTAAATTTATTTAAGAGAGGGTAAGGCCTCACTTACAATTAAATTAAAATTAAATTTTCATTAAATCGACTCGGTAAGTGTAATTGAGAATTTTTTTAATTTTGCTTGGTGAATACGGCCCTTAATGTTTTTAATTTTAAAAAGTGCTTAAAAAATGGAAGTTGATTAATCGAAGATCTGTGCTTTCTATTAATTCACAGTACCATTTTTATTCCATTTTAATTTTAATTATTTAATTATTTAATATTAATATAATTATTTGACATATCGCTTTCTTACGGAATGAGCGATTCTTACCGCATATTTACTGACTACAATTTGGCATTTAAACTTAACGAAAGGTCCTCTCCGACGAGTTACATTCACTAACATGTATATAAATGGACTGCTTGTTGAATCAAAAATGCATGAAAGCAAATGGCACCACTTTCATATTATTGTCTCTTTCCGTGAAAACATACTTTCCCACTGAACTGTAAAGATTAGAAACGAGAAATTGTTTGTAAAAATCCTTGTAAAAAACACTTCTTTCGACTCATAACTAAAATTTAACGATACAAATAGTCCCAAATACCTTTGTGGTAAACTCAGTAAATCCCACTGACATGCATATACGTAAATTCCCAAATAATTTAAATATAAGTCAGTTTTACGACATTTGGTATCATTGACAGTGAGAGTATACTTTCTGAAATCAAAATTGGTGCCACATGAAACAGGAGATCAAGCAGTCCATTTATATATATGTCAGTGGTTACATTTAATTTGTGAACATCTGTTAAATGTAAAGGGCGCGTTCGCTTTACGTATATAACATTACTTACGTATATGGAAATTGTAGTTGAGCCTATAGTCGCTAGCAAGATAATCGATTATAGACTATGCTATAGTAGAGAAGTATACCCGCGCGCCACTTTTATTTACAAGAAATTTGTCACGAAGTCGAAAAATTGGAGTTCCGGTTTCAAATTTTCATTTTAGGAAATATTATGAAAAAAAGAAAAATTATGTTTTCTAAAACCTTTCACTGCAATAAGTTTATGATTAAGCTCCCTCAAATGAAAAATGAATCAAGAATAAATATTGTCAAATTAAACAGTTATGAAAGAAACTGTAGAAACCGTTTTCTATTTGAGCGTCCTCTAAACATTAATGAATTTCACTGAAATTATGTATAAAAGTTTAAAATTATATTAGCTAATAAATTCAAGGTGAGCATTGAGAAATTTTAATATTTTTGTAAATCCATACATTTTTGGGCCACTTTAATTTTCATATATTATGTATATATCAAACTGAAAAAACCATTTCACCAACATTTTACATACACGGTCCTCTTTGGAATCAGTGCTTAAATTTGAACCAATTTCTTAAATTGGAGAGGAAATCAATGAATTTAATTTAAAATCTCAAGGGAAGTGTTATCTAGACACTCCAAGGAATATATTGGCGCATACTTCATCCTATTTATAAATACATATATTTAAAAAATAACTCCACCCAAACTTTACGAAGCTCAATTTTTTCTTTTCTACAGCTCCGCTAAAACCATTAGGGATTAAAAACAAAACAAGAACTGAAATATCGGGACTGCGCAGAGATTTACAACGAGAATGAATATATCCATTACCCTTGAAAGTAAATTTTCAATTTTTCATTTTTTACTTGATTAATTTTTCTCGGAAATTTCAAAGCTTCCCAAAATAATTAACCTGTATTTTATGGAGATGCGGTGAGTACATTCTCTGTGATATAAATTTTTAAAGGTACATCTGCTAAGCATAATTTGCCACAATTTTCAAATTGCAAAATACCGTATTTCGCTCATAAATGGATCGCAACAAAAAGTTACTAGTTACAATATCATCAAAATCAAAGATAGTCCATTTAAAAATTTACACGAAATTGGTCGATTTTCTTTATAACCTTATATGATTATTTCCTTTTCATATACACAAATTTGCATACCTAGTCATATTCAGTTCTCTCTTCTTTATTTAATTATTATTGGACCGAATTTTACGTATATGTCGCATGATTAAATAATAGTTATTCACAATTAGTTACCTGCAACCAGAATAGAAATGCAAAAAAAAAATTGTAACCTCCCAAGCAAAAATAAAATATTACCAATGACAAAACTTAAATTACTCCGAGAAATCTACACACATATACCTAATGCAGAAAATGGCGACGTACACTTTCTGAGCGTGCGCTACAGTCCGCAGAGCTTTCAAAACAAGTGTATGATTTCCAAAAGCACATCATGAATTAAAAACTTCAAATTGTATGAAAAATATATAAAAACAAGCATCTTTTGCCGTAGCATGGTTAACAATATCGACTTGATTTCCTTTATAATTACACTAAACAGTTAGAATTTTTCAAAATATACAGAAAAAGGTTCGATCTATATTACAAATTGAACTTTCTTAGTGATAATTTCATAGTTTTGGTAGTTATTACTCTTTGGAAATAGCAACTTTAAAATGAATATATATTAGTAGCCAACTGGTTTTACTGGTTTTTTTCCCGTAACTTCCTTTTCCACCTACTCAAGAACAAATTTATCTACTTTGTGTACCATTAATACGTTATTATGTCGAAAACTTTGTAAATTTCATGAATTCGAGGGTTTTCTAAAGCTAATTACATACATATAAAGCCCAGACATCTTTATTCTTGACACATC
Source organism: Dioctria rufipes (assembly GCA_963924295.1). Classification (NCBI taxonomy): domain Eukaryota; kingdom Metazoa; phylum Arthropoda; class Insecta; order Diptera; family Asilidae; genus Dioctria; species Dioctria rufipes. Next base: position 95,791,181 of record OZ002740.1, on the reverse strand, counting down.
ATTACCTAAGTATATTCTTTTTATTAAACTATGTGCAATTTTTATTATGATAATACGCACAATTTGGTGTAAAGTTGTACTAACTTTTCGTGTTGTTTAAGATTTCAGTGGTAACCCCCCCTAACAAAGGTCAAAGCTCTATGAGTGTAGGGGACATTTTTTCCTGGGAATTGACTTTTCCTTACAATTTTAATACACATAAATATGCAGCGCGGTACTTTTGATAAGCGGCATATTTCTATAAGTTCTTTCTTTGATATACGTATTCTTATATACTGGAAGAATCTATCATATCATCTTCATATAGATGTAGAATTCCCCAAACTCTAATCGCTTCTATTTATGGAGTCATAGGCAAAACCACGAAAAGTACACTTATTTTGAAATAGAAAAATTATTAAGAACTTTTATTTTTAACGATTCTAAATTAAATTATTAAATTCAAAAGAAAAAGCGACAGAAACGCCCGGTTTTGAACCTGGCCTGGGACCTTCAGATTTCGGGGTTGACTATTCTTACCACTGAGCTAACGAGACAGATGTCTTTACCTCTTGTATTTGTTAATATTTTTTTAACCAGCCTATTAAGCCACATTTGCTTTCAGGTGGAATTAACCAGAAACGATGATAACACACAAATAAATTGTAAAATTTTGCAATTTTATACATATATATGTATGTGTTGAATTCGAACTCAGTTGTCAGAAAAGCGCAACGTCCCAGAATCAAGACCCGGACGAGGCGTTGCATTTTTCTCCCGTATTTAATAATTTAATTTAAAATTGTTAAAAATAAAATTTTTCAAAAATTCGTGTATTCAATCTATGACCGATTCTAAACTTTTGTGTCTACAGTTTTAGACATTCACAGATGTCTAATCTGCAAGTGACTTCAATATGCGTAGCGGACTTTAGAGTGACAGAATGGAACAATAATTTACAATTGGCTCAACAATAGTTGCACCAACCTCTTGGTGATTTCACAAAACTCTCCACCTTTTCCCAGATCTGGTTCATTCCTTCATTATTTCTTAACATCATCTTCACTTGTAAAACAATTCGATAATCAAACCATCAGGCAGTAAGGCTAAAAATTAAACTTGATCCGCAAATTTCTTGGCAATAGATCAAAACACTTTTATCTAATTCGCTACCATAAGCTGAACTTTTCGCAGTGCATATCCGACTCATAGAAAACCTAAACATGATGATTCTGGATGGTATTAAACAATTTGGAACAAAAATAGTCCCAATGAACCACAAATATATAACCTGACCTCCTTTTGTAACAAACTTATATAAGTTAAGTCAAAGAATGTGGAAGGGTCTTAGTAGAACTTTTGACAGTCACCATAACACAAAAAATTCCCAAATAAATTGATTGAGCACAATAATCACTGCTCAAACAAGAAATTTTATGAATATTGAGCTCACCACAAAGCTCAAAGTAATCAAGCCCAATTCTGGTATCCTCAGAGATATTAATATGTTAGTTAACCGAAGGCAATTACTTTCACCCCAAAATGCTACCGAGGATAGAACAATATCCAGTTATATGGAGATAGTAAATAGCTTCGTTTCAATATTTTCAATCCAAATCACAGAGAGCCCCATAAATCCAGAATACACAATAGCTATCGACTAAGAAAACGATGACTTCATCAAATCTCATCGACCGCCCAATCACGGTGGATTCTTTGTATTAGTGAAGTTCTCCGACGATAATCTTTCGTACCAACTTTCTAATGTGGCAATAGATATGTTTATACTCCACACTACACTGAATACCTTAAAAAGTGAGTAACAGTAAAAAATCATCAGGCCTTGAGATTACGATAAATGGTGACAGTTCTGCGACCTATTCTACCAAATGGTCCATAACCAAGCCTAAAGTAACTGTCAGAACATGTGATACCTTATTGGAGAAGCAGAAAAATTAGTTAGACATCTCAGTTTATCTGAAAAAAAAAAATACAATAGCGCGGGAAAGCTTCTTCAAGAAAGATATGAAAATCCCAGGTTGCTACTTTCTGCACTCATTAACAAATTGTTCAATCAACTATCGCATCCTACAGATGCCCCATCAGCCACTTCAATTAAAACTATGCACGATGTGTTACACAAGAATGTTTAATGGGGCTACAAAATCTTGGAGTATTAACCGCTAGCTGAGACTCATTATTGCTATACATCCTATATAAGAAACTAGACAGAAGCACACACACGTTCTATGAACAATCGCTATCGAATCCAAAGAGTCTGCACACAATGAAATATTTTCTTGCATTCCTTGAAACTCGCTTCCAGTCCTTAGAAGTTTTGGAAGGCAAAGTCAAAGATCCGAAGGAATTGGCAAGAGTCAAGAAAACTCTAGATCATCATCATTGACATCAGTCGTCGAGTCCAACCTGAAGTACGTAACTTGTCATGAGAATCATCAACTGTTGAGATGCCAAACATTTTTGAAAAAGACATCAAGTGATCCGCGGACTATACTACAAAGGTACAATTTGTGCTTTAAGTGCTTACGAAGAGGACATAGCGCTGCAACATATTATATATACAAAGTGCAATCGCAAACACAATACTCCAGTACATAATGAGCCATCAGCAAGAGAATTAGATACGACATCAAGGGCAATATCCGCGCCATCGAAAGACGGAGAATGCCTTATCTCAGTGTCAAGTATGATATCTAAGCAACACCCAATGACATTGGCCACATCTCTCAATGTAAATAAAAGAAATTACATGCTTCTCAACACAGCACTTGTTATACTTACAAGCAACCAGGGACAGGAAATAGAGTGGAGAGCCATTCTCAACTCCGGGTCCCAACTTAACCTAATAAGTAAACGAGTAGTCAGTAAACTCGACATTACTCCATAGCACGCATCCGTGCATATTCAAGGCATTGGAAAAGCAAGCCAGAAAGCTAAAAAAAGAGCTAATGTTCAACTTAATTCTAGAATAAATGGTTTTTCAACAAGGGTAGAAGCATTTGTTTTAAACAACATCATTTCTCCATATCCGAGCCATCTATGTGAATATATCAAAATTGGCCCGTACCAAAAAATATACAACTGGATGATCTCGCCTTCTACAAATCTGAAAACATTGATCTTATATTAGGAGCAGAATTTTTCATGCGATTATTATCCATCGAGCAGATTAAGGTAGGAAAAGATCTACCCGCTCTTCAAAACACTGTTCTCGGATGGGTTGTGAGTGGAAGGCTAAATCAGACCGCAGAGAGTGGAAGGCTAAATCAGACCACAGAGTTCAGAGCAACGCGCCGAGTTTGTACTGACGATATGGATATTGACTGTTTTTTAGAAACAGTTTTGGCAAAGTGAAGATGTAGATGAATCTCAAGCCACCACTACAACATTGGTAGAAAGACAATGTGAAGATCTTTTTAATCAAACAGTAAAAACTAATTCAGAAGGACGATTCATTGTTGGCCTTCCATTTTTAGAAGATCCGAAAACTTCAGGCAAGTCGAAAGATACAGTCTTGCGAAGGTTCTACGGTTCAGAACGAAAACTCAACAAAAAGAGTGACCTGAGACATCATTACACAACATTTATGAATGAATTTATAGATTTGGGTCACATGGAAGTAGTTAATGTGAAATCTGTATCAACGCCTAATTACTTTCTTTCTCATTATTGTGTGCTGAAGCCTGATAGCAGCACAACCAAATTAAGGGTTGTTTTCGACGCCTCAGCGAAAACCTCCACAAACATATCACTGAATGACATTCTCCACAAGGGCCTGACAATCGAAGGTGACCTGCCTCGTTTTGCGTTCACGGCAGATATAGAGAAAATGTAGAGGCAAGTTGTTCTCTAGGAAGAAGACAGTAAATATCATCATATATGGTGGCGAAGTGATTCACATCAGGAATTAAAGTGCTACTAACTACGTATTATTACATATGAGACATCATCTGCGCCATGCCTTCCAACTAAGTGTCTACAGAGATTAGCCCAGAGAGAACTTACTAAGTACTCTGTTGGAGCGCAGGTACCCCTGCGGGACTTCTATGTAGATGACGTGATAACAGCAGCAGGTAGTCTTGCTATGGCTCGAGACATACAGACACAGTTTGCAAGCATTTTAAAGAAAGTTGGATTTAAACTACGTAAGTGGTGCGCCAACCACTACCAGTAGATCCAGCAGTAAAACTAGATTTTTCAGATGAAAAAACTTCTTCTATAAAGTCGCTAGGCTTAATATGGTTACCAAAAACCGATTAATTCTAAACAAAACTAACAGTAAATAAAGGATTGAAATCAACACAAGGAACAGTGGCATGACCGCACATGTTATCAGGCCAAACATTTTCTTTCGTACAACTACGGGAGCTCAAGCTTCATTGGAATGCTTCACTCACAGAAGAACTATACACGAAGTGGATGAATTTACGGAAAAAGCTCTCAGCTCTAATAATACAGGAAACACTCCATGAGTAATCCAAGTCAACGCATTTTCATATGTGTCAGAGAAGGCTTTTGGAACTGTAATATACACTAGTTAAATAAATAATGAAGGAAGAGTGATTGTATGTCTCCTTTGCGCTAAGTCAAGTTTTGCTCGCAAGAAAATACTAACAATGCCCCGACTTGAGTTGTGCGCTGCCAAACTAGGATCGGACTTCTCCAACGAGTAAAAACATCTTCCAAATTAGAACAAGTAGCAACCTATCTTTGGTGTGACTCAAAGATCAGTTTAGATTTGATAAATTCTACCTATACCTCCAGATCTTTGTAGGCAATAGAATAGCTGCCATTCAAACATTATCACTTCTTTAAAAATGGAGACATGTCGAATCGGAAGAAAATCCAGCAGATGTCCTCTCAAGAGGCATATCACCCGAAAAATTAAGTTCCTCCAATCTTTGGTTCTACAGACCACTTTTCCTACATGGTAGCAAAGATATATGGCCTCCACCTTACACGAAGATATCTGATTGCGATTTGGAAAAAACGAGCAGCACTCGCTATAACTGCAACCAAAAATGAAGACAATAGTAAGAATTTCATCAAAAATATTGATTATAGAAATTTCTTTGAAAGACTTAAATGGGTAACTGGGTACGTGCTACGATTTGTTTCAAGATCGAGATAAAACCACGGGATAATTTCGCCAACGGTAACTGCTTCAGAGCAAAATGAAGCCTTATTAAATATAATCAAACTAATGAAACAAGATTAATTTAAAGAAGACATACGCGATCTCTCACGATATAAAGAGGTATCCAAGTAAAGTCCACTAGCTACACTGGCACCATTTTTGGGCAAAAGAGGGATTCTACGATTTGGATTCACTATATTCACCAACTTGTAAGAGCAAGAAATCAGCTAGCGAAACTATCTCAAGCAATCAATTCCAAACAAGGACAACAACAAAACACGACCATGTGCAGTCAGAAAGGAATCGACTTCCATTTTATCCCTCCGCGCTCTCCACATTTTGGCGGGTTGTGGGAAGCCACCGTAAGATCAGCCAAATATCTTGTGGTTGGCACAATATCCTCCGATTCATTAACATATGAAGAACTTGAAATCGCCCTGGTTGATGTAGAGGCTATTCTAAATATCCGCTTTCTAACTCCAGTATCTTCAGATCCCAATAATCTTGGTGCACCTGGGAACTTACTGATATGTGGACAATTGACAACACCAACTGATTCACAACCAAAACCCATAAAGGATAAATTCCTGAAAAAATGGGAATTAGTTTATGATATAACATGAAAATTTAAGAAAAATGAGCTACAGTTTCGATTTATGTAGAAACGCCAATCACCCAATGCCAGGCCAGGAATGCTTCTCATTTTGAAGGAAGACAATACACCAGTGCAGCAGTAGCCATTAGGCATAATAGTAGAATTTTGTAAGGGAAAAGGCGGTTATGTTCGGGTAGCAGATGTAAGAACTTCCACAGAAATACTACTTACACCCATGCATAGATTAGCTCCACTACCTATGGAAGAAAGCACAGCCAAAGAAAGAGAAGCATCTGAAGAGGATTGTACACTATCTAACTACGAAGCCCATCGACCAAGCTTGAACAAACGTCAAAACGAGAATGGAACCAGTTCAAAACCATCACCTGCAACAGCAACAAAAAAGACAAAAACTTCACTGGGAACATCTCTACATAGTTAATTAATAACTGTTTTCATGGTCCCGTTTGATAAAGGTAACCTCATCGAAATCACGCTATTCGAGCCTCAATTAGGCATACACTTCGAAGAAATTGGAGCAACAAACTTAATAGCATCAGTCTGAAAATAAATTGTTCATTACCACTTACAACCATATTGGATGGCACTAGGTATCTTGAAAATGGAATCCAGGCACTTAAAATGCTTTGCGACCAACTTACGTCCAAAAGCCCATGTCGACAAATAATCTCCCAATTTTAGAATCTTCAAAATAAAATAAAAATTGGAAACTAACTGCTTTCACCCGATTCAAGTCCTAGTCGGCAGAAGCGAGGAGCACTCAATATAGTAGGAAACTGCTTTTGGGAGTGCATGATCAACAATGCGGAAGAGAAAACAATCCAATCCTAATAATTTTACTAAGAAATTAGTCTTCAGTCGATGATTCAATTACAAATCCTATAAAAACCGGCCAAGCGGCAATCAAACAAAAATTCGATTCCTTGGAGAACTACATCCTTCAGATAACAAATCGGCTCAATGAGCAAGGTGATACAATACTAGCACGATAACAATTTATGTCGAATTGGCAAGGTGATACAATACGTGTAAGACAACAATTTATGTCGTTAGCACTACAGATGAGTCTAGTCACCACCAATTGCAGCATATTCAAACCATAATAACTGATGTCATCACTGACATAAATCATGGAAGAATAAATCCGCTGTTGGTAACAACCAGCCAACTGTAACAAGCTGCCGCAGTGATACCGTTTCATCAAGACAATATCTTGGAATTATACAAACTGATGAATGTTATGGGTGGAATCGCTCAGGACCATGTCATATTCAAATTTAAAATTCCCCTAGTCAATTGGGAAACGTTTAATTTATTGAAGGTCTATCCCATCTCTTTGTGGATCAACAATTCATTCGTCAATATACAGACTCACTCTCCATTTTTGATGACTTCGCAACACCGCGATCATTTTTATCCGATCACAGAAGTAGAACTGACCACATGCGCCACGATAGAAGGGAAGGTACTTCTTACATCCGATTTGCGACTATATATACATGCGAAATGGTTTTTTTAATCGATAACCCAAGGCCCGAGCGCTGCAAATTGATTCAGATACTGGACCAGCCTATTTGATTGCAATTGTTGGACGCCAATCAATGTATGTTCGCTACAAGTAATAATACACCAATAAATATCGTGTGTAACAACCAGATTTTCTCTAAGACACTACAGGGAACAGGAATTGAGGCTCAGTGTAGAATTCAGCCTCAGTGCACCAATGTGAAATCAACATATACTATCTTTGGATTCTTAGTGGAGCAACTAATACACACCGCTTCAACTGAAGGAACTATTGGAGTTACATGAGCGTGTCACATCTCGAAATATCGATAGTTATATATCTGGCCTGGAGATGTTGAGCTGAAGCCTGCAATTGTTGTGTGAGGAGTCCACCGCCCATACCTCAACCAAGACAGCATATCAACCAGATTAATCATATTTGAAGCACAGTTCAATCCGGAGAGAATGTAAAATATCAATAATTAAAATGTAGAATAAGTAAATTAGATTAGAATGCACTGAGGGAAGCATCAAGTTTCCAAGTTCTTTCACCGAGTAAATGTGCATGTTTGCATTTTTGCATTGTAATTTCTTCGTATTTCTGCATTCCAATTTTGCAATGTAAACTGTTCTACGAGTTCATTGCTTCATCCAACTCAATAAAATATATTATTAGAGCACGCAATAAATTTGTATAAATTTACTGATTTAATAAATATGGACAGTTATTTTTTAACCATCGACCACGGCAAAGTCAGTGTTTTTAATTAACATTAAATTCCAGATAATTTGGTGTAGTAGTATAAGAGCCGATGCATCCTTGACTTAAAACAGTATTAAGAGTAAAATAGTTCTTAACATTCTACATATTTACCCGCAAAGCGAAACAGCATAATAGATATGCGGGCACAAATCACAGCCATACTGTAGTGTACAGAGGAATTAATTAAAAGAAAGAAAAAAAAAAAAACAGCAACGAGCAAAAATTAGACTCAATCAGAAATTTTGTTGTCTCAACTAGAATTGAGGCAATAATTCACAGCAATACTGCATACATATATGCGATATTCAATTTGCTTTGAGAAAAGGAATACTGGAGATTAAGAAACTCCGAGGTGTAAATGCTCGCAACATAAATGTTGAAAGCATTGAAAGCTCATCCAGATAAAGTACAAATGCCGCCCTACATGAAAGCAAATAGAATGAAAGTTATCCTCAAAGCCAAATAGGACAAATTTATCTATTCTGGTAATTCGGCCATCAACTCAAAGCCATTTCCATATCTTTTTCACTTCTAGAACTATTTTTACAATTTGAACTTTGGCAGCCTTTATATTCTAATAAGTATACCTTTCAAAATGTAGAAGATTTCAATAGAAATAAAAGAGTTATAATTGATCTAAGACAAGATCGAGAAAGAGTTGCCCGATATAGTCCATTTTTAAAATTGTATTTACTATTTTTATGAAAACGTCGAATACAAATGAAAGCTTTCTACATCGCAGATAGGAGTATTTACTATAAAAACTTGGCCAAAAGTCAATTTTTAAAAGTAGTACTAATATATATAATTTTCATTCTATGATGGAGCGGGATACATGGCGAACATTAGACCGTACCTGTTATCTGTACTGGAGGGGGAGACACGTGACAGAGTCAATCGAAAGTCAACGCGCTTGCGAATTACACGTAGCTCACTTATTATTCTACCGTATAATTATTCGAAATTAACGGTGTGTTTTAAGTTTTTATAGTGAATGTTGTTAAATTATTCATTATGGAGCACTCAAAAGGAGGTATGTATTTTTTAAATTCATATACATTAAATGTAAAACTATTTTGTTACAAGTTATAAAAATACATATCTTTTGTTATCAAATTAATGTTTCTCGAGTCAAATTGTTATAGTTATTAATATTATTGGATAATGTTACTTACATAGTTAGAAAGTATAAAGGTCCTATTTTATTAAACAAAACAAAAAGTTTGCGGATTTTTGCGGACAGCAATTTTATAGCCATTTATACATACAGCAATTCTATACCGAAACGATGAAAATTATCAAATTTCAGACCCGCCCCTCTGATTTTGATCAAACTTTCAGAATTAGTTATATACTAAAAAAGATTCGACCCGTAATTTTTTGTTTAGCCAGCCAATCTCAGGTTTGGGATACAGGGTCAAAATATGTAGTTAAAAACTAAATTTTTGTATGGCAACCCTACGAAGGAGCTCTAATTTTCGAACTTAAATTTACAATGATTTTACAAAGATCGCGTGCAAATTAATTAAATGCATTCTCGAGTTATGGTGAGGACATATGGACAGACGGATAGACGGACGGACAGCCGTACTGACCGACATGTAAAAATCAATATATCTATTTTGCTCTACCAGCATTATTTTTATGTATTACAAATGGAATGAGAAACTTAGTAGTATAATAAGAGCAGTCCAAATAATTCTCATTCAATATGAGCACCACCCAGGGAAATTTTCATACTCACGGTGAAACTATACCTGGTAAACTCACAACAAGTTTTACCCTTATTGCAAAAAAAAAAAAACAATGGGAGATCATGTATCACAAAAAGTATACGATTTAAACTAGCTCATAGTAATTATTTTTAAATGGCTTCGGATGGAACAATCATCACTTTCGATTTCTTTTGCATGACACCCTCCGATAATTATCGAATGCACAGTAGAGTGACTTAGGCTATATTTAAATGCAATTGTATTCATTGCTTCTCCGGTTGCCAAAACCAATAACACGTAGGTAGATAATTCCTAATAAGGGTCTTTACTGAACATAATTATATCAGGGAGGGAAATTGCCAATGCTTGATTCAAAACTTTACTTTCTTTAAGGGGGGCAAACCCTTTAGACGCACGAAAATGAGGCACTTTTTATGAATTTTTTAAAGGTGGTAAAACAAACGCATCATTTTAAACTTTTAACATTATTTTGCTACAGTTCTGGGGTTTAGAAAAACATTTTTCTTAGAAAATAGCGGCATTGTAGGGTAGTTCCTCCAGGTGTCTTGCGTGACATCGAAAACTCCTACCTCTGTAATTTTTTTTCTATTAATCATAAACAAACAAGAAATTTATTTATCGATTACTGACTTGTTCAGAGGAAGGATAAACCTATACAATAAAAAATGTATAAAATCAAAAATTTCGTCCGCTGTTTATCAAATGTTCAGATTTTCGACCAATTTTTCGATAATTTTTACTCCAAAAAATTAATTTATTAATGCGAGATCTATAAAACTTTAGGTACATCCTTCAGATAATATTATAGATAGAAACATCTGCAAGTTTCATCTAGATCGATCAACAAATTTTTGATCTACAGCAGCACCAGTTTTTGTAGATGCACTTTCGAGATAATCGCGTTTAAAGTTTCCATACGAAAAAAACTTAATTTAGTGACTTATCCATCAATTAGCGATTCCAGGCGCATACACTAAGCCTTCAGCTTCCTCAAATACATAATTATCGTCCATCTGCTTCTGTGGGACAATGCTAATGAGACAATAGAATTATACAAAGGTATTACGAAAGAAAGGTTGCCCTACCACAAGCGCTCCGGCTACCTGACTCGCTAGTACACGGTATGAATAACTGCGATAACTTCGTCAATATTTAATATTTTAATTTTTCCTTTTTCCAGTATACTTTCAATATATCATACTTTCAAAATATGAGGAAAAAAATTCGATTTTTTGAAAATTATTAAGGGTTTGCTCCCCTTAAATCAAATAACTATTTTCTTAATTTAAATTTATGTAAGTACGAATCAGGAAAAAAATTTCCAAATTTTACCAAAATCGTCTTTGCCCAATATAATGAAAACCCTTAAGACAGATCTGTGATGATATGAAGTTTCATAAAAGGATACTGTAACAACGATTTTAAACGATTTCCGTTAGACAATTTTTCAGGAAAATATTAAAATCAAATTATAGGACAGACTCTGAACTTCTTGATTCCAGTAAAAAAATAGAAATTTGATATCCTGATTATGACAAAATTATTTATTATAGTTGAATGATGATAAAAACATTTGAGATTAAAAGTGCTGAAACTCTGGATCCGAAAGCGTAATGGACAATGTCTGCAATGGAAATAGAGATTTGGTAATGAATCAAGACTGGTAGTAACTTACATAGTTTTATTAATTATAGAGTCCTTCGTAAAATACTGGAAATCTATTTCATATGCCAGTAACGGGGGGTTGAATATAGATTCTCTAATCATGAAATTTGGTTTATTTGTCTCGACGTTCCCTATCGCCCGCACAACAAATTTTAAATCTTTACTCTATATCTATAACATGATATGATGTACATTTTGAGTCAATATCCACCCTTGTCCTTCATATCTTAATGGCCCACGAAAAAGTTTATTTTGGCCGCACACGAGATAAATAACAAAATTTTGATGCCAGATTGTAGACCAAAATTAGTCAAAGATCTTGCAAAGCATTATGCTGATCAGAACACGTTTGTCGACACCGAAGACGTTAATAGACAATCTGAATAAATACATTAAAAACCATTTGAAAACAAAAAAAGTTATAAATCGAATACTGCAAAAGCATCCTCTACCTCTCTGGAAGGCTTTGTACAGCTTAAATAGGCACATACATAAATTACAGAAAACGAGATTGTTTTCAAAAGAAAAGCACTACAAAATTAAAAAAAAAAACTAAAACTGAACGAAGGGAATAAAGAGATGAAGCATTTCTTATGGATATGGAAGATAATCGATTAATTGATTTATTTAAACAATACCATTTTACCTAAAATTTCTCATCTGTGTATTCATAACGACGCTTGAAAGGCACAATAGGATAAGCGGAAGTTTTTGCGAAATCGAGTTATAGTATACACAATTAGAATCGCGCGATTTTTCTGCGTCGAATGGTCTAGATTTCATTCTCATGCGATGACTTTTTTGTGTAATTTGTGTTTTGAAGATCGCAAGGTGTTTTTTTTTGTTTCTAACCAAATTAAATGCGGACACTTTTAGGAATTATGGCCATAAGATAAAATGGAAAAATGAAAATTGAAACTTAGCCCTTTTTACCCCTGTTTTTATTGTGTTCGTAGTAAACTTATCTAGTTTTTCTTCGACGTAATAAATGTTACTGACGTCATTTAAACTCTTTACCTTGCAGTAAAATTTTAAAAATAAGGTGTTTACCCCTTTTTACCCGCAAATCTATAAAAAAAACGAATATGGGCGCTTAAACTGCGTTTGCTAATTTTTATTTTTTGAAACGACGATTATATGTAGATAGGATTTTTTTTTATTAAGTTATAACGATTGCTGTGTTCGAATGATGAAGAGGTCTACTCTTGTTTTGTACTTTGCCACGCATCGTTCGACGACGATCAGCATCTAGTGCTAGGGCCAGTAGTAAGTTGGTTGCTGTGACACCGTCAACATGAATACTAATTACGTACTTATAGCTGATACACGTTTATCCGATATTTCCTTTCATGTAATTTTAGAAATTTTTACCATTCTGTTCTTTCAGTGTTGTAATCGAAATTCGGGACTTTAGGAAAAAAAAAAATAATGGATAAAAAGTGGCGTGGTTCTAAGATGTTGGAGCTAGACTCCAGAAATTTGGAGTTATTGTACACTCCACAGGAGAAAATGTAATATTCTTTTGGGTGTCTATTTTGTTTAACTTTTATCAGGTAAATAGAAATTATTTGAATCAGAGTTTGATAGCAGCCGTTGAACGATTACCAGATGACGAATTATTCGACAAAAACTCAGGAGCACCTAAATACACTAAATTAAAGCCATACATTCCTATATTACCTACACCAGTTATGTTCATCCCAGACATTTTATTAGACTCAGCTCTGTCATCGAATGTGGATTTAAGTAAATCCAGTGAACAGCCTTTAACACTAAACGTACATGTACTTTACACAATTTCATCCTATTTCAATTTTGCCTTTCTCTCATTTTAGTTCCTGTTAGGTACTTTTTAGTTTCATTGCTAATAGTTTTCTTATTAGTTATTTATATTTTATATTTGAATTTTTTGTCACTATAATAGATTTAATGTTGTAAACTTATTCTATTTTTAATGGCAGAAATAGTAGGTAATTATTATATAGTATCACAAAGCAATAACCTCCTTGTATTTACCGTTTTTGTAGTATTTAACAATAGTATAAATAATGAAATATGTATATAATTCCTTTTTCGAAGTTTTACAGCATACTGTTTTATAGCAACTAAAATTCACTTTTATATCTCTCTTTATTTTGTCTGAATAACTTTTTGCGACAGTAAATAATTGGACTTGTAAAAATCTGTATACTATCGCCTTAACTTTTAATTTAAATAAATAAATAAACACCTATTCTAACCATAAGGGGTCATTTGACCCCTTATGAAATAAGCGGTGATTATGTGAAAGAAATTCTTAATTTATTAAAGGAAATAATTCGTAAATCTACTGCGTTCTTTTTCTCATTCTGAATAAATCTGTGAGAATCGACAGAACAATACCATAATTTAGATCGATGCACATAGACAAAATATACTTTTAAAATAAATAACTTTTGTAAATAAAATGCACTAGAAAGTAAAAAATATTTTTTTTCTTTCTCAGTGATATAAACAAGAAAAGTTTAATGCAAAATAAGAAATGCTACAACTCAGATTAAATCATAAAAGTTTGGGCATCCATAACTATAATCCCAATTAAATCTGAGCTGTAGCATTTCTTATTTTGCATTAAACTTTTCTGTTTTATATCACTGAGGAAGAAATAAATTATTTTTTGCCTTTTAATGCATTTTATTTACAAAAGTTATTTATTTTAAAAGTTGAATCACCACTCTCGAAAATCGACACTCGAAATTCGACTCTCATAAAACGACTCTCGAAAATCGACTCTCGAAACTCAATTCTCGCAACTCCACTCTCGAAAATCGATTCTCCGAACTCAGCTGTCGAAGATCGACTCTCACAACTCGACTCTCAACTCATATCTGCCCAAATTGGACAGCCCCAAGGGTGGTAGTTGCCACCTCCACCCCAAAATCCACAACAAGCTAAAAAGTTTTACCTCAAGGTAAACCTCCATATTCACTCAATCTAAATCAAAAAACCCATGTAATTCCATCCGCATTTACAACCGTAATAATCTTTCAGTCGTTAAGAACGGCACAGTAGTTACCACCCCCACCCCAAAATCCCCAACACGTAGGAATATTTTACCCCATTGGAAAGCTGCTCCCCATTCTAAATCAAAGAACCCCAGGTAAATATCCAAGCTTACTACCGTAAAACCATTTCTTTCGTCACGAACGGCACTCTCAGGCGGTCAGGCGTTCAGGCGCTCAGACACAAACTTTCTGAGTCAGGCGTCTGTAAGTTGATGGAAAGTTATTAAAAAGAAAGATACAGAACCATTTTTAGTGTTTGACATTTCCTTCATTTGACAAAAGTAAGTAATAAATTCATATAAATTGCTGTTTATGAAAAACAAAGCCATTTTCCAATAAAATATAGAACTTAAACTCAACTATTATCACCTCATTCAAATTATAAACAACACATTCCCGAACATAAACCAAAATCGTTCTGCTTGAGTCCGAAAAAAGCTTATGTTCATTCAGAAAAATTTGGAATACGAAAAGAGTGATGACTAATTAAAACTAAACCGTTCGACTCGAGACGATATGGATTAAAAGAAATTTATTATTAGCCACACAAGAAAAAAATTATAGAAAAGTAAAAAACTCACATAAATATAACATACATATGTATGTATAAGTAATATATGTATGTAATAGTAATTAACTCAAAATTTTAAGCCAGGTCATGGTACTGGCACTAGTATACTTAAGTACCAATGTACTTAAGTACTTTAGAGGTCTGCTATTAAGTAACCCGAGTGAAGTAAATGTTGAACTGGTCTTACTTTGACTGTTTACATCCATCGTATCCCTTTGGACTTAAGGCCCCAGCTAACATACACACTAATATATTATTACTCCAGTTCAGCTTAGAGTCATGCTTAGAGTCATGCCATCACCTAAATATTTAGCTTCAACATGAGATGGTACTACCCAACTCTGAGAGCCTAAAGTCTTGTACAAATACTAGAATAAATATGAAAAAATCGGAGACATTGATTTTTTCACCCCAATAATACAAGTTAACAGTATTTACTTCAAATATTAAGTGCGTGGAGAGCCTGCAAACTCATCAATTTTATCGCCGCCACCACCACCACGATCAAAACTATTTTTTTTTCGCTAAACTCTTCAACTGACTTGTCTATAAGAATTCGAATTTCACTTTTTTCCTCCTAATAAATTCAGCGCGTTATGTAGATCAAGAGATTCACAGAAAAAAAAATTATATTAAATATTTATCGCGCGAACTTTTCAACAGGTCCTTGATTATTATATTTTTTTTTTTATTTAGTAAATAAAGATATTCATGTGTTCCGATATAGAAGTATTCGTGACATTTTGCTTGAACATTGCCCAGTTCTTTTGATAAAGTGTAAAATTCTTCTTCCTCTTAAAATGCCGGTATTATGCCTAGCAATTCAACAGAGGTTTTTTTTGTTTGAATATTTTTAGATATACATATGTAATTTTTTAACTAATTTGAATTGAATATTTCCACAAACCGATTTCAACTAAAATGATACGTGCGTCTGCTTTGCATGCGAAATGCCGGAAAAACGATAAACATTTGACCAAAAATAAAAATGTATGGCCTCATCACTGACTTATAACAATGGACTGAGCGATTTGCTATTTCATGTGGCACAAAAAATATTGTGTTTCTGTATATCACCGTTAGAGCACCCTTTAAAACGATTACATAAAAAACATGTAAAACTGAACCAATAAGATGAAATTTTACACCCGAAAATCGAATTAAATTAAAAAAATATATTTTCTTGTGTCCAAGTGATATTTTAATCGCTTATAAGGAATGGAACTCATTTCGACTTTAATTTTCAAAAGTTATTCTTAACTGAATCCTGCTTATGGTCAAGAGAGACGGAGCATGGTAAACACTATCTTTACCTTATTCCTTCTGAGGTGATTGCATCTGTAGCCAATATAAAAACATCAAATGGCATAAGCAAATGTTCCAGAATGCAATATTTTCTGTTGGTAGCTCCAAGTCTGCCATAGGGCGAAAGAGAGAACTGTAAAACTTGTGCCATGCTTTCCTATAGAAAAATGATAATACGCTCAGTCCATTCTTATAAGTCAGTGGGCCTCATGTCGTAAGTATCACAATTGAGAGGGTGATACAATACAAAATGTGGATTGTTTCTTAATTTAGAACGAATCTATTAATGTGCGGGATAATAATTCAATTCGCAATTTTTCTTAAAAGGACGAATGTTTGCACCTTATTATAATTACACAAGAGCAAGACTTTCTATATCCTCTCTTTCTTATAACATAGCAATAGCAGACCTTATATAGACCTTTAATAAAGTTTTATGTATTATTATGTGAATAGCGGTACTTTCGAACCTAATTAAAGTCTAAATCGGAAATAAATTATTTCTCCACGTAGCACCTTCAATATCCTTATGGGTTTATGTTTAACACGGCCGTCACTATCACCCCAACTCCCTAAGCAAAGAGATTCGATATCATGCAGAGGCAAATCGAAGATGGAATGTTTGCGCAAATTTGCATTTAAATGAATTCTTGAAGGAGCTTCCTTAAAGAGGAACCACTGCCTGGTGAAATTCATCTCATCTCAGGATATCATTCCCCTCGAATTTATGGTGTCAATTTAAAATAAAGAATCGTGCGTGGCTGTAATTTCAGTTTATGAATAACTATAAATCTCATTTTATTGATGTCAGCCATGGTGGGGTTGTCGTATATACGTGCGTTTTCTCGTGGGACAAATCTCAGATTTGCTTTCTTATCGCATCTTGAATTCGCGTCAATACATCAACAGCCGACCTCGAGGGTTGAAAAATTCAACTCATACGGTAGCATCATAAATTTTCGCTTTCAATTGATTCAATTTTCTTCAGTTAAAGTTGGTGTGCTTCAGTAAGTCTTACTTTGGCACGATGTTGAAGAGTGATTATGTGTGAATTTTCGAGCTACATCTATTTGTTAGGGCTAAGCCCTTAATATCTGCCTAAATAATAACGAGAATTAGGGAGGCAATATTGTCCTTAGTCATAAATATTTTTCTTTTGATATGAATGAACAGGATTTTATGTATTCATACAAAATGAGATATATACTTAATAAAATGAAAGCCTTCGATAATTTCCGCACGAATTTAAGCTTCTTCACTACACTACACAACCATGGAAAAATCTTATTTTTCGAGTATAATTTCCCTTGCGACGAGAGGCTCATAATAATTTCTCTGCACAAATTTGATAGCTTCCCCAAATACGAATTTCTTGGCAAGTCCCAAAGTAATACTATGGATTTCTTATTACGGCATCTTAGATGCCCAATACAGTTCACATTCATCAAAATCATGAACTATCCATAAATCCTTCGGCTTTACTCGTGCAGGTATTCGATTCAATTACTGACCTCTATACGCATTCACGCACACTTTGAAAAGTAATAAATGGTATACAGTAATACCATGTAAGCCGACTTTATCTTAAAGCTTTGGGCACATAAGACAATTATCGACCTCCTTTGAATAACCTTAGGCATATACAATCGTTCTAAGTTATCTATGGTGTACGTATGAGAATTTGTGTGTGTGTGCTTTTAGATTCATACTTGTATATTGCTAAAATCGATTGATTTGGGCAATAGGCTTTATTGATCATTTTAATCTAACTAACATCAACCTAACTGGAAGATGTTAAATTTCAAACATCTTATTTTAAGAGCTTAGCTATGCAGTATCTGGAGTGATTTAAGCTTGCTGTAGCCTTAAGTCAAAGTAAGTGTGCTAGCGAAATAATGATATTATCTCCTTTTAGTATTCTAATTGTATTTTGATATTTTTCGATACATTGAGTATACTCTTATATATGTATCTTCTTATCTTACTTCTAGTGGTGTGGAAGGGTATAGAGTAGACCAACAAAGTTGCTCTTGCATGCACTTTGTGGTTGATTCTGCTCGGGCTCAATTTTCTGGAAGAAATATGTTTTTATTTATTTATTTATAGCAAAATCTTAATTAGAATATCTTATTACTAAGCCTAGTGAAACTAATGTGCGCTTCCTTCGGAAAGTAGGTCATGCGGGAAACTTCAGTGTTTTCTTAACATAGCTTAAACCTTGTGTGCACAAAAGCATGCACTAATTAATTTTTAAATTTCCTGTCTATTAGTTAGGTGACAATAAATAACTTAGTATTTAACTAATGCGTAGACTCCTACGTCATCTACTTATATCTAATAATGATTTAGTAAAGATCGGTCGTTATAATTTTACATTTCATTTAATTGTAATGTTAACATCTAGTACGATTTATTTGTTTATTTACATTATTTTATTAAACTTATGTTCTTCACTAAATTAGAAATAATTCTTTTATAAAGTTATTATTATTTCAAAGTCTGTCCGTTAAAGTCCTGTCTCAGTATCACTGTTATGTTTAGAGTCTAGTATGCAAGTGCAAGTGTGAGTATGTTTCCAATGCAGCGTGGAGTAAGTCCGTGTCGTCCTTATTGTAGATAAGGAGTTCCATCAGTGTCTTTCTAGTACCTAATTCGAAGGAAAGTCCCTGTATTTCATAGGCTGGAAATTGTTCCAGAAAGTACAAGAGGGGCATTTCTTACCTGCAAATATGTGCATTTTTACAAGTAGAAAGTGCGCTACTCTGAATCTTGCCACTGAGATCATATTTTGTCTGGGCGTGTCCGCCATACTTGGCCTGTCGACGCTTGGTGGCTGGCCGAGAAGAAAGTGGATGTGCACCAGTTCGCTTGCCTAGTTGTCTGCTCATCTTCTCGATTGTGCTTTTACGGGTTTGAAGCCCGCAGAAGTTTTTGTCTTACCATCTTTAAACTGCAGGCTCTTAGAGATCATATCTGCCTTCTCGCTTGCTTTGATGCGCTGTACATGGTTTTAGCGTAATTGCACCTGCGGAGAGGGTATTTCTGATATTTGCAGCAATCCGGTTTTTGCTCCTCCACAAGCCGGAGTCTATGAATTGGAGTTGTTTTTAACGTACTGAGAGATAATCTTCCTGAGGCAAGCACTTAGTGCTGTTTGGATTTTGCGGATGTTGTTTTCGCTAGTATAGTCGTATATGATTCTGGTGGCTGTCTTAAGTGATACACCAGTATTTCTCCTGCCAATTGTCTTTGGGAGGTTATTTGTGTCCTTAACTACCCCTGCCTGCTCGAGTTGAGATTATGTGAGAAGACTACTCTCAGGATTTTGAGGTTTCTTTGGATAGAAACGACAGACATGGAGTGCTACAAGCTTGATGAGGGCAATACTGGCCTTATTGTTATGGGCTCAAGCTGGGATAGGTCTGACTGCTTTGTTGAGTACGTGATTTATGAGTGGAACCCCACCCAAAGAGTAGGAGATGATGTTATCCGAATAAATATGGTTGGAGATTTGGGACCTTATCATACTCCAGCGCCTGTAAAAGGGATAGTGTTCCTTTTCCAGGTCTGTAGCCTGTAACTGTAAGTAGAAACTTGTTCTCTAATGTCCGCTGTAGCTCTTCAATGACGTTGGAAGGAGTGAGGACGGCCTGCTTTCCGATGAGCACAAAATTTTGTTTTGCCTCTTTGGTATTGGTCTAATCTCGTCAAAGCCTACCTATATTGCGGACTGTTCTGATATATGATTGGACAAGAAAAGTCCCTACGACTAAAGCCCCCACACAGAACTTTTACAGTTTTATTTCTTTGCGGTTTTTTGTCACTGCTTGCGTAAATCGCTATATGATAGACAAGGTTTTATGATACTTGATTAGGATCCTGGACTACTTGGTCCCCAATTATAAGGCCTGTAATGTCTGCTGTAGAGGGATGCTTGAAAGTAGGCTGAACCTAGGTGTGTCTGCACTTATACTGGTTGCAAAATCCTCCCGAGTCTCTTCTTTTCATAGTTTTATCTTGGTAAAAAAGTGAGCTTTCTGGAAGCTGTAAGGGTATTTCTGTTCTGCACATTAAAATTTTTCCTACTCAGCGCGACGTTCCACATATCAAGATATGTGTGCCTTGGGTGAAAGAGCCGTGGATAAATGGATGGAAATAGCAAAGTACACACTGCCCTTGGTGTTCTCTAGGATGTACCAGTCTGTTAGATTAGCTAGCGATAGAGCTAAGGAGAAGCGGTTCTATCAGCTCGTGATCTCAGTTTCCCTTGAGTTACTTCTCCATGCATATTATGGGCATTAAAGTAACCCAGTAGTTTAGTTGAACCGGTGATCTGCTCCACAAGGGAGCTGAGGATCCTGCTATCCACTACATGTTCCTACATAGATAGAAACCAAGATAAGAAAAAAATCCAGAATTTTTATTTTGGATCGTCATACCTCCGGAGGAAGCAGGATATGGAGCTGGTTGAGCATTCATTGGAAAGGCTATGAAGTTCTTCATGCAACGAGTTCCGCTCACTCCGTACTTTTACCTGGCTGTTTTATACATAGGTAGTATATATTTTTTATACAAGTCGTAACTCCAAACTGTTGAGACGCCTCCCCATCCTGCTTCATAATTTTTTGTTTATCTAGGTGAGTACTATCACCACTTGTCCTATGGGGACAATAGCGGACACAGCCCGTATAGTTCTTTACCTTTAAAGAAACGTTAAAGTGGATATGGGTGTAAGGGATGTTGACTCTGATCAGCACAGCGTCCCCTCCTCGACGGATGGAGTGGACGTTGGCAGGATATGGTCTGCAGTTACGTACGCGGATCGGAGGGTAGTGGATGGGAGGCAGGTTCCTCGGATGGCAAGGATGGACGCTAAACAGTCGGAAATGAGCAGTTGTAGGCTACTGCGGTTTTTAAGGACGTCGCAGACATTTCATTAGAGGATTTTTCAAACGCAGCAATGGTTTGGAGCTTGTATGTTTAGGTTTCATATGGGAAAAAGGGAAGTGGATGCCGTTATCGGCCTTAGAGAGTGTAATTTAGTACGTACGTATAAGAAGATTTGTACTAATTTCAAC
The DNA here is from genome assembly GCA_963924295.1 of Dioctria rufipes. Taxonomy (NCBI): domain Eukaryota; kingdom Metazoa; phylum Arthropoda; class Insecta; order Diptera; family Asilidae; genus Dioctria; species Dioctria rufipes. The sequence goes on along the minus strand of OZ002740.1, from coordinate 95,769,760 downwards.
CATGTGTTCGTAATGACAAGCCGGCACCGGGGTTCTCCTCAAAATCTTCTCGACATGTTTTTGATGAGTTAACTCCGGTTGTTTCTATTCGGAGAAAGATGTTATTGTGTATTTAATTTAGGTGGAGTGAGAGAATGTAATGCATATGAGTCCTGAGGGATTTTCGCCCCAAAGATGAAAGGGAGTTGATGGGCTGTTTGTTTTGCGGTGTTTAGTTGTGTCTGATAGCGTGGCGATGTCTGTCGTTGATATTTTTAGTAGTCTGTTGGTGGTATTCCTTACAATGCTTGTTTCTGCAGAGACGGTTGAGTTTTTGTTTATTTGCGCTGCATTTGTTAGTGTAGTTGCTGTATGGCTTTATTATCATTTACCCTTCCTTGGTTGAAGGGAAAATATGTATTTTCAGCAGATCGAGGGACCGGTTAAATTTCTTTAAAACATAAATTTAAAAAACCAAAGCTCAATAAAGAAAAGTACAAGGCCAATAACAATTATCTAAACTCATGTTTGCAGTGGCACCCAGTTAAAAAAAATGAAGAAATTGTCTTCGCTCGTGCTACTGGTTTAACCAGGAGGCTATCAAATACTAGATTGTAAATAAGGTATTGGAATTCGCAAAAAATTTCCTGCTGTTTTAATATGTAGTTAATCAATACAAGTATCTACTGACTACGTAAGCTTCCAAAAAGATTTAATCACTGACATTCGGCAGAAAAGGTTCAACAAATCCTGTCGTTATCTATGGTGTAATGCTGAAGGGATTGATTTTTATATCCTACGCAGTATTTAAAGAAAGATAAATAAACAAGAGATTTCTAGATGGATAACCACCCTAATATGCATTGGTTGAAGTTACGGAAGTTTTTTGACAACTGACCCAGGCACATGATATACTTGATCGGTCGTTCTAAAAGCTAATCAAAGTAAGAAAAGTTATGTCGGAAATCCACATCAGTTTGGATCAAATGATTAAAATGCAGCCATTTGGTTTGATGTTGGATGCTCCAAATACATTTTAATTTATTATACAATTGTTTGTCCTTTATTTTTTACATCAATCCTGAAGCGGACTGATGTAATTTCTCATTTTGGGGTTGTGAGTGGTTGGAAGATTTTCTTCACATTTTATGAATCACCCTATAATTCTTGTATTATACACTCCATATAATGTCTTAATTATACATCCTATAATAATGATACTAAACTTGATAGATAAACTATTTTTAAAGCTTTCTAATGGTTTGTAATTGGATTTTGGTGACTGAAAGTAATAGGACATTTCATTGTAAGCCCAAGGTTTTATGTTTATTAAATAAGACATGAAAGACTAATACTTATCACCTACGTTTTATAGAAATAAAAGCAATATAAATAAAAAAAAAACTGAATTAGAAATTCGCTTTCGATTTTGTTGAGTAAGAACTTCGAAACCATATAACAAATTTTAAATCTGCAATTTTAGAGCAAAAAGTGAATGTTCAAACCAACATTAAATAGCCACCTGAAAGTAAAATCGTTTAAAAAATTCTAATTCCCAGTATTTCTAATTATTGAAAATAGATTGGGAACGAGACGATGTATACCTACCTACAAGCACATCGATAAGGCAGTTTTAGTGGAGATAACAATTGACACATCATGGCTACACTCCACATAAACAAATCCGGGACACAATCCAATGAGAGGAAAGTAAGTTGTATTCGATAATATTACGCAAATCAAATGGAATCAGATTAAGTCATCTGTACATTTAAATGTATCTTTAAAGTAGCAAATTAGCAATATTGTAACAGGTATCATATTGTATAATTATAAGCCTAATAAATTTAGCTAGGTAAAATCACGAACGGCAACAAAAATGCTCAAAATTCCAGTTGCTTCGCACAGCTGTGAGGGTCAATGTACTTTTCTGACTTATGCACAGCTGCTAAGGTCAACGGATTTTTCTCTTGGTACCTAGACAGCTGCTAAGGTCAATGTACTTTGGTTGCTATGCGCAAGATAAAATAATCTGTTGGTGCCGTGCGCAATGCAGAGGCAACATAAGTCGCAGGCCAACTTAAATCTTTCTCTTTTCGCATCCAGCTTTCATAGATTGCGCATCATTTGGAAATGGACTTGGCTAGTGGTAATAATATAGAATTATTATCAAATTAACTTTATCTTGGGTATCGACCGAGATAAAGATATTTATTCTGCGTGTGTCTCGACTGGAATTAATCTTGTTAACAATATCACTTTATCTTGGGTCTCGACTGAGATAAAGATAATTATTCAGGGTAGCGACTAGAATAACACATACTAACTCAAACCTTTATCTTGGGTCTACACTGAGATAAAGATAGTTATTCCGGGTAGCGACTAGTATAACACTCACTAATCTCAAACCTTTATCTTGGGTCTCGCCTAAGATAAAGATATTTATTCTTGGTACCGACTAGAATAAATACTACTAATACAACTTTGTTTTGGGTCTCGACTGAAGTAAAGTATCTTGTTCTGGGGCACGACTAGAACAAGATAATCACTTACTGTCTATTTACCAATGCCACACAGTCGATTCCACATTTTAGATTGGTGAATACATTTTTGAGTAATCATTTAATCTTATTGAGTAATTATAATTATACATATATATATATATCTTTGTGCCATTAAAATGTGAATTCCTTTTGAAGTTATCAGAAGTTGTTTTTTATTTAAGTTGATACATAAGTGAGCTTTTAGTTGTTAAGTGACATAGTCGATATCATAATTATCTTAAGTTTATGTTAGTGAATGTGTAATTTCTGAACTATATTTCCCTTTGAATTTGGATTAGTGTAGTAACTGTGACGTATTGTGAAATAAACCACTAACTTTAAGTATTCTTTGGCGTTCTTATTTACATGCCCCATCTTTACTTATATTTTTCTTGAGTGTTCTCATTGAGCAGAACAGTGAAAATGTTCTATGCTGGTACGTTAAAAAAATTTGTAGGCAAGCATTGAAAGGAAATAGGGAGAAGTCCGAGTAAATACTAAACGGTTTTTACTGAGAAATACAACTCATTATGAAACTGAGTACTGATTGAAGGTGGAAATAAAAAGTCTGAAATCTATAAGAAAAATAAAGTATATCGGTACAAATTACAACAATTGTTCAAAATACGAAATATTATAAAACCAAATTATTTAAAAAAAATATATACGTATGAAAAACCCAACTTTAATTTTGAATTTGTGAATGCTTTTGTGCATTTCATATTCATATAAAAAATCTAAAAGGAAACTTGCAGCTTTATTTCAAATTATCTAAGGACGATATAGTGCACCTTGGTACAAATGAATACTTTCTCTATGTTCATAGCTCACTGAATTTCCATATGCTCTATTCATTATAAAGAGAACGCGTGAAAGTCAACGAAATTTGTAGAACATATTAAGAAATCATTGTCTCTCGAAGAGTATTCAAACATAATGACATTCTTGTGATATCGCAAAAAAAAGGAATTGTTTTAAACAAAGATTTCCTCATATGCCAGTACCACCTGACTTTTCACTAAATGTAGAAGAGATAACCCTGGGATGCATTTTATTTAAAATCACTGAATCATGCAGAAATCTGTCAAAGATAAACAAAGGGCATTGAGGGAACGTGACATTTCTTTATGTTTGCGATTTCAATATTAAAAAGCTGAAAAGGGTGCATCGCTTTTACAATCCTCCCCCCGCATCTTACGGGTTGACGATATTTATTCTGTCAACGAGAGTCCTTTATCCCTTTCCATTAAATGTCAGATTAGAATGGAGGTCCCTGTAGTGAAAAGAACATCGGTATACCTATAAATTGTCCTCAGCCCTTGAAGTTCGAGTGGTTTTGAGACGGAGGAATTTCTTTGATTTTTTGCGTCCCTTAATTTCCCGGGTTTTTGTTGGAACAGGCGCATACTCATGTTCGTAAGAAGATGCAAAAATGTGATTATTATAGGGTGACTTTCAGGCTTCTGTTGATAATGTGGAAAGAATCAGTAAATTGATAACTCTTGCTAGTATATAGGGCTGCATGTAACAGGGCAGTGTGCAAATGTAAAAAAAAATATATTTATGTAGTTATATCACCGATGCTCTATGTGTATCATCTATGTACCTTGTAAAAGATACACGTTTTTTTTTGCAATTAAGTTAAGAAAGAGGAATATTAGATATGAGTATAATGACCGTTTTCTTTAAATTTCCGTGTATTTGGATTTTCGGGCTAGACGGTCAGGAGGAATATGCCAGTGGAAAGTAGAGCGTGTTATGTACGTGATACTATAATATAGGTATAAATGTACCTTCGTATTTATTTGGTATGATCTTATTAGAAAGCTAAATCTGTTTGAAAACTGTATTGATTATATGTAATTTTAAGGATAAATAATTTTCGCAGGAATAAAGGCAAACAGGTTTGAATTCCTTAGACTTTTTATCTTACTACTATCGATCTGGTAATTTTAGGCAAAAAAAAAAAAACGCTGCATAGACTAACCGTCCAAGACACAACATCAGAATTGCCCCTTAAGCCAATGGAACCTTCTTAGTTTTCATGCAGTAAGAGATGAAACTGCAGACCAGAAGCATAGATAGCTCTGAGTGGGCCCTGTATACAAATTTTTTAGGGAGGCCACTTTTCAGAAAATAAACAAAAACTTACCCCTAAACATTATTTTTCCCCGCAAACGTATTTATTAAATCATCCATAGCTCAAGAAGATTTTAATTCCTTGAATTTTTTTTTCTTTGTTTTTTTTTATGGACAGTATTGAAAAGTCCGATAGCCATTCTTGGCTGAGGTTTTTCATAAGGTTTAATTTAGAAAAAGTTCTTTTGCTTTGTGAAAATATAATAATATGTGGTATATATGAGCACGGTCGCCATGTAGTCTGATTATCAAACAGTAGTAGATTAAAAACACAATGAGAAGCTTAACAATCAGATCTCACAGAGGAGAAGCTTTATAAAAGCAGATCCCCGTTTATATTGGGCAAGCTGGAACTAGCAGATACCCTATTAAAATAAAATACGCAGCTTGATGATAGTCAGAATACTAAGAATTTTTATTGGAGTATCGCTAGCTTATTTATCCAAACGTGAATTTGCTAGCCTAAACTTAATTATGGTTAGTACATAATGATTTGTGTACATGCCCGTGATTTGGGGCATGTTAAGTCAAACTGCTTATTTGCACTTATGTGCTTAACTTCGGATAGATTTGACGCAAGTAGCTTGACCCGTATTACGCTCGTTGTAAAACATGTAAGTAAACAAACGCGTGGAAACAATTGCAGTCACTTCTTATGGTTGTGACATGTATTTGGTAGAACGCATGTTTTGCTTACTTGCAATAATATCATCGATCGCATTTATTGTGATCGATTAACAGAACAATGGATTTCGGGTCAATTGAATAATGCAATAATAAAAATGTGCATTCTTGCATTTTCAATTGTTTTGTAATTTGTTGGATTTTGTTTTATGTATGCCAATTCACATCACAGCTTATTGCGGCTGTAACCGGAAGGATAATAGTAAACATACAGTTATAACCACGGGAAAACTGTAGGCGCGTAATTTACCAATAATAATTCTGCGAGTTCTTTAATAGCATGCATTTCCTAAATTTCAAATTTCAATTTCTCTAAGCCTTGGTAATTACTTAGTATCTACTGAATGTGTAGTTAGCATGGCCAGCAGTTTAGGAATTCATTTTGATATAAAAAGAACAAGTCAGAGTATTATTTTTGTTAAAGACTGAATAAATTTGTAAGCATTTTGTTTCCCCTTTTTATTTTTCACGGTTTTTACGATATTGATTTGAAACCTTCGACAAAATATTAGAAACTCTTCAGTTCAAATGCTACCTGGCCTAGATTTTTGAAAAAGATGTTGCGTTTTTTTTTTTTTTTTTAAATCTAAAACCTCAAAAACCGTGTTAGTTTCCTCGCCCCCCAAAATAAAGTTTTCATGTACGCACGAATTTTTATTATTTTTCGTATATATACTCGTAGGTTTTCCAAACATATTTGAATATGCTACCGGAGCTGTTTATTAAAATTTGTTAATATTTTTCATGTTATGATTACTTTCATAACAATAAGATTGAGACTCTTGTAACTTGAATAAAATTTATTGCTACACGATTTTTTAACACGAGAATGAATATTGAGGTGATTCTATTCAGTGGTCCAAAAACTGGATTAATCCCGAAATTAGTTTATTTTATAAAAATCAATTTGTAAACCTCTATCGTGATAAAAAGTGAATGATAAAATTGATTTTTATTCATTTTAATTCTCAAAAGCTTCCAGAGATGGCGATAGTCTCCAGTACAAAATTTCAAACATATTTATCTTATGTGCCTCTAAAAATGAGTATCTATCCTACACTTAGGTACATAATGTATATTTACGGCGCGTCATGCGCAAGCGCAGCCTGTCTGCTGCTAGCTGTGTGTGCCACTTTGTTGTTGAGTGGATTAGGAATGCAATTAGAGAAAAGGGAGAATATTTGTTAATATTATTAATTAATATTTATCTTATTCCTTTATGGTTTAGCTAAAAAGAGACGAAAGATATTTATTTAGAATATAATTCGAGGGAAAATTATTTGGAATTTTTTTCTCTTTTCACATTTTTATTGCATCTTTGTTTGAGATTGCGAATTTGTTTTGTAATCGGTTTTTTCGCTCTAGGTGTATTCGGAAAATAATTAAAGTTATCAATTGAGTACATTCTGTGTGAACACATATGTGCATAATTTTGAATAGTACTTTACCCAAAAAACATTGTCTGGTCAATAGTATATACAATAGACCATCCTTTGTACTGAAATTGAAAAGTGGTCAAATGAAAATTTGGTTAAATCGAACATCCTTTTGACGTCGACCTCTCGACAATGTACCACCTAAAACACGTCTTCAGACGGAAATAATGTCGTCATATTAGCCACCAAAGTAACCTCCAAAATTAAACTGAATGAGTACATTTTGGTTGCCCAGAAGACGTAATTTAACACCTGAAATTCTTCAGATGGAAATAAAGTCGTCATATTAGCCACCAATTATGAATACAAAATGACCTCTAGTTGGCACATCGAAAGACAAAAACGCTTAATAAAAAAACTCAATTTTCCGACCTGGAACGACGAATATTTCCAATAGAACTTTAACTAAAAGGTAGGTAAATTCTTATGTTTTTATTATTCGGAACAAATTATTAATTTTTTACATTGTTTATCTAGAAAAGCATTTTTCAATATTTTCGTTGAATTTTCGTTCACAAAAACATATAAATAAAACGATGTATCCAAAATGCATAACTTCAGAAAAACTGAATATTGTTTCGATTAAAAGCGCACAACTTCGTAAGTAGCACATATAGATTTTAGGAGATATGTACTTTTTACTAAACACCATAGAATTGTTGCCCGTACTGCTACTTGAACAAGACTAATGCAAGTCTTAAATACCCGACCATCCACTAAGCTATGAAAAATCTAGAAATGACGTGAAAATGACGACAAGCAGCGCCACTTTCAATTGCAGTCAAAAACTGGCGCGAAATAAACAACGCGTGCCTATGCAATAGCACAAACTGACGACGAAATGCAATAGCAAAATGCAATAGCAAAAATGACGACAAAAAGACGGCAAAGGTAAGATATCAAAACAAGTTTAAGAAAAATAAAAAAATTTCTAATATTAGGCTCTCTAGAAAGTTAACTAGGACTTCGTCTGAAAAACGGTAAAACGCTGTTAAATCTAGGGTCTATTTTGAGTCATTAAATGACGTTCTTTCATATATTTCTGACCATGTATATATTTTGTAATCAAATTCCGATTACATTATTTAAACTTATACCAACTTGAACTCCTGAAAGACGTCATATGTATGTCGACATAAAAAGTGCCAGTGAAAACGAAGTCTACATTTGACGGAAACTAAAGCCGATTGTCTTAAAATTTCAAATATTGACATAAAAAGGACGCCGCTGGAAAGGGGTCAATAATAAGTCAATAATAAACGAAAATTTGATCAACATGTCCTAGTATTGTAGAAAACTTACGTCTAAATGACGTCGAAATGAGCAACGAATTTATAATCTATTTTCAGTTAAAAAAGATGTTCTATAGATCAGACAAGTCTTAAATGTTTGTTGGGTTAGTTTATGAGGATTATTGCTGGTTTTATTAGCTTGGGATAATCTTTTGTTTTTAGGAAACACACTACACTTCACTGGACAATTACGAATGGATTTGTTTTAAAATTTTTTGGACTATAAAAGGTTCTTTCAAATTGAAAACAATCCTTCTATAAGATTACTTTTTAATCAAGACTACTTTTAATCAATACACAAATTAAAAAAAAAAAAAAAATATTGGGAATATGTATATTTCTAAGAAAATATAATGGAAAATATTTAATCCAATTTGTTTTAGCCGTGGTGTATATAGTATGTACAGAGTGGGCCAAAAGTCACCATGGGGTTTAAAAATTTAATAACTTTTTCGTTTATACATTTTTTTTATTTTTTTTTTAGATTATATAAATAACATCTGGAGAATAAATAATGGAGAGATTCACAACTGAACAAAGAACCAGAATAATAGAATTTTATTACTTAAATCAGCGATCAATTATTTTAACGCAAAGAGCATATCGTCGCCATTTTAACGTCAGAATTTCGCCCTCTGAAGCCATGATTCGTTGCTTAGTTGATCGTCACCACCAACATGGCACCGTAAGTGATTTGCCTCGAACCGGTAGACCGCGTATAATTCACACTGCGGAAAATATTGAACGTGTAGAGCAAAGTGTTAACAAAACACCAGAAACATCTACCAGAAGGCGTTCTGCTCAGCTAGGGATGTCTCGTACGTCACTACGGCGCATTTTAAAAAAAGATTTACTGTTATTCCCATATAAGGTGCAATTGGTGCAAGAATTGAAACCCGCAGATCATCGGCAACGTCTAAATTTTGCAGTTAAATTTCAACAGTTGGCCAGAAATGAAATCAACTTTATTGAAAATCTGATTATGAGTGATGAAGCTCATTTTACTCTGAATGGCTTTGTTAATAAGCAGAACTGTAGGCTCTGGGGTTCTGAAAATCCAAGAGCCATTCATCAATGCCAATTGCACCCTATTAGGTGTACAGTATGGTGTGGCATTACATCTGAAAATATCATTGGGCCTTACTTCTTCGAAAATGAAGATGGAAGTGCTGTAACCGTAAATGGAGAGCGGTATCGGTTTATGATAGAAAATTTTTTACGTCCTGCCCTTGAAAACAGACCTGAGATGTGGTCTCAGCACGATGGAGCCACTGCCCACACTGCCCGAGACACAATGGCACTTTTAAGGCAAATTTTTGGACAGCGAATAATTTCAAGAAATTCGGAAATTAATTGGCCAGCGCGTTCGCCAGATTTGTCAGCACCCGACTATCTTCTTTCTGGTTCTTTGAAGGAGCGAGTATATGTGGACAAGCCCGAGACAATCCTTGAACTCAAGGCCAACATTGTTGCAGAAATTCGAGCGCTACAGCCACAAATGTTGAAAGATGTTATGGAAAATGCTCTAAAAAGAGCCCATCATTGCGAAGCTAATAACGGCGGTCATTTAAGTGACATAATTTTCCATACTTAGCGTAAAAAAATATCCATTTTGTATATTTTATAATCTAAAAAAAAAAAATAAAAAAAATATATAAACGAAAAAGTTATTAAATTTTTAAACCCCATGGTTACTTTTGGCCCATCCTGTACATAGAAAACAAGGGATGTTATATAAAGATCCCAAAGCCTGTATGGAAAGCAATAATAAGATTACAAAAACAGTTTATGCAATTAAATTCCGAACACAAGCAACAACAATAGGTACTATACCCATCGGCATCAGTATAGCAGAATTGTTTTCTAGGGAAAAATATAGAGGAAAAAATGTTTGCCATGTCAATTCATATACTGTTGATAGAACAAGGTACATACAGCGAGTACTGCTTCTGCGTGTGGCACTAAATCGAAAGCTTTGTACGAAAGCTCACGCTACTACGCCATACTTTAATGGAAGCTCGGAATCGAAAGCTTTATTTTCTGCCATTCAGCCTTAAGTGAGCTTTGGTCTTACATCAGTAATTCGGCAATTAATAAATTGTTTTGTAAAGCTCCTGCAGTTTTACAAAAGGGCATGAAATATCCTAGGAAGGCCGTCTCCATAATTTTTATTTGCATGGAGTCAAGTGAGCAGTGTGCTACACATATGAGGTGCATTAAGAATCCTTTTGCAATATTTCGATTCAATTGAAATTGAAGCAAATTTTACTCTACATTAGTGAAATTTCTGTAAAAGCGTCAGATACCGTCATTAAAAGTAACTAAATTTATAAAATAGTGGGAAGATTTTCCAATAAAGTCAGCAATAATAGCTGCTAAAAGAACGGCCCGATAATAGAGACTCGCTAAAATTTAAGATTAGCGCAGGCATCAGCTGATCATGAACGAAAGCTTTTTGCTTTGTAGATTTTTTTCGTTTCTTGGCTTCTTTCAACAACAAAATTTCTTCTTTCTAAATGCAACTACAGCATATAAATTTAACAGTCTATTTCTAGTGATTAAAAAAAAAAATTAATAAATGAAACACCAACTTTACTTTGAAACTAATTAATCTTTTAATGAAATCATATAAATATAGGAAAAGTTACATTAATGTTGGCGACCAATTTCAAAAAAATGATTTCTAAACCACGATGGTTCACTTCAGATTACTGAAAGAGTTTTATTTTGATCCACTTGCCTTCCTAATTTCCCATGTTTATTAACTTAACTTTATGGAAACCTCTGACTGTGCGTCTGGTGCACAGGAAGTAAAATAAAAATTAAATGCAGAATTTACTGGGGAATTTGGTGGGAACCAAACTTGGCAAGAACATAAAAATTAAAATGAAGACTTCTGTGCGTGTTTGAAATGAATGCAATTTTATAGAAAAACTAAAGTTATGTATTGCTACCTCAGGGTTAGATCTATAACACATATGTATATATGCGAACATTTTCTTGATTGATTTTAATTAAGTTATTTAAGTCTACAATAATCTATACTCACAGTGGAGAAGTGCGAATGACATTTCAAATGAAATTTTGTTTACATTCTACCACATCTTCATTTCCTTGCAATGACTAAATTTCAAATGAAGTCATTATGGAGATAGTGTGCTAGGGTAAAAGTCCCTTGTAAACTTACGTCAAAGTAAATGATAAGAGTTTAAGGCCCACAAATCAATACTCGTAAGAAAAGAATAATTCACATTAGTGAATTATTAAAGCAAATTAATTCAAGACAAAGATAGTAAAAATTACAGGAAATTGGTTTACCTAAAGTCGCTTTTGGACTTCAGAACTAATTTGATTCTCAATTGTATAAAAATTAGCGCGGCAGTTGATACTAATTTAAAAACCTTTAGTTCATCCATAACTTTTGCCTGACATATTTCGTCTTCGATAGCATCAATTCCAGACAAATTCCCGTCTAGAGCAATCGCCCATATCGTTTCTGTTGTCGTGACATTGTTTCCTCATCTGTGCAATACGGAAACTACATCGGTCAATCTTTCCCTCAAGAAAGATGGAGTCAATTGGGAACTCTTTACTGTCTCAGCATATTTCCCGTATGACTTTCCCAATGAGGGAGTAAGGCGAACGGTACATTGAATTCCGTATCGGTACTGACCTCATTGAGGTTGAACCATACAGGAATCCGAATTTGCCTGATTGATAGTGATATCATAGAGAATTAGTTCCTACTCTCGTCACTCGCAGCGGAACTGTAGTCTTAGTAAACTTTGTAAGTGCTCCAGAAGGCTTTTAAATATGGCCAGAAAGCTGGCGGATCTATTGCGAGACTCAGAGTAACTACGAAAAGCTTGTTAGAAAATAAAAATATACAGGCCTTTGTCGATTTCTGTGAGGAGCTTGATGGCTATCGTAAACCTGTTAGGCTAATCAGGGCTCCTAGGAGTGACCTATCGATCATTTTTGAGACTGTAACATTGATGAAGACCTGCAGTTGTATGGCGAATATCCCCTACTTCTCTCCACTGGTGGTGACTGGTCCACTGGTGCCAAGATATTTGATGTCGAAAAGGTGAAATGGTCAGTTTCAACCTTCCCGACTTTAAAGCCTCGGTTCCAGAGGGTAATCTGTCTGTCTTTCAAAAGGCATTTTCATTGCAAGTATCGCTTTTAGATATGTCCTCGAGATATGAAGGAAATTGAGGGTTGCCTTCGGAAGTCTGGTAAGGATTTACGCCTGGACCCAAAGAGTTTTCCTTTTAAGAAGCCTAGAGAGGCTTGTGAATCAACATATCAACGGAGTAGCCCTAAGGGCCTTCTTCTTAAATACATCACATAACGCTTGGCGGAAGGGCAGATCTGCTGAAACGTCTCACAATTCAATGGTTACTGTCATGGAGCGAGGACTGGATCGTGGACTCTTTACCTTGGGAGTTTTTCTGGATATTGAGGGGGCTTTTGACAGGGCCACCTCCGATTGGCTATCTGAGGCAGCTCGTCGACATGGTGTTGAGCGCACTGTAGGGAGACTGATCGAGAAAAGAACAATACTTATCAGTAGAGGGGGCGGTGGAACTTCTTTTAGTGTGCTGGTAGAGAGAGGCTGCCCGCACGGTGGCGTGCTCTCCTCGTTTCTCTGGTGCTGAAAAACGTGCGATTCTCCTGTGAAATGTATGCGGATGATATCCCTCTGCCTTCCCTGGTTCACTGATTTATGTTGGTTGATTCATTCATCACGGTGTTGAAAAACGTGGGATTCTCATGCGAAGCATATGCGGATGATATCCCTTCATCAGCATGCCTGCTGCCTCTCCCTTCATGCAACGAGGCTTCAATATTGATGAGGACCACTGCACCCGCCATGATATGACAGTTAATCCAATAAAGAGCAGCTTGATGCTCTTCTCCAGATGTTAGCCCCATGTTCACATATACATCCTGGTGGCCTGTAAATACTTGCCTGCCTGGGTATTACGGGCTTCATGCGATATACGGCTATTGCTACTCTTGAGTCTCACCTTAATCTGCCACCCTTCGATCTTGTCATTTAGGCAGATGCCAAAGTGGCTGTGTGCAGATTGCGCTTTTGGAATGTTGGGAGAACGGCTGGACTTGCTCTTCTCCTTGCTATTTGGTGTATGCGCTCGGAAGTGCCTTATCGAGCCCTACCCGTTATGCTCTAAAAATTTTCACCGACGGCTCTCTCACTAATTGGGGAGCGAGGGCGGGTGTCCACTTTCCTCAACCTAACACTCGGATGGCGTACTCACTTGGAAGTCACACCACTGTGTTCCAGGCTGAACTCTTCGCCATCGCGAACATAGGCCTTTATATTCAAATCAAGGGTGAGGACATTGCTATTCTTTCGGATAGTCAGGCAAACTTGATAGTTCAGAGTGGCCCTCGGATAACATCTTAGTTACTGTGGGATGGCTGGTCGTCGGGATAAGTTGTGTATCCACAATAAGGTGTCACTTCAGTGGACTCCTGGTCACACGAAGATCATGGGGAATGAAAGGGCTGACCTTTTTGCTAGGGATATCTCTTATTCTCCGTTTTTCGGACCGGAACCCGCCGTAGGTGTTGCCACCTCGAGTATCGGGTCTCTCATCAAAGCGGATGTTCATCGGAAGCATCAGTAGAGATGGGAGAACATGAGTACTTACAGGTGCACAAAACTGTTTCTTGATGGGCCCAATAGGGATATATCTGATTTTCTCATGGGGCTCCGAAGGAAGTAATGTAGAACTGTGGTGGCATCATCACAGGCCACAGCTCACTTCACTCTCATCTAACAAGTATGGGAGTTGTTGACAGCCCTGAGTGACTGACCTGCCTGGAAGGAAAGCCTGAGAGAAACGCACACTTTCTGTGTGCTTGTCCGGCTATCGCCCGGAGCAGGCTGGATACTCTAGGGTCTATCTTCCTATCAGTAGATGAACTGAAAAATCTTCCTCACCAAAACTTGAAGAGCTTAGTTAAGTGGACTGAATGGTTTAGGTGATGAGGTTTCTAGCAGGATTACACAATGGGCCGCTTTGGTCTCCATTCTCTCGTCCCCTGCATTAAAAAAAGGAAAACTAGTCTAATTTGAATTCATCAACATCCCTCGAAGCAAAACAAATAGACCAATCAATTCCCTAAGATACAATGATAAATGATAAATATTGTTGGAGATATTACCAAATACGGATACCGTGTCATCATAAGACATATTTGGGCTGCGATATAAAAAAACAGAAATAAATGATGTGCCTGTGAAGCTTGAAGCTAAAACTAAACTCTGGATTAGCAGAGGAAAAAATTTAAGAATGGTACAGGCTACATCATTAGGAATATATTTTGCGATCTCCTTATGTCGAGAAAAGAGAGGCACCAAGCTGAAACCAGGTACCGGATACTGATAAATATCAGTATCAGAAATTGCTTTGGTGTCACTTAGTGTAAGAATTGCTGGATTTTTTAATTAAGGTTGCAGTGCACAGAAAAATGATTTGCCCCCCAATCCACGTATGCTGCATTCTCAAAAGAAAAACAATCAGAAAAAAAAAACAGAAGAAACAGCGACACATCTATTGATATTGACTGGACTGTCGATAATGATTGGACTTTTCGCTTACGTTTCCTCTTCATATCATTTGCGTAGTTATGTTTACCGCTTATTTTCGTTCCTTATATTTTCTAGGTATGTTACCAACGACTGATAATTTTATTGAATATTTCCAAGACAAGTCATTCCGCAGCATGGTCAGAAAAAACATTTCCAGAGTGTAAAGTGATTTACGAAGACCGGAAGCCTCAGAACGCGTAGGTAGTTTTGGACTTGTGTCACTGCCGATTATTTAAAGACGTGTCATGATCTCATTCCAGGAACCGCAAAGACTTCGGCAGACGTCAAACCATCTTGTCTAAGAAAGGCTCTTCACAACTTTTGCATGTGGCCTTAGTTTCGATAACTGTATCTGTGTGTTGAGACTGAGAAAAAAAATGAAAAATTGTACAACGCATCCAAAATACCGAAGGAAGATAAGGCCGCTTCACAACGCTCAGCAGCACGTGATGCCACAAAATTTATTGAGTGCACTGAACATGGGAGGAAAACTGACCTGTGATCATCTGAGTTTTCATGTTCCTTAATACTTTGATCCGCATTTTTCCAGTCATTGTTTCTTTCATTATTAGCTAGCGACCCTGAATTTCCAAACATCTTACAGGGTGCACAAAATTCTGTACCTTTATTCTTCGAATGTATAAAATTTCTGTCCCTGGCGCAGCTCATCAACATGTTGCAGTCCTAGGCAACTGTCTAGTTCGCCTAGGCAGTAGCTCGCCGTTGGCGCTAGAAGATACATGCACTACGGTATTACTTTATTTTTTGCTCTTACTAGAAAACAGTATATGAATACCTATACTTCCACAATGAGCATTCTTTAGTCATTTATGTTTTCATTTACGTTTATAGAATAGTCTATCGTTCCGCCTGGAAAATTAACTAAATACTTCATAGCACATAAGAAATAATACCTTAAGTAAAGTTTTAGAGGTAAGACACCTGTTTTTAATAAAGAATACTTTCAGCCGGATATGTACATACTTCCTTATTATACTTGTGTGCTTCAAAAATTCTGGTTAGACCAATGATGTGAATACGTGACAGTCTTTTCCAGTTTACGGCTTGCTTATAATACTACCTGGGAGTTTTTTTTTCCTTAGTAATTAAGTATTGCTACCCAGTAACCACTGTACGTAATCCTAACTCTATTTGTTTATTTATTGCTAACACTTTTGGCGAATACTCAAATTAAATCACAAATATTTTCACTTTCAAAGTATTTCCCTTCGTCAAAAAATTGAAATTTATCCTTACAGAGTGATTGGTCCTTGTGAAAATTGTAAGCACTCCTTCCGCCATTTGGGTTAGATGAATGACTTTCTGATTTCTAAACCTTTTTTTTTTTGCCATACAAAGAAAACTTTTCCATTTCGGAAAGCGCCTCACTTTTCAAGAATTCTAAAGGATATAATAGCATTGAATGTGGTTTGGCCTTTTATTGTATTTCGGTAATGCCATTTTCTGTCTGATTCTATCGAGTTATGGTTCGTCGTTCCTCTTTCACTTTTATATTCTTCGGTGCGTTTAAAATATCTCTAAATAAGAAAATTGTGTTTTCCACGTTGTTAAATATTTTAAGGCAGTCGAATATAAAGCCCTTTCTCAATTGAGTTGAAGTCTATGCCTCTGATTAATCAAAGTCTAAAGCGTTTTAATAGAATCATTCATCTGGGAAGAACATCATTAATAACTTATGAAAGGATATTATTTTCGTTGCGAGTAATTTCATTTTAAAATTATCTACGTATCCAACTAATATTAGTTCTCACCGAAAAGTAATTTTCTTTTCTCTATTAAAGAACTGGTCTTTGCAATTAGTTAAGTGATGCGCCTGTCAATCTTGGAATCCACAGAAGAGTGTGAGACTTGAAATAAGAACAAAACGTTTATATTCTATAGGAAAATGCATGTCCTAGTAATTGCATTATACTAATGAGCACAACTCAGTCAAATCTCATTTCGGTATGTCTTGCAATTGTCAACGACTCAACGTTCCTGAAACGAAGAGCGAACCTGCGGAAGATAACTTCGAGACAAAAGCGAGCGAGAATAATTCAATTTAGAGCTGACTCATAAGTTCACCATGATAGCTCGAAACTTGAAAGTCTCTTTTTGTGGCACCTTCAACGTCTACTCTTTCCGTTGCTTTCGATGTCGATTGAAGTTGACCAGGAATGTGGGATGGAGTCGCCATTAATCAGTTCTGCTTTTCTTCCTGCTTAGAGAAAGTTTCGACTTTAAAAAGCATCAGGATTAGTCTGTCTTGTTGGAATTTACAAACTTCCACTTTGCCATTAACAACTTTCTCGAGGTGGATGGATGGTAATTTCAGAATTTTCCTTAGCTAGAGGTATTGTGGATAAGGGAAAAATTCTACAGATCTATTGGAGTAACGATATAAGATGACGAGGTGAAACTTTTGACTTGGAAAGAATTTGGCTAATTTTATTGTCAATTTAAGGAAAGAAAAAATGTTTTACTTAAGACCGATTTTTGCCATTATTGGATTTATTTATGGCTTTGAAATACTAATTTTGTAATAAAAGTTGAAAAATGGAATACTTAGTGGAAATTTGCTTCTTTCCAAAATGTTATTTTCTAAAATATTAACCTAATTGACATAGGAATAGAATCTGTCTGAAAAATATTCTGTCAAAGTTTGAAATAACTAACTCTCATCCTAAGTACCAAGTTTTCATTGACTCACTCTCCTCGTTAAATTATGAAAGGGATACATCAGCTTTGATGTGGTTTGAGTTGAAAAGAGATATGTTAGCTCTCATATACCAAAGAAGGACATTTCATAGACCTTGGATATTATTGTCTTAAACTCACAACCAAATCAAAGTATATGTATTCAGTAGTATGTACCAGATCTACACTCATTATGTGGTTTCAAGCCTTGTTTAGTGAAACTTTGCACCATCCAGAAAGTAGTTACTTTTGTGGTCATTGATTTGCCTCCTTGTCGTGAACTTAATTTTATTATCAAACGACTGTGTAACTAAGCTAAATCGATTCCTACGAGCGTTAAAATGAGCAAACCTTTGAATGAAAACTGTTCAATGTTCAACAGTTTTTAAATTTATAAAATTATATATTTTTATATTTCTGTATAACAAAAAAGCCTCTTTGACCTTGGCTAAAAACGATTATATCATTTACATAGAAAGTCAGTTCTAATGGTAACGCCTGAAACAGTTTCGTTCCTTAACAAAGAAACATAAGTGTACTTTACACTTTATGCCGTGTTTTTTTTTTCTGACAGCTTGGCGCTTTGTCCCACCTCCCCACACCTCTTCCATTTCATTAAGAATTTTTTTATTTCAAAATCTTACTTGATCTGCAATTATTATAAAGCTAAGAAATTCAATTGATTTAATTTATTTTTTATTTAATAATAGTAGAGAAATTATATGTTGCGAAAACACAAAACTGGGAGTAGGTTTATTTCCTAGGAGAGAAAGGAAAAATACGTTTATTTGCACGTGTCTTATGTTGCGTTTTTGCAACACTGCGATAAAGTGGGTATCACTTTTTCGTCGAAGTTCACCACACCTTCACAAAAGCCACTTACTTTTTTTCTATATTCTTTATTGCTTAGAAATGGTGGATTTCGTAGTAGGTATATTCGAAGAAGCAATGCCTACAGCTTAATTAGCTTTGTATTTAAGGTACTCCAGTAAATCATATGAGGTGAAAAAGTTTCCCATGCCTATATGTGCCTTTAATTATCCAGCCCGCAATCTGCTTTCGGTTAAGTGAATTACAACGCTTGATTCTAGACCATATTTTTTCAAAGTGACGATATTAATTTCTGTAGTAAAGTCTTGGTAAACTATACACGAGACCACTTCTTCCACAAAGCATAAACAATTTTACTTTGCGTGGATTGGGCTTGTCTTTCATGTTTTGCTTTATTGCTCGTCAATACATAAACATTTCTCTTCGTTTAACTGACAACATCATTGCAAAACTTGCTAATAAATGGGTCGAACCTTTATTAGTGTTATTTCGTGAAATTTTTTTGAAATTGTATTGTAAATGCAAATTTTGACGAATAGTACGTGGAATCTATTTTTTGTCAACGTTTCTCGTTTAGTGCGAGCAGAAAGGTATGTGGACCAGTAAAAATCACCACGTGAATTCTTCAAACTTCTCGCACATCTTTGTATATCATATGTCGCTACTTCTCGGCAAAATTCCTTAGAAATATACCTTTCCAAATATGTTTTCGAATACTCTGATTCTCTCTCGCTGTCTTCTCAGTAAGAATCCAAGGTAATACCTGGAGATATGTAGAAAGGGTATTTTGCTCCATTTAATTTTGGACTTTTCCGTGAATGGCATTGTACAGAATATAGTGAAATTGTTGGGTAAGTCATTGCCTAATAGTTCGCCCAAAGCGTCCTCAATAGGGCCAGTTAGTTCCAAATCAGCATGGTAGCATTCTGATGTATCCCCAATTTCCTCTAGGTAATTCTCGTCATATGTCTATCAACACCTTTGTACATATATTTACGCAATTAGAATAATAGTAATGTAAAAAATTAACACCAAATTATCCAGCCAATATATAGGTTACGGGATGAAGCACAACCCTGTATAAATATTTGGCAATCGGTTATAGAAAGCACTCTTCATTATGCCTGAATAAATTGTACACGCACAAACTAATTTTCCGTCAAGAAACACTTGCAAAATCAACTAAATGTTAACGCAAAATTTGTGCATTACAATTGATAAGAAACATTCATAAAGTGTCTACAAAATACTTTTGTCCATTGTCATGGACACAATACTTTATCGGCGTGCAGCATTAATTTTTATTAAGAAATTATGCAAGCAATATTAATTTACTAAATTATGACCATTAACAAATAATACGAAATACATGTAAATGATTATTATATGAAAAATTTAATAAAATTACACAATAACAAGTAAAAAAAGTAGAACTGGTCTAACAAGGAGAGGGTCTCTACTCGTCATCGTCGATTTGGTCCTAATTCACAGTATAAGTAGGGCTTGACTAGAAATTAAAGTGACGCAAGTAGGAGCTCCAAATGACCAAGGGAAAGCAAAATAATGCATAATGTAGGGCGGCCTGGGATTTTGAAGGCTTTTACCGCATTGGAAAATGCTCAAATTTGACGATTCTGTAAGTAAGTAAGATTGACGATTCTGTAAGTACCAATTCCATGCGTTTGCAAAGATCGCCGGTAGATGGTGAAAAGTGGGTATGCAAAACTTTTATAAATTTAATGTTTTTAAAATAGGTAAATGACATCCGATCTTCCTGAAATAATCTCCTAATAAAAGCGCATCCTAAAAAAAACAAAAAATTTGATTAATATATAAGTTGTAGAAAAACATTTCGAAATAAATTTTTCACGCTAAATTTTGGCCGTCGAAAATTTTGCAACTTAATCAGAAGGGGAAGGAAAATATCCTAAAAATATCAGAAAGAATCACAAAAAAATAACAAAAGGAACTTTGCAAATCGGATAATATTTACCCCACCTCCCTCAGAACACCTGAATTCGAAAAATGAGAAACTTTTACCATTGGTATACAGGAATGACCTTTTGACATTAAATTTATCATTCGATTTTGATGAGATTTTGTACGAATATTCTACACAGACATTGGATACCCCGACTCCCGGAAAAATAATTTTTTTTATTTTTTATTTTTTATAATAATATATGGTGGTGGGTGGTAGCCCACTGCCATACAAATTTCGTAATAGTTTCAAAAAATCATAAAATACTCACAATGATAAATTGAAAAAGAATTTTGAAAATCGTTGGAATTTGACCGAGATATATAGTAAAGGGTGTAAGCTTTACAGTATATGCAGCTAATTAATTTGAATTGAAAGTAATTTAGCACACTTCGCAATCTTATTTTGGAAAATCCTCCGAAACTAATTGGGATAATGACTTCTGATTTTTTGTATATAAAACATAACAGATTATAGATAATTGTAACGAAAATAAATGTTGCTAATATACCCACAAGATGACAATTATCAAAGTTTTTCTGAAAAGTGTTACTTTTAACCCCGGAGTCCCCTACATGATGCATTATTTCAGTTTCGCTTGGCCTTCTGGAGTTCACATTCGCGTCACTTTCATTTCTAGTCAGGCCCAACATATACTGTGAATTCGAACGAAATTGGTGAGACGCGTAGGGACCCTCTCCTTGTAAGACCAATTCTTATGATACCCTAGAATCTAGATGAATGTCCGTATTTAATTTTGTATGGTCACTTATCTGTGCAAGTATGATTTTTGAATTGGTTTTTCGCATATAGTTCCAAACGGTTCGTCGGACAGTAAAAATTTCTATATGACAACACCAAGAGAGGGTTGCCCGATTTAGCGCATTTTTGAAATTTTATTTGTTATTGCTATGAAAACACCATGTGCCCAATTTCAGTCCTCTACGTCGACGCCATCCCAGGCAGTGCGCAAATATATAGTGGATTTATCTCATTTTCGAACTTAATTTTCCTTTTATTTTTCCAAAATTTCAGCTCTCTAAGTGTACGCGCTCTCGAGTTATCGTGTGCACAGATAGACAGACAGACTGGCAGACAGGCAGACAGACAGACAGGCAGACAGACAGATAGACGGGCAAGCAAAAATCAAAATAAATTTTAATATTATGCGTGGTGGGTATCTAATCAAATATGCTCTACCATCATTATTTCTGTGTATTACAAATGGAATGACGAGCTTAGTATATACCCTATAGGTTTCATCTAGATTATAAAAAGATTACTTACCACTCTTTTTAAGAAACCTAGGAACTACTCACAGTAAAATGAAAAAAAAAAAAAAAATAATAATTCATTACTTGCACTCCGGTTATGATTAGCTTTTATTTAGGTAAAAACACAAGAGAAAAGACAAGTGTATAAAATCTAGAAAAATTGCATATTATCTGCAGTATCTAAATTCTTCCGAAAGTATGTGTTCATTGCAATGGACAAAGTGAGTCATAGGTTTAAGAAACTAACAGTTATGGCAATACACACTAATTATTTAAAGTTGACAAAACCAGCTTTAGATACATTATAGTATGATGAAGGAAAGAGTTCAGTCCAAAAAACCGACATTGTTGGGTTAGGCAAGAAATGCAACATTTAAGTAGTTCTAAGGTAAATTTAACGTAAAAATCGAAGTGTTTAAACAATTTAACTGTAGTTCTTTTAGGTATATAACTAGTATCTGTAAATGTCACACGTTTCGTATTAGTATCTAGTAGTTTAAAAAGGAAAGCAAATGTTTTGAATTTGAGAAGCTCTTCCAGCGAATATGTAGTTAGTTGGTCCGGCAATCGGAAAAGCAACATTTACCTTTCTATAAGAAGAGTTATGTTATTGACGAAAAATCGGATTGCCATTTGTAAAGTTCCCGAAGCATTCGAACGCCACATAAAACTATTTGAGTACCTTAGTACAAAGCGAAGTAAATATGAGAGTGCATCCAGGCATTATCAATACTTGTTACAGAGCACCACACTGTAGTAAGTGTTAGGATACCCGGGATTTGGTCGAAACGCAACGAAAGCAACCATGCCTCTTTTCGGATGGGAATCATTCTGACCCATCTACTATAATCCGCGAAACTGACTCTACAAAACTGGATCCACAACCAACATGGCCTTCACTAAAAGCATTCAAACAAACAAACAAATAAGTTCATCAAAGAATCTTCTTAAATAAAGATCCTGGATCTTTTGAGATAACCTAGGAATGAGCTTAACTGTACACTGTAAACAACAACTATTTACTCCAAATTACTTTAATTTATTACGTTGTTTGTTTTGTATATTACTTTACATTGTAGTTAATTTTAATTTTACTTACTTAGTTTTACTTAAGTTTTCTTTTTCGTTTATAGTATATATAATTTTTCATTAAAATAGTAGTGGAAATATTTAATTGGACTTTATCTGTTTACTATCGTATGAACTGAATAAAATAAATAAATAAAGACATCAGAGGAACTATTGGTGATATTATTAATGATGTGTGCAACACTTTGGATGGCAGTCATGCAATTTTTATTTCATAAATATTAAAGCAAATTTTTTTCACTTTTGGCGTGAAAATATATATTGTATTTGTCATCATCATATGCTTTAGTTTTCCAAACTACAAGCAAATGCAGAAAACCGATATTGTCGTTATGACGTTTTGCTAATAATACTAACAGTTCATATTGAGAAAAGACAAGCTTTTATTTATTTACTTATTTATTTTTTGTTTTGATATAAATACTTTACGACTTGTACGATTCGTTACAAAAAACAAAAAACACTTTTATTAAAAGACCCTGGCCAAGCCCACGTCCATGCACCTTAAACGTACTGATAATAATAATGTTTGTTACTAATAAACTTACCAAGCAAGATCTATTAGCCTCTCTTCTTTCATGGTAAAAGTTTTGGAGAGAATAATTGAGATGCATATAAGAAAAGTATGCTAGCGCAGCTATGGTAGCCAGCATGCCTACACAAAAGAGAAATCGGTATAGTCAGTTTAACATGTAGTGGGGTCCGTTGTTGAGAAATCTCTAGAAAATAAGGAGTACACTCTGGATGCATTCCTGGATTTTGAGGGGCTTTCAACAACGTTAAGCCAGAGACTATATATAATGCACTGAGAATGGCGGGAGTTGATAAGGGTCTTCTCAGCAGAAAGATCAGCCCTTGCACAGGTTGACTATTCGGATGACATATGCATTCTGGCAACAGGGAAATTTCTCTCTAGTATTAGTGAAACGCTAGAGTATTTGCTGCTGAAACTACAAAGCTGGGCAAATAATAGTCGATTGAGTGTAAACCCCACAAAAACTAAGCTAGTGTATTTTACAAGAAAAAGAAAATTTCAAACTTCGTATGCTGGGTGGAAAATATCTCACTCTCTCCACCGAAGTAAAGTGTCAGGGAATACTTAATTCCAAGCTGATCTGGAAGGCTAATCTAGAAAAACGTGTTAAAAAGGCCAGTGTGGGACTAAAACTCAGGGTGGTGCGTTAGATGTGCACAGCCATACTTTGGCCCCGATCATCTGTTACGGCTCCACGGTTGGTGAACCGCACTGACGGAGGAATGTAGCCTGGATGTGGGTGGTTGTGCACCACGCCCACGGCAGCGCTGGACGTCATGCTTGATTTATTGCCGCTAGATCAGCACTGCAGGAGTGTAGCGGCAACTAGCGCTGTCAGGCTCAGAGTGGGGGGTTGGTGGACGGAGAGTAGTTTTGGGAATTCCAACATTCGCCAGAAGATAGACTGCAGTGATTGCAGGGAAGAAATTGACAATCAAATACAAATTCAATCTTTTATTGGGGGTGTCAATGTAATGATGCCCACCGGTAGCGATTGGAACGGGAAGGAGATGATAGTAACATCCGATGACTCTATCTTTACGGATGGATCCAAGATGAGTGCGGGCACAGGGGCTCGAGTGTACTTCAGAAACTGCCAGTGGCATGATTGTTATAGACTGCCGGACAAATGTAGTGTTTTCAGACAAAGATCAATGCGATTTACCAGGCAGCAGTACTGGCAGATATATGCAAAGTCCGCAAGACATATCTGCATATACACTAGCATCCAGTTAGCCGTTAATGCGCTGGATGCGGTGCTGGCTAATTCAAAATTGGTGCAGTTATGCAAGACTAGCCTTGAGGAAATGACTTCGCGGCATAAAGTGACAATATGTTGGGTACCTGGCCAAAAGGATAATCCAGACAACGAGATGGCAGACGTGTTGTCCCAAAAGAGCTCTGAAATATATAGCTCCTAAGCGATAGTTATGTAAAGATCCGAGGAAAGGAAAGGATATATGCTTAATGGCAGTTGAACATATACCAGGAATCTAGGAGGGGTGATTCCAGATCAAACGACCATAGCAGACTATAATAGAAGACTGGGTATAGTGGCGAATGATTTCAGCAGAAGCTGTAAGATTTGGAAGAAATCGAACCCGGCCTACACGATCTTTACGAGTTTCCTGCTCTGACGAATAAAAGAGAAGGGCTATTGGGTAGCTATTTGTTTTCAAGCCTAGGGAGCTGCAAAGCAAAGTGTTTAAATGCATTCCTAAGGGAAGCAGGATGGGTCTAGGCTTGGGCGACTTTAAAGTTTATCACATGAGGACAAGGGGCACAATGGACCCATTGGTGGTCTAAGTGAAGCAGACTAGGCACTTATAGCGGCACCCGCCTTACCTAATCTAATACAGTTACGCGGACAAAAAAAAATGAAATAGTAATGAAGGAAAAGTATAGCACACAATACAAAAAACAAATTTTTACCTAAAATCGAAGTGAAACTCAAGCGTTAAATTTCCTGGGTTCTCGACTAATTTTTGTATGTACATAGT
Source organism: Dioctria rufipes (assembly GCA_963924295.1). NCBI lineage: Eukaryota > Metazoa > Arthropoda > Insecta > Diptera > Asilidae > Dioctria > Dioctria rufipes. The sequence continues at coordinate 95,744,655 of OZ002740.1, read as the reverse complement.
GGATACATTCGTTTAATGTAGCGAATCTTAAGCTTCCATAAATTTCAAAATTAGATAGCTAAAAATCTAGGTCGAATGCATCCGAAATTTTTTGGACATTGAGCTAAGATCTAGGCCTTCAAAATAAAATTATTAAGAACAATTCGCTAGTTATTTATTCGGAAGGGTGATTTTGATCTTTTATCGTAGCTTAGGCCTATATTTTTTTCACATATTTTGACACTACCAAAAAATTTTCGTACTCTTATATTTATTTTGATTTATCCTAATCATCAACCACAAAATAAACTAAAATAAATCTGCAATGAATATACGTCAGAATATACGCCTAAAGCTACGACAAATTAGTCAAATTAGTTGTGACAAAAATTATAAACTATGGTAAATTGATATTCTACACCAACTTGGAGTACTTAAATTGGAAATATAAATTTTCGATTTGTAATGTGAAGTTTCATTTTCAGTTCATTCTACGTAATGCAAGGCTTGCTGAGCTGAATAAAAACACAAAAAAGCAGTAGAAAAGTTCATTTCATTTTGTCGTATTATCTGACATTAAAGTACGACAAGAGATCAGAAGCAATCCCCTGGGCCAAGTGTCGATAAGTTTCAAAACGTACTATTATTAACAAAAATTTCTTTATTCCTGGAATATAATAATATTTTTGTTGATTTTTCAGTTGATTTTAATATGAGAACGCAATCATAATACTTGTTCTAGTCAGTCCTAAAATAGGATTTTTTACTATATACTACCAAATATATCGAATTTCACATAACTTGGACACCCGCTGAAAGCGGTCAAACAAAAAAGGACGAGTCGAATATTTTTACATTCTTGATCTTCAAAATCGGACTAGCTTTGTGTTAAATCGTCCAGAAGTGGTGATATGGTGATTCATGATAACACCCGATAATCAACCCAGCACGTGATAAATGTGCATCTGATAAGTATCATTAAAAATACGGAGTAACTGTACTAAAAAAGTGCTTTGAAATTTAACACACATTTTCAAAATTTCATTACTTATATTTAACATAAATATACCTCTAGTTTCGCAACCAGTCGTGTATTATTTATTCACTTCTTGCACCGACGAAAGAGCTTACCTGTAAAATAAGAAAAGAAAGAATTAAAAAAAATTTACGAGTTTTTTGACAAATTAATTTAAATACGCAAATGCTAACTCGCATAAGATAACATGATAATAATGGTCATGTCCTACTGGTCGATCTGCAATCTTCCTATTGGTATTCGAAAAAGGGTCAATGAATCATCGATTCTTTCTTCGCAAAATAAAGTTGCATAAATAAAATACTATATAATAATAATAAATAACATAGCTACGCTTGGCCTGTAGGGTTGAGATAGATGCGCTAAAGTGCGTAAACATCGGAGGCAATTATACGTTAGGAGTAAATTTTCTGGTGCACATAAAACAAGAAAGCGAAGGACAGGGGCGATGACAAATATTGTCCCTGGAAGTAATCTGTCACTCTCTTCGCAACAGTTCTCTGATCTGACCACTGACTTATAACAATGGACTGAGCGTAATTTTCCTATAGGAAAGAATGGCACAAGTTTTATAGTTTTCTCTTTCGCCCTATGCCAGAGTTGGAGCTACCAACACAAAATATCGCTTACTGAACGTTTTCTTATGCCATGTGATGTTTTTATGTTGGCTGCAGATGCAATCACGACAGAAAGAATAAGAATTTAAGAAAATGGTTGTTTTTCGGGGTTCTCCGGTATAAAAAGGCTTGTTTTTTTAATGTAAAAATGTCACTCACACTTAAATATATAATTAACAAGAAAAATTATGTAAAACACATGTTGAAAAATAAATAAATAAATAAATGATTAAAATAATTTAGGTCGACAAATGTATAACGTAAACAAAATAAAAAACAGAAGACTAGATCACAGTAATAAAATAAAACGTCTATATCTAATAGCTAAACGCAAAGTGTGTAAGTAAAATTCTTTCGTACTGATGCATTGTTTGGTGGAATCTCTCACGAGTGCAAGGTCATGATATTACGGGTTCAATGATCATTGTTGATGATCTGCAGGTCCGTCACATTTGTGTAATAGACGATGGTATGTGGGATGTAGGCATTCCATGTCTCGTCCCATATTGACTACTCTGTCGCTGTGACTCACTATGTAGCAAGCCTTTTTAATCTCACGCTTGCGTTTATTATCTTCCATGTGTAGTATATGTGCCTGGTCAAAATTAAATTTGTGTTGGGTCTCGATTGTATGTGCTGCAAGTGCAGACGATGGTGTAGCCTTATTAATATAATATCGATGTTGATCAAGTAGTGTTTTTAGGCATTTGGAATTTTTGACCTATATAGCAATGTGTACAGTCATTGCAGTTGACTTTGTACACAATATTTGACCTTCGTTGCGTAGGTATGTCATCCTTTAGGCTTGTATAGACTAGCTTCTTAATTTGTTGAGTAGGTTTCATCGCATGACGTATATTACTGGCGTGACGATTAATAATTCTTTGTATGTGTAGTGACAATGGATGTATGTAACTAAGTCCTCTGTGAAAAGGAGTTGTTACTGGTGACTGTGGGATTACTTCAGGTGATTGTGGAGGAACATTATTTTGGTGTTGGCTATTGGAGTTGAGGTTCAGGTTGCTGAAACATATTTTTCGTAATGCGTTAAACAGCAGTTTGTATATTATGTTGCTGTTTAACGCATTACGAAAAATATGGTTCAGCAACCTGAACCTCAACTCCAATAGCCAACACCAAAATAATGTTCCTCCACAATCACCTGAAGTAATCCCACAGTCACCAATAACAACTCCTTTTTACAGAGGACTTAGTTACATACATCCATTGTCACTACACATACCAAGAATTATTAATCGTCACGCCAGTAATATACGTCTTGCGATGAAACCTACTCAACAAATTAAGAAGCTAGTCTATACAAGCCTAATGGATGACATACCTACGCAACGAAGGTCAAATATTGTGTACAAAGTCAACTGCAATGACTGTACACATTGCTATATAGGTCAAACTTCCAAATGCCTAAAAACACGACTTGATCAACATCGATATTATATTAATAAGGCTACACCATCGTCTGCACTTGCAGCACATACAATCGAGACCCAACACAAATTTAATTTTGACCAGGCACATATACTACACATGGAAGATAATAAACGCAAGCGTGAGATAAAAGAGGCTTGCTACATAGTGAGTCACAGCGACAGAGTAGTCAATATGAGACGAGACATGGAATGCCTACATCCCACATACCATAGTCTATTACACAAATGTGACGGACCTGCAGATAATCTACACTGATCATTGAACCCGTAATATCATGACCTTGCACTCGTGAGAGATTCCACCAAACAATGCATCAGTACGAAAGAATTTTACTTACACACTTTGCGTTTAGCTATTAGATATAGACGTTTTATTTTATTACTGTGATCTAGTCTTGTGTTTTACATAATTTTTCTTTAAGTTTTTAGTGTATTGTGTAGATGTCTTTTTAATTCCTCAGAGGATTTTCTCACATTTTTACAATTCATATTTTCTACATTTGTATATTTATACTCCATCCGATATCCATAAGGTTTCTCATTCATTTCATTTTTTCTTTTCTTTTTTACTCCTTATTTTAATTAATTCATTTCACATTTTTCTGTTAGCTCTATAATGTACAATAAAATAAAAATATTTTTTCTATCTTTGTTAACTTAATACAGGACCTGATGATGGGTCAAGCCTGACCCGAAAGGTTGCCGCCCAAATAAAGCTACATTAAAAAAACAAGCCTTTTTGTACCGGAGAACCCCGAAAAACAACCATTTTCTTAAATTCTTATAAATATTGAACACCCGGTAAAAACAATTACTACCATAGTAGAAAGAATAAGGTAAAGATAGTGTTTACCATGCTCCGTCTCTCTGGCCCATACGCATGATTCAGTTAAGAATGACTTTTGAAAATTAAAGTCGGAATGACCTTAATTCCTTATAAGCAATTAAAATATCACTTGGACACAACAAATATATTTTTTTAATTTAATTCGATTGTCGGGTGTAAAATTTCATCTACTTGGTAGAGATTTACATGGTATTTATGTAGTAAAGTTTTAAAAGGTGCTCTATCGGTGATATACAGAAACACAATATTTGTGCCACATGAAATAGCAAATCGCTCAGTCCATTGTTATAAGCACTGACATATAATAAGAATTGACTGAGCCATCCTATCTAATTCCTATAGTGAAAAATTGCACAACTTTTGGATAAAATCTATTTATCTCTTTCAAGCTCGAAATGTACACTGAACTTTAACAAATTTTTGGAAACAGTACGGCTGTATTAATTGTAGTGCATTGGAATTGGCACAAAAATTCAGGCAAATATACTGTTTATATACGTCTATCTCTTACAAGCTCAATGAAATTTGACAACAAATGTGCAGAGGAGCACATTTTTCAGTAATATTAAATATTAATTTTTGGATTAATTAAAACAAGTTTAATTCCCTAAAAATTTTTAATTTAATGCAATACTATTTTATAACATCTTTAGTGTTTCCAATCGACAAATAATAATAAATTATGAATCGGTATGTAATTGTACGAAATAAAGGGCTTTCACAGCTTGTTCAATATTTGTGCCTTTTTTGATTATTATATGTCAGTGGTTATAAGTCAGTGGATCTGACTAAGAAGAACGAAGTAGGGGAAAGTGGTAGCACAGACAAGAAATATACAGCTATCGACGGTAGTACTAAGAAAGTGATGTACAGAAGAGCTCATAGCAAATCTGAATAACTCACTGATCTCGGCTAAATATATCATGGGTACGAACCAAAAATGTTTTTCAATATAGGCAAAAATTCATTTCTTTCTGAGAATTTAAATTAACCATATTTCTTCAGAATTCGTATTCATTATTGGTGGCTGCTGAAGACGATTCGAATAAATTGTGAGTTGTGTTTGGGCAGTCTCGGCTTCGTGGAAGTTGGATGGATTTGGTTGCTTGGGCTTGTTAGCTAAAAAAATTTATGAGCGTAGGTTTTTGTCTCAGGCCTGCATGAATTGTTTAAAGCAATTCAAAGAAATAGTTGGAGAGCAGAAAATTGCACAACTTAAATAATTCGACCCTGTCAAGCGTCCTTGTACCACAGACTTTGCGCTCTTGCATGACATCTATAAAGTACTTGCGCGTGTTCCGGCTATTACAGTACGAGTAAGTGAATTTTACAATCATAATTTTTTTAATGTAGCTATACGTCGGAATTCGAGTATGTTTTTAACTAATATTTTATATTATGCATTTTCAGGAAAGGGAAAAGACATCACAGAATTCGTGTATGGTAACGAGGAGTGTACAGAAGTACCAGTTCCATTTAACAATGACGGCCAAAGTGAGGACGTTTTAAATATCGAAGAATTGCCAATAGTTATTGCGGATAACACTGGAAATATTAAAGATTACCTTCCGATAGCTTCAACCCCACAACGACTTCACAAACAAGAAAAACAAGAAAAGCAAAACCGGTCTTATATAATATCTTCATCTCCGTTTCGAAGATTTCATGATGAGAAAATGGAGACAAAGATATTAGCTGAAAATCTGAAGGAAGAAAATCGTTTAAAACGTTTTCTTTACGCCTCATTAGCTCAACAAAACAAAGAAGAAAAAGTTATCCAAAGGCAAAAGAAAAGGAAGAAAAACAAAAGAAAAAACTGGAAACAGCACTGTTGAAAGCAAGAAAAAGGGAAGAAATCGAAAGAAAAAAGGAAGAAAAACTAGCAGCAAAGGCGTCAGCAAAGGTACTACGAAAAACATAAAAAATAAAAGGATAAAAATACAAGCCGGAAATGAGAACAGAATGGACGTCGAGCATAAACCAGAATTGCGCGAAACCACCAACACGGAAGCAGAAATAACAGCAAAAATCGAAAAAATATTCCAGGATTTACACGATAGAGTTGACGAAATACAGAAAATAGAAGTAACACCACCAAAGGTGGATGAAAGTTACCAAGGCCATCGACAATAATGGACAGTATGGACCGTATCACATTAATAAGGAAATCAACTAAATACAAAGAAAATGAAGCACCTCCAAACAAAAAAATAAATATTAGGTATAACAAATAATATTAATATTGCAAAATATAAAATAAAAGTAATGAAAATTACATTTTTTTTTTCAAATTTTCCCACTAATCGTGTATTTTTGTTGAATTTAAAATGACATTAACTCTTTAAAAATATAATTTTTCAATATAAAAATTGGATGCCCGTTACTGGAACACCAGAATGCTCGTAACTGGTTACAGCATGCTCGTTACTGGTGCATAGGACCTTTATGTTGTTTTTCCCCCCCTTTAATAAAATCCAAATATATAATTAATTTTTGAATTCAAATTGTAATTCAGAACCCTACAGAGAGTGTAAAACGGTTAGCTGCTAAAAAAATAATATAATCATTTAGTGAGAATATACACCGCAAAGCTGAAATTCTCTTAAGGGTGCTCGTTACTAGGCAGTTTACCCTACATTTTCATAGAAAATTTATAAATGAAGCGAACAGTATAAATAGTTCGCTTCAATTTACAGAACAATTCGTTCTCTCCAGTATATGGGTGTTCTAGAACAAAGTACACAAAAGAACGCAGCTTAGAGAAATAACACCAAAGCGGCTATCACTAATCGGCACAACCAAATTAGATTTTGCATTTTTTGGTTTCCGTACTTAAGAAAACTGCAAATTCTAACAAAACATGAAGTCGAAAGATATTCTTTCGCACATCAGAAATTTTTTAAATATGATAAAGTATTTGCTGAGGTAAAAATTTCATTGAAATTGCCTTAAAATTGCGAGTAGGGAAAATATACGGCATACCAGTACGAAGATTAGTAGGAAGCTAATGCAAATCGACGATAAGATGCGAGTGCACAGTAACAGTTCAACTTACTCCAATAAATTCAGTTCGTGTAATGCAAAGAACGACAGTGCGTATGTACTTAAAGCGAATAATTGCAAGAACTTTCAGAGGTTTCGGCCTCCGTACGTGAAATATGAAAATAAATATCGGGATCGGGATGGGCTGGATTCAAATTTCAAACTAAGTGTAAGAGCAAAACGTTTGTTGTATTGTATAGAATGCAAGTTATTGAAAACATTAATGTACTACAGAAACTACTAACTGTGGAATCTAAGTCACTTCTAATGAAATACATAGCGTGGCACTGGATGTTGGCAAACAAACTGCAACAAGCACTAGACTGTCAATCGAGTGCGTGCAACTGAATATCCATGAAGCGAAAACAGTTCCGGTGGTCCATTGTGCCATTGTGCGGAACACCTGGTTCAAAGTTAGGCGAATCTACACATGCGTATTTCGGTATTTTAATATTCACTTGCGTGAATCATTCAAACATACAAGAGAATTGTGGCAAACTAATAATGATCCAGTGTTTAGAGAAAAATGTCTATAAACTGTTAGTGAAATATAGGCGGCTTTAAAAGATTTGATAACCAAAGAACTCGTATCAAGCATTCAAGCGGCAACGAACAGACAAATCGGCATCCATACGAGACAATTGTTTTATAACATTGGTAAGTGCTGAAAAACTTCGCTGATTTCTCTAAAAATGTATTCCAAACTATTTATTAATTTTCTGTTTATGTTTTCATACAAAATATGTGATGGTCCAGACTATGAAAATGTGCACCAAGGGTTATGTGACACTGACATAGATCCGGCCTTGGTTGAGTTCCATTCTATTTTAGGCATTCAATTTTATTATTCATAAAAAGTAATTTTAATTTTCATTGGTACGGAATAAGGAAACTGATTTTATATTTCACATTCCTCAAACCTCACAATATGTCACTGAGAAACGAAACAGGATCTGAAACATGTACTATGTACCCTATATGTGGTAACGTATTCAACCAATTTCTAAATACAAGAAAATAAATCAAACAGCAAATCGACAAAAATCACAAATCCATTGAATTTGACCATGTAAATACATAACATTCAATTCAAGATTATAAATTCCCCAACTTTCCTAAATCTTTCATTTTATTGTATTTATAAAGTACACTTCTGGAATCAATTCTATTCAAAAGGGTTTACGAAAAATCGCAAGCCCTTGAGAAAAATCATCTCTAACAACAGCTTTTCTTTGAATACTTCCTGATTTACTGAGAGCTCAATAATTCCCGAAAGTCATATTTTTCGGAAATTTTCCTTCAGAAAATATGTTTCTGCACTACACCCCAACAGACATGGCTCAAGATAATTTACAATAAAAACGGGGATATTCTGAAAGGATTCCAGAAATTTTGGGAACACAACAATAGCCACCTGAGAGTAATCAATCATCGGATTCGTCGATTGATGCCAAAAGTTGTGCGGCTTCTATATGGAAAAAATCGACACGAACGACCGTCTCTTTACATCTTTTTGTAATCCCCAAACCCGACATCCATTTAATACAGGCGAACCCTTTTTTGTTGCCGAAAGTATGTCTACGCCAAACTTTTTTCACGCAGGAAGCTTTTTGTTAAACAGAGCCTACCACATTGTGTCGCCCTCTATACTCCTCACAATCCTGGCCATGGGTTCTGACAATAATTTTCACATGAAAAACCCATACCAAATCTATGGATGGAGAAGGTTCTAAACTCTTCACGCTTACTACAGAAATGGCAAAACTTGACGGAAATTTGAATTTTGGGAAATTTCTTTGTCGTTTTTAGTGCCATGTTGAAGGTGTTGGTATTGTTGTTATTGTTGTTGCACGTCACGCCTGCAAGTTGGAATTCAGTATTGTGTGGTTTATGTTATGTGTTACGCCGAACTTTATCTTATACATGAAGAAATATTGAAAAGTTTACGGAAATGATTTGAGTTAATGACAAGCACTTGACACAAATCACAAAGAAAAGACGCCACCTTTTACATACAAAGTGCCGCGGGCTTAGCTTATTCTTACTTTTAACAAATTGAATTAGTTATACTTGGGAGTATTCCAAAGAACAACCTGGCATTCAAAAGGCGTTTGAAAGGGAATTGATTAAACATGTTCGAAAGATGTTAACACTGTGAGACGTATTGTTCTCCGTTCTTTTGAACTGAACGTTGCCTTACGGCGGAGATATGATGTATTTAATGTGTCGTCGTCCGTCATGACAATCTAGTCAACGATATCATCGTTGAATAACTTAAGAGTGGTAAGTAAAGTGCAGTGATTATGACTTTATTCACAGGTCGTCAGCTCTTATGGTAGGAAGACGGAATGGGATTAAACGTGAAAGGGCAAAATCTAAGGGTAAAAGTTACTTGTAGTTAGGTATTTCTCGCCGGGAAAAGGAAAGCATTGATTGGCAGTTATGATATCATAACGGATCACAATAGTTGGGGCCATATGGTAGTTAAAAACTGTGCCTTTATTTTTAATGGCGCACCTGATAATTTCTGAACAAAATATCCATAATAATAGTTTTCAAATTTATGTATTGTTTCTCAGTTTTTAAGCTAGGATTAAATAAAATGAAAATTTCGTAAAAAAGTGAGCTAAACGTTTTCAGTCATTAGTAAGTTTTTCATCCAAATTTATTTAAAAACACCAGTGGAGTCTAAGTCAATTTGCTTCTCTAAATGAATTTTGCAAGTTATTTTCACTGAATATGCTCAATAAAAGGTCCAAAAACAGAAAAAGAGTAGAATTTTTAGTTCAGAGTGTGACATTGATCCCACATTTTTGTAACACATAATAGGAAAGAGGGAGCTAAAATTACGAAATTTTCAATTTGTTGAACCGTTTGGGGACTATACAGCGTAAACCTTTCTTATGGGAATATGGAACAAATTATGCAAATTATGAAATTTGTGGAAAAAGTTGTTATGAGTGACATATCTTCATCTAGCGATAATACATGCACTCTGTTAACCAGAATACACTAATTTGTAAGGTGGGGTTCAAAATCCCTTATTATAAAATTGAAACCGCGCATGCCATTTTTTACTAGATTGTATTTGAAACTTTTGTTAAAGCAAATTAATTTTTTTTTGTGGAAATGTGTGGCAAATATTTAAAATATTCTTTTGAATAAATCTTTATTTCCATTTCCCATTATTGAGTTCTTTCCAAGGAATGAGTTCTAAACCCACATGATTTTATGTCTCATTTAAGTGAGTCAGGCTTTTGCATTAGGGATATGTTTTTAGAGATTTTATTTTTTAGGGTTTTGTTTTTTAGGGCTTTTGCTTTAGTGATTTTTTTTTAGATTGTGACCTGATCCCTTATTTGTAATCTCTTTTGAAAATTATTTAACAGGCGAGTTTTCGTTCTTAGGTAAGATACATCGTAGAAATAAGGCACGTTGTTGCCATTAGAGTTTTTATTTGCATAATGCGTTAGTGACAATTATATAGAATATATATTAAAAACTGTATAGAGATAATATTTTATTAAGTATTTTTTATTTGTAATACATTAGGAAGCCTACTATATAAATAATTTTTGCAGAAGTTAATACAAATATGTCTCGGCCTTAAACAAAGCATTTCCTTTATCACGTTTTTATACATAGCGTTTCAATTCATTAGTGTTGTAAGTAGAGGTAGGTAATATTGGAACAACCTTTTACTTTGGAACAACTACAGCCCTGTCCCAATCTGTACCTGTTCCAACTTTCTCAGAAAAGCTGCGACAGTACCAATTCCAAATAGTTTCATATTACTTCTTCAGAGTAGCTGTGAAAGTACCAATACCAAGTGCCATATTTCCTAATTATGTAGTTTATAAATTACAAATAAATCTTTGACTGATACAGCCTATACAGTCACACAGTCACACTACACAAGGGACTTTAACTTTATGCAACAGGAAGTTAAGTGTAGGATATCATAGGGTAGGGTGGCTTCGCTATTGACTGAAATGTATCGTAGGAAGCCAAAACAGAACTATCATACAACAACATACAATATATTCAATACAGTTGATTTAGGCTGCATTAAATTTTACTTATGTAGGTATAAGATATTTTTTAATTGCAATGGACCAAGTCGTGTATCTGTATAGAAGAAGGTATCAAAATTCCTTTTAAATTAATTTAAATTATCTTTAAATTCTAGGAAAATTTATGGAAGAAAATGTGTGTTATTTACAGGCATGTTTCTGTAATTTTTCTTTTACATTTTTTGTAGGTATCCGTCGTAAAAAAGCTAAGAGCTACATTTTCAGTTCAGTTTCCATATTGCAATTTTAATATCTTGAGTGTTGATTTCTTAAATAAATTTAAATGTGTAATATTCTTTTTTTGGGAAAATAAAATTTCACCGAAGAATAAAATCATAATGTACAGAGTTTTTGTAAATTATTTAACACATCTTTTGTGAACCCTAATATAAAAACAATCTTCTTTTATTATTTGTACCAAAATTAGGACTTGTAACTGATACTTTAGAACAGATACTTTTGATACTTGCAACAGGTTGGAACTGTTCTATTAAAATGTAATTTGTAAGTATGTATTTTACCCGCACTATACCGCTATGTAGTCAGATCATAATTAAATTCTTGGGTAGCACCTAATCCCACGTAAATTGCTTGGAAATATTGATTAGGGCTTACCGCATTTCTTAAATGTTCTTATAATACTGAAGACTTGCGAGAAAAATAAACAAAAAAATCATCAAATTAGACTTTGTAGACAGAATGGATCCAAAATATGGAGCATATAATGGAAAAATAAATAATGTATGTAAAACTACAGAAATGGGGAAAATTAGCATATGTATTATAACGGCATTCGGGGAGAATGAAACAGAAAATTAAATCAACTTCAAGGCATCCATCATTGACGGTTAGTCCAAAAAAATTATTCGAAAAGACTTCGAATGAATTGCATTTGGCACGTTTCCATCGATTCATATAATAAAAAAATTAAATTCAATTTTCAATTCAATTTTATTTATTTTTATACTGTGCAATAGGACAAAGTCCCTTTAAGTTTGCACAATCCAACGGTATCAAATAAACTTATAACATTATCTAGAGTGTATAGAATGCAACAAAGTAAAGAACTAATGAAGTAAAAAACTTAATAATGTACTTAAGGTACCTAATATTAATGTACAACACAAATTAAGTAAAGAAGCCAAAGAAAAAGCTACTTAAGAGAGTAAAGTATAGTAAAATGCTGAAAAAATTAAATTGTGGGATTGAGGAAACCGACAACTGCCCGCTTGAAACGACCGAGCGATGTGATACTTTTTATATGATTAGGTAGAGAATTCCAAGCTTGAGCTCCGTGAACTAGCAGTGACGTTATTCTTTGGGAGATAATATGAACTGGTATATTGAGGTTATTGGTACGAGTTGATAAACTAAATTCAAGTGTCAGATAGAGGTACTCAGGAACTTTATAATGAATGACTTTAAACATAAAGATAAGTGTTCTAAGCTTATAATAGATAAAAAGAGGACACCCAACTAAGCAACTCAAGTGGGGGAGACATGATCGTATCTGCGCAACGAGTAGACGAAACGTAGGCATGAATTAAATGCCACATTGAGTTTGCGTTTGGACTGTGAGTTAGCTTGGCAATATATAATATCGGAAAAAAAGAATAAAGGTAATACAAGTGTTTTGACGAGCCGCAGTCGAGTTTCAAGTGGAACAAGCTTAGCTGATAACCATAGTCTGCGCAGAACACCATATATCCTACCCACAGCATTACTAATATGATCATCCCAAGTAAGTGTTTTATTAAAAGTCAGACCTAAGTTCCTAACTTTACTACAGTAAGGTATCACCACGGAATCAAGAATCATGGGAGGAAAATAGGACGTATTAAGTTCATGCCTGTATATTATAATACAGTTCGACTTCCGGGGGTTTAAGAGAATCAAGTTACTTACTGCCCAATCATTGATATTGCAAAGGTCTTCGTTAATTTTGCTTGCAGCATCTTCAATTAAACCAAGGGGAGATCCGAGATATACCTGGACGTCATCGGCATAGAGGTGGACCTTAGAGTGAGTTACTACAGAGGGCAGATCGTTTATGAAGCATCTGAAAAGAAGTGGGCCTAGGACTGAGCCCTGAGGAACACCTGATAATATCAAGAGAGAGTCCGATAATGTATTATTTACAGACACTCTTTGCGTTCGTCCGTATAGATAACTATAAATGAATTTGGCCGCAGAGCGAGAAAAATCAAACCTACGAATCAGTTTCGTTATTAATATGCCAAAGTCAACTGAGTCGAAGGCCTTCGAGAAATCAAGTAAAGTAAGAAAATTAACCAGATTATTATCTATATTCTTACTAAGATCGTCGAAAATTGTAACCAGAGCTGTGGTGCAGCTATGTCCTGTCCTGAACCCAGATTGAAATGTAGAAAGCAGGTTTTTGGAAGTGAGATAATCATTAATTTGCAAACACATTATGCGTTCCAGACTTTTCGATAATGGGGAGAGTATATGAATTTCTCTGTAGTCATTAACCGAGGAAGGTCGAGAAGTTTTAGGGATAGGAATAACCTTTACGATCTTCCAGCTCTTGGGAAACACAGACTGATTTAGACAATTATTGTAAATAGCGGTAAGAGCCTCAATGACAAATGGCAATATGAGCTTGATAAACCTCAGCGTAATTTCATTCATGCTGATAGCGTTGGACGAGATTGAAGACACTCCCAAAACTACTTCATCCCAAGTTACAGGATGGAATGAAAAACCAGAATCAACTGATGCCTCCTGCAAATAAGTATCAGCATGTAAATTTGAGGAACGAGAGCTATGACCAACGCCACTAATAAGGTGGGAATTCATGTCATTAGGATCAACACAACAGTTCTCACGGGCTGCTCCAGCGATTCCCATGTTACGCAGATTACTCCACAGGATTTTGGGAGGGAGATCGGCATTTAGTTTAGAGCGGAAGTAAGCACTCTTGGCATTCTTAATTTCCACTTTAACAAAGTTACGTGCTCTGCGATACATATCCCAATTAACGCTTGTCCGTACCTTTTTCCATCTGCAGTAAAGCATATTTCTCTCTGCAATTAATCCTCTAATATAGCCTATGAACCATGGACAAGATAGTCGATGTTTATATTTACGCTTTAAAGGTACATGTTGCTCATAAAGATTTAGAACTAACTTATTAAAGGCCAAAACCTGCTCGTCAATCGACGGAATATTGACAATTTCCTGACAAGGGCAGTTAGAAGCATCCTCATGTAAAGCCGGTAAATTTAGATTTTTCCAGTCCCGGTAGTAAAAAGAAACTCTTTCATTAACCAGGTCGAGTTGAATATCATAGGAAAGAAATACTAAATCGTGATCAGATATACCAGGAAGGGAGAACTGATCATGAAATAAAACTTTGGAAACATCGCTGGAAATGAGCAGATCAAGTAAGGAACTACTATTTCCCCAAACCTGGTGGGCAGAGTATTTACAACTGGCAGGCCAACACTGGATAGAATGTCCACCAGAGTGAGGGATTGACTATTGATGACAAGAAGATTCGTATTCAAATCGCCCGTTAATAAAACGTGTACATAAGTAGCACTTAACTGGTTCAAGACATTGAAAAATTCAGTGGTTGAAGAGCCACCTGGAGGTTTATAAACAGATGCTACAAGTACTTTCTCCAGACCCAAATTTATTTCAAGAAAGATAAACTCAACATCACCCAATGATGAGACGGCTACTGTTCGAGCCTTTAACTCTTCTCTAATGAAAATGCATGTACCACCCCCACGTCTTCCCATTCTGTCATGACGAAACAAATTATACCCTTGAATTTTCACCAATGAATCGGGGATGTGTTCAGATAGCCAGGTTTCTGAAATACAAAGAGCATGAAGCTTACTTGCCTGTAACATATAACGAAACTCATCAATTTTGGGGAAGAGGCTACGTGCATTTATATGGTTTATGTGAAATCCATTTACCCGATCACATAATATATTTATTAGAACATAAGAATTCACTGCACAGTTCACGTTGGCGTCCATTAAGGACATGTATGTGCTATGGAGCAAATCGCCAGGTCGTTCCTCCCGGACAGCAGCAATCTCAGCCTAGCCCAACAGTGCGAAATATAATTAGTTCTCAGCATTTTAGGGTTATACAAATCTATAAGATTAAAAATCAAAAAATTAAGGTTCACAATTTTAGGACAAAAAGAAAAAAACAAATAATAACGATAATTCATGTTAAGATATGTATAATGAATTCAGAAAGAATTAGAAGCTACTACTTTAATTAGCGAAGCAAAGTAAAAAACAATGTTTTTGAAAATTTAAGAAAATACCTATGTACATACGTTGCCTCATAATTCAGTCACAACCAAAGAAAAATACACATATTTACTTAACGCGATCATATGTTTGATGAAACAAAATACCTATTCCTGGAAATTACAGATGAAATTTCTTGCAGCTAATTTTAATTACACGGTGAAAGAAAATTTAGCCTCATGCTGCCGCTCATTTAATTCAGCAACAGTATTTTTTTCGAAGGTCAGCTGGTCTTGATGACAAATCATAGAAGGGGAATCATTCTCACTCCGCTTGATATAAACCGCACCGTTGTATACGAATGCCCTGACAAGTAAACCACTCTGCACCTTGTCCCTGGCTGCTTTCAACAATTTCCTGCTGTTACTAGTTAAACTCTCATAGATTTTTACTCTAGCTGCTGACGAAAAACCAATATCTTTAAGTGAGAGATGAGCATTTCGTGATTTCCTATGGTTGTGGTAGCAATGCATAAATGCTTTTCGTTCTGCCTGGGAGGAGAGTTTTACTATTATCGGCACCGTTGAACTGTCGTTTTTTGGTTTCAAACGAAAAACGTGTGAATATGATGAGATACTGTGGCCGATTGTTGTAGTGATCTTTGTTAATAGATTATTTTTATTCTCTGTTTTATCATACGGTACACCATGGATAACAATATCTGAAGAGAACACATTGTTATTGATGGAAGTATACTTGTACTGCAACTTTTCAATCTCTAAATCCAAAGCGGAAATTTTATTTTCAAATTCCTGCTTCATAACATTAAATTTCTCGTCAATCTTTCTTTCTAATTCACCGAAAAATTCACCAATTATAGTCTTCAACGAAACTTCCAACTTAGCTAATAAATCACTCTCCAATTTTTTTATATCAGCCATGATATCACTCTTAGAAATTGATGCCGATCGATTTTTGCCAGATCTGAGTGCCATAAACAACAAAAAGAAAAACTCCGTACGAGTATAATATTAGAACTGCCGAATACAAATTTATGCAGGTTAGAAAGCAAAATTAAAGAAATTCTGCGCAATACGATTGCAATGTTAAGCAAACAATGAAACCAAACGATGAGGCACGAAACACGTCTTTACTCAGCGGCTGACATACTACTACTCTACTGTAACTAAATATGCTGGCCACAGAAGGGCAATTAACAATAATGGCTGAAATGTTTACAGAGGTAAATAAACAAGGCTTTCACACTAAACAAAGAATTTTTGAATCGCTACAGGTGCTATTTGATCCTTTATTTTAATAAATGGTGCCTCGACGGCAGCTCAAGATATACAAAAACTTACAAACTCACCGGATACAGATGAGCACTTCTTTTCAAGAGAATTTGTCTCGATTTAACTTAAATCTGTATGGGAGAATTATTTAGCAGTATTAGCGCCTTTCATCTACCAATATTTACATATAAGCCTAATCAAGCAACTTATGCTAAGCAAAGATAGCTGCTAAATGTAAATTTTTTTAATATACATAGAGTTCGAGATCAGAAAACTCAAAAAGGCTACAATTAATTTACCGAAAATAGGGTTATTAAAGTTTCTTATAATTTTTTATTTACAATAAATGGTTGTTTGTAGTATTTGTAATACTTTGAACGACACTGCTCCACGTAAACATATACGGGATGAACCAAGTCAAATGAACGCAGTAAAGGATAAATTTTAGTTATAGACGCTAAATATTTGCTTTGAATTTTTGTTGCATATTTCGAATAGGCTGAATAGGCTGTATTTTAAATCGTAGCGTCATAGTTTAAGAAAAACTTAAAATATTTAAAGAAACTAAAAGAAACTAAAGGCAATGTTCAAAATCAATTCAAGAAAAAACTCTGAAACCAAAACCAGATTTCGGATCAATAGATGATGGGAATAAATCTAGACTCTTCTTTTTGTAATTCTACCGTAAGTGTATTTGTAATTATAGTGTTGAATGAGGACATTTTCAATAATTTTTGTAGATTCGATTTTTTTGTGAGAAATGAAGTCTTTTTCTCTTAATAATTATTTTAGTACAATTTACCGGTACCTGTATATTAACTAATTCGCAAAGGACAAGATAGGAAAAATTGGGAGTTCTAAGACAATTTTGCTGATTTTGTCCAATGTTACTGAATTCGGAGTAACTATAATTTATTTTCTACTTAAAAGAAGTAGCTTTCGTTAATAAAACTCTAATTATAATTTGTATTGGACTTTCAAGTTCTATTTAAAATATAGGATCTTAAACTTTTATAAAGTTTGAAATTAAAATTAAGTTAATTTTTTTGGATATCTTCACCTAATTTTTTACCAAAGTTCGACTTAAGTTAAATGATATAATGTTATGTGAAATATATAGAAATTCTGACTCTGAGGTTAAATGTAGGACAGAAACTTTAGAAGATTAAACCTTACTTTTCCTCTAATGCCCAAGACTTTAAATTAAGTTGGGCTTTAGGGTACGTATTATATTAACAAATGAGACATTTGCTAATTACATAGTTTTGATCAGGTGCATTTCGCATTGAGGATATCTTTTTTAAGTAGGTTCTTGAAAATAATTTCTCTATACCATCTTCGAATTCCGCAGCACATCTTCAATTCTTATTTGATTTCTTATCGTCATTCACCTCTGTTATATACAAACTACACCTTGAAACCCCTACTAAAAAAAGGAAAAAAAAAAGGAAAATGGATATAATTCTGAAAAATTTAAATATCGAAAGGGTCCAATATGAAAAATGCGACAAATGAAATCAAATTCCATGACAAGTCTTAACCTGAGTAAAATTTGTCAGCATAAAATAAAAACTAAAGTGCGCAACAAAGTAATAAAGCTATAAAACGACCGGACGGTGGCTCGATGTTTAATAAAAATATCTGGTTACACCACGTCACGCTATTGTCCGGCGAAAAATTCCTTTGGGCATAATAGAACATGTCCAACAATAAATTTTCTCAGGGTAAAAATGCAAATTGGGCATTTTTTGCAACCTTGATCAACGCGGTTTGATCGGCCAGTTAATGAGGAATTAAGAACCAGTTAATTTCGAGATTTCTCGACGTGATAAATAGTTTTCATTAAAAGAAATTAAAAACGAGTTTGACTTTGATCTGAAAATAGCAATTTATTACCTGAGCAAAAAACTTAAAATGAATTTTTGTTAAAAAAGCTATAAACTTTGTCTAAAATCCACGGATCTGTCGCTTTTGGTATAAAGAATTAAAGACTTTTCATCTGTTTAAAGATTTTGATACAAAAAGTTAAAAGAATTTTAGTTTGAGAAAGGAAGATTGTTGTTGGTGCTACACACAAAAATAATTGAGGAGTGCTATTTCGGAATTAGAGAATTAAGTAATTAATACCACTTGTGTTTTTTTTTTTAAATTAAAGCTACAATTAAATGAAGTAAGGTGCTTAATGGCAGCAAAACAAACACTAGGAGTCTAGTAGGGGTTCTCACGGGTCACTGGGCCATAGTTTTCTGAGAGATATCATGAGTTCCCCAAGGCAAGCAGGATTGATCTGGGGCGGCTTGAAAAGGTTATCCCACGGTGCCTAGGGGCACAATGGGCCCACTAGAGGTCTAAGTGATGCAGACTAGTTGTATTCCAGCACCCCTTTTACCTAACTTAACCTATTGGTTCCCGTTGATACGAAACGCCTTATTCGTTGCTATCTGCGCAAGCTGCAAGCTTTGCAGCGTTTTAGTTATGCATTTTTTTCTAAATTGTTAACATTTTTATGAAATTCTTTAAGACTTTTCTTTAATTCAGCTTGAATTATAATGCTAACCTTAAGCTATGTGATTTTCTTTTACTTCAATAATCTCCAACTTTAATATTTCTGTAAGAAAAACAGGGGTAAATACTTTTTCCGACACCGTAGCAGTTCCAATCGTGCACGAAAATATGCGCACACATTGGAAATCTTGTTCCATGGTAACCCCAATTATGAAACTAATACAATCTGTACACATTGAATAAATAAATAATAATATAATTGCTAGGTACCCCGGGCAAATACAGTGTACGTGTATAAGCAATTCAATGAAGGTATGGTGGGGGGGGGGGGGGGGGTGACAAGAAGGCCTACTACCTATCGTGCGTTAGTTTCACATTTCTGACATTTCATATTTTCTGAAATTGTAATTGCTTACTAAATTATGTTAGTCATACAAAGGCAACGCCAAGAAATATTATCTGAAAATAAGGGGGCGCTAAAAATTTGTTTATTTGATACAGCAATTTGGATTATAAATAACCGGCCAAGTGCGATTCGGACTCGCGCTCGAAGGGTTCCGTACCATCGTACAAAATTTAACACTATATAGAGAGTAGGCGTCATGTGAAAAAATAATGCTGTCATTTGAAAAAATAATAATAATGCTGTCATTTGAAAAAAAAAAACAAAATGCCTACTTATGATCATACTAATGAATGAGAATAAAACGAGGAAAAAAAACGCCGAAAAAATCACGTTTCTTGTATGAGACCCCCTTCAAGTTAATTTTATTTTTATTATTTGTTGTTATATCGCCTATAGAAATACACAGTCTGTGAAAGTTTCAACTGTCTACCTATTACGGCTCATGAGATACAATGTGGTGACGGACGGGCAGCGAAATTTTAGTAATAGTGTTCCCGTTGTTACCCTTAGGGTACGAAACCCTAAAAATATCCCCCATTCAAAATGTTAGGATTTCATTACAGCCATGACGAAACGAATATAAACACAGCACACAGGCTTTCACCCGGTATGCCGTTTCCTTATTAGTTTTTTTTTTATTTCTGTACAGTTATTAACACATATTAGATTACTATGGTAACCTGTCCTGATAGGTTAGCAAAGAGGTCGACAGTGTGAACCACTGGAAGCTACTAAAAAATGTGTATAGATTTAGGGCTTTCTAGTAGATATTATCAGTCAGATCATCACTTGTGTCAATTGTCACTGGGCACTCTTTTTAGGGGTCACCTACACAAGATGAAACTTTTTGATGATCCTATATGTAGAGGATGCGGAGAGGAGCCCGAAACGGTGTCACTGACCTTGGAGAGAAATTTCGTTGTAAATTAGAAAAATGGTATGCTTTCTTGCTTAATTTTTATTACATCAAACTCGATACTCAAGAGTATTATTATCATTGATAGTTAGAATCGTCCATATTTGATGAAAGATAATTAGTTTTCTTTCAGCTGTAAATGCCATACAAAAATTACGGCCATATTAATAAGTGTATATTAATATAAGCCACCACACACTCAATATTTACGTTTATTTTGTTTTTTTTTTTTTACATTTTTTAATAATTAAAGCATCGAAAGCTCTTCCTCCTCGCCGAACTCCATTTTAAGTGCTTGTAATTTTTCAATAAAAATCAAACTACTTTAAGTGGATTTCATATTACTTACTGATGTGATGTCTTCGCAATATATGAGCTGCTGATTATTTTAAAACTTCACCATCACTATATCAGCAAATCAATATTACAGGGAAATATACTTACTGTATGTATCTGCAATTCATTCACATTTTCAGGAAGCGTAATTAGTTTACCTGATAACATATCAATAAAAACAAAAAGTTCGCAATCTTTTTGCACTAAATGTTCAGCCTTGCATATTCATTCTTTGATACAATAAAAAAACATAAGCGATCATATTTCGTGCAATTGAAAGAATGAAGTGTAAGGTTCGCGATAAGAAAAGCACTAGCGGCCAGCTTGTTTGCCTCGAGATGAAATTAAAAATTGCAAAAAACTCGCCTACTTTTCAATTGAACTGCGAACCGACCCCTGTTTGAACAAGTAAACTGGGCAACTGAAACAGAGTTGAAGTTTTCTGATCGTCGGCAGAGTCGCGCATTAAATTTCAAGGGAATTTAAATTTGGTTATCGGCTAAAAGAAAAAAAAAAGAAAAAAGTTAAATTTAAATATATAACAAAAGCCTCTTTGGTTTATCCCAATGTAAATATATAACAACAATTTACACACTATTTGGATCTTTTATTATAATATTAGCAGATATATTACCCGATCTATCGGAATCTACTTAATATTTTAGGTGCGTTATAGGAATATAATTGAATTCCCCCATTTAAGTCAGTGTCTCCAAAGTGATATAAAAAAGAAAGTTCACCATCAAAAGAAGAACATAGTTCTTAGTTACATTTACTGGAATAGATTGAGTAAGCCTACAATACAGTAAAACACTTCTGAACTGTTTCAAAAGGAGATAAAAGTCAATTCCAAGTTTATATCTCCCTCGGCAGAGGTAAAGAAAGATAACGAAAATTAATTCTGAAGCTCTCTTTATTTTGAAGGAACTACCTCTAATCGAAAATGTAAACAAGTAAAGCGAAACGCTGAAATCTGATGATGTTCCGCCCTTTTGGTGGTACACACATGTTACGTACTATACCTACACTGTAATCAGCACCTAGTACAAACACTGAATAATAAATTTTCACATAAACTTGGTAAATAAAGTCGCTAGTATCAAAGTCGCGATAGTGGGAGCTATTGCAACGGGTGAATCTCAGCTTGCAACTTTGTAATAAAATACGAGAAACGTGCCTGCCGCCACCCTACCTCACCCAATAAATTCAGAGTTAATAACCCAACAAAACAAAATAGAATAGGGAAGTTCCAATGGATTTCAAGGAAGAAGTCCAGGCCAAAAGAACAGCTCTACATTGGCGTCACTTCCCGTAAGGAATAGCAGCACATGCATAGACCTCAAATAAACATAGAAATAAGCTACGAGCGATCCGGTCTCACTGGGGAATGTGTATTAGCAGGAATCCTATCCACGATTCAGCCGATGGTTGGTTTTCACCCTCCCAAAAGAATATCCCGAATCCCGGATTAAATCCGCCATAAATAAGTAGAACACATGTCGCTTTAATCCGCCCAAATTGAATCCACTTTGCCTTGTTGGGCGCACAAAGTTGCATTTGTCGCGATTGAGTGATGGTTGTTTGCATTTGGGTGCTCGCCATTGTTTACAGTTTAGAGTGGGTGACTGGGTATACAGATTCCTTATATAGTGGAAATCGCTATATGTATACATATGAAGGATCAGCTCAAACTGCAAATCAACTATGCAGCCGAGTGATGAAGTTGTTTGTTGAGTATGTTGGCTCCATCATCTACTGTATGAAATAAAGTGCCTCCGTAATTCATTGCAACACTTCCATTCAGTGATGATTTTGCCGCCGATTCAGGGTGGTGTAAAATCAAAATCTTTCGCGCCACTATACAAAAACTACCAGTGACGAGGACAAATACTGCATGAAATGTAGTTTTTTTTTCCTTGTTGTAAATTTTTTATTAATTAAAACTAATTTGAATTCCTATTTCTATTCTCCTTTTTGATTGTTTTGTTTTATGCAGCTTGAAAAGTTTCAAACACATTCGCCAGGACAGAATGGCGGTATGGCAACTGATGACAAATTCGAACTTCAGTTTTGAGTTCTCTGTTTTGTAGCACGTTTTAAACGAGGAAATTGGTTGGCCCTGCTGTCGCCAATATTTTTCATTTATTTATACAAACTGAAATATTTACAGAGTTTTCTGTTTTTTCACTATCAATTAGGCACTTGAATGTGTGCCGGAAAAATTGAATAAAACTATTTTAAAAAGTCTGTGAAATATTGAATACAAGGTTTAAGTTAATGTAGTTAGAAAAAGCTGATAGTTTTTAAAATAAATTTAAATGTGTCACTTAGAGAACCATCAAATAGGAAACACTAAATGTCTAAAAATAAAAAAATAAAAATAAAGCAAATAAACGGAATGCAAAGGGAAAAGAAATGTTGACTTTTTGTATCCTGATAAAATAGTGGATTGACCACAACAGACTGTCGATTAAATTTAATTATATTTATTATTTTGATAACATAAGCCTAAATTCTGCTTTTTTTTTTTAATATTCTAGAACTGATAAATTGTATTGATTTTTCGTTTCCTGATGTTTTTTACTATAATTTGTAAGATTTTCAACTTTCCTCTGATTAAGATATTTTCATCTAAACACAAAATTTTGTGATTTTTCAAACTTAGAAATGACAGCGGAACAATTTTTAATGTTAACATTATAATTCATGTCTTATAACTTCAAGAAATTTTATTGCTCGACGTTCACTTCTATGGGAAAATATAGATTGTAGGTCTCTCATTCAAGAACACAAAAATTTTACAAATCTATGTTATTCACATGCCTTACAAACTTTGTAAAAATATTCTACCAAAATCTGCTTGACAAATATCACTACAATGCGCTTGTTGTTTTAGCTGGAAATCTTGCTGATAAATTTGCATTTGACTCTCCACATTCATTTCCTTTTTCCCATCCTTTTTTTATTATTCGTTCATCTTCGTCCGACAGATAAGGAAATCGTTGTGAGCTCCTCATATACATTTATCACTATTGCTAAATTCTTTTATATTTTATGGCATGGGATACATTATTGAGAAATCAAAATACATGGGAAGATTTCAAATCTCCGATTCTAGAGCTTTATATATTTAACAGACTATTTATAGACAAAATTGGAAAAAATGTAGAGCAAAATATCTTGATTATGAGTGGAAGAGCTTACCAAATGACGTCGATTTAAAAACAGTGACGGTTTTAACAACTGATAAATAATTTTGACATTTTTAGGTTTATCTAGATTACAAGCGTGAAAGCTTCAACTAGCAATTGTATATGGGTATATAAGTATATATGGGGAATATCAAAGCTGTTGTCATTAATGTCTTGCAGACGCAAACTAGTACTCCGAAAACTAACTTTGAACTTTATTTTCTACTGGATTCATGTGCCTAACTCTTCTAAGCACTAGAATGAATCAAATTTAGCTGTATATACTGAATTTTATCTAGAGAAGCGTAAGGTAGTGCATAGTGTAAAAATTTATTATTAGATGAAGTTACTCTGGTGGAACATCAGACTTGTCAAAATCTGTTTAACCGGGCGAAAACCAACAGTGCTTGGAATGCCGACAATGATAAAGAAAAGGAAAGCTAAGGAATGAGATAATCTACCTCTCAGTATAAAAAAACTGATACCTCACATGATAAAAAAACATATCATTCTGCCATATTTCCAATTCCGTTTTCAAAAAAAAAACGTCTGTGATAGGCAAGATTGATCTTATAAGGGTTATGTTTTTTGTTCTTTTGAGGTTAACCTGCTCTTTTAAAGGCAGGTTGACTATGCTGTCACTGAATACGTAAAGAACACCATGGTAGTGTAAAATAATAACTTTGAATGCTATTTACAAAGAAATACCGTATTTTAATGTTGTGCTTTAGATATTGTAAAAAAACAAATGCCCGCGACAAGCTTCAGATAATCGTTGACCAGTCCATGTAATCTCCATATCTGAATTATCACCAAAGTGATTTTATTCTTGACACTAAAATCATTTCCAAAGCCTCACTAGTTTTTTCAACCAATGACCGATAAATCACGTTATTCGTTGATAAATCTAAATGATCACGTTCGATAGAATTTCTGTTCATTTTCAGAAATAGGAAATATAAATTAGATCAGAAATTATATATGCGAGTTGTCAGTTAAATATTGCAGATAGGCTGTTTCCTGCAAGATATTTCTCTTGTAAATTTTAGTTTCTGATACTTTAAAGGTTTTTGTTAATGTTTTGACAGCTTGGACTGATAAAAAAAATTGTCTTTTGTTGTTATCCACACGATCAAGGAAATCATTTCTTTATAAAACGTAATTAGTACAGCAGTCTTCAGTCGGTTATTTAACGATAAAGCACCATCCTTACGTTTCAATGTTGGCGCAGGTCGTCCAATGGTAAGTCACAAAACGGACGTCCTGCCACCGTCATCGTTACAGAATCAATGGAAGGTCTTTGGGTCTTCAAAAATGACTTTTTTATAAGAGCAAAATATCCCAAAAAATTAGACTGATTTCTTACTGAACCGACAAGCAGAGCACGGTAGTTTTCTGATCATAAATTATTTTTACAATCAGTATAGGTGTGACTCAAACTAGAATAATGCTATATTTCAAAAAAGGAATGCTAGATTCCATGCTAAACACAGAACCACTAATCATAAATAATAGATAAAATTGCATTTCTTTCTAGAATTTACAAGATTTCATAAAGAAGAAGGAGCAAGAACTTTGTATAAATACAGGAATAATATATGCACAAAATATGTATGGGAGAGATTGGCCCTTTCACCCTTAAAACTAAAACAGTGTTTCTCTGTGAAAACAATATCCGAGGGATCAATAATTTTACTTGTGAAGCAGAGTCCTAACAAAGAGTAAGGCAAATGAGGCACTTGCCTCAGGCGTTGAAGTGCAGGCGTCAAAACTTAGGCTTAGCTTTGCACATCACAAATATAAATTATTTTTGAGTTATTACTGTTTACTCAAATAAAATTTTTGCTCACCAACTGAATTTACCTACCCTGGAAAGGCTGAGGTTGCTTCGTGATTCTGGAATGGGAGAAATTTTTGACAGCCCAATAAAATTAGCTGAAGATAAAAAGGGTGTGACTCCAACTTTTTACATCACAACATAAGCTTCGTGCAGCAATTTTTGAATCAATTTATCTTCTGTTATTTTAATTTACGTCGACGTAAGTTTCCTTTCGAGTGATTTCTTAGTAAAATGGACGTCGAGAGTCTGAAAAAATCCGTTTTTGGATTTGCTTCAATCAATTCACGATTATAGATTCCAAGAATCCTATCTAAATGTTCAAAATGCATTCCGAGTTTTGCAATGACTTTCATGTGAATGAAAAAAAAAATTACCTCCGATATGTAAAATATTATAAAATAGTTCGCGGAGCAAAAAGCTACAAAAGTCCATCTACAAAATCTTTAAAAATTTCTATCGAACTGATTCACGTAAATATTTTTAAATGTACGTACTCGCAAAAATTAATATCAACTAATAATTTTGTTTGCTCAACTTTTTTCAGTCAGTTGACAGACCACATCAGGATAGGTACAGTTAACTTAGATTATGTTGACAATTTTATAAATCGGGATCGTAAACTTACATGTTTGCCTCAGATGACAAAAACGAGCCGTTACGGCTCTGCGTAAAGGAACGAAGTGACCTCTTAAACGGCGCATACAAGCTTTATTTAGTTGATCAACGTCAAATTGATCAACTGGTTGATCAATTTACTAACTAGTACATACATGTCTCAACTTGGCATAAACTTTTAAGTTATTTCAGTTATTTCTAAAGAGTGAAATAAGATTAAGATTAAATAACAATCGGGCCTACGTCCTTACTTCTTTCAAATTCGTAACAAAATGAAATTGCGTTAAAGATTATGCAATTGTCGCCCACACGCAGTGATAAATTGACACCAACCACAAGTTCTTGTGCGAGCTCAGCTCAACTTCTTCAACTGCCAAATATCCGTGGAAATTTACCGCACCAACTTTAAATTGAAGCAAACTTGGTCAACTAATTGTAGAGTGTACGGGCCGCTTTATCTTGTTATCACCTACTATGTGTTTACAATTTTCTCGTAATTGCTTAGAAATTAAATCACTATATCACTTACTTTTATGTCCCAATATAGTAACAAGAACAATACTACTGCTACACCAAATGTGCAAAAATTCAGACTTTTTCGAATACTTGGGTACCTTTATTAGATATGCTAGGCTTTCACCTTATCAATGACTTTCATCGTACTAACGACCGACGGTACTAATTTTAATTAACAAATCAAAAGTATTTTGATTACTGCCAGTCAAAATTTAACTTTTGTGGCCGGTACTGACAATATTATTGTATTTTATTAGTAACACTGGAAATTTGTAATAAGTAAAGACTGGCTGTAATAATGTTGCTCACTTTATATAAAGGGTTTTCCAATAAGAGGTGTTATTTTAATTAGCCCGCTATTTTGGTAGATGTCACTTTTGGAGCTGTCGTTTGACAAGTAGAAACTACGCCATTAATAAAACAGGAACGACATACGATTCAACAACGCATTGAAATTATTAAAATTCACTATAAAAATGGTGTAAATGTGGCAGAGACGGTTCGTAAAACTCGAACATTTTTGGGTCGTCGTGAAGCACCTTGTCGGACCGCAATACAGAAATTGGTAGAAAAATTCGAACTGTCGGGACAAGTTAGTGATGTGAAGAATAAAACCCGTGCATGCCGATCAAGAACAGCCGAGAATATTGCTACTGTAGCCGAAAGTGTTGAAGAAAACGCAAGTTTGTCTATTCCTCGTCGTTTTTGGAATTAGGCATTCCACAAACGTCATTACACCGTATTTTGCATAAAGATTTGGGTCTTAAGGCTTATAAAGTTCAGTTAACACAAGAACTCAAGCCGGCCGATAATCAACAACGTCTAGTTGTTGCTGATTGGGTCCTTGAAATGCATGAAAATGATCCGGAATTCCATCGAAAACTCATCTTGAGTGATGAGGTCCATTTCTACCTCGATGGCTTCGTCAACAAGCAAAATTGTCGCATCTGGGATTCGGAAAACCCAAGAGTTATTGTTGAAAAGCCTCTCTATCCTCAACGTGTGATTGTTTGGTGCGGTTTGTGGTCCCGCGGGGTCATTGGACCTTACTTTTTCGAAAATGAGGCTGGAGCAACAGTTACGGTGAATGGATTGCGCTATCGACAGATGATTAATGATTTTGTATGGCCGGAATTGGATGGTATTGATCTGGACAACGTTTACTTTCAACAAGACGGCGCTACGTGCCATACAAGCAACGAAACCATTGATCTTTTACGGGAAAAGTTTCCGGACCGTGTTATCTCTCGAAGAGGTGAGCACAATTGGCTACCGAGATCTTGTAACTTGACACCTTGCGACTTCTTCCTTTTGGGCCACGTGAAAGAGAAGGTCTACGCCAACAGCCCAGCGTCGATTCAAGACCTCAAAGATGGAACTCGTGAGGCTATCGAGGACTAGGGCAGCCACTTTGCGATTTGGTTATGGAAACTTTCATGAAAAGGATATAGTCCTGTAGGCGTGGTCGTGGTGGTCATTTGGCTGATGTTATTTTCTATTATTAACGGCATACCTTTCTCTTTATAATGAAATAAAGATCCGATCATTTATCTCAAAAAGTGACATTTTCTTTGAATATCAAAATAACACCTCTTATTGGAAACCCCTTTACTCTACTTCAAAATTTATTTGCAAGAAAAAAAATTACCTGATTTGTTTTTCAATTTCGAATTTGTTTTAAAAAGACACCTAGGTATAGCAACGCTTTGAAAGACTTATTGAACTTTTTTCTTAAAACAAAAAAAAAAAAAAAAAATTATTAAATGCGTTTTTTGAAATAACAATTATTTCATGCAAAATATTTGGTAAGTGAATACCTTTGAAGCCACAGGAATGCCAAATTTGCACATATAAAATGCTATCTTGGCAACACTCACAAGCTACCTTGGCTATGCGCTCAGGAATGTCCCATAACTTATAAACAGGCTAGTGCGTTTTAATTCATTTTTGAAATTGTATTTCAATTTTTATGAAAACGCCGTGTACAAAAATTTGAGCTCTCCACGACGACGCGCTATCAACCAGTTTCCAAATATATAGTGAAGAACCAAAGTTTTTTATGGCATCACCACCATTTTTAAAATTGTACTTACTAGTGCTTTAAAAACACAGTCTACTCAATTTTAGCTCCCCAAGCCGACGCGTTCTTAGGGAGAGCCTAATTATTGATGAAAAGCGAAAAATTTGTATGGCAGCCTTCCACAGTAGTTGCCCGATATGTTCCATTTTCGAAGTTAAATTTACTTTTTTTATTAAAACCCCATGCGCAAAATTGCTGCCTTTTATGTAAACGCGTTGACAGACAGACGAACGAAAAGAAGGATATATAAAAATCAAAATAATTTTTAATATTATGCGTTGGTGTCCAACTCATTATGCTCTACTAGCATAGCTGCTATGGCTTACAAGCGGAATGAAAAACTTAGTATACTGCCCTATGATTTCATCATCTAGGATATAAAAAAGACGTGAGTTGATTGGCACCAAACAGTTTTGAAGAATTCAATCATGACTGAGCAAAACCCGTGCACGGTATTGTAATAAATTATAAAACTTTGATTTACTATTATGACCCGGAAAGAAGGGAAAATCAGCAGTGGATTTTTCCAGGTGACAATGCGTGCATAGAGCAATGATAAAAAAGGTACTGGTCATATTATCATAACTACATTGAAAGAAATTTCCCTGATAACCATGACCTGGTTTATTAAGCGTTACTTAAAGTTTATTCCAAACTTTTTGTATGCACACATAAGTATTTATTGCCTAACTTTTTTTGTTTGCCTAGTATAAAACAAAATGTATCTGTATACAAGTTCGATCCTCGCTCATCAAAATGGCAACCAAAATAATAGCTACATACATAAGAGGATATGTTGGAAAGATGTAGATAAAAAATGAAAGAAATAACGAGCCCCGTGTGCCAGGTCACAGGTGAAAATTTGAGTTTAACCACAAGTGAAAAACACAAAACTTTAATGAAATTCGTCTGGAATTATCTCGTCTGCTGTGTGGCAATTCTCCAGAGGTAAAAACTTTCACAGATCTTTCGTAAGATAAAACAGCTTAAAATAAATAATTCAAAGAGTTTTTTTCTATAAACATCTATTATACTAGATAGAATTGCGGAGACTGTACTAGAAACCATGGCTCCGATTTTCTCGCATTCCGTCTTAAATGCTACGTCCACGTAGTTCTTTTATATCAGAGTATCGGTGCACCGTAAAAATCGACTATGGGAATCTTACCAAATCCTTTTTCTTATTTCCACCCTTTGAGTGTATGTTTGATGCCCCCATCGTCATTCAACATTTCTTTATTTTGCAATCGGATTGGACTTTTCAAAAGTTAGTAATCCTTTAAGAGGATTGTTCCCCTAGACTTGCAGCAAACACACCCTCGTTGAAAGGACAAACGGAAGCAATTGTATCAGTGGTGGTATTTGAACAAGGACTTTCACTGGCAGCTTAATAATAATTCCATTCCCAAAGTGACTATTTCTAGTCGTATAATCTGGGAGAGGATCGCACCAACAACGACTAATTTAACAGGGTGCTGAATGCGGGCCATTGTCTCCAGGCTTTTTTTTTTGTAAATATAACATTCAGTGTGTGATTCTCCTTGATATTGTGTTAATTTAGTTCAATCCACAGTGGTTATTTGAACTTGAGCAGGTGGGAGTGGGAGTTTCAGATGTCCTTCAATTCAGATTCATATATAATGATTTATTTCATAAAAAAATTACAGTTAAATTCTTATATGCGTACATATATAAATTATATGAACATGACTGATGTAGCAGAATCTCTGAATACGAATCTGTGGCCACAGGAGTACTAGGAATATAAGATTAAAGGGATCTAATATTTAAGATTTTCTGTGTATGAGTTTAAACATTAAAAATTCCTCGCAAATCGGAGTGTGTCTAATAACATTCTGTAACGCAGTCAGTTATTCTAATGACAATTTGAGGTTTTGTTTGATTAAAATGACTTTTCAGGAAAGGTAAGGAAAGAAGTTATAATTTGATTATAATAAAAAAAGCTCTATTAGAGATAAATAAAAGAATAAGAATTAATTTTTCTTATATATAGATCTTTTTATAAACTTATCATGTTTTAACTGCAGCTGTAGCTTCCCACTTGTAATTGTAGCAGATACTGTTTTGAATGACATTTCGCAGCATTTGTATTTGAAAATAAATTTAAATGTGTTGTATTATTTATTTTCGATATCCTTATCTGGAATTAAAGTTTTGAAATATCACATCAAGTTCCTCATATTGCTTCATGAATCACTTTGAAGAGTTTTGTAAATGATTGCTATCATAGGTTTTAAAATCTACAAAAATACAATAGATTTTTTCTTCATTTAACACAACTTCAGTGCAATTATGCTATTCTTTATATTTTTTAAGGTGCCAGAGTACTGAAATTTTGCACAGAGGCTTTTTCTTTTTTAAAGTATATTTCAGTTCGAAAATGAGAAAAATCGGGTAACTCCTTCGTAGAGTTGTCATACAAATATTTCGTTTTCCGGTATATATTTTTAAAACGCCTGAGAACGCGACGAAGACGTGGCGAGCTGAAATTTTGTACACATACAGCGTTTTCCTAAAAATAGTAAATAAAATTTCAAAAATGAACTAAATCGGGCAACCTCTTTTTGGTATTTCCGAATAAGTTATCAACGATATTAAGAGAGTATCATAAGATTGTTTTGTTTATGAAATGCCGTAAATATTTTGGTCGCCAGCCATTATAACCATTATTTTACAATTTCTCCTGTTTAGTTATGAAATAAGAGTTATTTATAACCATTTTAGTTCCTTTTAATAATAAGACTTAAATATATATAAATCGCCTACTAAAACTAAAACTAGAACCGTAAAAGTAATGAATTCAAATTTTAAGGGAATGGATAACCAATAAAAATTTATGGACAAAAATTTTAATTATTAAGAAAAATTTAAGGAGATAGTTATTGATAAATCTTATTTGATAACAACAACGAAATTGTGAAATAATGATTAGGTTATAACAAAAGAAGAAAGATAATCAAAAATTAACCATTAAGGTGCAATTTTTATTTCATCGGTTATACTTTTTCAATAGCGCCAGAAATTCAAAATTCAGTTAATGAGGATGAAATTGGTCCTATTTATTTAATCAGTTCATCATTTTTATCTGATTTCTTTTTGTTTTTTTTGTTTTTTGCTTTTTTTTAATCAAAAATATTGACTATATTCTGTCCTTGCTAGGGAGATTGTTTTGGACCATTTTCATTTTGCCGCTATGGTTGGCGCAACTAATGTTTAAGCTCTATAGCTGAGATCTATATGTTGAAGTAAGATCGTTCTCAAGAGTCAATTCAATTTGCCTCCAGAAGGCTAAACCAATAACAAAGAAATCGATTCTCATTATATTCAGGATTAAGAAATTCTATTACCAGTTCTTGTATAGACAATATTTCATTTTGTTTATGGACCATTAACCCCTAGTGGAAATACTTATATCCACAGAGGAGCATAAGCATATACCTACATCTCATAATATGAAAGATTATGCAGTATTTTTGCAGAGTTCCAATTACACTACAAATTATAATCACTCAAAAATGAATTCAAATGCCCATACTTTCTTTAGGTTCCTGTAATCGACTGGAGAAACAGTTGTTTTTGAAAAGTTACATTTCATAAGTAAATTATGAGTGCCTTAAACCTTTATTGATGGCACTCAATCTGGGAGTACAATTTAAGATAATTACGATTTTTTACAGATTACAATGAATTTTGACTCCAGTTTGAGGATACGGATACTTATTTCCGAAGTTGGTACAACTAGCATGAAAGCGTTCGCTAGCAATTTAAAATAGATGACGATATATGTACATAGATAATATAATAGAAAATTGTTTAAGATAGGTATTGCTTAGATTAACGGAACTCTTCTAAAATACCCGTTCAATGTTAGAAATACTGGTCATACTCATTCGAAAGAGTTTATGTAAATTTCGTAAGGCAGTTCCTTCTTCTTCTTCTAAGTGCACTAACTGCTAATTGAAGAGCAATCTATTATATGAATAGAATCCCCACGGAAAATACGACTGAAATCCCAAAGAAAATAGGAATATACGCATGGAGGTTCGAATTTTTCCGGCGTTTATGTTTATTTTCCAATTCCTACACGTAAAGAAAATTAATTGTAATCTAACGATCTAATATCTTAAATCCTACCTTAATTACATATTATTCCTCAGAGCTTTAAAATTAAATTTTTACTAGCAACATTTTGAGAGAGGAGAAAAAACATTATCGTGCAAAAACGCTAATTTCTATTCCACTTAGGGCATTTAACAAGTTGAAAGTAGCAGGCCCCCATCTACATCTTAAATGCCATTTATTACCAGACCCATGTTATTAGGGAAACCAATCCCAGAATTTTCTAATTTACAAAAAACATAAATCACAAGGACAAAGCCACACAGTCCAGACGCTGTCCAGTTCAGGGACAGTAAAAACACACACGCGGGACTGACTTGACCCCCAAAACCATAACATAGTGTAAACACGTGTAATTAAAGGACGTTTAGATAACCATCAGATTTAATATATTATATAGAGAGGGGTGGACCTAAGGTGGAGAGCACAGAGTGAAATTTACAACCACGTCAGCGGGCAGAGGCAGAAAGGAGCGCAATAATCGAGTTTCTAGCGAAAAAATTAGCAGCACGCAAGCGACAGGTGAAAGTGCTTTGACAAAGTTAATTAAAGCAATTCAAGTAATCACGAAAAGACG
The DNA here is from genome assembly GCA_963924295.1 of Dioctria rufipes. Taxonomy (NCBI): domain Eukaryota; kingdom Metazoa; phylum Arthropoda; class Insecta; order Diptera; family Asilidae; genus Dioctria; species Dioctria rufipes. The sequence continues at coordinate 95,710,958 of OZ002740.1, read as the reverse complement.
TGTCAAATACTCTTTATATAAGGAATGACAAATGTTTGTGCAAATACCCAGAAAGTTTACCATGTCATAACTAAATTCCGGCAGGATGCCGGAATATTGCAGTTCTTTATCAAAATTATATTATCCTGGCAAAATGAGTATATACCTCTTGTTCTTCCACACAATTTTTTTTTCTCTCTAGCAATTTTGCAGAAAGACTAGAAGTAGCGAATCCATGTTTCTTCTTTATTCATTGCTCTACCGGGAAATTGGATTTCAAAAGGGTATCTTCCTCAATTTATAGAAGCGTCCTTAAGCAAGGAATCACTGCTACTTAGGTTTCTTTCACATCGATATTGTGCTACCTACCTACCTCTACATCTTATTGATTGCTCCCCCTAAGGTGGCAGGATTGCAGGTTTAAGAAGGTTTAAAGAACATCTTAAGCTCCTTGTACACAGCTTCAAATCGAATGCTAGTGAAAAATTACGAGATCTTTGTAAAGCTACAAGGATGATGCCTACATTGTTCTAGAAAATTTATATAAATTTTGTGGTGTGCCTGTTCAATGTTTTTATACGCAGTAACGGATTCCTCTCACTCATAATACCTGAGAAAATTCTGAATGATTTTGAGTGCTTGCAATTTTTTTTTTTTTTTTTTGTGGTATTATAGAAGAAATGTTACGATCGATATAAATGAATTACCAATTTCGTAATGGGGATTATTTCCAGATTAGAATTGACAAGCACTCTTGGAGTTTCTTTATTACAAAAAACAATTGTAAATTTAGCTGAGAGGCAAAATTTTTTCATTTTGGTGTATGCAAGGTAAGGTAGCATTACGTAAGTATTTCTCTGTTTGCATTGCTAAAAGAACCAAAACGTAATTCAATTTCCATAATACATTATTTAATTTAGTTATGTCTTACCTATTTGAAAATTAAATTGGCCATAGGGTATTGAATAGGAAAAACCATTGTGGGAGCATAATTTAAAACAAATGAGCTTTTGGTACCTTAAAGCCGTATAAATCTCCTAGAGGCACTGCGTCTTTCTGACCAACAGGATATTGAAGAACTCCAACCTGCATTAATAAAAATTTGGAGAAACATTTAAACTCTGGACCACATACTACTTTCACCTCAAAATCACGAAAAGTTTCTACATATATGGAATTTCGACTAGATTGACGGCAATCCAAAGAGATGATCTAATGATAAGCAGTTCGATTAACAGACTGGAAACTGAAATATCTCGGGAATAGATTTGACGCGTAAAGAGCTTCACTATATGTATTGGATATAAAGCGAGCATTCGATAATTACTCCTTTGGCATAAGTATAAAAGCTACAGTGTATAAAGGATTTGACCCTTTCACATGTTTAAAAGCAGGAAATTCACCACAATATTAATATATTGCTCTGTTACGATTATTCTAATTAAAATACTAACTGAAATACTTCCACTACTCCTGATTTCAAGCTTGAAATTTGTATTTGTATGAATAGCCAGCAAAAGTAACAATATCTGTGTTCTTTTATGTCCGCAGAACGGGACAGAGAACAAAAGATACACAAAAGAACGCCTCATACATTTTCATAGAAGATTTATAAATGAAGCGAAGAGTACAAATAGTTCACTTCAATCGACAGAACAATTTGTTCTCTCCAGTAGATGGAAGTTTTAGAGCAAGGTACACAAAAGTACACAGCTAATATCATATTACACTTGCTGCTGCCTCTCAGGAAAACTATTGGGATCTGAACCAAAAATGATGGACTGCTTATACGGGTATCTGTTTCCAGTAATTATGCGTACGTCATGTTGGAGTTGGGAGAACTAAGTTTTTTTTTTGTATATCTTTAGAATCACCCTATGATTTCTGAACGATACACGCCGTCGTAATGGCCTAAAATTTACTAGATAGATAATTACTACTGTAGATTTCCAATGCTTTACAATATATTCTCCTCTTCCCTCTGATTCGAAGTTGGGACTTAACAAATAGAAATTTCCAAATTCCAAGTCAATTTTGTTTTTTTATTTAGCAACTGATGTCACCAAAGCTATATACACAAAACTTCTCACCTAAAGAAACCTGGAGACAGTAATTAAATCTCGTAGTACTGAGGTACTTACTACTATCAAAATTTTTTTAATTTTCTTACTTAAGCCTCAAACTATTGATAAGTTGTCGTTAATAAAATATTGCTAATAACTGCGGAGAAAAGTGGATGTCATACCGAGCCTATTGAGTGTTTAATTATAGTCCGCGCCACGAAACCTGAGCTATCAAGGTGGCCAGAGGAAAATTTCTAAGTTTGTACCATTGTGTGTATTCCAAATGGTAAAAGAGCTTTCAAAATCATTGCCATTAAGAAATTTAAATTTTGATATATTTAAATGCTTTGTTTTTGTTTAATTTTAATAAATATTTATTTATAACTTCATAAGTTTTTTCTTTTCTTTCACCCTAACAAAAAATTATTATAAATAAATTTCGTCACAGAACTTCTAAAAGTATTCTGGAATTCTAATTTAAAACCAGAATGAATATAAATTATTTTGACGTGGCAACATGAAAATCTTCAAAATGCTATTTGGTTTTTGGTTTGTGTCGCCAATAACGTGCACAATGAATAACAGTTCAAACATCCTAAATGGCTTGCGTCTAAACTAAAATGCTTTCAGTTTCACCTGTAATGTTAAAAAGGAAAGTTTTTATATAGATTCATATTTCTTAAATTTTGAAAATAAAATAAGATCCTGAGATAAGGTGTATCTAGAAAATAAACATCTTACAACTAGTAATAGAGTAGTTTAAACATTGTACATTGAAGATGTACCCAATGAAGCAAACTGAACGTTTGCTAGTTTAGAAAACTACTGATGAGCTCCGTGGCTGGAGCGAAACTGGTGAAGTAAAGCTAAATAGGGACCTACACGACCATTTCCCCTTAATTAAACGCCAACATTTTTTTGTTAAACCATATTGTCATACAACATAGTAAAAATTCGTATGAAGACGGGCTGTCTTGCTACGCAGGCCAGCAGCTCCCCATAAGGATGGCAACAATATCCTAACAAAACTAACAAACAAAACAGGACATGTAACTGCATGAAACACAACACATAAAAACATGGAACACATCATCTACACCACTTAATGGAAGGTTTTTCTAGTACCTCACTTAAGCACTACGGTAGCTAAACTAAGTGACTTACGACGATGGAGAAGTGGTGCCCAACCTGCCCCCCCACCTGCTTCATGGACACAGATGATATAAATCCCAGCACTTGCATTTTCTTGCAAAATTTAATACTCAATTATTTGCAGACTTTTTTAAAGACCTAGAGAAATATTTGAAAGGGAACGCTTTATGATTTTATTAAAAACAAATTTTTAATCAATAAGCTTCATCATTAAAATTCAAAGATGGTTTAGCACAGAATAGAAGAATAAGTTTATTTAGGGATTTTTTGCAATGAAAGATAACACCAAGAAGATCTTTAGCGTATATATTTGTAAATAAATTCGCTAACTTAAGTAACACGACGTGAAACATGTTTGCGAGGATGACATTTATCCGACCTTGTAGAAAAACAATAAAATAACTTTATGTAAATTGAAATTTATTAATTTTGCTTAGGTTAAATTGGTAACGCGGCAACCTAAAAATGAAATTCCCCTGACCTTGATAGCTCAGTTTTCGTCGCGCAGACTATATTTTCAAGTCTAACATTAAGAAAATGTGCACAAATATCGGCTAGATCGCTATTTTCGTAGGTGTCAGTTAGCTATCGTGACCTTTTTTATTTTTTTAATATATGTATTACTAAGCCAATTTTAAGGGATAACATATGATGCAAAGCCCAGCATGGCAGGAGGGAAATTGGGAAAGCATGATTAAAGTGGCCGAGGTGCTGACGTATGTCACTCTTGAAACTTCGCAGATTGTAAGCCAGAGGAAAAACAGAAAAGTGATAAGAAAGCATAATGGAATTTCACTGTACGGCCAAAATTATTTTGAAGGATGAGAAGATGTTCGCGACTTGCAGCGCGAGTATTGCGTGTAGGAATTAATCTACAAGGGCTCAGACTAGATATTACATCGGAACTTTTGCCATGCATGTAGTGATAAAAGAGCGAGAGGCATCCAACATTGCGGTGATACTTGAGTGGGACGATGCGATATGTAATTTCAAATCGCCAATTAGCTCTAAAGCTATGTTTTGGGAAATGTCCAATGAAACTAAGGCTGTACGACCAGCCCCGGTCCAGGTATGAGATTGGCATTCCATTATAGGTCTGATATAGGAATTGTTGGAAAGCGCTATATTTAACGGTCTGAAATATTTCTTACAACTTCTCAGAAATCCAAGACATTTCAATGCTTCTTTGGCAACAGAGAAGGTGTGGACGTGCCAAAGGATTATGCGAAATCAAGGGTACTAGTATCGGCAAAACTGTGGATAGGATTTAAAGTAAGGAAAGCGGATCATTAGTGAAAATTAGAAAGAGGGACAGAAATATTACATAGTCCTGGGGCGCTCCGAAATTTATAGAGTGAGATTCAGATATAACTCTGTTTAATACAGATAGCAGACTTTCAATCCATAATAGAGAAGGACGGGAGAGAATAAGTGCTTTAAGTTTGGTTAAAAGAGATGGTTGCCAGTCTTTAAAAATATGTAGGGCAACGATTCTGGACTCGCAAATATATTGGAGACTACGATTTCAACGTTCCGTGAGAAAAGTCAGCAAGTCTTCAAATGAGTGATCAATTCGGAAGCCATATTGGCGATAATTGATGAGTTTTATGGTTTCTAGATACTTCATAAATACGACGTTAATGGAAAATTCAAAAACCTTGGAAATAATCAAAGTGACTGCAATTGGTCGATAATTTGAGGGACATCTACCATCTCCTGTTTTGAGAATTGGCTGAACGTGGGCTAGTTTGTAAGCGCTAGAAAAAGTCCTGTCGGATAAGACAAGGAGAATAGTTTGCGCAGATATTTACCGAAGGATGAGGCCCCACTTTTAATTAACAGGGGTGAAAACCATCAGAACCTGCGGCATTGGACATGTCAATCTCTCTAAGAACCTTGATTGTATCCCTCTACGCGTGTGTACTGGCTCTTGCACCCATCCACACGGAAGATGGCAAACAGGTGTCTGTGAGGTGGGTAGAGACGAGAAATTTTAGTTTTATCCATGGAGTCAACAACCACTTCATCATTGTTAAGTAGTGAAGGTATAGAATAGAGGAACTGGTGAAGTTATTCCTGATGGTTTTCAGACCAGAAACCCTTGCGGCTTGCAAAGATTTTCTGCCTAATACTCTGGTCGAATAGAAGTGTTTCGTGCAGTCTTGTAGACTTGTTTCACCTCTAAATATGGATTCAATTGATAGGTGAGAAAAGCAGACTATTTTCCTTTGATTGCCTAGTCAAAGACGCCTATTCGTAGATGAAGAAGTAGGGCGATATAGGTTTGAGGTGATAAACTGAGCCGTGATTTAAAAGTGGTTTGAAGAGGAGAACGCACTGATATAAAATATTTTCCGAGGTACGATGTTAGAAACAAATGAAGTAAATAAGCTCTATCTCCAGCTGTATCAAGAATTCGCTGTGGTGCATCCACTAGCTGTTGTAAATTGAAAGTTACACAGAAGAGCACAACGAAAAGCTTTATGCAGAAGACTGTCTGAACAACGGTTAGCTGTGGACATTAAAAGCGCATGCTAGAACGATTTTGGACGAGGGAAGACAGAAAAAAAATGATCAATATTGTCAAATACGGATACCGTTTCATCATCAGACATGTTTGGGCTGCGATAAAGGAAACAAAGGTACATGAGGTGCCTGTGAATTTTGAATCTGATCCAGATGTAATTAAACACTGGATTGGCAGAATGAAAATCTTTAAGAATGGTAAAGGCTACATCATTCCGATTATATAGGGTGTTTCCTCCATGGTTGTCTACAGTACTCACCTAAACAAACAAAAAATTGTCATGCCATGAAGTTCTGAATACAATCAGCTTTACACGGTGACCGTGTGCCCTTCACTTTTTAAGATACAGGGTGTTTTGTGAAAACCCAGAATAATTTCTTAATCACCCTATAACTCCGAAACGGTTGATATGCCATACAATTTTGTTTGTTTGTATAGGTGAATACTATCTCCTCTCGCTCTATGGACCACCATGGAGGAAACACCCTGTATATTGCGATCAGCCACTTTAGAGAAAAGAGAGACACAGACGAGGGAAGTGATATTGAGTAATATCGGCATCAGAAACAACACTCTTTTCACTTATCCAAGAATTGTTGGATTTTTTTAATTAGGATGGCAGTACACCGAAAAACTATTTGCTGCCAATCCAGGAATGTTGTAGAAATCTAAAATCAAATCAAATTCTGCATACTCAAAAGCAATACAAAAAACAGAAGAGCGTTACAACAACACAGCTATTTGGACATCACGACCTAGTCGGACTTTTTAGGTACAATAATGCCTTCTTTATTCACTTCTTAGGCAGCCGGTAGCAATTCTTATCTTAATGAAAACCCGCATTACTTATACATTACGGCGGGACTGGAGGTCAAGAATATACTTCCCAACTTGCTCCACACAGATGTACTTATATAACGCATTCGTCTACATATCCTTATTGAAGATGTGTTTTATATTTCTGTTTATAGAATGAGTGGTAGAGGAGAAGTTATTTTATAACAGAGTTTCAAAAAATTCAGGGGAAATATTTTCTCATAAAAGAAAGCAAAGAGAAATGATATGTTTTAAACATTTATTAAAATTCAGATTTCATAAAGCTATTATGTACATTTTTATCTTGAATTAATCAATTCAAATAATACAATTATATAAGTAAAAATGTATGACACTTTATAGAAACACTTCAATTAAAAAAGTGCATACTTTCCCTGTAATCTAAAACCCAAATGACTTATTTAAAATTTTTGTGACTCTTTAATTCGAAAAGTCACAAGAATAACAAAGAGATTATATGTCCTTTTTCACTAAACTATAATTCAGAATACCTCAACAAGATAAAAATATAATGAACACGTTACCTATTCCCTTCTCAAAGAAGTGATTAAATAAGCCGGATAAAGAAAAGGCAAGTTGGAATGTGTTTTGAAGTATCTTCAATTAATGAAATAATCACTTTTCAAAAGAAGTACAGCTCAAAAGTCCGACTGAGGAACAGCAGTCACCGATAGATCTTGATAGAAAAAAAAAAACAGCTATAGTCTTATGCCTATTTGTTGCTTTCAGTACCCCATACCGTGTAGTTCAATAACAGCAGCTGCGAGCACCCGTATTGTTGATCAGTAACAAGTGATAATTTACGTACTTGTTTGTTATTGTTAATGTTAAAGTTAAGAGTAGTAGCGACTAGGCCTGAAGGACCTTGCCGACACCGCGACCATAGTTGGTCTATTGTGCCTTCCCCTAAAGTGGTTAGACAAAATCGAGTCTTTTAACGAACTCGATTATTGCTTTTGGAGTTAGATTGGAGACATTATCTGGAGAGATAATTGTTCTTCAAGTGATTTGCAGCATTAGACCTGCAAGTGCTGGGCACTCACATATGATGTGAATCGAGGTTTGGTTTTCCTCTTCGCACAGTCGACACAGTTCACTGTCGGATTTGCCTATCTTTTTCAGGAAGTGACGGAAGGGGCCATGACCAGTAACTGCGTTTGCAAATAGCCTGAGCGACTGTCTGCTAAGTCCAATAAGTTAGCGCGTCTGGAAATGAGAGGGGTTGACGAATTTCTTCGCCTGCATCATACCGGGCGCGCTACGCCAAAGGAGATCCAGTTGCCTGTTTTCCCACCTAAGCAGTTCCCCCTAAAGTGGCTTTTTGGTATGCCAAATGTCGGGTAGGGACGAGTATACGGACATTCAGCTCCGGTTTTAGCGAGTTCGTATGCTTTTTCATTACCGCCCACTCCTTCATGTCCAGGGACCCAGACCAAGGTTACTTGGTTGTCCCTAGACAGTAGTTGCAGTTTCGAGTAGCAGCTCTAAGCTAATTTCGATTGAGAGGAAAGAGCGCAGCTTGACTGTCTGAGCAAATATAGATATTGGATCTCTTGCAGCCCTTATTTAGGCATTCCTGACCTCCAACCACTATAGTATAGACTTCTGCCTAAAAATGGAAGGTGAGGTACCAAGCGGAATGGATACTTCCACATTTGGACCCCAAACACTCCTGTGCCTGTTTTCCCGTCCTTCCGGAATCCGTCAGTATACCAAACTTGAGCCCGCTGCGGAAGTTGGAGTCCTCTGTCAAATATCTGGCTTCTTTCATTGATGGTTACCTTGTAACCTCTTTCAAAGGAAAGTCTCTTGGCCATAGTAGCTATTGGAGCTTCTAGGTCGCTAATTCTGACCTGCTCGAAGATACTGAAATGACCCACCCCGGAAGAGGTGAGGTTATCTGGCCTTTGTTTTCGAAGCATACTAGCCACTGCTGCCCTCTAAATAAAGAGATAGTGAGGCCGTAAGCCAATTATGCCTTCAAGTGTACGTTGAGTACACGATATAAAGGCGGCAGTAGCGCCTAAGCATGCCATCCTTTGGACCTGTTAGCCTGCAATGTTTTAGGCCACCACTCATTGGCCCCATAAGAAAGTATGGGTCTGCCTATGCCCTGGAAGATGCATAAGGTCATTTTAGGGTTCGGACCACACTTTTTTCCCGAAAAACCTGTGGCAAGAACTGAATTCCCCCATGGCTTTGTTTGTTATCAGGTGGGGTTTCCAGGTAAGCTTGCTGTCTAAGATTATTTCAATATATTTTGCTTCTTTGGTAACTTACTTGTTTAGTTAGAAACGGCGCTGCGGATTTGAATATTTATGTGCTTATTATGGTGGTGGGAATGGTATTGTAGTGGTTATAAATTTAGAAAGTAGATACCGTACTGAACTGAACGAAATAAATTTTAAAATAGCCACGCGCACGAGGTAACGTCTAACTAAGTTGACTACATACACTCAAATGCAAATACTGTGACTAAAGAAAGGGTACTTAATGTGGTTTGAGAAAATTGCCGACGAAATTCTAAGCCATCCAGTGTGCACCCATAGGTTTTCGCAAATAGCTATGCATTGGTAACTGGCAAGTCGATCGTCCACAAAACGATTAGCATATATCATTTTTCCCGCGAACATTTACTCGGTAGTTAGATATATGGTTATCCAACTGGTCGACACCGCGTATATACATATTGTACACTTTAGCGGTACATCAACCTTTTTTGTTCTTTCCGCACATATCTTTTCACGTGGCCTATAGGATTGATACTATGACTGTTAGATTGCATAGTAACTATCGGATTGTCTTTCCATTTGGTTATTATAAGTTCGTTATCTCTGTCAGCAAAGGATTCATGTTGTCCACGTTTCATTTTGTTGAACAATGTTTTATCGCTCGTGCTTAGAAAGAGATTATCTTCGTCCCCTTTTGTCCAACACTGATTTTTTACTCTAAATTTCCTAATGAGTTGCTCCTCTAACTGTAGATTACATCCCAAAGTAAAATCGTCGAATACGACTTCAGCTTCTACTTGAAATTAATAACGACTCATCCGGGTTGAGTCGTCATTCTCCTCATTGCCGGAGTCTTGATGTGTACAATAATTAACTACAGGAGGTGCAATTATTATCTCATACGGGGTCATTTACTGCTAAATCTTTAAGGACTTTCAAAATTTCCAAAACGGAAAATCTTCCTTTCCTGAAATGTTAATTTTCAAAATTAGAGTCAAAAGGCCCACTAAAAATATTATGAACATCCAATAATGAACACGGCGTTAAAAATACAACTAAACTAAAGGATTTCGAATAGAAAGATACACTGATATTGTTTTACGTTTTACATAAAAAAAAAGGTTATTTTTTCGTACTGCTTTTTATCGGGGTTAATCAATGTGAAAAAAGATGTTGCCTATTTTTGTGGGAATCTCCGATCGTGAAAAAAATTACGATTTTTTAATTTTTTGTTGCTTCATTTTGGATTTGGCCCGACGTTTCGACTCTGTGGTTTTGAGTCCTTTTCTAGGGTCTGCAAATTATATTGTTGTAAAGTTTACAAAATCTAGTTTATAATATCAGAATATATAAAAAGCTATTTTACCTTAAATATCTAAATGGCACTAATCTGCTTAGAATAACAAAGAAAACGAAAAATCACTACATTTATGTAATATATAAAACAGGAATGAATAAATTAACATAAAATAGTGACGTTATAAAAATTACGATCACGAGAAAACCGGACTAAAAACGATAATGAACTATCATCAGCTGTTTTTCATTTTCATGTCAGTGTGGTGTGTTATTTTCTGGAATGTGAGCTTGTGTATCTATGTTTTGGTATTGGTTTGTTGGTTTTGATGTGCTCTTTTTTGGTTATGTGTGTGTGTGTGTGTGTCGATTTATTCTATTTAAAATTGTGTAATACACTTTGTGTATTATTTCTGAATCTAATCTGATGTTAATTAAGTGTTTTCTAATTAAATATATGTGACATGCTTCTTTTGCCTCTCTCTTCTTCTTGTTGTCTTCTATGTCAATGATGGAAGCCTGTTCAAAATTGAAGACGTGATCTGTTTCGAAACAGTGTGTTGCCAGTGCTGAGTTGGGTGTCAGTTTTTCTATGTATTTTTTATGTTGTGACAGTCGGGTTTTTAATTTCTTTGATGTTTGACCAATATATGATTTGGGGCAGTTATCACATTGAACTCAGTATACTATATTACTTTTTTCTTGGGTTGTAATATCATCTTTTGTTCTTGTGTATAATCTATTGAGTTTGTTAATTGGTTTGAATCTGATATTGAACTGATCATTAGCCGTCTGTAGATGTCGTCTTATTTCATGGGACATTGGGTGGATGTATGGGATAGATTTGAACAATCATATATTGGTCAAAATTTTATAATGAGTAATTACCGATTTTTAAGTTATATAATTAGAAAGATTCAAATACAAAAATTTTGTCTATACTCTTCGGCAAAAGTGTGAATACCAAATTTGCTATAAAAATCAGCAAATGAAATTTTTAAGCTCTTACGTTTTGCGAATATCATTTTGCGAAATATTACAAATTTTCCAACTAGAGAGACACAATTTCATTCTTTCGAGAACGTATATCCACGAAGAAAAGCAAAGATGACCTGTCCTAAGAAAAAAGAAAACCTGGCGGAACAAAACCAATCGACGTTAACATCGCATTTAGTTCATGCCAATTAAGAAATGGATAATTATTGCTCGCAGCAAACTAAGTTATAGTAGTTGACATAGCTATAACTGATTTTTCACTGTCTCAAAAACTGGCTGTCAGTTGTTGACGCAAATGGTTTCAGTTTTGAAAGATGACGCTGAATTATTTTTTTTTTTTTAGTCGATATCTCCTTCGAAAGCCTTATATCGATAATATGCTGAAAGGCATATTCTTCCCCGTCGTACAGCCGTTGATGGGTTAAATTTCAAGAAATTTTCCGTCATCGCAAGGCGCACTTCAAGTGCAGAAGTACACCATTTTTTGGGTCCATCACCTATCTAATGCATTAAGATGCATTCCAGATATATGGAAAAGCAGAGCTAATAACATAAAGCAGGCTCTCGTGATTTTAGCAAGTTCATCTTTTGGTTTTAAGAAATTGTGAACTGCAGTTTTCGTCCTTCCAATTTTTCCAGATATTTAACGAATACTTAGGCCACATTCCTTATAAGCAAGCACTTCGCCTTGTTCTTTAGGAGTTAATAGTTTTCCACGCGGCATTGTGACGTACTAAAAATTATAAAATGTATCAAATCTCTATAAAATCAACATTCAAATATAATTTATATAACTACACAAAAAATCAAAAATCAATAATGTCGATAAATTATTTTAAAAAAATTTAAAGTTCCCTGTCCCTAAAACTACTTCGCACTGAAAATCATGACTTCATTTACACGTTGATGAATAATCCGAAATATTGTGCTCGATTCTGCGAAAAATCAAATCAAACTGTAATAAGAGAAATTCTTGCAGCCGTTGTTGCAACATTTATAATAAATTTCTTTATTTAAGAAACTGCTAATCAGTAGAAGTATTTAAGAGAAAATGTCCCTGTAATTATATCGCTCAATGTACATGGCGCAGCAGACTATACGCTCTGTTTTCGAATTTCATAATTTCCTTATTCATAGCATTCCTTTATTTTGTAAGAAGTGCTTGTGAAGTGAATAGTGCTTGTTATTTGGTCCAAAGAAAATATAAATTTTAACTTAGTGATTGATGATTTAATGGTTAAAATGAGTTTTATGAAGGATTGACTCAATAATTGGGGATATTCGCAGTTTATTGAAAATTTTTTCGGAAATTGAAATGTTGTTTATTTAACTGTGATGCAGTGAATACGTGCGTTTTAAATATAAAATATTGCAAATAGCCTCTAACATGTTAACTATACACGGTGGTCACACATAACCGGAGTTTACCTTCTCAATTAGATCATGGTAATAACCCGTGACCGGCGCTACTAACTTTATCAGTTTCTGATATTTATCTTATACGAACCAATTTTTAGGATTAAAAAGTGCATTATTTAACAACTTCAATTTTTTTTATTATTGTAAAGATCTCAATTTAAGTCAGCCAACTCGACGGCCCGCCCGATAGCAATTTACCGCCTATACTTCCAAGAATGATCTGCTTCTACCACTCAATGCCTTACTTATCTTTAGCTATGCATTTTCAAATGCTGTCGGCACTGTTAATTATGTTTGCCCTATTGTACTCTATTCTAGCTACACTACAGATAAACCTGGAGCCGGCGTATACAACCTGTCATATAATTCGTCTACCTTTAATGCATTTCTCAAGAATTTCTAATTGTACTAAAGCTAAACTGTCGGTTTATTGCTCGAGCCATCGTGAAGGTTTCTTGGACCTTGAATTTAATTAACTGTTTACAACGATCTCGCAAGATGGGATTTGTTTGGCGACGATCTTTACATTATACTTAATATTTTACAAAATTAAATAATCCGATGTACTGTATTGTTAGTGTCATTCTAAACGCAGAAAATTTGATTTTTTTATTTGTTGCTTTTTTATGCAACGAAGTATTCAGTGCCAGTTCCAGGGCTATATACATGTATAAAGCCGTACATGTATATAGCCCTGGAACTGGCATTGAATATTCGACTTGGCACTTGTTCAAAGTGAAATACTGTACGCGATAATTTGATCTGACAAGTTTACTGCAGATTTACCTGCAACAGCACAACACAACTTTTGATTTCTGACAGATATAATTATAGTTTCTGCAGAACTGTACCGAACTGTACAACTCATCTGACTTTCCACTTGCACTTGGTATCCATTTATCAAAACGAATTATTTTCTTTGGATTTGTGCAGCACACTTTTTTATCGACAACAGTCAACGAGCTTACATTTGCACATCTGATCTGAGGTTACCGTTCATGACGATGAAAAAATCGATCTTTTTTTTTACATAATTATCATCCTTAAAGTGTTTAGAACACGTGGGTGAAAGGATGCTTTCATATCTAAAGTATTTTTGAATTCACATCTTATTGAGAGCGGAACCGTCCGCCTGCTAGAAAATAGGTAGCTGAGGCGCTCGGAGTGCCCTGAGGTACCCCCATAAATTTCGGGAAACCGTTAACCTTCATATTCAGCATAATTAGTTCTTGGAGGAAGAAAATGTGCTACTGTATGGTGCTGGAATAGCTGTCAAAGATTTTTTATAACGTTAAACTTTATATCAGTTTTTCTAGGAACAACGATTTATTTTATGTAAAAAAAATTATCAATGTTCATGCAATTTTCATGCTTCTCGATGGTAACCTCCCCTTAAAGAATAATTTAGAGCCGTGGGACAAAATCTCAAGTTACTGGAATGATACATACTGACGATTATACGGTTCCTGCTTATATAAAATGCCCTCTTTGGCAATGAAATTTCTGTTTTCAAAGATTTTTTGTTTGCATAAAGAGTATTTTCCACTTAATTCTCGAACTGCAGACTTAGCAGCAAAATGAGTCAATTTCAGATTGACTATGAATTTTCATAGCAAATTCTCTATATGAAATGCTAGTCCCGCATAGGGCTAAATATTGCTGGGCATTCAAGTAAATACGTAGTATTTCGCCTCATATAATTCACACTTAAAATTTATTTTAAGTCTATATATGAGATGAGCTTAGCTGTTTGCTTTGGCGTATAAGGTAGGCAGCAACCTAGCCACACTGACGATTATACGGTTTCTGCTTATATGAAACGCCCTCTTTTGGCAATGAAATTTCTTTTGTCAAAAATTTTTCGTTTGCATAAAGAGTTTTTTCCACACATTTGCAAACGTCTATCGTTTATCACTTTGAATTTGAGCATAATATAAATATGTTTCCTTCAACAAAAGTACAGATGTAGAGCTTTTGAATTCATGCGATTTGGGATCTGCGTTACAAACTAAGTCTGTATTGAATTTTCTATAGAAAAAAGTTAATTCAATAAAAATATTTACAGCTGTGCAAAATTAATAATTTTTTTCAGCGATCCACCCCATCTCTTGAGCGAACCTTAGCCTCGGTGTGCATTTCATTTCAAATCTGGATAAAACAGGAAAATGTAAAATTCACGCAGTAAAGGATCTGCCGCTGTCCAAGCTAGAACCTCATTGAGAAGCTCTCAGTCAACAAAAAGCCAGATCTCAATCTGATTACAGTGCATCTGAACAAGCAATAAATAGATTCTAGTTCGAAGACCGCTCTTATCTAGGTAGAGGGACGTGAATGAACCGAGCGCTATCATACGCGAGTTTCGGGCTAATCAGGATTGAAAGAGATACAATCAGTGCTGTCATTTGGAAATCTTCAAGAGTAGTATACTTTGCTGCCAAAGCGGAGTACTTTCGGAAAAACGAAGTACACGACTAAATAAAAACCGATCATATTAAATTAAAATTTTATTAAAAATTATTCGTTTTATTATCAGCTATGTAGCCCTGAGAGTGCCATGTAAAAAAAATTGTTGGTGCCTTTTTTCGAAAAATAAACAAACTACGCTTGAAAATAACAAAAACAAAGCAATAAGCATGATAAAAAAGATCAAATCTAAAAAGAAATTTAGTGGTGAAATACGGACTTTTCTTGCCTTTTTTCGTCGAACGTATTTAATCATCTATAGCTGAAAAAGTTCTTCTTTTTTTATGAGATCTTCAAGTATCCAGTAAAAGTAGTTACAGTCATGGATCCCTTTTTTTACCGATTTCAAAAAGAGGAGGTTATCCGTTCGCTTGTTTTTTTGGAAGTTATCTCATATTTCCGATACTTCTGAACCAATTCAATTTCAAAATTTGGTCATGATTTGATGAAGACCTTCCTTCGGATATGGAGAATAGAACTCCTTAACGTAGAACAGCATGTACACCTCGATTAATGTAGTTGAAACGTTGTAGATATAAAGTTTTTTTT
The DNA here is from genome assembly GCA_963924295.1 of Dioctria rufipes. Taxonomy (NCBI): domain Eukaryota; kingdom Metazoa; phylum Arthropoda; class Insecta; order Diptera; family Asilidae; genus Dioctria; species Dioctria rufipes. The sequence goes on along the minus strand of OZ002740.1, from coordinate 95,695,446 downwards.
TTATTTTTACAGCGAACGTCTGCGAATACATTAACCCATTTCTGCGAATACATTAACCACATTCTACATTTCTTCAAGTACATAAATGGCAAACATTTTACAATAAAAAACTCTTGGTTGGTATTACTATTTTTGCATGCTGTCCGCTACTTATTTCCTATTATTACGGACATCCCGTTATCAGTGTTTATTTAGCAATAAAAAGCAGTCATTGTAGCGCGTTTTTTAACCCTGGGATATGAAATGCCAAAGGACATATTAACTTGCTCATTATTTTGTAACGCACAGAAATAATGCTGATAGAGCAAAATGGGTGAGATACGCATTCATAATTTAAAAAATTATTTTCGTTTTTTGCATTTCCCTCTGTCCGTCTGTCAATCCGTACGTCCGTCTGTCCATCCGTCCGGCCATCTGTCTGTCCTCATGAAAACTGAATTCTGGAGTTATATTACACGTGAAATATTAAAAAAAAAAATTTAAGTTCGAAATCGGTAGGGCTGCCATACAAAAATTTCGTTTTTCACCACATGTTTCGACACCACCCGAGAACGCATCAGCGGAGAGGGCTGAAATTTTGTGCACCCCGTTTTCATAAAAATAGTAAATATAACTTTAAAAATAGACTAAATCGGGAAGCGCTTTGTTGATATTTTCATACGAACATTGAAGTTTTTTATATATATTGTGAAAACATTTTTATCGTACTGAAAAGATATTCAGAATATAGAATCTTATGAAATTGGTCATCATCATTTTTACTGTCTAATGAGCCATTCTAGAAATAAATTTAAAAAAGCACATTATCAATTAAACTTGCATACCATTCGAAATTTTACACACAGGCATTCATTTAGGTATCGTAAGAATTGGTCTAAGACCAATTCTAATTTTTGTCCTTATTTTGTTTATAATATTAATAACGTTTTTTGTTACAACCATTATGGAATTTATATTTTCTACGTCAGCAGGACCGTAGAAAAACTTCTTTTCGCACTTGCGGTGTATGTGGAAGGCACATAAGGTAAATAATAACTTTTTCTAAATTGGGAAATATTTTTTCAACTTTAGTATTTTTACATTAAAATCTAATATTCTTCAAATATCAGTGACTTTGCTACAAAGTCCTGTATTTACACAACACGTCGTTCTCCGTCTAACGCATCGATATCATTTCGATCAATAAGATTTTGGAAAAGTGTTATTAAAGGTATTAAGCTTTTAGTTAAAGAAATTGGATTCATTCCCTCAACTGCTTTTAGTACTGGGTCCTTAAAATTTATTCGATGTAATATTTCTTTCTATTAGATAATATAAAAATCACGACATTGTTTTGTTATTTCTTGTAACTCTTGTTTTTGAAGTAGGTTTTTATTAATTAATTCCTCCATACCCATGAAAAATCTTCAACAGATTTGAGTTTGAACGAGATCTTAAGGTAAACTTAAATTTTGTTAGAAAGAAAAGCAGCAATTAATACTAAAGTTTTAAATTAAATTCTACAATTCTATGTTCGGAGTATTTTTGTAAAAGTAGTAGTACCGGAGTACGCTATTAGGTTTCGGAGTACAAATACTCCGATCGGAGTACAAACGACATCACTGGACACAATCAATTGAAATTGTAGTATGAACTGTAACTGACGATTATGTCTGAAATCATAAATGAATAATAAATGAATAAAAAGCGGCCAAGTGCCAGTCGGACACGCGCACGAAGAGTTCCGTACCATCATACAATATTTAACACTATGTTCTTTCTATTGAGAGTATGCGAAAAAAAAATGGTCTACTCATGATAATAATATTAATGAATGAGAATAAAACGGGGGAAAATCTCCGACAAAATCGCGTTTCTTGTATGGGGGTCCCGTTTATATTTTAATTTTATTTTTATTTTTTATTATTTGTTGTTATATCACTAATAGAAATACACAATCTCTGAAACTTTGAACTGTCTATTTATTACGGTTCATGAGACAGACAGATAGATGGATGAACAGAATCGGAGCCATAGTAATAGGGTTCCTGTTTTTACCCTTTGGGTACGGAACCCTAATAAGAAAGCGCTAAGCAGTTGTATTATCTTCAAAGTGCTAGGCATGAGCATTAATCCGGATGTAGAGACAGCTTTGTGTTAATCTTGTTGTAGTTATTCCGGTTTTTTATATTGTTGGTTGTAAGACGATACTACCGTTGTTTCGTTTGTCTTTTGTGTTATTGTTATTGCTACTATTATCGCACGATTTACTCGCAGAATAGGAGAGGTGTGGATTTTTAAAAGTCCAATATAAATTAATACATTTATTTTGTCCTAAAGAGAAATTCAAATAAAAAAAAAATTTAACAATACTAAGCGTAAAATATCACAGTAAATTCAAATAACTCAATATTTCAACATAAAACTTAGATCTACAAATATTTTAACCAAACTCAATAAAATAGAAATTAGAAAAAAGTAAATTCAATTTATTGAGTGATCTGCAGCTCCATGGTACTGGAAAGAAGAAGTTCTTAATTAGTTTGGCGAAATCAAAGTCCCATAGAATCAAAATTATGATTTTTGCGGTAGGACAGAATTAAACTTCTATTTTCGATATGGAAAACAGTCGTAAGCTTCTACGGAATTTATATGGAGACAGAATTAAGCTTCCGTCAATTGGGTGAGGAAGTAGAATTAGACTTCTATATTTAGGATGGGATGCAGCTCGTTGGCTTTTTATACAAGCCGTAGCCTGTTCTGTTCTCTTTTTCGATTTGATGTTCCATCTTGGCAATGTTGATACCACTTATTTGATATCAGTGGTGCGTACAAACGTTTGACTGATATCATTGCCATGTTAACTGATTGACAGAAACAAATGTAAACATTCGGATGGGAGTTTAGAACATATAACTAAAGGAAACGAATATCGTGTAAAAACCCTATCGGTATGAGGAAAACTCGGTTTTTAAGCGAAAAGAAGTGAACAAATTGAAAGGAAAGAAAAATGTCAAAATAAGTGTTCAAAATAGTTCTTTCTTATGGGTCAGTGGCAGTTCAAGATTTTGGTTAATTTTGAATACTTACGCCAAGTCTCCTTTCAAGAATATTTCAGATTTAGTACTACCATGAGCATAACGAATACATAAACAGAAGTCTACCACACAGTGGGAAATTCCACAATTTTTCGGGCTTTTCCTTTAGTTATATATTCTAAGGATGGGGGTCGAACTTATCGTTATGATTTTAAATTTTTATATGCAATAGTAATAAATTTTGTGTATTTTAGGTGACGATTTTTGTTGGATAAATGTTAGAACATAGCTGGACTGAATGAAGGAACTTCCCTGGTGGTCTGATAAGTGTCTTTATAAATTAATACAAAAGTCTATATGCTTCGTTTTTGTATGTATTTCCAGGATGAGAGCTGTTTCTGGGGACCGAGAATTTGTGAGCTAACATATTTCTTTTAAAATTTTATTGGATTTAATTATTTTGCAGTAGGTGGATATTATACATATAATTGTGGGTGGATAATTAAGTATACTCCAGAATAGTATATCTACAGATCAAGTAATGATTAAGTTTGATTAAATATAAAATTTTGCTGATTTAGTCTCACTCATCTTACTCATAAAAGGTAATAGGACCACAGCAATGAATTGTAGTTACTTAGGAAATATGTACACAAACTTATACATGCATATGAATTTCTTAATTCTTAATATTTGTTGACATTGAACATTTGAGTTTATTTACTATTACACCTGTTTGCATAGCAAAATAATATTAAATTAAAGAGCTTAGGTACACAACACCTGTTCCAGTGTTGTATATCTGATGAATCCTCGTCAGTGATATATTGAAGGGTTCACCACATTTATCAGTTCACAATATTCCAGGTTAATGCATAGTCACATGTGTGCATTCTTTGCTCTTAAAACCTCCGGGATATATAGTGTAAATAATACATCTCCTCTGAAGATCCCCACATGAATACCAATCAAAAGGAAATATAGCTCGCTTTTTTCTCATATTTAATTCACTTAGTTGAAGTTGGAAGTGTATGAATGCTTAATGCCGTGTTCGTCTTCACCACAAGTGCATCCCCTGGTATACACTTTTATCCCCTAGCATGCACAAGTTTTCCTTGAAAGTTTGGATGGAATTTTTGTCGGTACACTACACTGAGATGGGATACTATTGGACTTATAACTGAATGAAAAATGATAGGGTGAGCAACTCTTCCGGAAAAGCGATGAATTGACGTATATTCTTGAGTAACATAGAAATGCAATCAGGGGATGGAATTTTCTTATTTGAAAAATTTATTTGACATGGAAATTGCGTTGAGGTTATTACGTACTTTCGGCGTTATTGCACTTTTGTATGCTTACTTCGTGCCGCTGCATGTGAATGTGATGCCATCCACTAAGGCCACGATGTTCCCCGGGAATAAAACTAATTTTCCAATGTACTTTAAGAAGATTCCCACACAAAAGATTGCGCTATGGGAGGTGCGGTTTTCTTTCCTCACATACTTGAACTTCTGTATTGGATGGAAACTGACGAAGAATAAGATTACTTTCTGCTGGTTTTCTATTTTCTTACTTTATAGAAAGCAAAATGAGGTTTCATTAAGTTCATCATCTTTCACAATATTGTGAAAGTTGCTAAGAAAAATGAAATGTTAAAGTTAATAAAAGTATAAAGGACTCATTAGTCCCATTACCTATTGGTAATTAGGCATAATATTAAGGTGAAAATAATATTAAGAATTCGTATTACTTATAAATTTTCAAATAAGTCAAAACGAAATGGAAACACAAAGAAAATGGGTCCTTTCTTTTATATCCAAAATATCCTTGAATAGTTGTTTAATTTTTCTAAGACGCAAGGCATGCCTACAAACTTTATTTATTTAAACTGGTATTTTCGAAAGTAGTACAGATTTGGTGACCCCGTTTACTACTAGTGAGGTCAAAAAAATTATTTTTTGTTATAATCCAGAAGTAACAATTGTCGGAACAATTAGACAGCAGTTTTCGTTTCGAATTCCTAATTTTCCTTTGGTAAGTTTTCCATTTTGGAATAATTGTCCTTAAGAGAGTTCTATAAGCTCTCTTTCGCAATGATCACATTAGTAAAAATTAAAATTGATAATAGGTGTGTTGCTTTAATTTGTTGAATAGCATTATGTCACTACTCTATCTGACGACCAAAGTGGGGCCTGCGAACCGAGTACTGGTAAGCCTACAAAGGGATACGAACGTTGGCCTGGGTGTAGATGGCGCTCATGGGGGTGATTGTGAGGACCGTTAAAGTAGTTCTTCCCATAACACATGTTTTTCATGCGACGGTACACGAACTTTGATTTGGACGCCGTGTGGTAGAAAATGTAGTGATATATTTTAGTAATATGATTTATGATGGTCGCCATGTGGTAATCAATTCGCAGAGTCGTCATGTAATAATATGATACGGTCGTCAAGTAGTGAATAGATATATAAGATAAGATTTAAGATTGATCGTAGTCACCTAGGAGGCAGCTACTAAAGCAGATCTCCTTAGGAGTAGCTCAGAGAGCAGATCTCTTTGTAGGCGCAGCTAGAACTAGTAGATGCCCGTAATTTGGGGCATGTTAAATAAAATCAGTTGCTTCCACTAATGTGCTTAAGGCTTGTTTTGGTGTGATGCAAGTCACGTGACCTGTATGTTTTAAAACATGTAAACAAATGCAGTCGCCTACTGTTCGAGTGTGACGTACATTTGGGTGAATGCTTTGCTTATAATCTATTAACGTTATTGTTATTAACTTTATTGAAGAATGGTTTATGATTTTGGGTCAATCGATTATTGCAATTATGGTGATTGTGAATCCTTGCGTTTTTGATGGGTTTATTTGTCGTTTATATCTTTATGCGTAATTACATCCCAAGCCGATTCGTTTTCAGATTTCTTGTCGTGCGCTAAAGAGGGGAGCCCTGTAGAGTCCACTCTAAAAATATTCATCGACGTTTCTCTTAAAAAGTGGAGCTGATGCCGGTATTTACGTTGTCGAACCTACTATTGGGTTAAAACGTGAGTAGTGATACTGTCTTCCAAGCTAAGGTCGTAGCTAGTGTATTGAAGCTAAGTTAGCTCCAGATATGGCAATCAATTGAAAGGATATTGCTTTCTTTTCAGGCAGCCTTGATGGCTCTTGGATAACATCTAATTTACGGGGAGTGCATAACATATTTTAATAACCTATGTATGCACAACACAGTGGCTATATAGCGTTTAGCTGGGTACACGAGAATCATGTGGAACAAGGGGGCGCATACGCTAACTAAATCCGAGTTAGTTTTCCCTTTTGTGGACTAGAATTTTCTACTCGCATTGCCACCTCAAGATCGGATCTCCCATCAAAACGGAATATGAGCTTTTGCAGGTAAACGAATCCGTTCCTTGATGGGCGCAATAGGAAGTTCGTTGAATATATTTTGGGGCTTGGAAGGAAATATGCAGAACTGTGTTTGACATTCACACTGGGCAAAGCTCACTTCACGCTTATCTTTATCTACCAAATATGGCCGTTGTTGACAGATTTGAGTGTCTGTCGTGACTGGTAGGAGAACTTGAGTCAACTGCACACTTTTTGTGCACTTATGTGGCCTTTTCCCGGAAAGGGTGTTGGATATTCTTGACTCTACCCTCCTATCTGAGGATGAGGGGAAAATATTATCTCACCTGGACCTGGTCCGCATTATTACGAGAATAGGAAAGTTTCGGTAATAAGCCTTTTTTTAATATAATGGGACGTCTTGTTCTCCATGTTTGGTGTCAAAAACTAATGTAAAAGAAAAATCAAATGATTTGACTTTGGTTATCAAATTATCGCAGTTTTCTTCCATTTTTCATTTTCCTTATGTTGGTGAGTTCATTTCTGGTAGTTTCCATATGATAATAAATATGAAAACAGTTTTAAAAAAGGTGTCTCACTTGGATAATAAAATAAATAAACTCTTTAAATAGCAGAAATATCGCCTGATATCCAAAGTGTCTGTAAGTTATGAAATGACGATTATCAAGATGTGAGGTTGGTGATATATTAATAAGGCACGAGGGTTGAATGGATAGAAGATTTGCACCGAAGTTTTCGCCTAGGTGAGATTGCATATGTTCTTCCTGATTACAAGTATCATGGGAAGTAAGATGTATGATAACCGTTATCTATACTTTTATTACGATATATATGTTTCCGAAACTTGGTTGGATAATTGTATTCACTCCTCACATTTAACAATCCCAGCTAATTACCTAATTTCTAATAACCGTCAAGGATGCCACCCAGAAGGGTTCGCAATCAACGTAAGGGACTGTTTCAGATCAAGACAATTATATCAAGAGGTGAAGATGTTCAGTTATTGGGAGTAAAAAGTGGTTTCGGAAGTCGGAAATTCAATTTTACAAAGTATACTGCGCATCCTATTTTATTTAGTTCTGAAAACTCCTTGAGAATTGGAATTATAGAAAAAGTATCTCTCCTGTGAAAATTTTATAACCGGAGAACACTTTAACGTCAATGTCATTTCCCAAAGCCAACTTTTTCCATACGCTTTACCCAGGGCCGCCCTAGGTCTTCAAACCCGTAAAGATCTTCACATTTTTTGTAAGAAGCAAATAACCTAAATTATTAGCCTGATTTTCTACTGAACCTAGCACAAGGAGAACAAGACAACTTTTTCTATGAATATTATATTCCATGATAAATACCGAAACACTTATCATAAATGATAGATAAAATTGGTTTTTTTCTAGAATTTGCAAGATGTAATCAATAAGAAGAAGCAAGAAATTTATACAGAAAGAAGTATGCAAAAAATATGTGTAAGAGGAACCAACCTTTAAAATTAAAATTAAAATTAAAATTAAAACAGGGTTTCTCTGTGGTAACATTATCACAGAAACCAACAAGTTTAGCAGAGGCGTAACAAGAGTCCATTTGTGAGCGGAGCAAAATATAAATTTTTTTTTAAGTCATAGTTGTTTATCCATATAAATTTATTCTTTCGCTCTATAAATTTACCCGGTTGACAAGTACCTTAAAGAAACTAAAACAAGAAAAATAAAGCAGTTCGAAAGTTTGAAATCACAAGTTATTGACCCCAGTATGTCAACAAAATAACAGCTTCATACACCAATTTTTAAATCGATTGATTTTCTATTATTCTGACTGACGTGGAGGTACGAAATATTGGAACAAGTTTCCAAAGATTTTGGATTCCTTTCTGGCGATCTGCTTAGGAAAATGGGCGCCGATGATCTTCTGAGAAAAGTCGCTTTTTGATTTGCTTCAATCAATTCACGACTATAGCCTTCAAGAATCCTATCTAAATGTTGAAATCGCGCTCTGAGTTTTTCTGATATGGCCAATAACGATAGCTTCATGTGAACTAAGTTTTGGCAAATTGAAGTTAATGAAAAATTACCTCTAATCTACAATGGATCAAGAAAAATGGTCGAATGTGAATGTATTGTAAACTGGAAAAGAAATGACAAGCATTCCGAAATTCGAGAATATTATAAACTAGTTCGCGGCGAAAAAACGTCAATATTTCTAAATGTACGTTACTCGCAAAAAATTAATGTCAAGCAATAATTTTATGTGCAATAATGGTTATTTACTTTTATTCGCATGATCAATAATGTTGCTGAACTTTGTTCAGATAGCAACAAATTTTGAGAAATTTATAGATCACGGGCGCAATTTTATACGTTTGTGTCAGGCGCCAAAACGAGTCATTATAGCCTTGCGTGAAGCAACTGAGGAAAAAAGTGAGCTCTTAACTGTTTGACCCTCAGATTTTGTTTTTACAAATTTCTCGTAAACACTTATATCACTTACTTACATAGATGGCCCGAAATAATAACAAAAACAATGCCAGTGCTTCATAAAAATGTAGAAAGCTTCAGACTTTTTCTAATATTTGGATACTTTTTTTTAGTAATGCCAAAGTTTTCTTCACCCTGGCAGTAAGTTTCCCCAGTCAGAATTTTACTTTTGTGACCGGTACTGACTGTATTACCGTATTGCTTAGTAACTTTGGAAATTTGTCATAAGTTAAGGCTCACTGTAATATACCATGACCATATACATTTTAATAAATTCTCATGCAAAATTGATTTACATGAAATAAAATTACTAGATTTAAAAATTATAAAATAAAAACAAAATTTAAAAACTGTTTTTTAATTTGTTTTGAAAGCCTTTTCCATGGGTTTTTCGAAATAAAAATGATATGATTCTGAAAATATGAGAATGAGAATGAGAATGCCAAATTTGCCATATAATGTTATCTTTGGGAACACCTTGGCTCCGTGTCCTATCAGTGTTTACTAGTTGACATTTCTGAGTATTTTTAACTCATAGCTCTCCTCTTACCGCAGCCGCAAAGTTCGTCCAGAGTACGTGGTAAATACGTGTGGTCGCAATTAACTCGGAGACCACTGCCCCATCGGACTAGCGCTCGATCAGCCGTCCTAGTCTCTAGCTACATCATTGTCTTCCTGTTAGACTATATTATAGCTATGTATCATTTAATGGGCAAACCAAGCTATTCTCCATAGTATTAGTTAAGACAAATTACATCTCAACTGTAGCTTCTTGTTCATAGCTCAGGTCTAATCTCTCATCTCTGAGCATGAATTTCTATATAACTACTTGAACGAACGCGACTATTGCCCTTATGATTAGATTGTAAACCTTATTTGGAGAGACAAGTATTTCTGCAGTGATTTGCAACCTTAATCCAGCAAGCGCGGGTTACTTACGTATAATATGTTTCGAAATTTCATCTTCTTCTTCGCACAGTCGACACAGTTTCTTTTCGGATTTACCTATCTTCTTGACAAAATAAGGAACCATTTCCAGTGACAACATTACTAAACACCCTGAGCGACTGTCAGCTAATATCAATTATCTTGTAGGTCTGGAGAGGAGAGGAGGTGAAAAATTCCTTCCTTGCAGAGGATATACAGTTGCCGCTTTACGCACTTTTGTAGGTCTTTTTTCTGGTCTTAATGTTGCATCAGTTATGAACTGTCGATTCCGGTCTTAGCCAGGTGATCCGCTTTTTCATTACAGCTCACTTCACTCCTTCGCATCTAGGAACCCAAAGCAATGTTAATTTTTTAATTTTTTGTCCCTAGCCAGCAGGTGGAGTTTCGAGTGGTAGCTTCAAACTTATTTCGTGTCAAAGTTTAGAGAGGATAGAGCCAGGAGCGCATGAGAAAATGTAGATGTTGGAGTTTTTGCAGCACCTATTTAGGTTTGCCTGAACTGCAACCTCTACAACATAGACTTCCCCCTAAAAATTAAAGATCACGTACCCAGCGAATTGGAGAATTTCAGTTCTGGATCGACTAACCATGCGCCTGTTTCGCAGATATCGTTAAAAGACTAGATTTTGGCTACACAATTTAGGGAAGAAACCATAGATCAACTCTGATCGTTTACATAACCACTTTAGGTGTCTCAGATTTGAGGAAGCTCATATATCACTTTTTGGTCACCATAGAACTATAATGGCAATTCTCAGTACTCAGCTGCAATATTATAAAAATATATTTATTATTATACTAGTTTTAAACCACTGGTTGTGCATAATGACTGTATTCTATTCATATACTGGATTACAGCCGTACTTATAACTACAGCTCGATTTTCTGTTACATTCTACCTAAACCAGAGAGTCTTGACTTACTTTTCACATTAAAATCATCTATAGGTCATATTATGGTGATTGATATATTGAGGATCTTATAGGGATCGTCTATCAGCACATGCTTCGAATATTATGCGAATATTCTAGTCAGTTATTGTTGCAAGGTACCTTACGATTTTTAAGATTCTCACTGCATTTTGAACACTTTCATCAAATTAAGTGTTGCTACTTGTTCTTTTCAATTTAGCAATACACTTTTAGGCACTGAAACTCGCAAATATTGCTCAGTTGGTGATGTACTCATTTCTGTATCATCTTGCAACTGGATATGTATTTAGGTCAGTACTTAGTTACTAGGCTTTTCATTCACGGTGGTATTGCAAATAAATCGCCATTCCACCTTTTTTTAAATGATTGAAGAGAAGAGCTATTACATGAGAAATCGAACCAAATATTGACTCGATTTGCAGTCAATTACTTTGAAAGGTTTTGTATACGTAATCACAAATTCAGTTCATTCATTCAATTTCATTAGCCTATTATGATATCCATTGGCGTAGCTAGGGTTTTATTGTGGGGGTGGGTCTGTAGGGGTCAGCCTGACACAAAATTGAAGAATAATTTCTTCAATCAAGTTTTATTTATATCTTTCCTCTGTGCTCCTTTCAAGCAGGATAACGTTAGAAAAAGCGCGTACAAAATAAAGAAAACAACGATCGCTTTTGTTTTGAAGATAAACTTTTTTTTTCATTTGCTCGACGTTTCGGGTCCAGGTGCGGCCCTTCTTCAGGAGCTCTACATAAATAAAATTGCACATAAGTCAGTTTTCTTGTGAAATTTTTGACAATCCTTTTTGGCTGCGCGTATAAATGATTTTCTTAAAAGTAGTAATAATAAGTAACAATTACACAGAATAGAAGAACTAATTACATTACAATGAAAATAATATAAAATACATTGTTAATAAATTAATATAGACTTCAAACAAAAAAACGAATCACATGCTACGAGGACAATATGAAAGTGAGCGGTTGTCGAGAAGAAAACGTTTATATAGGTGACTAACACTATGATTTTAATTTGCTCAGTATGTATTTATATTCTTTAACTGACTTATGTGCAATTTTATTTATGTAGAGCTCCTGAAAAAGGGCCGCACCTGGTCCCGAAACGTCGAGCAAATGAAATAAAACAAAATTATCTTCAAAACAAAAACGATCGGTGTTTTCCTGAAAAAGTACCTAAAAATCTGTCATCTATATCAACCCGATCAAAAAACGTAAAAAATCAGCTGTAAACTCAAAGTAAAAAAAGATACTAATAATGTATGTATGTATAAACACCAGTAGATTGTAGCTTACTTTGATACACCGTACCTCGCAGTGGTATTTTAAATGTTTTTGTAAATTTTTATGAAATACATCCAGAACGCGAGCTAACGGTAGGTTTTCAAATCGTCGTTCTATATTTACTATGATATTATCTATTACATGGTAGTAAATGTTGATCTTCCAGTATTTTTCTGGTTATGTATCGGCTGGTAAATCTAATGTAAGCTGGGCAAGTACCAAAGAAAACGTACCTAAGCACAAGTATAAGTACCGAATGCCTGAGTACTTTAGCGTTAGTACAACTACCGCATGTATGACAAGTACTTGTAGCTAAGAACTAAGTCTATAAAAAGTCCTGGGTACTTTTTGAAGTACTTTTTAAAGTACTTTTTTAGAATCGTTGTACGTTGGCAGTAATATAATGAAGTTTATCGAGTTAAGTTAGTAGATATTAATAAATAAATACCTTTTGAAAACTATAATATGTAAGTAACCATTGGGTACTATTTATATTTTTTTATAGTTTTCGGCGCTGCAGGTAGAATAAAACATTCACCTCTCATTGCTACACATAAAAACTATTAGAGTTCCGCCCGAGGACTCATTATCGTATCCAATAATACTATTTCACGTGGGCACAATTGCTTGTGTCAAAAAGAGTTCTTACGTCGATGCCAACATTGAAAAATCATTGGCGGGAAGTTGAAAAAGTGAGCACGCAGCTCGGAAATTTATTTTAATAAAATATTTAGAATTTCTTCCGCGTAGCTAATGAATATATTGTCCTTGATAAAACAGTTTTTATCAGTAATAACCCTAAATGATTAATTTAAAAGCATGTATTTTGACGAATCCCCTAATTTATTTGTTGTTTTCAGTTCTCTCTCAGTTGGTACTTTGTGCTTATAATGAAAGCGTCAAAAATATAGAAGTGAGCCCACTTTCTGCAGTATATTTCTATGATGGTAGTCAGTCCATATTATACATGTCAGTGGTTATGTCATCAAGTCGAGGCATCATCGATTTTATATTCGAGCGAGACGTTACTGGTTTTTGTTCTACTTGCGCAGTCTTGTTTGTCTGAGGCTCTGTCTTGACGCATGAGTGCGCCACATGCTTTGACAGTTCTTTGCATGCTTTAAAACTCAACCAAAAAGGAGTTGCGCTAGAGATTACGTTTGAAGAGTTAGATATTTGTAGGTACTTAATAGACTCAGAAATACTTAATTAAAAGTCTTGGTACTTAAGTACGAAAATGTACTTTAAGTAGTACTTCAGTTTTTTTTTACTTAATTATTGCACAGCTCTGTTGCTTTTGCCCACTGTCAACTCTGTACAAAAGTCTTTTTGGTGACTGGTTTTTGTGAGACTCTAACAGGTTTTAGCGATATCTAGTGCGTTTCAGAAACCGCTCGATGTCTGTGCAAACTTTGAACTGATTCCTGCATGCTACGAAAGTACCTATAGTACTTACTATGAAATCACTATCCTGACCAAGTAGTAGCTTTCAGGCCTGAATTTTTTCCAGACATGACGCTAGTGCCATCATAAGACTGTTCAAGAATTGGAACATCACCCAAATGGTGTATCTTCAATGTACTCAAAATTAATTTACCGGTCCTTGGGCATCTCTGGGCATCTCTGTAGATGGAACAATTTATAAAACCTAGAAATTATTCGACTATGTCGAGACCGTTCGCATATCTTATGATTACTGACAATTGTTCCTCTTTAAAGCAGCTGACCTCGTCCGAACTCAAAGAAAAAAGTCACATGCTTTAGTTTCTTCAACAATCAGAGTGAGGTTCGATATCACTTCTATTATTTTATTCTGGATATCTGGGCTGAAGTAGTTGTAGTGTTTTTCTTACTGGAGTGAAAATTTGTCATCCTATTTAGAACATAACTGGGTAATTTTCAAGAAATTACCTCCTATTTTTAGAAGATGAGTCCTCCCGGTGTCGTCTCAGAGGCAGGCGAACCAGTGTCAGTATTATATCAATAAGTTTAGCCAAGTATTCATTGTTTTGAACAATTTCTTCCTCTTACTGTATCGTAAGTTGTTGAGGAACGTCTCCAAATGTAAGAGATTGACGATAGCACACATACATTTGGCTGCATTCATTATCAAGCGATCATTCTGAGTGCTTTTTTAAGGCCTCTGCTAATTTCCTTCAGTTGCTAAAAGCACTTTTAACAAATTTGAAACCAACTCCAGATGGAGCTACAGCTCACTATTAAATAATTTCGTTATACTTTCGATGTATGTTCTCATGCTTGCTTGGTTCGATTAATTGAATTTAATTATTTTTCATCGTATTTTTCTAGGGTGGGCACCGGTGCCGCACCAGATTCACTGGGGGCGGCCGTGCCCACCCGTGCCCCTACCTAGCTACGCGCATGATGATATCGTCGAATTTCTGAAACACCATTCCACCAACAGAAGAACTTGAAAATTAAATAGTTTTCTAGGAATTTAATACTTCTAATCGAACACATGATGTCCAGGTTCATGTTCTATTTATGAAGAAAGCACATTTCTCAGTTTCTCTTTCAAAAATAAACAAAATAATAAAAATGCTCTCAATACTAGGACGATAGCAGCTGAAATCTTTTCACGTGCCAACATTTTGTCGAAGATGTTGTTTTCAGCACATTCTCCTTTGATATACAAAAATTCTCTGGGATTTTAGAGTTAGCCGACTATACACGAGGATTCTGATGGATTAGAAGGAATTAAACGCAAGACACAAGTTTATCTGAAATTCCAAGTAAACTTTTCCAGGCACATGTCCTGTCCAGCAGTCCTGGTGCACAGCATTGGCTGCGATAATGGTATAAGGAAAAAAAGGAGTAAAAAAATGTGAACACATGGAATGTATGTATATAATATGATTTCAGGGAAGGATCTCGGGACGTATCCGTTCAAGTTCGTTGTTAGAGAAAATCGAATTTTTTCCCTTCTATCCTAGAACTAGTCCTTAGCTATAGCTTACCTTTTTTGTTTTCTTTGAACGTACTAACTCGACTTGCACACCATACTGTACACAAACTTACAACTAAGCTGCAGATGTGTTGATATATATTATTGCCAAGAAATAGTAGCTTATAGAAAAGCGGAAAGGGATAACCGACCCTGACGCATAGTATCCACAATGAAAAAATAAACATAGCAGCATATCAGATCTTATACGAACTCGGCACCCAAGAGTCTTGTCATGATATATGGGGACTATCTTTGCCCCAACTCAATTATTGTACATGGATGATCAATTATGTTGCGTTAATTGATTCCAAACGTTAATCCCTTTTTCTTGTTAGAATTTCTTACATGTTTGAAAAGGTGGACCATAATCGGGAAAGTGTTTCTCTTGGCTAAACCCTCAGCCATAACATTATCGCATGACAAAGAAAAGGTCCTTGTTAGCTATATGGCGGCAATGAATTTGCCAATTTTAAGGGTTTGACAAGCACTTTCGGATAAAGAAAAACGAATTTCATTCTACGCAGACAGTCGGCAATCTATCGGATTAGGGTATTGGCTGGAAAATTAAAATCAATTCCTTGCCAACTAGAGAAAAGAGGAAGAAGGCACTAAATATTTTCAATATGTTACGCCAAAAGCAATATTGTGTGTTGACTAAGAAATCTTGTTTTGCTGGGCAAGTGATTTTCTTTTGGATTGATAAATTAATATTCAAAAGTATTAGATCCATTACAAATTTGTGGGTTTATTATGCGGATAGAAAATAATCTCCATCCGCTTGATGTATAGTATGTGTTCAAAGTATTTTCTGAGTATGTAAGTAAGTTGGATTCCTGCAACTAGGTTGGTAAGTTATCTTGCACAGGACCGGTAATTGTCACTGTTCAGGGTCTTACGTATAATAAGAGATCAGTTCAACTGCCAATGATATCAGCCCAGACATGCACGCTGAATCTCCTTTGAAATTTTGACTTTTTCCACTGATGTGGATTTTCCGTAGTCCAAGTGTATAGATTATGGAAGTTCGTTATTCCGTCGGTGGGAAACAAAGACTCACCCCTTCACAGGATCCTCTCGTAAAAACCATCGTTTTCAACGTCACGGCCCCAAAGCAATGTACAGAATTCTCACCTGCTTCCGAGGTCATCTCCCAATCATTTTTTATCAGGAACGTGGTGACACGGATGGTGACCAGAGAATTCAAGGATGGGGAATTATTTTAATGGATCAGAGATGCTGCACATAAAATTAGGGACGCGTTAAGTTCAACGAATATCAAAACAGGATTAATACGAATTACAGTGACGTGTCTTTGTAATAATGGATGACATATGTAAATTCATAATATAGTAAGAAAATTGTTCTGTATTTGCAATAACTAAATTGATACCAATATATGTATGTACACTACATTTGAATTATATACGAATTAATATATTTATTAAGCTAGAATATAATGGACTCATGTACATGCATTGCTAGTCGAAATCAGAGCTAAGTAGACATCCCTTCTCTATTTTGCCCCAGTCCTCAGTCCCGGGTCCAGTCACAGCATTTGCGACAGGTGGAAAGAACAGAACTCACAGAGAAATCATCATTCATTTTTTCAGTAACGAAGTAAAGCAAATCATGGGTTGCAAGAGGAAATTAGTGTATAGTTTTGTGGTTAATAACATTATTAGTACGCATAATGTAAATCTTTGAAATTTTATCGTCCGAACAGCCTTATAGTTTTAAGTAATCGGGAAAATTACTATGATATGACATATATTGGAAATATCGAACAGTTTAATGAGTCAACAATACTGTGAGCGACTAGAATAAATATTCGATGTAAATGTCGTCAAGCAAAATATGAAGTTACTCTTGTTGATCGCGATAATTGCTAGCGAAACGTATAGTACATTTATATGCTCCAAACTCGCCGTGGGATAACACATACTCAGAGATTGTTGAAGAATTATTTTAATCTGAAACGCACAGTTATTCTAGAGCGCTTTGATATTAACAAGCGGGAACAAAAGTCTTCGGAAACCATAATCGAGTACATTATTAGTTTGAAACAATCAGCCAGTTCGTGTGATTATAGAAGTTTTTTGTCGGAAGCATTGCGTGATCGATTGGTTAGTGGCCTAAGGTATAATGAAAATATTCGAGCAAATTGCTTTCTGAGAAAGGTATAACTTTCGAGTACGCATACACTAAGGCCCTCAGTATTGAAGGAGCATTTTAGGTTCACGAACAATGTATGAATCAGGAGATATATCAGCAATTCGAAATAAAAGTAGGAAATCCGAGGTTATGTATCGTTTCGTTAAGAAAAATAACATTTCACGCTCAAAATTCACTTCATACAGACAAAGTTCTAGGTGTCATTTATGTGGTTGAGCATACAATCTATTCACTTGTACTGCACAATAATGTTTCGCCTGTAATAAGACGGATCATATCTCTAGATATCGTCAAACTGGATCGACTTGTAGTAGCAAGAAAATAACAGAAGTCAATAACGCAGAGAAAAGATCAACGTGTTCATATGAGTACACGGAAGATTCATTAGGCTGCGTTCACCCACGAGAGCTTTCAAGCGGTGCGGTTGTGCGCGTATTCGCTTCAAAACTCTAGAAACAGAAAGCGTGAAAACGTAGAATCAGTAATACGCTAATTTCTGTATAATTCGAAGTTGTTTCGAGCGGTTAATATTTGAGCGTTAAACATGTCCATGTCAAGGTCAATGGGGGGTTGTTTTTTTATAATTCAAAAACAAGTTAAAAACGAAATAAAAATTGCAGTGCATACAATCAATAAAAAAAAGATAATTTTCGGTGAATTTCATCACTTGTTCAGTGAACTCAAACAACATTCTGAGAGATTTTGTGCATATTTGCCTATGACAAGTGTTACTTTTAGTACTTTATATCATATACAATACAATATCTCCAATTATACATGTTGAACAACTTGCCGTTACGAATAGCCTCAACAAGCTTACCAATGTCCAAAGCGTCAAATATTTCTTCAACTAACTGCTCTCGAAATGTCACTCACCACACTGTACAAGCGGTTTCACGCGATTGAAATAAAAAACTTTGATATCTCATTTAACCGCCCCTAATCGCTCTGGAACCAGTCGTAACGTATCGCCTTCAACCGCACTCACATTTTATGCTATATCGGTGACCTATTCGGAGCATAAGCGGTAAGTCCGTTAAATTTTCCTTTGGCGTTAAATATGATAGAGTTCGAAAAAGTCATAATCACATTAAATCGAGTCACGATAAAGTAAACAATTAGCTCTTTAACACTGTCAGTTAGCATATACGGCCAAATTATGGCTGCAGAAATTGATACTGGAGTATGTATAACGGTGATGCCCACCCAAATTTATAAGAAAATTTTTCCAAACAGAACGCTTGATGCTCATAGGAATAATTAAAAACTGTAAAAGACGAAAACTTAAAAATAATCGGACAAAGGTCAATTAAGGTTATAGTTGGTAAGAAGTCAGCTACTTTCCGCCTAATTGTCTTTGAAAGTAAGCATCCGTTTGTGACCTTGATGGATAGATATAAGTTGGAAGTCGTATTCCTTAATTGGAGAAATTTGTTTTGTCAGTTTACTTCAAGGATAGCCTGCGTACAGAAATCGTCTCCTACAGGAGATTAACTTGATAGCCATCGTAAGCGGTATTCCAACTTTTTCCCAGAAGAGTCAACCATGCTAAAAGAATATAGAGCATCAGTGATGGTTAAACAAAATACCATTCCTATTTTCTGTAAGGCTTATTCAGTTCCCTACTCATTGTGAGTAAACCTGGAAGCGGAAATCGTTGTACGGAAAGCATTGTCCTCAAGATTGTAAAGCACAGAAAGTGAGCTAATCCGCTAGTAGAAGTAGTCAAGAAAATGGAAATCTAAGATTTTGCGCATGGTGTCTCTTACTATAGTTACGGATACGGAACACTATGGAAGATTTTTTAGCATATTTGAGTGGAGGTGCACAACTCTATGTCCTTGATTTAACCGGTGTTATTCACGGTAAATACACATATAGGGTTATAACAATTTACCATGTTACCATACGGATTGAAACGTTCTCGCTACATTTTGTAAATTGTGGAATAAAACTATACTTCCAGTTTAATAAATTAAAAATACTTTAATAATATAAAAATAGCATAAAATGTCCCTAAACTAAGTCACCAGACAACCTGTCAGCTAGTGCCACTTCGCTATAATCATCACTCTATTCTTCTAACTGTTCTATAAATGCATAATGCATACACATGTATACATCTAGAATTTTCTTTATATGAGCATAGGCGTCGTTACATATTATTTTAGGTACATTTAATTTTAAGTGGTTATACAACAGTATGGACATATTGGTACTGGCGCCATATTTTACATCGATAATATATTAATAAAAGATGGAACATAATCAGAACTAGTTAGAGGTGCCTTTTTATTTTTCCCCAGGGCTCAGTTGCGGGTCCGGTCATAACAAAAAAATTGTAATAAAGCATTTGTTCTACGTTTATCTGTATTTGTCGTTTGTATAATAATTTTATTGTTTAGAAGTTTTCTAAGAATTATTTTTGAATTTTGTAGTAATTGGTATTTCGTTATAAAGGCGATATTAGGGGCAATTTCGAAGTGCATTATAATACAAACATTTAAAATTTGAATTTTGAAAAAAAAAAAATGCAATTTTTTGTACTCTGGGGGTTCAAATATTAAAGGTATCGGAAATGGATATGAACTTGAGGAAGGACATTATGTTACCTTTGACAGGAAATTTGCTTCAAGTCAAAAGTCACGGAGCACCCTGTATCAGGAACATCGTTAAGATTGCCTCACCTCCAACTTCCCCCGCACATGTTTTTGTTTCTGTTTCTAAAGCCAACTTGTCGCCTATTTCATTTATGACCATCAATTACCAATCACTCTGTATAATTGTTCACTAATTTACTTTAGCTTCGCCTCCAGACTTCAGTCTATATCTAAATAAAAATTGAAAACTTATCATGTAAATCTCTATACTGCAAGCCTAACTTATCAAAAGAAACATAATGGAGGAAATGGGAGGGCAATCTAGGCACATTGCTCTTGGGCTAGAATCGAAGATAACGATTCAGAGGTAGTAGTTCAGTCAATAAAAACAATCAGGCCCGAATTACAATTACGACTTCTCAGTCGACTTTGACTTTACCTAAATGGTAAATTTATGTGGCGAGATTAAATTAAAACTTCGAGTTCGACTGGAACTGAACTCTGCTCAAAGTGTAAAGTTGGTGTCGCCAGGGGCCACCTTCGGTTCAAAGATGTCCACGTTAAGCAAAACGTGTGGAGGGAAATCGGCTAAATTGAAGCCGACAGATTAGTCGTAATTTAATTTTCACCTCAGCATCGACTTCGACTGAATATAAAATCGAATTCAACTGAGAAGCCGTAACTATAATTCGGGCCTCAATCCACATTAATTCCAAAAGTTTTTAAAATGTGATGAAATGTTGGGCGAGGTAAAATAACTACAAATGTAATTTTGTACACAATACTGAAGTCTGGGGAAATATGCAAAATTGCAGAAAACAAAAGTTCTTATAACTACCATAAAAATATCCAAAAGTCTTACAAACTTAAAGCAATGTTAACTCTGATATTTTCCACAATATATTAAATTTGCAACTCATTTCGACCTCGCAATATAATTTTTTGTTGTAAAATAATGTGCTGTTAGTTATAAATATAAAAAAAATCGAAAAGTGCTGCAAAATGGTAGAATGAATGTTGCAATATACCTGAATACCTGTACGAATTTGCAACCTATTATTTTGTCCGCAACATATTTTTTTTTATATCGATGGATTCACAATTGCTTTTTTGACTGCCCTTTACAAAATTCCGAATTTTGGTTGCAAACTTTTAAATCGTTGTTGGTCATAATCTACAACCTCAGATAAGGTCCATAACTAAAAAAAAAAATATTAGCAAAAATGATCAACAATTAGTATTTTGAACTTTTTACAGTCGTTGAAATATTGCAAAAGCTTTGCAAATTTTACATAGTCCTTCGCATGTCTTAATCGATCAGATTATAAATATGCAACCTATAACAATTATAGCACGAGCAATAAAAGTTTAAATCTATATAAAGACTAAATAGTATTGTTTTTATTCAGTAGCAAACTTTAAGAGTTCCATATTGAGACCATATCCAGGACATTAAAAAATGTTGTGAATCAGTGTCGTCCATGAAAATGAAATGAATGTCCTGAAAAATTTCGTAAGAGAACTCCAACAGAATAATAATTGTACCGCCACTGGTAAGTAACTCGCCGCAAATCTTTTTAGATAATCAACTTCCAATCACCTAAACTTCATTAAAGCAGGACATTTTCAAACTGGAACTGGAACTTACATTTCAGTTAGTACAAGGAAACAATAATATTAAATCATCATTTGATAGTGACACAAAATAAATGTAGTCTAACGCAATCCACCATCATATCCCAATGACATAGCAATAAAATTAAAATCACTGTCTGCAACCAATAAATTACCAAACTTCGCCTGACTGACACAGCCCAAATATATACTGTCCCTGTCCAAAGCTGTAAATTATATTTAATACCTCTTGGAACACCCATTTATTCTTCCTCGGTAGTGAAATGTTTCATATTTATTTTAATGGATTTAATTGAAGAATATTCAATAAAATGGAAGCTGTAAAACCATGGAACGTTCCTGTTTTTATTGCTCCTCAAAGTCCTCGAGGCTGTTAAAATGAACACGAAAACATAAGAGGGAAATATTGTGTATATTACTCCACAGGCCATTAACCATTTCAGTGGGCGAAAAATTAAAAAGTAAAAATATTTCGCTGATTTTTGGATATTGAAAACAATTTACCTTAGTTAATCACGCAAAATTATCAGAGAAAATTAATAATTATTGCGGGTACAATTATGAAAATCTGAATCAGTGGGCCTGGATCGAAGTGACACTGCCGATGCTTCTCGACTTTAATTAAAATATTTTTTCCTATACGTTTCATGTTGGCTATGTGGCTATCGCTACGTTAATTGCTCTCCATAAAAATTAACGGGAATATGAAAAATTTATGGCAACGGACGATAAAAATAAAATTATGTACGATCCGCTCTGTCCTCACTTCGTCCGAATCCAGACTGAATGACCCCCAATATAAAATAGGGATTTAGTGAGAGTCAAGTTACACATTGTGCAGCATCACGCATCACCATCACCGCACTCACCAAAAATATTAGTGCCATCCGAATACGAAGGACACTCTTCCTTCTTCAAACTCGACGCCCATGGTAATCACCCACCAGCCCGCTCCACAATCCTCGATTTGCACGGTTCAACCAGGATATGAAATGTCAAGGCGTATTATGTTGTCCGATCATAAAATCTCGTATTGATGGCCCTTCCAGGTATTCAATGAAATGATTTATTGTATAAGCGCCGGGTAGTGTTGGGGCTGCGGTGGCTATGTTATTACTTTCGGTGCCATTTCGGAATTTCATTCAGGAGCTGAGCAGATTTTATGCGACTACCGAGGGATGGGAAAAGTCTAGTGACGACAGCGACTCCGGGAAATAGAATTCGCCGTGAAATTAGATTTCTTTGGCTGTGTCCGCTGGATTGAATGTGGATTTTTAGAAATTCTGTCACATAAGAAATGATGAGAGAGAAAAGTACAAGGGGTCAAGGTATTATATGTAGTAGATGATTGTGTGATATAAAAATGTTTCTGACTGCTGCGATTATACCTAAACCCTAGGGAAGCTAAAAATGAATTAAAATCATAAAATTTCCTGGAACTGATGTTCTTTTTATATTTTTATATTGAGTGATAAAAAATTGAGAGTAGTCAAAGAAAAAAAAATCTTTTATATAGTATTCTTACATAGTTTTGCAGAAGAAAAAAAATTTAAATAAAATAAGAGCAATTATTATCATAATACTTTGTAATAAACTGTACTTCAGAACACACGTTTATTATTTATCAAAATCCATTACTTAGATTTACATAGGATTATCCGACGCCAACTCAGCCATTGAAGGCGAAGAAAACGGAAGGCAGCAAAATTCAAGAATACCACATTTCCATGGCTAGTGAAGTTATCTACGAACCGCTCTTGTCAACTAAGCGCCACGTTTACGCTTTCTTACTATTAAGCTCATTGTTAGAAGCTACATCTGCATTACTAACTAGAAAGCAATACAGTTTTTAACAATAGTCATAACAGTGATTTACACTTCTTGCAAGGCTGTTGAGGCTTAATAATCTGTAAATCAATAATCATTAGTAAACAGAAATACCAATAAAAAGATCTCAATGAAAATCCGTTTTTCATTTTAATTATTCTTACTAGGTATATTTTTTGCTTCTCTTGGGGGCTGAATTTTTCTTGGCTAATTATTTATTAAGGGATTCCTATTTCATATGAAGGTATGTCGATTTTCCATTCAGGCGTTATCGTTTCTTTTGAATTCTTTTCGTTGATTAGGTAAATGTCCTTAACAGGTTATCGAATGGTTCTGACTGCTTTTAATTACGAGTGACGATAAAGGTTGTTTTAGATTTTCTACTTCTTTTTGAAACCCTGGATCTAAAGAATAATGTCCCCTATAACCCGGGTGTACCTATTGATCTGCATGCCTTTTTAAAGTCTTCCTTTTCCATTGACATAATTACCTTCATAATGCTTTTTCCGTTATGTTTGATAATTCTCTACTCTTTTTTTTACCTTCCGATTAATTAAGGCTTCTCGTTCTATTGACATAAACAAATCGAACTTACTTCGAAATTCCTTATTAAACATTCATTTAGCCGGGGGCTCGCCTGTCGTGCTATGTGGTGTACTTCGATACGTAATCAAAAAATCATTCGATTGTTTAGATTCTTTTTTTGGATTGCTATGGAATCTTTGACAAAAATTGTTCGACAGTTTCAACAAAATTGTCTGCCACGGTTTTAGCGTCAATTTGGCGGAATTTCTTTGATTCTCATCCCACGTTCCGTAATTGTTACCACTTCCTCGATATCTTTGTTAATTCTCGGCCAGTTTACCTAATATCCCGCCAGCATATTCATTTTACCGTGCCCATACATGAAATTCGTTCTTCTAAAATTCCCTTCCGTAATGTTGATGGAATCACTAATCTATTCTTAACTGATCTTTAATGTTATAGTACCTAAGATCAGTTTGTGTTGAATATATATATATATATATATATTTTTATCCGTTTCTATTTTCATTTCTTTTTTAGGTCAATCGCTATGACTTTGGTTTCCTGTAAATAATTTATATAAGCATTTCATATTTCTATTTCAATCTCATCTTCTTCAGGTATACCCACGAGTTTTCTGGAATCTCAATGTTTCTAAGGCTGCTGGGCTTGGTGGTATTTCGCCCCTGGGGTG
This sequence comes from Dioctria rufipes, assembly GCA_963924295.1. Classification (NCBI taxonomy): domain Eukaryota; kingdom Metazoa; phylum Arthropoda; class Insecta; order Diptera; family Asilidae; genus Dioctria; species Dioctria rufipes. Next base: position 95,670,985 of record OZ002740.1, on the reverse strand, counting down.
AAAAATTCTCCGGTGTTTGCTTGTGGAAAAGTAAGACGAAAAATTCTCAACTGAGAGGATATGAGAAGTGAGTACGCAACAAAAGCAGACAATACAATTTTTCCACTTACTTTTCCACTTGCAAAACACCGGAGAATTAACAAGTGGAATGGAGAATTCGTGAATTCCGTACTCACTTCTCAAATCCTCTCAGTTGAGAATTTTCCGTCGTACTGTTCCACAAGCAAACACCGGAGAATTTGAGAAGTGAAAGTAAAACGAAAAATTCTCAACTAAGAGAGAATTTGAGAGGTGAGTACGTAATTCCCGAATTCTCCATTCCACTTGCTAATTCTCCGGTGTTTTGCAAGTGGAAAAGTAAGTGGAAAAATTGTATTGTCTGGTTTTGTTGCATTTTGTGAAGGTATCTAGGTACCTAGGAATTTCAAATTGAGTTATGTATTCACTTTGTATCCTGGCTATATTGTAAAAAAACAAATTATGGAAATCCATGCAATACTAACAGAGGAACAAGTATTTTGTCTCTCAAAGTACCCGCTAAAAATTTCAAATCACGCGAAATTGATCAATTTGGTCGTCGTCCAGTACAGAAGAGATGCTGTAAAATTTTTAAATATACACGGTAAAGCTTGTGTGTAGGATGAAATCGCATCTACATTTTGTCCCCTAATTAAATATGTAAATAATTTTTAAATCCGATAAACCCTTTTTGAAATAACTGTAAAAGAAATGTAGCTGTCCTTTTTAAGGTGAAAAATTGGCCGTTTTTGGTACAAAAATTGACATATTCATCTCATCATTGCGAAGAACTGGTAAGTCCTGGAAACTTACTTCTCATGACTAAACTGTTCACAACGGAGTACTAATGGATGAGAAGCAAAGAACGGAAGAAATATATGCAAAATATGGAAACTGGGGTGTATATGACCGTAGTGTAAACAAATTGTTTTTCGGCGGTCAAAATTCAGCTATCACGTTTAAAACGATCAAAGACAAACTACACCACTCGATTACCCTCTCCTCCCTCTTTAATTTGGCACCAAACATGACGTAGTTTGAGCAACCCCCTATGAGGGGTGGTACGACCCTCAACCACCAAAACACCCTGCCCACAAAATTGTTCACCTATATTTTTGTACTCTAAACCCTTAATCTATCAAAAACATTCCAATAATCTACAGCCTTCCCACATAGAGTTAGGCGCTCGTGAATATTGCGATAGCAAAATTTACCGCCGAGGCCGCTCATATCTGCAAATTACCGTTAATAGAAATAAAATATAGCCTATAATACCCACGCATGCCTAATTACCAAAGTGAATTCTTACTTTTTTTTTATTGGGCTTAGAGATCCTGAGCTTACCCCTGCGAAATATTGCAGCTCCTGATAGTCTTAATTTTTTTTTAAATTTCCCTTAATCAGCTCCCATTTCTACCCCCCACTCTCCCTCCCCCTTTTCCTAAACCTGTCTTGTTCGCGCTGAGCTCCCATTTTTTTTTTTGATACCACATACATTCTCCTTCTACTCTCCATTCTCTCGTTATCCAGGAAAAACTCGAGAAAACCTACCCTCCTACATCCCTCAAAAACTAACCCAACAAAAAAGAAATTTAAATTTATTTCGACAGTGGAAGGTAATAGGCAGATGTACCTCACATATGAAAAAAAATCCAACCCTCTACAAAAAAAATTGATACCCTTAATCGTCCCAGGCGATTCGCACTTTTTCATATTTCTTACGTTTTCCATAATTCTCCAACCATGTTAGTGAATTGGGAATGCAGAATTAGGGAATTAAGAATTCTAAGAAAACGCAATTCTCATCTCCCAAATTCCCAAATTCTCCGTGTTACAGAATCCGGCCCCTGGTACTTCAATGCTGCGCCTCGTCTTTAGCTAAACCTCTACGCAAACTCTTTCATCTGCCCTATTCGACAGGAGCCTTTCTTTCGGCATGAAAACATGCATATGTTCAGTCATTTCCCAAAAAAGGAGAGGAGAGCGATCAATCGAACTATGGACAAATAGAACAATGCGACCAAATGCCTACAATTCTTGCAAAGGCGCAAGAAATATTTTACTCAATCAGATCCACAAGTGTGATAACAGGAAGGTGAATCTGATCTCTTTGTCGTAGCTTAGTGGTATATTTTTGTTACACATTTTGACATTTCACTTCAAATTTGTCGTGCTTTTGATTTATACTCTTCATCAATCACAAAATGAATTAAAATAAATTTGCAATGAATACACGCGTAAAAGTACGAAAAATTAGTCAACTTCTTCTGAGGTTGTGATAAAAATTTTATACTGTGGTAAATGGATTTTTTTCACGTAATTAGAGCAATAAAAGTGCTTAAATTCGAATTAATCTTTTGAATTTTTCATGTGAAGTGTCATTTTCAATTCATTCTACGTAATTCCAGGCTTGATGAGCTGAATAAAAAAATGAAAAATCAGTAGAAAGTTCATTTCATTTAGGCGTATATTTTGACATTAAAGTACGACAAAAGATCGGAATTACCACCCAGGGGGGTGCCGTAGCTTAGGCGTATATTTTTGTTATATATTTTGACATTTCACCTGAAATTTGTCGTACTTTTATATTCACTACATCCCTTTTGATTTATCCTTTTCATCAACCACAAAATAAAGTAAAATGAATTTGCAATGAATTAATATCAGAATACACGCCTAAAAGTACGACAAATTAGTCAACTGCTTCTGAGGTTGATACAAAAATTTTATACTGTTGAGCTGAATAAAAGCACGAGAAATCAGTAGAGAGTTCATTTGATTTAGGCGTTTATTTTGACATTAAAGTACGACAAAAAATCAGAATCACCCCCAAGCCTAGATTATAATATAATTCCCATATTTTGACAGCGACTATGCGCACTACATTGTCCGCGTTAAACAAATTCCAAAAGAAGGAAGATAACAGTTCAATAACAACAGTTGATTCCCTAGAGCATCGGTATAATTTCGGATGTCTATCTTTTATCGCTACTTCCTATGGTTATTTCTCTGACAGAATATCTATCCTGATCACTTTTATAGTTCTTTTTATACGTACAACACGAACTGTTACCCGCACTCACCCTTGAAGTCGCATTCGGCGGTACTGTGAAATACCGCGAACTTTTGATAAGCAGAGCAGTACGAATGTTGAACAGTTTACCATCCTCTGTTTTCCCCTCAGCAAATATTCAAGTCTAGTGCAACGCGTCACCTCCTTAGCTCAACCCAATAATCCTCAATTCTATACACCTTCCTTCCAAGGCTGTGCTACGACATTGGAGCGTATCTTCTGAGCTTTGACAACATCGTATTTCTTTTTCTATTTCCCGCTTGATTTTGCTTAACTAAAGAGACATTATAAAGTTTTTATTTTAGTACTGGAATGAAAGTAACAAGAAGCTCGATCACAGATGATTCAACTTTTTCAGTGTCCGTCGAAAACTAAACATAACAAAAGAAATAACATATGAAGGAAGAAGAAATTAGGAAAGGTTGGTCCAAATTGGATCCTGTTGGAATATGCGTAATTTGAAAAATTTTTAAGTAAAATTTTCAAAGTTAATTTCTACAAGGTGATGATAAAAATGTTAAAGTACATTGGTTAATGAGGGAAGTAGGAAATAGCAAAAGGACTGTGTCGACTAGGGGTCCTATTATGCTAATCTACTAACATTTTCAAAGCGAGCCAGTCCCCTTGAAAAGTTTTATCCATCAAATCAGCAAGGCTTAGCCAAAATTCAGTAAATATTGTAATTCTATACATAGTTAACGCCGGGCGTTTTCACAAGATGTGTATAGAAATAAAAGCCTCCTCACTTCTTCAGACAAAGTCTCTAGGTGTGACACTTTCAATAGCAACAAGGTACTTCCTTAGCTGTCTGTAGCTGGTGAAAATACCCACTAAGAGTGTTATATTCGTCATATCATTTCCTCAAAATAATCCCTTGTTCTGTGTAAGGAATTCATTATGGAATGCCTGGCATAAATCTGCTGAGTTGATTCTATCCCACTGCACTTTGTGCCAGTCATATCCAGATTTGATTACGTTCGTGCGGCAACCGATACATTGGAACTTGCTGCCTAAAAGATTTACCGGGTTTTGCTTTACATTTGCCAGCAAAGCCTTAATGCCCTGCTATCCTCTTCAAAAATGATCATCTACTAGGTACAGTTATGATAGTGGATCCTTCATATTCCATTTTTCTCGTATGACCTGTCCTCTTTCCAAGACTAATTTATAAGGATATACGAATTGCTTGTTTATTATTATTTGATTAATATCCCAAGGTTCTTCAAAAAAATTAAATAATGTTAGATAATAACATTAGAATCCCGTTGCGTCATATTTCGAAACGCTAAAGTCGGTGAAATAATTGTAAACCTTTGGAGACCTCCAAGGATTATCTATTTAACAAAACGTAAATCAGCATGATAGAGGGTATCGTTCAGAATCTGTATCTCCGTAGAAAATATATAGGACGGAAAGTTGGTCTCTATCTCAGGTAACATTATCCAGTGCATTTGAAGTGTTGCTTCCACGCCGCGTCTCTACAATTGCTATATTGCCGTCGAGGTGTCGTTCATTGGCGTAACTAGGATTTTAGTGTGGGGGGGGGGGGCAGGTCCCCAAATTTTTGTATATAGGCCTTAATAAACTATGTTTGCGAAGTATACCAGCTCATTTATATTCGAGGTTATTTACCGGCATTTTCAATCCACTGCTCTGAGCACTTACATGATAGCATGCAACTTTACAAGTAGCCGACATCTCATCTTGTGACTACTTTTTTAATATATAGTCTTCCTACGTGAAATCTTAACTCCGCTCCCAGTACTTTTAATCCACTACAATGTGCATTCGGGGCGACTTTAACAACAAAATCTCAGGGCAGTATTTGTCGAGATTCCGATGTTAGAAGACAGAGTAACAATGAACAATTTTCAATTGTTTCCCATTCTTTATTAAATTTCTCGTTGAATGTTATTGAGCATCCGAAGACTGAGAAGCATGGTACATTAGTATAAGTAATAAGCATTCCATAAAATTTTTGGATAACTCGACAGTGAACATTCCACGTCTGTATGAAAAGCAACAAAATCGAAACCAACGGCGACGAGCATTTACGAACTAAGAGTTGATTCATTTTCTATTTGTTAATTTCAGTTTAAATTATGGAGAAAATAGATTAGATTTGTGCATAATATAATTGGTGAATTGAGTGAAAGTGCATTCTTTTTTGTAATCTCAATGAACCCAAGTGACCAACACTTATTTATTCCAAACATCTGACGTGATTTGAATTTTTTTAAATCATAGAAAGTATAGTCCAGTCAGTAGGGATTTTTACCATACAAACGGTGGGGTAGTTGTGATTTTGATATATGTTATTCAGCTCCGGGGCCCGATAAAAAATCCAAGTTTAGAACCTTGAGGGGGTCCGCGCGGTCCGCCTTCTTGAATTAAACGTATCAAAAATTGGTTTTTTCAAAATAATTCCTCAACGGTTGATCGTACGACAAAAACGTCAAAATATAAATTTGAAGAAGACTAAATTCCCTACATTGTTTGTGAAAACCCTTCTAATGTAAGTCTGATGTGTAACGAGTTACGGAGGCGGAAACGTGAACATTCTTCCAAAAACATGTATACATATAGTACCATTTATATAGGGTGTTTCGGCCATGGTGGTCCATAGGATAGGAGGTGATAGTAGTCACCTAGTCAGACAAAAAATTGAATGGTAAGGGGGAACGGCATCTTAACCGTTTTGGAGTGACAGGGTGATTAAAAAATTCGGTAGTCTTTCACAAAGTACCCCGTGTAAGCAACCAGATGCATAAATAAGGTAAGGTAATAAAAGAAGGGTACTTAAGGGGTCATAAAAGCGTTGCGAGGAAATGCTGCTTGCATTAACGCAGGTATGACTGTTCTACCTGCTTCACATAAGAAGCTCACTGGTGTGGTATGATCAGGGTCAGGGTGAGTAGTCTTGATCGTGATTTTACGGAGACAGGCACATTAGTGGGTTGGCTTAGAAAAGCAGAGTTTATAATTAATTGAGTTAACATATTTCAGAAGTGGGATATTATACCGCGCGCGAAAAAAAAATTGAAAAGTGATTCCTTTTTCTCACGGTATAGTGTTAAAGTGCGAATTTCGTGAAAATTTTATAAGAGTGAGTTGTGATCAATATGAGCAATATGAGTAGATCCGGTAGTGATGACATTATTACAGTGCAGGACAAAGAATTGGAACTTTTGCGACGGGAAATTGAACTTCTCAAACGCGAAAACGAAATGTTGAAGCGTGAAAAAGACCTTGAAGCTCGTAGTGAAAGTGCATGTGGAAGGGGTGCGTTGAACAATTGCTTGAAGGTGGGTGTCCACGAAATAAGTGGAATTATCCCAGAATTTTCTCCTGGATCCAGAACATCCTTTACAGCGACTGAATGGATTAGTATCGACGGACTAAAGTTAGTGTATGAGTGGGACTCGCGTTTGACTCTATTTTATGCTACGAGTCGATTAAATGGTGCAGCAAGATTCTGGTTTGATGCGAAACTAACAGAAGTGACAACATGGGACAAATTCAAGAGTGAGTTAATTTTAAGTTTTCCAGAAGTGGTTGATTAGGCGGAAGCTCACAGGCAGCTCATGAAAAGGAAGAGGAAGCCCATAGAGTGTGTGGAGGAATATTTTCACGATGTATGTTCTATTTCTAGAAAGGTTAAACTAAGCGAAATACGTAATATCTGGATTAGGAGATAATAATCTGATACATATATTGACGGCGTCTGAATGTAGAGCTTTGACTATTCTTTTAAATAAAATAAAAGCAATGGAAGACATGGTGAAGCAAAAAAAAATCGCAGGAGGGAGAAAGAGGAAATAAATTCGAGGTCAAGAAGATGCCAGACTACAAATTTACGAGCAGGTACAACAGGCAGCGAAATTATTCAGAAAATGATCGACCTAGGGTTTGTTTTAAGTGTAGAAAACCTGGGCACTTAGCATACCAGTGTAATATTTTTAAAGGAAGGCATGAAATAGCAACAGAATTGGCTATAAAATGTCGTTTATTGATTTGGGACTACATGGGTTTGCAGACGGATTTTACCGAATAATTGGAAAAATCACAAAGAACGTCAAAATAGGAGCGGTATCACTAAAATTCAGAAAATGTTGTTGTTACGGATAGTGCTCAAAAGTGGCAATAATTGTTGCCCGTGATTATGTAGATCGACCGAACATCAAGGTTATTAAAGAATGGGGAAAATTAGACATCGAGTGGGCAAGCAAAGATGGAGTTTCAAATATTTCACAGGATGAAACCATGGTGTAAATTAGACGATTTTGAATTTGGAGAATTATCTGATAGTGAAGATGAAGACATCGAAGAAAAGTTTGGTTATAAATGTAGGTCTATAAAGATACAGCTACGCTACGTGGCATGGATTTAGTCTCCAGTATGTTAATCTGTCAGATCTTTCAGAGCGCTATGTAATCTGTGTGGTTAGGATGATATTTTACTGTGTGGTCTGCATCACGTCCTGCTGTGTGGTTGAGGGCGCTGTGTGATCTGTGTGGTTACGATGATATTTTACTGTGTGGCTCATAATACTATGGGAACTGTGTGGTCTGCATCACGTCCTGCTGTGTGGTTGAGGGCGCTATGTGATCTGGGTAGTTACGATGATATTTTACTGTGTGGCTCAGGATACTACATGAACTGTGAGAAGCATCTTCCTATGTGAGCGCGGATAACTTGTTACTGATAAAAATCAATTCAGTTCACTGAGGACAGTGAGAAGTCAGGATGGCCGAATGTAAGCAACCAGATGCATAAATAAGGTAAGATAATAAAAGAAGGGTACTTAGGGGGTCATAAAAGCGTTGCGAGGAAATCCTGCTTGCATTAACGCAGGTATGACTGTTCTACCTGCTTCACATAAGCAGCCAACTGGTGTGGTATGATCAGGGTCAGTGTGAGTAGTCTTGATCGTGATTTTACGGAGACAGGCACATCAGTGGGTTGGTTTAGAAAAGCAGAGTTTATAATTAATTGAGTTAACACCTGTATTTTAAAAAGTACAGAGTGTACGGCCACTGCAGAGCTCATTGTATGCAGAACTTAATGACCTTTCCGACGACTGCTCGACCAGCCCCCTACTCCTCTACCCTCAAGAGTTATGGTGAGCTAAACTAAAGACAATTTGGTCCCGTATTGACTGAAAACTCGTAATTTAAAAAAAAATCCTCTAATTTCGGTATTACATGAATAGATTTTCAGCTAACAACTGCTTAACGGCTACAGTGAGCAGATAGGTGTAATAGGTCAAATTAAAGGGGAGAGTCCACAATTTATAGGTTTTATAAAAAACAAAAAACAAAAACAAAATTTCAAAATAAGAAAAGGGTAAGAAAATCCGAAATTTTTAGTTTAGCCCACCATAATTCCTGAGGGAAGAGGAGTACGGGGCTGGTCGAGCAGTCGTGGAAAAGGTCATGAAATTCTGCATACAATGAGGGCTGTAAGTGGTCATACACGCTGTACTTTTACAAATGTAAGGTATTTTGTGAACGACTACCGAATTTTTTTAATCACCCCATAATTCCGAAATGGTTGAGATGCCGCTCCCCCTTACCATACTATGTTTTGTTTGACTAGTAGTAACTATCACCTCCTATCCTATGGACCACATGGACAAAACACCCTTTATAAATGGTACTATATGTATACATCTTTTTTGGAAGAATGTTCACGTTTGCGCCTCTGTAACTCGTTACAGACTTATACATAAAAAAGGTTTATACCAAAAATGTAAGGATTTTAGTGTTCTTCAAATTTTTTTTACATTTTTGTCGTAGGATCAACCGTTGAGGAATTATTTTGAAAAAAAAACAAGTTTTGGAACTGAATAACATATATAAAAATACAGCTACCCCACCTTTTGTAGGTCAAAGGCCTTATTTAGTCCTTATTGGCTGGACTAGTAATGTTTATTTGAAAAATGAAACAAAATTTCTACCATTTTAAAATAATGCAGAGACGTTGGTTTTTCACTTACACTCCTTTCCTTGTCTCACGTATTAAGGAAAATAATCAGAATCGTCAAGTTCCATACACGAAACTAATAGGATAATGCCCGGTATTTATTCCAAGTACAAATTCCAGCACCAGGACCTGGACATAATTATTTTCAAATACAAGTCCAGGTACTGGTAGTTATAAGTCCCACGTATCAGCTTTTAAGTATCTTATAATAACTTGTTTTATGTGTATAGACTATTTTATTAATTGGCTCTTATAAGATTTTCTTAAAGAAAGTAGTAAAAGGCTAAAAAAAGAGAGAGGACGCTAGTTAAACTAAAAGTTATAAAAAGCCAATTGGGGCAATTAAACAATTAAAACAAACACATGACACAAAATGGCAACAAAACAACGTAATGAAACAAATGACACAAAATTCTTGAAATAGACTAAAAGAAAGGATACAAGAATTTTGAACAGGATCTAAAGTATAGATAAAAATTTAAAACCAGTCCCAATTTTGACAATTAGGTTAGTGGCAGCTCCAAGAAGTTCCACATTTTCAAAATAATCTAATAAAAATATAATTTAATAAAATTTTCAGCAAAAAATGTGTAATTTAGAACCGATACCGAAACCGAATTTGCAATAAGAGAAATTGAAAGAACGAAAAAATTTACGTCATACCGTTATAGAGTCCAGCGAGAGAAGCCTGTATTATTATAGACCTCTAGACCCTCAACATCCCTCCAGCTTAGCATCTCTAACAGAGTGCTTGTCAACGATACCTAAGCGCGGAGAAGCCACGTGGACTAGTGTTGCATATTCTGTGGCATTGTATCAATAGCGAAGACCAGAGCGCCGACGTGCACCGCGATAGTTGTTGCCATGTGCAATTCAATGTGTCAGCGTTCGTTGCCAGATATTCAAGAAAGACGCAAACGTCTGTTTAATCTGTCAACGAAGAGTCGCTTAAGGGGTAACACCACTGTAAATTTTTCAGAAAATAAATTTTTTTTATTGGCTTAAAAGATGCGTTGAACCTTCTAGAATATGAGGCATAAAGCTTTATATCTGAAAGGAATTTTCATCATTAAAATTTTAGGCTCCTCCCCGAGCCCGTCAATCCGCTCCGAAATGACTACCTGCGTCAAATAAACCCTACTGGAAACGTGCTTTCTTACCTTACTGACGCTAACACAGTAACATATGTTGTTAGCAAGTGTTTATGTTCAGTTAAAATCATTTCCAAGCAAAGTACGTCAGTTTAGCGTCAGTACCTGAAAAATTTAAACAGTCCAATTCTTCATGCCAATAACTCATTTCAAAACTTTAAACGTGTTTTTCTTGAAACACGATTTTTTAAAACGGCACGCAGCATAACTCCAACAATTTTCATTCCCTTCATTTGAATTTTTAACAATATCTTTAAAATAACATTTTGAAGTGAAATACGTACGGGATTTTCGATACGTCCTTTTAGACATTATTTATTAGCAATTGATTACCGCTTTTTGTGTCGAAAATTGAACGATTTCATTTAAATACCCGCCTATCATACAAAAATGAATATTTTCAAAATCCCCTACATACTTCACTAGCTATGAGCATGTAGACTAAGCTATTTTTTTTCTTTTTTCTCCAAATTCAAAATTGCACCAGCTACACTGCGTGCCGCAGTGTGCTTTAAATTCGACAAGCCTTGCGAGAATGGCTCTGGTGTCACCATTTACTAATATTTTTTTTTAAATAATTTTTTTCTTGTATACTTAAATATATGCTTAATAACTTCCATGAATATTATTATTCTATTACCTTTATTTACATAAAACGTTATTTTTAAGGCTATTACAGTGGTTTAACCCCTTAAGTGCTTGTGCGTTGTGTTTTGGGTCAGGGTTTTGATTTCCATTTGCGACGCGCATGTAGTACAAGTGAAATGTAGATTTGGCCAGTGTGAACACAAACCCAACCAAACAATTCACCCGACTATAGACCTCTGATCCCCATAGAAAAGATGTTCTAGTAATGCCGAAATTCGGGTGGATCAACTGACACATACCGCGCATGAGTGCCATTAGATTTTGCAAAGCTCGGTACGTGAAGAACCTTTAAAATAGGATGCCTTCACCACCACAAACTGTGCAGATCCTCTGAACTCGCCGGTAAATATGTGATGACGGATGAGCATGCACAAGACTGTGATGCAGTAATTTGAATGCTACATCGCCATCTTTGTAATTAGAAGGATAACCGTAGACTACTCTGCAAGTTATCCCTCCCATTACGCCCATATTCACCCCGAGCATTCTCGCCATCTGTTGTATCCTATATAATCCGGAGGTCTTATGGACATAAGAACGTCATGGAGCACACGTGTTATAAGTATGCTGAAAAGTGAGTGGGATGGCCTGTTCGGAACGAAAGCATCTACGAACTTATTGCCAGGGTAACTGGTACCAAGTTAGCGAAATCTCTCCCACGCAGAAGCAGCCAGGTCGTGAGAACCGACAGTGGATGCGTGTTAGCTTCGAGGTCTCGAGCACTACCGAACACTGAATCCGTTAATTCAGGATTGCGCCTGATTGGAATCGACGCGAATTGCGTGTACCGTAGAGCATTTCACTTATGGTGAAATGCTGGTCTGATTCTGCTCCAGGTCTGAATCGTTGAGATTAGATCCTGTGGCCAGTTGCGAGGATAGGGTGTCGAACAGAGAGCAGGTAGTAATATAGTAATAATATAGTTGAGAAATCAATGTGTCTCTCTGGCAAAACACTCTTTGAAAAGAACGAACTTGGAGACATCTTGATTACCCAACCAGGTTAGTGAGACGTAACGCACCTATCTTGACTGGCAGACAGAGCGTGCTGTCACCAAACCCATCGTCTTCCGCACCAAAAGGCGTCTATCTCTTTTGCTTGAAGAAGACATACGAAGCTTTCATCAAACGTCTTAGATTTTAACAGATGAACGATGGACGAGTTAATCAAATAGTTTATCACGACTGACCTTCCAATTAAGGATAATGGAAATAGTCGACTACGCCATGAGTTTACAGCTCTAGAGAATTTTTCCAGAGCAATACGGGTATTATTTGATTTACTCTCGCGTCCGATATCACACTTAAATACTTCAGGAAAGTATTAGTCCATGTTCAGTGGAGTATCTGTACGATCTCTCCACCTTCCGCACAACAAGCCTTGACTCTTACTAAGGTTGATTTTAGCGGCCGCTATATGTTCGCACTATTCGAAAACAGCACGAATGACCGGGAAAGCTTTATCTCTTGTTATGAAAATAGAAAGGCCATTCACATATGCCAAAATAAGAGGCCTCAGATTGGTATATGGTAGACGAATTGAACATTCTCCGAGCATTCGACAAAGATTCACCAGTAGCGGCTCCAATTAGAGATCATAAAGTTTACCTTTTTTTTATATATTATTAAGCCAAGCTCAGGGGATACCCTATGATGCAAAGCACAGCGTGGCAGGAAGGAGATAGGGAAAGGATGAAACGAGATAGGAGTCAGGACTTGTCCTTGATGCTTAATCAAAATCGCTGAATCTCTATACAGCTTAAGGACTATATCAGGCCACCTGGGCGGAAACCTAAATGCCTCGAGAACTGTCAAGAGATACTCGTGCGAAACGCTATCAAAAGCTTTTTGTGGGTCTAGTGAAGTCATAACCATTTCTGTACCTGTCTGTTCATGGTAGCCAAATTGCCTCCTATGCTTGTAGACCATTTTGCAGGCAACATTACATTTGGTTTATGACCTCCAGTTCCCCTTTATCTCCAAATCTTCCTTCATTGGAATCAAGCACATAAGAAACCTGCTCCAACTAGAAGAAAAGTCTGAATACGTCTCAACCGCCGAAGTGAAGTACTCTAAAAATTCAGAAGTTAAGTAATTCCTGAATCCTATGAAGGATTCTGGAGTCAAGCTATCATAATCAAGTGAAGTGTGTCGCCTTTGATCCTTTGTCGCAGCGATCATATACTCTATTGTTATCATTATATCTAGTAGCTCTTTACTCTGTTCAGAGAATGTGGGAATATTCTCCAGAAATTCATGTGTGGTCGAGGATATTGTCGACGTCGATTCAAAATAGAGGCTGCTATAGTAGTCTCAAATATAATAAGACCGTTGTTGGCTGTTGAGAACTTCGCCAAATTCATCAACTATCGATTCGACTTCATAAAAAGCAGTACGTCGTCTAGTTGTCTGGAAGAAGTACTCGGTTCGAGATTCGCCTTCCCTCAGCCAGCGTGATTGGCTGTGAGGCAGACTCCATGCTGTGCTTGTAAGTTTGTGCTGCCAAGCGTTCCTTTATTTTATTAAAATAAAGAATCAACTACGGCTCAGTTTGGAGAAGAGCTGCCACTCGAGATACCTGAGACGACGGTTACAGTAGCGGTGAAAAGTATGTCGGTAAACAACTATAGATATACATGCATCAACCTATGAAAATAATATATTTAATATTGCATCTCTGCATTTTAAGTGCAAAAAAATGATTGAACTTTTCGACCCAGCGATTAGAGAGGTCTGATCAGTGTGGCTATCTCTGATCGCCTACCATAGAAGTTCAAGGATGGAGGTCAGTATTTATATGGGCAATTGGTTTGATCTCCATCATTGAACTTCTATGGTAAGCGATCGGAGATAACCGTACTGATGAGACTTCTCTGATCACTGAGTAGAAAAGTTCAATCATTTTTTTGCACTTAAAATGCATTTGTAATCTGCAATCTGTTAGAGGAGAAATCGCCATCGTATAATTTCTACTTGGTTTTACCGTCAGGCAAAAAAGGGGGAACAATCACCCAATTTGAAAATTGCAATGAGAAATTTTGCCGCCATATAATTCGCACTTACTTTTTATAAAAAGTATTTATATGGGCAATTGGTTTGACCTCCATCATTGAACTTCTATGGTAGGCGACCAGAGATTCCCGTATTGATGAGACCTCTCTGATCGCTGAGTTCGAAAAGTTCAATCATTTTTTTGCACTTAAGATGCAGTTTGAAAATTTATTGAAATTATTTTCAATAAATTTCAGTCTGTTAGACGAGAAATCTCCATTGTGCAATTAATTTTAGATAAAAAAAAATCAAATGGGGCACCACTTAACTAGCGCTGAAAGTCGCTTAGCTTAGGCTACCCCAGTACTATAGTGAGATACTAGGAAGATTTTCACATTAAGCGGTGTGGATGGTGTGTAATTTTTTAATATAATTTTTTTACAAAAACTTATTTTTTAATAGAATAATAGTTTAGGGTGAAAACATCATGAGTCATTCAAACCAATCTTTTCTCAGTTTTACACACTGGCATATATAATATAGACTGCTCGATATGTTATATCATGCGGTTAAATTTTTTTTGTGTCAAAAATATTTCTTACGTCGGTGCCAATATTGAAAAAACCATTCTGATTTAAATAAAACCTATCTGCTGAGTAGCTACGATATTGCCTTTTTACACTTTTATTACAAATTAACCAAAATAATTAATTTAAAAACGAACCCGCTTATTTATTTGTTGTTTACAGTTCTCTTTCAGTTGGTAGTTGTTGCTTAGACCGAAAGAGAACGCTATATACAAGTGAGCCCACTTTCTGCAGTACATTTATATGAACGTCACTGGTTTTACATAAGAACGCTGCAAATATTTCAGAATGTTAGGAGTTAGGACTAAGTTAGGGCTCTGATGTGGTACTGAGTGAGTCTGTTTCGTGGGTTGGGAAGTGTTTCTCAAGGGTTTTGGATCACCCAAAGATGGGGTCCCAAACTCAAATTCTGAGAAAAACCTGTACACATACATTGCATGCATACAATAATATTCATTGAAATAAAATTTTATTTTTAAATTTTGAGATGAGTTTACAGCTGATTTTACAGCTGATTTTTTACGTTTTTTGATCGGGTTGATATAGATGACGGATTTTTAAGTATTTTTCAGGAAAACACCGACCTAAAGATCTGTCTTTTAAATTTTGGAATAAAAATAGTTTGTATAATTCTTTGAAGTTGAATTACTTGAATTAAAAAAATAAATAAATAACTGAATTAATTACATATTTTTAGGGGGATGGGGGGGGGGGGTCATGACCCGTAGTACCCGCTACTGGAAAGTAGATATTGTCAAAAAACTGTTTATGGTCGCCATTTTTTTAATATACTACCGCGAGCGGCAAAGATACGAAATGGTAAAGTAAAGAGCTCCAGTGAGCTTTCGGTCAAAATCACAATGCGACTTTTCATTGGCTCTGTGGATAAAGTACGATATATGTAGTAAGTAATTTATCATTATTACTGTTTACAAATTTTACAGACTGCCGAGTATGGCTAATATAAATTTTCCATTTACATCGTGGAGTCACGTAGACTAACTTTACATAACGGCTTATGGCGAAGAAAATATGACAAAAAAACAAGGAATCATAAAAAATCAAACAAATCGCATACATAATTTGTTGATATGACATTATTTGTTTGTATTCTATGGATTATATTAGACCAAACTTGCATCTATGTACCGTCATATGGTTCCGAGATACCGTACCATAATCCATAATCAAACATTTTTCAATGGGTGCATACGATGAAAACGTAAAATTCACTTAATCCACCGAGTCTTAAACGCAAAATCTTAGATTAAGCGAATTTCAAGACAATCTCGACTTTCAAGTAAAAACGAGAAAGCGCAAATTAATTGTACTGACACCTTTGCTGGTAAATTCAATATCGAAAAATAGGCCATAGATTGGTAGGTATCTGCCCGAAATTGTTGAAAAGGTAAAATACTTTCGTGTTCAAGAATGGGAAATATTTTAGTTCAATCTCAATTCAATTTCCTTGAGAATTTTAATGATTTGATTTTTGAACTTAATTAACTTCAAATTAAACAGAATAAATTTTAAGGCAAATTAAAATTCGAATTCCAATCGCTAAATCACACTGAAAAGCCACTGTAAAAAGCCAATGAATTAAACAATAGATTTGCTGCGAACAATTGGTGTAGTCGAGTTTAAAATCAATTCACGCATAATGGTATTCATAAAGGGGTTAAAATTATCTCATAAATTTCAGCAATTCGGATGAAAGCGCCGAAAACAGAACAAAAGATTAAACCTTGTCTGTTGCCGGGAAAACTTCGTTGAAAAATACCTTTAAACGCAATTAATAAATTTTTCATTTCGCTGTTAATGGGCCCCTTTCCATTCCATTCATTTCTCTTTTATTGGGCACGAGCATAGCTCTCGGAAACCAGAAGTCAAGTCTTTCCATGTACCTACATTGAAAACTTGACAAGACTTCATCTGAGAGGGGAGAGAAAACATTTCGAAAGGGCATATGGATGTCTTGTAAAGGATTTCTGCGCGCCAAACCCCAAATGAGTTTAGTCGATTAATAAAATTCCTGAAATTCTTAAATCCCCCACGCTATTTCGTTATCCTAATGCTCTTCAAGTGCCACTCCTGAGAAGGGTGTTCTTGTATACTTCGCAATTTGGCAAAGAAAGGTGAACAAAACTTGATTACATGTATGTACGCCAACATCAAAAATCTGACAAGACTAACCAGAAGGTGGCCTGTTTACCAATACAGTGTCTGGCACGATGGTGCTTCTACATTGCATAATCCCAGACAACAGAATGTATACCTTTCAATTTTTTTTTAATTCATCACTAAAGGTGCACGGAATGACGACTCACGTCAAAAGAACTCTCCTGTGAAATGTGAATCCGTAATGCCTGCAGAGCCGTCAGCAATGACAGGATAGAAGGTTTGTCCATGTTATATATGTGTACGCGCCAGGATGACACAATGATGGAAGAGTTAAAGACAAAGGACAACCTTTTGTTCTGAAGTTTTCATCTGTGCATAAATGAGACTCGTCCAAAGATTCAGGCATGTAATCTATCAAGAGGCTCGTTGTATACTTTTTCAATTTGCTGTACTTGATATTACTTCTGTTTGTTGCCGTCTCCTTACATCGCTTCATCCTTTATCCTACTCACTTGTGCTTTTCTTTAAAGAGGAAATGAACGGTGTGAGACTAACGTACATATATTCTTGGATAGATACTAAGAAAATGTTGAAATGTTAAGCAAATATTAATTTTAGCTCTTGACTTGTGGATTTTCTCAGGGATCACCGCAAATGTCCTTTTAAATATTCAAGGAAACAAATTATGAACACTCCTGCTGGGTTTCTATTTCGTACATCTTAGTGCTCCCGGGGAGCTTTTAGTTATTAATATTCTTCTAACGGCGGGATGTATCTCTGATCGCATATTACTTTTCAGCTCAGGACACCCAAGTAAAATTTAATTTCAGTCCTATTTGAATTAAACACATTCATCCTTGTGTTATAATATTCATATAGGAAATATTACGCAGACTTTGCATTGTTTAGTCTTGAATGGTGTGGTTGATCTGTGATGTAGATTTATTGTTCGGCGGTGGGAATTATAATTCACTTATAGCGCTACCCTTGGACAGCAACACTTTCTAATGGCTCTTGTAGAAATATGTTGTAAAACTGACCCATTAAGTTTCCTAATTTTGGATATCTTGGTTTTCAGGTAATGTTCGTGCCATATAGACCTAACGGGTAGTATTCATAAATACTTTTACCCTGTAATATATTTATTATTTGCTAATTAAGACAGTGCTCATTTAATAGAATTAATTTTTAATTTAACTTAGCTTAAGTGTGTCATAGGACTTAAAGTTAGTAGTATTATAATTCAAACTGGAATGTATAAAGATCATCCAAGTATTAAATAGTCTTATTTTTTGTCTAAATCTGATTACACCCTCCGTGACATCAGAAGGTAATTGTCACAAATAAAATTTATTAAAATTCATCAAAATACTGGTTATTGATTACAAAAAAAATCGCAAGAGTAAAATGAAGAAGGAAACTTAACCCAGATGATTCCTTAATTGTTTTTGTTAAATGTTTAGAAAAATCTGTGCAATTAAACTGGCACTGGCTATTGGATAAACAAGACATTGAAGAAATTGATTACTACATCTCGCCGTTCGGATTGCATTGAGTAAAGAGAAAGTTCATAAGAAGCTACTGCGCCTTATACGCAGTGAAAACAAAAACACTTTTGATTATTTTCATCTAATCGCAAGAGCTTCTAAAGATATAAGTTTTTACAGAGGCTGAACGATGGTACTGAATCAGTGGATATCATGAAGCATGGACTGGACAAATCTCCTTTGGAGGGTTCTAAGTAATATACGCATCAGACAAAAGAAAGTTCAAACCGAACTAGCATACCTACTCAAAGGTAGGCCTAAAAAAGTACTGTAATACATGAGGCAACCTTGCAATTTCAATATTGCAATTTGTGATAAACCATCAGTGTGGCTGTATATACTGAGAAACAACTCTGTATACACTCGGTGTACACTCAGCATGTAAAACATTGGAACTCAATATTGAAATTGCGACAAATTTCGCGGTATAGAGAGTTTATTATAATATGGCTTTAGTTATATACTATAATCATTTAATACACGAACCTTTTAGAAGCGAATGTTATACTGCAATGGTGGCTGCAACTTTGTCTGACATTTAATATTTGACACTTATCAAGTCGAACTGTTTATTTTCCATATAGGTATGTAATTTCTCAATATTTGCTCGCATTTAGTACATGCGCGAAACTTTCTTAAGTCAAATGACAAATGAAATAACAAATCAAGCGATAAATCAAGTATAGGTTCCCTAATTAATTTCTCAGTATAGTAAACCGCAAGTGAATCTCTGAAATATTATATTGCAATTGACATAAGTGCAATATCAATATTGAAACTGCAAATCTGACCGCGGTATAGGGCAGATTTATTATTAATGGCTCATTTAATGCCTTGATCTATCGCTTTACAAAGCTCCAAGGCACATTAGCACCATTCGCGATAACATCAGTAAGTAGTAATCAATGGATAGGCTTGTGTTAAGAAAGAGACCCAAATCTTTAGTTTTGTCTAGTATAGTTAATGGTTGTCTGTCTAAAGTACAAACAAAGTGTAAAGCCTTCCTTTCGATGGTAGGACACTACAGTGCACTAGTGCATATTGGGTGGGGGATAGTTTGTAGAACAACATCGATGAAAGCTGTCTATGTACTTTTTGGATTCAGAATTAGTTTTCACTACATTTTGTTGTGACATTCGGAGAATAAAACTATGTAGTCGTCCGACGAGGAATATTTTCGTATTTTCCTGTCCGTTTAATGAAACACATCAAGTCTAGGTGAGCTACGTTTCCAGCTCATCCACAAAAAGGAGGGCAGACCCAAGCGTAGCCAGCCTACTCCGGACACAAAGAAAGTGTTCGGTTACCTTAGGCTCTCCTTCGAGGCAGGACACATACTCAAGGCTGCCACCAGATCTGATGCTTATTAAATGAGCGGGAAATAAGTTGTGGCCAGTGATGATGCCCAGTACAGTTCTACATTGTTTTCTTCTGAACCGCAAGATAAAGTCGGAGAAACTTTTACTAGGCTCATGAGGAAAAGTTTTGTACACCTGCAAGTGCTCAGGTTTGCCCATCGCTACGATATTTCATACGGACAAGCAAGTGTTACTCGCTTGGCTGGTCTCCGGTACAAAGAGGATTCCTAATTATGAACTAATATGAAAGATTAGAAAAAAGAAGTAAGAAGAATGAACGTGATTTGCGTAGGAACAGGGTGCCCAATTACATCCCTAGAGGAACAGTTTTACATAGGTATAGATAAGGATTACAATTTTGTAAAAAGCGAAACACGTTTGAGGACTATTGTGCGATGGAGAGACTCTCTTACTCGAGGAAATTTAACGTAGATGATTTATGAGATATGACCAAACAATTGGTATTTTCCGTCAAATTTAAATCAAGTGTGTGTACGAACTTTAAAACGCCAGCATCAATGGATAGTATGATATTCTATCAGCAATGGCTATGAGAAGGAATGTATTAAAAATATTAAGTCCATAAAGGCATTGAAAAGCACCATGGTGGAGTTCATGGTGCTTTTCAATGCCCTTGTGTACTCAACATTTTTAATACATTCCTTCTCATATCCATTGCGAATAGAATAGCATATTTTCCTATGGTCTTCTTCTAGTGATTCACTGAAGCATAGTGAACTGAAAAAATAATACTGGAAGGTGAAGCGCAGTATCCTGGAATACAATTTGATGACAACAATGCATAAAATTTCATCAGAGTGAAAAAAATGTAAACATTTTCAAGAAAGGTGAACCGACCACATGTGATCACTGAAAACGTATATATTTGTCGTCCATTGTGGGAAAAATTGTCATTTACCTGCTCCTGGACAAAGTTAAAGAGCAACCGACCGAGCAATACACGATCACGTAGCTGCTCTCCTAGGTTGGTCACCGTAAATCAATGCATAGTACTTGGGTATGCATTTTTCCTAGCTTTGCTGAAAAGCATTCGGACCTATGTACATGATTCAAATATAGAACAGTGCAGTTCTCTACGGCGAGGCGTTCTCAGTCATTGCCCATATGTATAGTAGAAAACGAAATTTTTGTGTGGAAAGCATACGAAGGAGTTGCCCGATTGATCCCATTTTCGAACTTAAATTTCCCTTTTTTTTAAAAGGCTCGTGTACAAAATTTCAACTCTTTACGTCGACGTGAGAAGCATACATAGTGGAAAACTAACGTTTTGTATGCAATACCAAGAAAGGGTTGCCCGCTTTGCTCCAATTTCGAATCCGTTTTTCGAATTTTTATGAAAACGCAGTGTACAAAATATGAGCTCTCCACCTCGACAGCTACCAAGTATACCAAAAAGGGGTAACCTGATTTAGACCATTTTGGCAATTTTATTTACCATTGCTATGAAAACACCATATACCAAATTTTAACCTTCTACATCTACGCGCTCTCAGGCAGTGCACAAAAATATAACCAACTTTGTGTATAGCAATCCTACGAAGGAGTTGCCCGATTGTTCCCATTTTTGAACTTAAATTTACATGTTCATAAAAAAATTACAGCTCTCTACGTCGACGCGTGAGACAGTATTCAAACATATAGTGAAAAACCGAAGTTTTGTATGGCAACACCAAGAAGAGTAACCCAATTTAGTCCATTTTAGAAATTTTATTTACCATTGCTATGAAAACACCATGTACCTACCAAATTTTAGCTCTCCATGTCAACGCATTCTCAAGTAATGACGAAATACATAGTTTAAAACGAAGTATTTACATGGCAACCCTAGGAAGGAATTACCCGATTCATCACCTTTTTGAACTCAAATTTAATTTTTTTTTAAAAGGGCCATGTACAAGATTTCAGCTCTCTACGTCGATGTATGAGGCAGTTCCCAAAATTATGGTGTAAAACTAACGTTTTTATGGTAATACCAAAAAGGGCTCACTCGATTTGGTCCATTTTTGTAATTGTATTGGCAATTTATGTGAAAATGCAGTGTATAAAATTTGAGCTCTCTTCGACGACGCGCTCCCAGGCATTGTCTAAATATATAGTGAAAGTCAAATTATTATATGGCAACACAAAAAACGGGTTGCCAACTTTAGTCTAGTTCTCAACTCGTTTTTACTAATGCTATGAAAACAACATGCACGAAATTTTACCTCTACGTCGACGCATTCTCAGGCTGTGCAGAGTATATTGTTCAGAACGAGATATTTTTGTATATTAGCCCTAGGAAGGAGTTGCCCAATTGGTCCCATTTTTATACCCTAGATAAAATCTGTAGGGTATACGAAGTTTGTCATTCCGTTTGTAAAGCACGGAAATAATGATGGTCGAGCAAAATGGATTGGACATCCACGCATAAAATTAAGTTATTTTGGTTTTCGCATGTTTGTCTGTCCGTCCGTCTGTCCGTCCGTCCGTGCGCACCATAGCTCGAGAGCGTGTCTACTTAGACAGATGAAATTTTGTACACAGGCTTAAAAAAAACGTAAAATTAAGTTCGAAAATAAGGCAAATCGGGCAACTCCTTCAGGAGTTGTCATACAAAATTTTCGGTTTTCACTATATATTTGGACACTGCCTGAGAACGAGTTGACATGGGAGCTGAAATTTGGTACATGTTATTTTCATAGTAAAAGCAAATAAAATTTCAAAAATGGAATAAATCGGGAAACCCCTTCTTAGTGTTGCCATATAAAAATTTAGGTTTTTTACGGATACTGTGAAAACGATCAATCCTAGACATTTTATTGTACTTCAGAATACGAAATCTTAAAAAAATGGGTTATAATCATTTCTTCTGTCCGACGAACCGTTCTAAAAATATATGCGAAAAACCAATTCAAAAATCAAACTTGCACAGATGGGTGACCATACGAAGTTTGATGCGGGTATTCATCTAGGGTTTCGTAAGAATTTGTGTTAGACCAATTCTAGTTTTTTTACTTGTTGAACTTAAATTTAATTTTGTTTTTTTAAACGTCATGCTCAAAATTTAAGCATTGAACGTCTCGGGCGGTTTAAAAATATAGTTAAAAACCAAAGTTTTGTATGGCAACTCCAAGAAGGGGTTGTCGATTGCCCTACAAACTTTGTCCTGACAATTACGAACAGGACAACCAAAAAAAAAATGAGCCAAATCTATCGAGCCATTCTCAAGTGATGATGTAACATACATACGGTAATTGATTTTTATTTATATATGTAGATTGAAATCCTATGCTCAAACCACTTTGTTGCTGGCAAGCATTTGAATGCTTTCGCTCTATTATCGAAAAAATATTCATCATTTGAGCAAGTCTGCTGGTAACAAAATTAACTGAAGTCATTTTTGACTCCAAATTTCATTTGGTGAGGCAATGTGTTTCTTTTTCTCATAAATTATGGTAATTGGTAAATAGTTGTGTAATTATAATTGTGGTGTTTTCGGTAATTAAGTATAAATTATTTGAACAAGTACATCAAGATTGTGTACGAATCTTCTGGTGTTGGGTACGATTTACTGCAAGCAAAAACTCGTTAAAACCTGCCAATTTCCCGCATAAAAAATATTGAAAATTATTTTAACTAGAAGATTTCGAATATATCAAAAATTGAATATTAGCGAAGCATAGATCACAGCATCTTCCTTTGTTAAGATTAAGAATTACCAAATGAAATTCATATTCTTCCTCTGATTAAAATTTTGAAGAAGTTATTGCTTGTATCAAAAAATGAACTTTAGATAAATATTGTTTTTTTATGGATAGGTTTTTCCAAAAGAAAAAATTTTATTTCTCGTTCTTTTGTAAATAGTTTTTCTCTAATTGACAGATTTTGTTAATGCGAGGTTCTCTATAGTGCGGGACTTTAAAATGAGAGACTTGGAAATGCATCTTCTGACACTAAAAACCGAACTTTCAATCGAAGACGTACTTTTTCAGATATAGTTTTCCGAAGTTGTGTAGTTTTCTTACTAAGTTTAGGTGACATTAAGCTCAATAAATACATCAAATCATTCACAGATATTCTAGAGAAATTTTTAAATACTATGCAGATACTGTCGTGCAGGTCGCGAAAGGGCACATTGAATACTGAAGTGAAACGTGACAATGATTGACTCCAAATCTATGCAAAAGGCTGAAAAACGCGATTTTTGTTTAAAAAGATTCAATAAATATAACAAAGTGTGTCCATGCTTACAGGCAATCTGACAACTTTCAAACGATAAACTTAAAAATTTTGTTCATCACATACTTCTGAGTAAGTTTGAATGCATATCTAAACTGCTCAACTAGATTTGAAGCGTTCGGCAAAAGTTTATACGTGTAAAAAAAAATTTGAACTAAAAGCTTTCTTGACACTTGCGACTGGAACTTGTAAAACACGACTGACACTATATCATAATTTTTTTCTAAGCACGATATAACGTGTTGCATTTTACACCGAACGGAGTTTAGTTACAATTCTGTTTGGGAGACTATAGTTAAGTTACACCGAACTGAGTTTTAAAATAAATATATTTTCAAAATTTTCCGCTTCATAGAGCTCCGCTGGATATTTTTATTATCTGGATAGATAATATTTTTGAGTTTTTCTTACAAAATAAGGATATAAACGGGGAGGATTTCAAATTATCCCGAATGGATTCAAAATTCATGTTATCCAGCAAAGGGAGTAGACTTACACCGATTTTATTTACTGCGTATCTTTCAATATTTTTCATAGCAACATAATAATTTCAAAATTTTGCAAAGTTTCTACTGAATTATATCTTCCATAATTCATCGCAGTTGAACAAGTTCTTACGAAACACCAACGAAGGAGCCTATTAACTTTCTACCTTAAATGTCAAAATTATGTTTAAATGGAACGAAGTTGTTCGGTAAGTGCGACATGCGGATACATTTATTATCAGACGTTCTTACCACCTTCCTCTTTCCCCCGTCCACCTTCCTAATCGAGCATTCATGCAGACAATTATTATTTTCATTAAAACTTTCATAAAACAGTACTTCAGGAAAATGTCATAAGTCATAAGTTTATGTCACTGACACTGGTTAAATTGTCGTAAGCCATAAACCCTGAAATTTCGCTTTCGCACTTAGTCACGTTTTTTGGTAAAGTTTCAGCCATAAAACAGAAATCCTTTTCACTTATAATTGGGTGCTAAAAAGGCCTATCAGACTACCGCCAACAAGAAGTGCGATAAAGCTGCAGCCACTGTTTAGTTTCACCACTATCAAGTTTTTGTGCTATGACTCCTGGGGATCCAGAAATATCCTGGGGCTGCAGAGGAACTTTTTTTTTGCAAGACGAAATATCAAGAAAGGTAAGAAGAGAAAGTTTCTCGGATAATATGACAAGGGAAATGATGACACAGGCCTATTTCTGGCCGTTTTGCATACACAGGCATGTTAAATGGAGCATGATTTAAAGCGAATTGGATTCAATGAACTCCCTTAGATGTTCACTCGACAAGAAAATCGAAGATATTTCGAATTTAGTGCAGATACAATACAAATGCAAACGCAGGAGTATTATATGAAGTAACTCGTTGTGGTGCTGTAATTTCAGTTTCAAAGGGATATTCCATTAAGGATGTAAAAGGCAAAATATAGCGGAAATATTGAAATCTCTTTAATTTTTGTACAAGGAAGAATAGCGTTTGTCTGTTCTTAAGAGTCATTATTGTTATGAGGAGAGGAAACATACAAAATTGGGTTAGTGTAACCATTCTGAGAACAGTATTCCATTTCTTTACCGTTTCATTACTACAATCGATTTACTGATTTGATTGTGTGTTGCGGGAGCAAATGTAAATAGAGAAATGGCTTTAGTTCAATTATAAGTAATTTTCAACTGATAGCTATCTTCCTATTATTACTTTATGGAACTTGATTTTCATTTATATTCCGAACTCATATGTTTATACACATAAATAGTAATTATAAATGTACTCACCTGCAGCGGGAGATAATTTCGTCACTACACCCCACCGAATTTTCCACTGAAAACAAATTTAATTACAAAAATTAATTAACATTTTAGTTGCAATATTTTTAATATAGAGATAAGGAGTTACTTATAAGTACTTATATTATATTGAAAACGAGTAGATACCTAGGACATGAAAATAATTATTTAAAAAGGCAAGCCGGACGATTTTGTTATTTTTCAAGGCGTGCAAATCGTGGAATCTTTTATAAATTTTAGATTTTCAAGTAATGTTTCTTTTATTTTCAATGAATGAGATACTATTAAATAATCAGTTCCATTCAATATATATGTGCGAACGTAATTGGCTTTGTCTCTTCGTTTGTTTTTACGTTGAGCTTAAGCTTCAGCTAAGTATGTGAGTGAGTTGTCTGTTGGGCGTAAAAAATATTTTGTAACCAATAACAAAATAAATTATTAAATATTTGGCAAGTCAGTACAACAAATCTCAGTAAACACGGGCATGAATATTTAGCAATTTCTTTTTAATTTAAAAACAAACAGGCGGTAAGTCTGTGGCAATGCTTTTGTGCCGGTTCGATTGTCTCGAACTCTGGTCAAACCACCGTGTAAACAGGGTAGCGGCTATTCCAAAATTCACGCTAGTAATACCTTGGTATAGCCGTAGTTAGGTTGGCTTCCATGACAAATAAAAAATAATGTAAATGTTATTCTGTCTGATGTCAACTAGCATAAGAAAAATAATAAAATAGAGATTTCTTGTAATAAAGAAAAGGAAAAACTAACTAAAAAAAGATAGTCTTTACTGATCAAGTGAATTCAAGTAGTCAACCCACAGCATTCATAGGAATCTCGTTTTAGCATATAGAAGTTTCTTTACAGGAAATCCTACTTATATCAATCCCCTTTGCGGTGTTATGCTGAGGATTGGAGAATACCAGTAGTGAGGTCTGCGGATTACATTTAATCGTAACACCTCTATAGTGACATCGCTATTGCATGCCGCACAATATGAGAAGACGCTGTCTGAAATCTTTTACGATTCCGCCTTCGGGTCAAAATCAGTTCTAACGTTGGGATATTGATGAACACACTCTTTACTCTGTTCAACCACATTAAACTAGTAGCCATGTCATCATTCCGACAGCGCCCATAACATAAACGGGAATGCCCACTTATCATACAACTTGAGGCCTGATACCTCCAAACATGACGGATATCTTAAACGATGCATTATGATACTCTAAACATATCTTAATAAAAATGTTTATTTCAGTTAAACGGGGGAAAGCTTTGGCGATCGGATGTAGCTTGAGCGACTTTTGTGAGTGAGAAAGTGTACTTTTATACTTTACTGATTTCGTGTGAAAAAAATGCTCACAACTAAGCACTAATGGCCACGAAAGAAAGAACTGCAAAAATATATGCGAAATGTAGTACCTGAGGTTTATATGACCTAACTGCATGTAAAAGAGAGTTTTCCGGCGGCAAAATCGTCCCGAGAAAGTTTTCTGAATCGGGAAAAGAATAAATCACCCGATAATACCCAGCGAGATCTTTAATTTAATATGCAACAAGCGGTATTCAAAACAACCCCCCCCCCCCCCCGCCGAGGGAACCTACCCGCACCCTAAAAGTACGCAGAGAAAAACTTTCTTTTGCGAGTTGTAGCTGAGGCGACCAGTGAAAACCGTTTTCCGATCGGGCATAACTTTACCGAGTTAGAGCCGATCTAAGGTGCGAAAATTAGTACCTCCGTTCGAAAAAAAAAGGGAATTACTACAAAAGTCAGTACGGATATGAGAAATTCAATTCTGTGCTAAATTTTTCAAAATGTACCAGAACAATCTTTAACCCCCGCCGCCAAAGCAACGCTTGCCCCGCTTAATCGAAATAAACATTTTTAATAAAATATGTTCAGAGAATCATAATGCATCGTATAAGACATCTCTCATGTGTGGAGGTATTGGGCCTTAAATCGAAATTCCCTTCAATAATTTCAGAATCATCTGTCTATACTTTGCCCAGGAAGAGCGAACTGGCATCCTAGTACGCTGGAAGTAGATATCTTAGTAGATATCACCATCGCAGCTGCTCTCCCGGCAGTAGCAAGCAATCTACACTATTCCAGCAGTTAACATCTTGTGAAGAGCCTACAAATCCCTCATGTGCTAATACAGAATATCAGTTACTTGTGATACAAGAGCATATTATCGCACTGATCGACTACACAAGCCCTCATAGCTTGCCTACTGGCTACGTTAGATTCCCGAGTCGTCTAGACAAACACTCTTAAATCTTTGCAGTTAGACAATTGTGATTATATCCCCAAACTTTTAAATTTTAATCTGAGTTGTAGCATTTCTTATTTTACAATAAGCTTCTCTTGTTTATATCACTGAGAAAGAAAAAAATTACTTTAGTCCATTTTATTTGCAAAAGTTATTTACTTTAAAAGTTTTTTTAATATATTTTATTTTGTACTTTTTAGTCATACGCTCGAAAATCGACTCTCGAAATTAGATTCTCGAAACTCGGCTCTCGAAAATTGACTCTCGAAATTCCACTCCAAAAAATTTGACTCCCAAAAATCGGCTTTTGAAAATCGACTCTCGAAAATCGAATCTCAACGTTCGACTCTCGAAATTTGACTTTCGAAAATCGACTCGAAACTCGTCTCTCAAAACTCGACTCTTGAAAATCGATTCTCGAAGCGCGACTATCGAATCTTGAAGGATGGCAGTTACCACCACTACCCCAAAACCCCCAACACGTAAGAACATTTTACCCCAACGGAAAGCTGCCCATTCACCCATTCTAAATCACAAAACCCCATGTAAATCCATCCACATTTACTACACTAATGTGGATTTCGATGGGGCCATTTCAGTGTTGCACTTTTTCTAGCAGTGGAAAACTGGTAGCACTGAAGTCCATCGAACATATTTCTGTCATATTCCCTGTATTTGTGGGCACACGTATTATGTAGACGGACCCGTCAAACATAATAAATGTTCTTTATTGATATGTACATATGTCGTTTTCGTTTGAACATCCAGGGTCGCTCTGGAGGCAACACCGTTCAATCGAACGGTTTCAGAGTGCACCTGAAAAAGTTTGCTTGTGTATGTATACTAACGTCAAAGTAGCTATGAACTTTTTGCGAAAACTTTTGGTAATTTATTTGCGGAATATTTGGAGGATAATGTAATAATAGTAGAGTGGTCTTAATAATAATTGTTGACTTTAAAATTAATTAAATAATATCAAATTACAACTAGACTTTGTTTGTGTGAGTGAACATATCGTGTACCCGAGTAAATTTTCAGAGTGAAACTGATGCTTTTTGGGCTGCCACCAGAGGCAACCCATGACGTCATTTTTGCTTCAAACGAACTCTTTGACAGCACTTAGGTTGCCTCCAGAGCGAAACTGAAGTTCAAACGAAAACGACAATAGAAACAAATTTCTTCTTAACTTTTTGCCAATTACCAAAATAAAATCTTTTAATTCATTTAACTTCAAAATTTCACAGTAATCGTGCAGATGACAATTCAACTTGCATATGTTTTGTAAAACCGACAAAATAATCAGTGCAAAGTAGGGGTTATCAGTGCAAACCTCTTTCGTCTCGAACGGCACTCTCAGGCGTTCAGGCGCTCAGACACAAACTTTTTGAGTCAGGGGTCTTTAAGTTGATAGAAAATTATTAAAAATATTTCCATTTTTTTCTATTTATGTCAAACAAACGTTAAATGATACAGCATATAATAAATCAAGGGCTTCATACCCATTATTTTATTCTATTCTTTTTGCTATCATGTGTTTATGCAAAAAACGTCTTTCTTTACAGCTGGTGATCGCCCATTCTGAAAATTTTCAATTTCAGTTCCAACAAAAAAAAAATTTCCTTCCGGAGTTCTTCCTATACAACTACATGATCAGCTCCAATAATTTTATTTATTCTATGGTACCATGATTCAGCATAATTTTGGCTTCGTAGAATATTTTTTTCGTCTGTTTCAAAACAACTGCAGAAATTGGGTGGAAATAAATATGGTGTATTATTTTTTCCACAAAGATAAATTTTTCTGAACATCTAAGTATTCAAATAATTGTTCAAAATAAAATGGAATTTCTACTGAAAGTAAGAACTAAGTGCTAAAATTACGTGCTAAGCAAATTTAATATTTAATACATATTTTGATTGGTAATCGAGCGCTTGAGTTTTTCTGTATATTATTTGTCCCAAATGAATGTGGCAACCTTGGGTCAAAACACTAGGAAAATTATTTTTTCTTCTAGGTATTTATAGTAGCTTTCTCAAAGTCCGTAATTGTAAAAAATGGTTCAAATTTTAGCTGGAATTTGCAAAGTAATGAAATAGCATTTGAAAAACTTTATCAAATTAGCTCACTTTTTTTTGGACATAAAGCAAATACCTAATATACGCATGGATAGTGTACAATTGTTTAAAGCTGTTGGCGCGGTACTACTTTGAATGTCTGATAATATATTTTCCACCGAATAAGATCCTGATGAAATCGTTATTGGTCAGTCACGAGGATGACGCGATTCTCTCCGAAAATACAGTTTTTCATTTCAATTAAGGTAGTAAGAATCCAGTGAAAAATAAAGATAATCAGTTCAGTGATGGAACTTTTGTATTTGTTTCTTATTCTCTTGATTACCTTCCTCTTGGCTTCTATGAAGGCACATATCGTGCTACTTCTCTAGAAGAACCTGCAACTGTGTCTTTACTAACTTGACAGAAACAATAATTTTTGTTCCTCTAACCAGTTTCACTTTTAACTCTATGTACTCCTGTTTTATCGATTATTGTAACTGCTCTTGCATCGCATTTGTAAGGTTCTACTAATCGCAAGTCACAAGCCCAATAAAATATTTTTTCAAAATTGCTGGTTCTATTAAAAGAAAAGCTTAATATTCAATTTATCGTTCGACTGAAAAATTTCGCACAACTTTTCTCGTTGTGTTGCAACTTCAGGTGAATCCAAAATTGAATGAATCTCTTCGTAATTCTTACTGAGAAAATTGGAAAATTTGCCATAATTATTTATCCTTAATAAATTATTGTCTTTTCTACATGTTTCTAATTACTGTAATTCTAATTACCCAAAATTCAGCAAAAGTCACTGATATGCACTTTAAGATAGCTCACTGAACTTTCAAATTTTAGAGATGCGAACCAGTGCGAAAATGTTAAATAACTGCCTTTTGTTATTGCACTTATGTTCAGTGCATGTAGACAAGAGGTATGAAAGCAAGAACTTTTGCGAAATGGTCTTTTGTGAAGTAGTAGTTTTGCTAAGTGTACCTTTATACAATATGATTATTTTGCTGTTAGCTTTTTTGAGAAAATGTCTTTTTAGGAAAAACGTCGTTTGATTAAGTTTCTTTTAATTTAAAAGTTTTTGTTGTGCGTCCGGCTACCATAATTTCTAATTATTTCGGACTTTCCTTGCTCTTGCCACAAAAGTGCTTTGTTTCATATATCAGTAGATGCACCAACGCGAATTTACCTTATGGAGCTGGAGATAAAGTCAATTTTTTAGATATGTTTATACCATCTCACTACGATAAATATTCAATTTTGTGCGTTCCCCTCTTGGTGTTTTAGACCACTATATAGTTATGGCTGAATTTACTACAACAAACCTGTGCCCAGCTACTTCTCCATCTGCAAGTACTGGTACAATAAAAATGTCAATTGGGAAAGTATCAGTATCAATCAGTACCTAATGGAGATAGATTGGTTGCTCTGTTTTGTTTCGAGGGATGTCGACGAGTGCACATTTAAACTTACATAGTAACATATCTAGTTATGAATACACTCCGTATTACCATAGAAGATCTAAATGAAATTGCTTTTGGTTTAATGTTAAATGCAACCAAACTATAAGAGCTATACAGTTTGATTTTCCTGACTATCATTTATAATGCATCCATGTCCCGTACTATAACAAGTCTACAGGACTGTACGGAACACCTGTATATAAGCCCATTATACAAAAGAATAATTTCTCAATGACCAGAGTATTAGCATGGATGGCATAAGAACTAGAAGTCGCATACAGTACCAGAGAAAAGTATACAGATTTTAAATCGCTGGTCCATTCCGGAATAGAGCACAACATGTTTCAGAGGTGCAGAGGACAAATGTTCCTTTAACATCAGTTTTGTATACATTTGGTCGACTCCCTCAACGTGATAGATGCGGGCAAATATGAATCACTCGACGTATCTATCATCATTTCTCTTTTCATGTGGCTGCACTGATCCAACTAAAGGAATGATGCACAGCATAACATATTCGGTGCGGTGGGTGGGGCGTAAACGTATTCACAGCGATCCTCATTCAATAGATGCTGGCATCGGTCGCTGTGGTGACTGGAGACGAGCATAATCTACGAATAGATAGAGAAGTAAAGGAAAGGTATCGCAATGTTTGTGTACGAGAACGAAGCATTTTAATTGTGTGCAAATGTATACAAGCGTCGGCAGAGGATAGGGCCATAGACAAAAATAACATGCAGAGTAGTGCCTCGCTCCAATATAAAATTAACAATGCCTCGACCTGATGCAGGGAAGGCCGGAATTTTTTCTTAGAAATTTACTAGAATATTTTTTGCTTATTGCTTGGCTACGCGTCTACGCTCCATAGCAATTGTTGTCGCCCTCCAAAAGTGCGTATAAATTCTAGGAAAGAATTTTCCATTAAATTTTTAAGAAAAAATAGCGGCCTTCCTTCCATCAGCTCGAGGCATCATTGATTTTATATTAGAGCCCTCGGCCAATGCATGAAAATTCGAATGAAGAAATTTCCAGTAAATTTCTAAGACAAAATTGTGGCCTTACCTTTATAATTAGGGAGCTGGCGAACAAAAATTTCAATACGATCTGTTCATGTGGCAGAAGTTCATAATAGTAATAATTGTACCCTAAATAACATTAAACATCACGTCTGCCTGCACGTTAGCGCTGCGTTGTCAATTGACAGCGCTTTGTAATTGTTTAATAAACCGGGGCACTATATCATTTGTTCATGTCTGCTTCTTGGACTGGTGAACAAACTTATCCTAGAAGCAACGAAAATCGTCGAGGCAAACGTGGTGAGCGCTGCGTTTCCTCGAAATTAATTTTTCACAAACTTTGTTTTATTTCGACAACACTATATGAAATGTACACTGAGCAGAGATGAATTTTTAGATCGAGAACATTGTAAAACGACGAGAAAACCACATCTGCCGGCATATTGCTTCTGCAATAAGCATTTACAGCGTTTTAAAAATTCAAAAAACAAAAACAGGCTACAAAATCATCTGTTCATGACTGCCCCTGTGACTGATGCTCAAAGTCCTTCTAAAAACCACAAAAATCTACGAGGCAGACGTCTCAGTCGC
This sequence comes from Dioctria rufipes, assembly GCA_963924295.1. Lineage (NCBI taxonomy): Eukaryota > Metazoa > Arthropoda > Insecta > Diptera > Asilidae > Dioctria > Dioctria rufipes. Next base: position 95,638,077 of record OZ002740.1, on the reverse strand, counting down.
TGATTTTTTCAAGGCAGACCTTGAAATACTCAACTCGTGCCAAGCGTATATCTATATATATACGTATACGCGCTCCTATACGCCTATACATGGCTAAGCTGTCGGCCGAAACGGTCGAAATATTTCTCTTTCTCGTACCATACTTTTTTAGTATTGTGTGTGTGTGATGTGCCCATACATATACGATACAGGAAACTCGCGTCGGTACATAAATATTGTCCAGATTTATGCGAAGATGGGGCCCTTAATCTGCAGCTCGTTGCCCATTTTCCACGCCATCACCGGTTGCGATTACAACCCTGCATTCTACCGCAAAGGAAAAAAGCAACCCTTTGCAAAATTAATGCAGAGCGAGGAGTTTCAAGAAGCGCTCAGTAATCTTGGAAACATCGAATTAGATGATTGCGAGCCCAGTTTCAAAATGTTAGAAAAATTCGTGTGCCGTATGTATAATATAAAAAAAAACTAACGACGTTAACGAAGGACGATATGAAATGTTTTTAAGAACATACAACGTTCAAAACGCCACGGACTCCTTCAAACTCGCAATATATAATTTCGACGCGTCCAATTTGCCACCCTGCCACTCCGAATTATGCGAGCATCTCCTTCGGACGTGGTATATCACAAAACTTTGGAAGAATGCCCATGCAAAAAATCCCATCAGAAATTTGGACCCTACCTATTGTGGATGGGTGATAAACGGAGAAGACGAGGGCGAGCTGGCTTTAGATGGTTTAAGGGAGACCAACTGCCGCGATCATATAGCGAAATAATAACGGATCTACAAGATACCGAACATAATTCAGATATATATTATTTCATAGACGTACTATATAATATTATATCAAGATACGCGGTAGCGTATCGCCGTAATTTAAAAAAAGGAAAATATAATATAAATAATATGTATAATAAACACGTCGATTTTATTTCAGATGGAGGAGAGGATATGGACGAAAGTCTGGACCTTAGTTTTTAGCGATGACGACGATTAATTTTTTTATATTTTACAAGCCTCTTTCGAAATATAAAAATTGAAATAAATGGAAAAGAAAATTGAATAATCATGATGTTAATGATAATAATGATTAATAAAAACAAAAACAATAATATCATTAATCTGTCATATCAAAGTATTACGTACATATGTTTTACTTCACTTCCTAAACTTTCAGAAAATCGTACAGCTCAACATCAGAAGGCTGCACGTCTGCCAATACTTTTTCGGGTATCCAAGGCTTATTGTGAACTGAATGCACGCAAGCGGGACCATGAACAAATGATTTAGTATAGTTTTTTTTTTCAACACGTTCATGTCCACTTGCCGCGAAAACGCAGAGTTCTGGACGTCTGCCTATAGTTTTTCAGTACACAAGTAGTATTTGTTATGCGATAGCTCGAAAGGCAGACGTGAACAGATAATATAGTGCCATATTTTTTTTTTACAAATTTGAAGCGCTGTAAATCGAAAACGCAGCGCCGCCGAACCTCCATCCATAGGGCTTAATTTATTGGTATCGATGTCATCTTCAATACCTATAGTTATGAAACATGAACAAATGATTTATCAAAATTTCACCAGCTCCCTAACTATTAACGGGTCGTGGTAATGGTGATTTTGTATGGAGCGAGGCATTGCTGGTTTACCCTTTGTACACGAAAAGCGTTGCATATTTTTGTTCTACTTGTCTAGACTTTGTATGTATAGTTTGTCAAAGACAGGGCCAATTGCAAATTTCTAGAAAAATTGTTAAGTTCGATAGGAGAATATTAGTTGGTGCAAAATCATCATGCAATACCATTACAAAAAATTACTCTCAGGGGAAAATGAATTTAATAAAGTTGTTGTTTCTTCTAAATCAAATCAAATCCTAATAATTACAGCAAAATAAAAAGTATTTCCAAAAACGAGACAAGAAAGAAGTAACATTTACGTCCCTCCCACCGCACCGAATATGTTGTTCTGTGCATCATTCCTTACTTTAATCAGTACAGCAACATGAAAAGAAATTTGATGAGAGTTACGTCGAGTGATTCTTATTTCCACGCATTTACCATATTGAGGCAGTCGACCAAATGTATACAAAACTGCTGTTAAAGCAACATTTGTTCTCGGTGCATCAGAACATGTTGTGGTCTATTCCGGAATGGACCAGCCATTTAAAATATGTACATATACTTTTCTACGGTATGCTATGCGACATCTAGTTCTTATGCCATCTATGGTATTAGGCAAAGAACTTTGGCTATCGGCAAAGGGAACAGAGGATTTTGGTCTCACGTCAAACACATCAGGAACAACTTCGCCAGTTCTTCTATACTTTTAACACTTAAAAATCGTGAATTGGCTGCTAGATTTGCTTCAAATTCCCGCCTTCCATTTATCTAATAGAAACCTCTTATGTATCTTCCGTATGTATTTTTTTTGAAGAGCCAATACACATATGAGAGATGTGTTTAAAGTCATTGAGAGGATCAACGTCTTCAGAGCCGGAGATCTTGATAATTTCCCATCAATTTTAATTGAAAGCTTTGCCTCATTCTTGGTGAAACCTCTGGGAAAACTCTTCTACTTGTCTTATTCGACAGGACACTTTTCAACTAAGTACGTGAAAACTAGCCCACCTTCAGCCTATTATTATACAAAGAGAGGATAGTGCGATCGTTTCGAAAGTTTTTGAATCGCTCATTAACTCCAAATTAATGAAGTATCTAGAAACTAATCAAATCATCAACGATTGCCAATATTTTGAGACTGGTGAGTTTACTTATGGAACTTTGGTACTGTTGTCTCCACAATTCTTATTAGTTCAAATTCGTAGCCCTAGATATTTCAAAGTACTTCAATAGAGTCTGGAATTCTGCCCTTTTCTAGATACACTGTCACTAAACATTCCTGTCATTGAGTTGGGCATATATCAACTACTGCCATTTCGCTCTACAAAACGCTTTCGGCCGAACATTAAAGGAACCTGCTTCCTTCTTATCTCAAACTATGCGAATGTGGTACAGTCTAGTGGTAAGTAATAGTAGATCACATTAGGTTAGGTAAGAGGGGTGCCGCAAAAAAACTAGCCTGCATCACTTGGACCTCTAGTGGGTCCATTGTGCCTCTAAGTCCTATGGGATAACCTTTTCAATTCGCCCCAAATCATTCTGCTTCCCTTGGGAACTCAAGATATCTCCAAGGCTCTTTAACTAGATCCATCCTATCTATCTAAATTCTTTATTTTGCAGTTCCCTCAGGCTTGAAAAGAAGTAGCTACCCAGTAGCCTACTTCTTTTATTCATCAGAGCGGGGCACTCGCAAAGCACGTCTTGCACGGATTCGATTTCCTTCCAGTCCTTACAACTCCTGCAGAAATCGTTCGCGACTTACCCCAGACTTCTCGCATGGTCACTAATGGCCCAGTGACCCGTAAGGCCCCGTACTAGATTTCCGGTGTTTGTTCTGCTACCACTAAGCAGCTCCCTTGTCCTTTTCTTGTCATATGTAGGCCACAATTGCCTCGCACTACGGCAAGTATCCCACTTGCTCCACCGAAGGCTTGCCTTTTGATAGGCGCCCCTAATGATTTCCCTTTTTATAGCTCCGATTGAGATCCTCACAAAGGCTACCGCTGCGGAGCTACCCAATTCAGAGCCTTTTTTGGCAAACTCATCAGCCATCTCGTTGCCTCAGATATCCTTTGGCCAAGTACCCAGCATAGGGTCACCTTGTGCCTTGCAGCCAATACCTCAAGGTTAGTCTTGCATAACTGTACCAATTTTGATTTTACCAGCACAGCATCCAGCGCCTTGATGGCTGTGTGGCTTTCAGTTAATATGCATATGTACCGTGAGGTCGCTCTGCACGTTGATACCAATGTTGCCGACTAATAAATCGCTGCGAGTTTTACCTGAAAAGCACTGCATTTAACAAGCAGTCTATAAGACTCGTGCCACTGTACATCTCTGGAATATACTCCAGCCCTCGTTAACGCACTTGGCTTGGAACCATTAGTAAAAATAGAAAGATCGGATGCTACCACCAACTCTTTCCCATCCCAATCACTCCTGGCGGGCATCATTGCATTGACACCCCCACGAAAAGTCAATATTGGTACTTGGTAGTCCGTTTCTTCCCTGCAATAACTACGGTCTATCTTATGGAGTATACTGGAGTGCCCAACACCCCTCTCCATCCAAAAACCCCCGCCCACACCCTGACAGCACTAATTACCACTACACTTCTGCAATAGAGGTCCAGCTACAGTAAGTCAAGCATGAGCTCCAGTGCTGCTGTGGGCGTGATGTGCAGACACCTAGTTATTCCCATACATCGCCGTCTTGATTTTTGACAGCACTTCCAGGTTACATTTCCTCGTCAGTGCCGTCCACCAGACCATGAAGACGTAGCAGAGGATAGGCCGAACTATGGCTGTGTACATCCACCGTACCACTTTGGGTTTTAATCCCCAATTTCTGCCAAATATTCTCCTTCTCGTGTAGAAGGCCACACTGGCCTTCTTCACGCTTGGAATCGAGTATGATTCCCAAGTACTTTGCTTCACTGGAGAAGGTAAGATCCTCTCCACTCAGCAATTGAAGTTTGAAATTTTGTACCCACCTCCTTCTTGTAAAAAGGCCCAGCTTCGTCTTCGAGGTGTTTACCCTTAATTCACTAATAGTAGAGAGAAATTTTTCAGTTACCAGGATGCATATGTCATCCGCATAGTCAACTGCCTTAAATCGCTCTCTCTCCAATTTGATGAGGATTTCATCTATTACCAGTAGCCACAGGAGTGGTAATAGGATCCCCTCCCGTTGCGGTGTAACTCTATAGACTACTCTTTTCACAAAAGCGTCACCTGAGCAGGTGCTAATATTCCTACTGAAAAGCATTGAGTTGATCCAGTTACAGAGGCCCTTGTCAATTTCCATCCTTCTCCGTCCATTATGTATAACGTTATCGAAAGTCCCCTCAATATCCAGGAAAGCACCTAGAGTGTATTCCTCATATTCCACGGATTGCTCAACAACAGATACCACTGTATGCAGTGCCGACTCTACCGATTTCCTTTTTGTATAGGCATACTGGCTACCTCTGCCGCTATTCGAACCTCCACCTTTATTGATACTTTTGTTTACAGTGGTGTTCCTTTCTGTCAGTTGAATAGTTAGGTTTGTGAGGAGTATGAATAAAGCGTTGACCTTAGAGGTATTTATATTATGTGAACTTATAACCATGGATCATTGCTTGATGATACAGTTTGACTACAGTCTTAAGATTCCATCTTCCTACTTGCTTGCCTTATACTACACTAAATCAAGAGAACCGTCCAAAGAATCTGCCCCATTGGTCCCATTTTTGCGTTCTCGAGTTATCGTGAGGCCAGACTGATGGACAGACGGAGAGACGGGTGGACGTGCAGACAAATGGACAGATGGAGAGACGGGTGGACGTGCAAACGGACGGACAGACAGACATGCAAAAATCAAAATAACTTTTAATGCTATGCACGTCCAACCCAGTTTGTTCTACCAGCATTATTTCTGTGCGTTACAAATGTAATGATAAACTTTAAATCCTATTGTTTCATCTAGGGTATAAAAACTTAATTAGATTTTGAAATGTGATTAGTCCTATTAGTTTGTTATGGAAAACCATAAAATTCAGGAGCGGAATGCCTTTAACAGTCAGCCAATGACTAATAACTGTGAATGTGTATACTTTTTTCAAACATCATTCATATTTTTTCCTGAAAACTAGCAAACATTATTCATTAATTACACAGCAAAGGTGTTCGAAAAAACAAGTCTAGGTAATACGAAATACCGATGTATTCCGTGATCCATTTGGTGATTAATTTTCGTTTAACTTTAAGAGAACACTTGGGACTTTTAATTAAGTGAATTTCCAAAATCATCACACTTCAGCATTTTTGCAGAATACAACCGTTAACTGTCCCTCTAACCAGACGTCTCAATTTGATCTGCTTCCATCATTAAATAGACATTTGAAGCATTCTTATCGGTCGAAAGGATTTTTTTTTCTTATGGTCATACAATATCTTATTCTAATTATGGCGTACATAAGCTGTGCACTACTTTCCACAAAAAGGTATAAATCACTGCAATGAATTGCATTCTTTGTCAGTAAGAGGTTAATTAATTTTGCATGTTCTTCGTGTTCCAGAAAGTTCAATGTAATTAGGTACCGCTCAATAGATGCATGAATAATGGAGGAAGTAAAGTGCCCAGTTCCGTGGAATCAGGCAATTTGTACGGACTCAGATTAGAGTAAAACGCTATTGGGGAAAAACAAACGCAACTTTTTATTTGACACGCACTTTGTATAAAGCACTCAACAAACAATACGGTTATGAATGAAGTAGTGTATACTAGTTACGTATAGAAATAGTTATCTGCTATTGATACAATTTTTTTTAATCCGATTAGGATCGTCCAATTTTTTCGTATGTATTTTTTGTGCAAATGGTATTTGCCTTAAAATAATTGAGTGTAGTTCGGCGCATTATGTATAGTTCAATTTAGTACCAACATTAGTAATACATGGTGCCGTTTATGATAAATCATATTCCCCTTATTTATGTTACTAATTTCTGAAGCATTTGATAGTGAAGTGAATCTATGAACGGGGGAGTTTGTGTTATAGTATTTCGTTTGTTCTTGCTAGATTCCTTTTTGCCTCGAATAACTGCTTTGTACCTGTGCGACATGGATTCGACTATATGTATGTGTCGGTGCTATAAACTGGAAGAATCTCCTTCATGCCATTCGAACTGTTTTCCATAATTGATCTTTACTTCGGGGCTTCGTTTGGGCCATTATGCATAAATGGTCGATTAAACTTATATCTTCTAAGTTTTTGCAAGAAATTTATTTGAGTTCATTATCTTGCATAATTTGATTTAATTTTTAACTGTCTACCGATTATATTATCTATTAATTAATTCCAAGTAGAGTTACAACTTCTATAATTATCGAAAATACAGAACTTAAAATAAAATTATCTCTGGAAATAGTAATTTATTTATTTATTTAGTTATTGTCTGCAGAGGTATAAATCTTTACAGAAAGACCATGTACTTAACTATAATCTTAACAAGTGGCAAAAACTTTAAAAATAATAATAACAGTGTAAAAATAAAAGCAAGAGAAAAAAAAAGCCAGAAACAAAAATTGAGTATAATAATATGCATACATAATTCAAGAGTTATGACTTTTTTGAAAGTTGTACTAGACATTGTCAAATTAACAAGATAATACACCGAATTAAATTGAGAAATACGATTTGAGATTCCTTCATAACTATACCATAATTAATTCTATGATGTGATTCATAAAGCAAGTTCCTCGGACGTATAAGTCTCTCTGGAGAGTATATAAAAATTAATGACAAGAGCTAGAGCCACTTTATTTTATATGAGAGAATATCTTTAATAAAAAGGGCACAGCTTACTTGTCTCTGAGTTTTAAAGTCGACATACGCAAAAGCAGGCATCTTGTACGATACTGAGGAGTAGTATTAGTTCGAAAATGAGTTTTAAATAAAGCAAATTTAGAAAATGATCTCTGAACAGACTCAATTCGGTCTATATGACTACCATAAAACGGACACCAAATAGCAGATGCATACTGAAGTACAGACCTCACTAAAGAAAAATAAAGGACTTTCAAAGTACCCAAATCACTAAATTCCTTAGAATTCCGTTTCAGGAACCCCAGGGTTTCTAGAGCAAACAGAAACCTGGGGTTCTTGAAACGGAATTCTAATCGTTCGAATCGTTTCAATGTGGGGGACAAAAGATAATTTTCTATCAAATGTAACCACCAAATCCTTCACCTCACTAACTCTCCGAAGAGGATTATTATAGATTTTATAATTGAATATGACTGGATTAAATTCCGATGCAAAGACACGATCTTACATTTTTAAATATTAAGGTGCAGTTTATTATTAGCACATCAAACAAAAAATCATTAATGTCACTTTGAAGCAGTATAAAATCACTTGTAGACGTTATTCTGGTATAAAGTTTGAGATCATCAGCAAAAATTAGCAAGTTCGAAAAATGAATATGATTAACTACATCATTAATAAATAATACAAATAGTAAAGGGCCCAAATGACTACCCTGGGGAACACCTGAGTTGACATTGATTATTCTAGATTTAAGGTGAGCAATTTTGACATATTGTTTCCGATCGCTTAAATATGAGGAAATCCAGTTAAGCATAGATGAATAAAAACCAAGTAACTCAAATTTGTAAATCAACACCGATAAACAAACCCTGTCAAATGCCTCAGTAAAATCAGTGTAAATTGCATTAACCTGATTACCATCTTCAATTTCATTTTAAAGTGTAATTCGAGAATATGGCTAAATTAGATGTACATGATCTGCCAGAAACGAAACCGTGTTGCTGTGGCGCTATAATTTCTTTAACCAAGAAGAATAATTTTGAATTAACTAAGGGATCTAACACTTTCGGAATATTATTCATAATGGATACTCCCCGATAATTGGATACCAGTTTTTTAGGTCCGGACTTATGTATTGGAGTTATGTAAGCAACTTTCCATTCATCTAAAAGTAATATCAATAATTGACAAAAATTTATTAAAAATTGAGAAACAATCGGAAATAAGCTCGTGATTACCATAATTTGTCCTGTGATGAGGAATGTATAGTAAGCACCTAGAGCGAATGGGCTTTTCCGGAGCATATATACAAATGATAACTTGATCGAGTTAATTCTGTAATCCTCCCGTCGCAATTCCAATTGAAATAAACTCAACAGTAAGCAATTTAAAGAATATGAAAGTAAATTATAATATCGGTAGTTACATTTGTAACGCATAAATCGAGTGAAGCTATTCTGTATAGATTCTGTATAGATTCCATATAAATCTTGTAATAAGGGCACCAAACGCATACATACTCTAAAATAAACTTAACCAGAACTTTAAGACTGTGAACTTATCTGAAGCCTTTAGAATTACGCCAAGGAATCTAAGGCATCTACAACCCTTATAAAATATAAACTGCTGTTTATAAGATAATCAAAAACTATATTTATATTTACGAATGTTTGAGTGAAAATTCTTCACAGAACACCAATCAGAAAAACTATTAAGATCATGTTGACGGTGTGCGCAATCATCAATAGAATTGACGTTTAAAAGCAAGTTCAAGTCACCAGCAAACATCAAACATTTAGTAAATTTGAAACTTATTATTATATCAATTAATGAAAAGCAAGAAGAGCAGAGGACCTAAGCGGCTATCCTGTATGTTTAATTGTAGAGAGATTGTGCCTACTGCCAATTTGACTGACAGCTGATTTGACAAAACGAAATGGCTGAACTGCCGAATTTCTTCGTTCCTCTTGTTGAACAGAAATTGGTCGCGTTCATACACGGAATCCGTGCTGCAAGATCTTTATTCGTCACCTGTAAATAGAAAAGACGAGTTGATCTTCCTATGTTTATGCACTAGTGCAACTTCCTATAAGCTGCTACTAGTGTAACCCTCCCTCTTGTGAAATATCAACTCAAAGAACTGAAACTGCAGCGTGTGGGCCCAAACAAAGTGATTGAAATCTTTAACTGAGGCTGCAACGTGTGGGCTCTAGCAAAGTATAGCTTCCAATCAGCTATCACGATACCGATGCCTGCTGTCCGCTGTCAATCAACGTAGAAAAATGAAATGTAAAACGATGTCGAAGTACAATTACATTTAGGTGGCGGTCGTATAGCGGCAAATGCAAATTATCATTTGGTTGCTCATTTATTACTGACTTTATTCTCGAAATATTTCTGCTCTATAAAAAACTAATTAATTACTAAGTAAATTATTTCAAATTCTAATCTAAACTATAACTCTGTAATTTATTAATTCAAATCTATATCTAAGTTAATGATTTTAAGTTCTACTCAAATTTCTTAATGCTAATAACTAATTCAAATCACACTTCAATTCTTTTATATATTCCTTATATTTAGTCGTACAAACTATTGCTGAAAGAAAAAAATTAATTAAGATTTGTCAATAATGTATTGAACTAACACGTTATGTGAAGCTGGCCTTATGAAAGGCAGATTTTGATACTGGGTATAGGTTAATTAATTGACTTTTTTTCTGTATTAAATGTGTTATCCCTAGATAAATCTAAATTGTTCTGTGATTCCTATTTAGTGTAACCAACATCCCAACTAGCATGCGTTCACTCTTTACGGCCAATCACCTTTCCCAATGATTTATCTAGATAAGAATAAATTTCTTGTAATTTGTTGCGCGACAAATGCGAAATACACGCCTTGAAATTTTACCAAAAATTTGTAAAATGTAAACTGAGAAAAATTGAACTAATTGAAGCAAAAGAAAAAAAAAGAATGAAATAAAAATTGAAGAGAATTGAAAAAAAAACCAAACAGAAAATTATTATGCAAAAAAAAAATGTATCTTTTTATTGTTACTGAAAAATGAACTTTACTTTTAAACAAGTAAAAAAGCTAGAATTGGTCTAAGACCAATTCTTATAGATACCCTAGATGAATGCCCGTATTAAATTTCGTATGGTCACCTATCTGTGCAAGTTTGATTTTTCAATTGGTTTTTCGCATATATTTCTAGAACGGTTTGTCGCACAGAAAAAATTATTATAACCAATTTTATAGGATTTCGTATTCTGCAGGAGTTTTTAGTACAATGAAAATGTCTTGGACTGATCGTTTTCAAAGTATACGTACAAAACCTAAATTTTTATATGGCAACACCAAGAAGGAGTTGCCCGATCTAGTCCATTTTTGACACTTTATTTGCTAATGTAGTAAAAACATCACATACGAAATTTCAGCTCTCCCCGTCGACGCGTTCTCAGGCAGTGTACAAATATATAGCGGAAAACGAAATTTTTATATGGCAACCCCACGAAGGAGTTGCCCGATTTGTCTCATTTTCGAATTTAATTTTACTTTTTTTTTTACAGTCCGTGTACAAAATTTCAGCTCTCTAAGTGTACGCGTTCTCGAGTTATCGTGCGCACAGACGGACGGACGGACATGCAAAAATCGAAATAACTTTTAATATTATGAATGGGTGTCCAATCCATTTTGCTCTACCATCATTATTTCGAGGTGTTACAAACGGAATGACAAACTTAGTATACCCCTATGATTTCATCTAGGGTATAAAAATGAACTATTTTGCGTTAATCACTGAGACCTTTTGAAATTCTTGCAAATCTGAAATACTGTGACCTTTCGGCAGCTGCAGCTCTTTTGACAATTCGATGAAAAATAAGGACGATTGACGAAATGACCCCCTTTTTATAGAGAAATTTGTTCCATTTTCGACATTTATAAAGTGAAATATTCAAAAATTTCATTGAAAATGACAAAAGAATGAAATTTTCTACTGTCAATCGATAGCAGATTAAATGATCTACATTCTGATAATTTTCTCTTGAAAATTGATTGTAAATTCGATGATTTTAATCAATTGTTGTAAATTTTGGAACATTTGATGTAAAAATGTCGATTCGCTACGTTTCATTTCAATGTAGTGGATTTTTATGTCATTTCGTAGTACTTGCTGTCTTTTTCCCACTGTGAGTCTCTTTCACACTCATTGTGGGAAATGCATTTACAAAAAATCGCGAATATCGCGTTTTCCGTGGTGAATATCGCGAAACGAACGCGACCATCGAAATCACGGTTTGATTCTACGTGACTTCGATATGTCAAACGTCGCGAAGTTATAAAGCTTGACGTGTTGTGACGCTATCGCGCGCAAATGTCAAGTATTATTTTTAAAGTGTTTTTAAGTGTTTTTTAGTGGTTTCCAGGTGTTTTCTTTCACTGGGGATATTCTTTCATCAATAGGGAAGCATCTTTACTTGTTTATTTGTTAATTTAGCTTGTAATTTGCTAATATTGTAAACTTGTGGCAAATATCAGGTAAGTGCTTTCGTGACATTTTTTACCTTGTTTGTCCACAAATATGTATTTGGCATAATTGTAATAATCATGTAATTTGTAACATATATGTATTAATGTTTTGTGTGGTATACTTTATCGGGAACATGAATTTGTTTGTGTTTTCCATCTCTACAATTTTTCATGGCACTGTTGTTGTACATCTGTACACACAGCAATGATGTTAGTTAATGTCAATGACCTTTGATTACTACTATAATACAATTTTTCTTTATTTCGTTTTCTAATTCATTTCTTTTATTTCATTTCAGATTTTTACTGGTATCTATCCACTTGTGAGACTCCAAGTGGAGGTATTTTTGTTTTATGTATATTTATTTAAAATCATTACTGAATCACTCTTTCTTTTCCAGGTTCGCTGAACACTGTGTGACAACGGTATTAGAATTAATCTCTCTGAAGAGGATTCTATCAATTTTGACATATTCTTTACGATCGATCAAATAGGATTCTATCCATTTGAAAAAAGAAAAGAAAAAATCCAAGTATGCTTAATTTACATAAGAGAAGAGAAATATTAATCCTATGAAGTGCTTCATACTAATCCGTGTAAATAACATCAACTTGAAATGAATCTTCCATAGCATTAATAGCATAATGTGTAGAAGAAGTTAAATTACACATGATCGTCCATACATAAGTCCGTGCTGTACAAATGCAATAAATTCCTCAGTTAAATATTCAACTTAAAAGTTAATCGATGAATCAAGACGTTAGAATTGTCTTCATAACAGAGACACCTCTATAATTTTTTGAGTAATCTTTTTACCCAGATTTAAATATCGGTGCAATGAAGTAGATTTTCCAAGTATACCTACAAAAAAAAACCTTATTTGTAAAGATAAATTGAAAATTGAAGTTAAAAAATGAGCCAAGGTGTCAACGTAATTCATCATTAGAGAAGTTCATGAAAACAGAGTGGTACTATAATTTAATTTCTTTAAGCACTCCAGTACTTCGCTGCTAGACAAAGAGACTACACCGATGTCAATAAGGTACGGAGGCGTAAAATCAATAACATTATGATAAGCACAATCATTACTGTACACGGATTCTAAATATTTAGCAAACAGCTCACAAGCAGATTCTTAGTTAAAAGACTTTTTGTTGTCATACTGAAAAATTTTAGGAAGACGTGAAGAACTACGTTTTGTGTTTTTAAATGACCAAAATGCTTTCTTATTATTATTATTCCATAGAGCAAACGCATTGATTATCATAAATCTAAGCAAGAGCTTTTATTATTTTAGGGTTCCGTATCCAAAGGGTAACAACGGGAACCCTATTACTAAGACTTTGTTGTCCGTCCGTCACCAGGTTGTATCTCATGAATCGTAATAGGTAGACAGTTGAAATTTTCACAGACTGTGTATTTCTATTGGTGATAAGACAATAAATATAAAAAATTAAATAAATTTAAAAATTAAAGGGGGCCCGATACAAGAAACGTGATTTTTTCGGAGTTTTTTTTCTTCGTTTTATTCTAAATCTTATTATTATCTGGGCTGTATCTCATTAACCGTAATAGGTAGACAGTTGAAATTTTCACAGAGTGTGTATTTCTACTGCCGCTATAACAACAAATAATAAAAATTAAATTAAATTGAAAATTAAAGGAGGCCCCTATACAAGAAACGTGATTTATCTCATTCTTATTATTATCTGTCTGTCACCGGGCTGTATCTCATTAACTGTAACAGGTAGACAGTTGAAATTTTCAAAGAGTGTCTATTTCTATTGTCGCTATAACAACAAATAATAAAATTTAACTTAAATTAAATTAAAAATACAAGGGGGCCCCTATATAAGAAACCTATTTTTTTCGGGGTATTTTTCCTCCATTTATTCTCATTCATTATTATTAGCATAAGTAGGCATTTTCTTTTTCAAATGACAGCATTATTTTTTCACATGACGCCTACTCTCATTCGAAAAAATAAAAATAAAAAGTACATAGTATTAAATTTTGTTCGGTGGTACGGAGCCCTTCATGCGAGAGTCCGACTTGCACTTGGCCAGTTATTAAATTTTATAAAACTTTTGTTAAACTATTTTGTAAGTTTATTGGATAAAAATATATTAATACCCAAGTAAAATTTTTATTGGATAAAATTTTTTTAATACCTAAGTAACAATTTTTCCAATTTTTGGTGACTGAAGATGATGGGTAGTTTTCTAAGGGGTATATAATGGTTAATCGGTTATATAAGAATTTAACTGGTTATATAAGAGTTTTATAATATTACCAATTGGTAACGTAGTTATATTATAATTTTACACATGGTTATCGTGGAAGTAAGATACTAAAGATTTTATAAGTTGGTGACGGAAATATTTCAATCACCGGTCTATATAACTTAGAGTAAACATTACTAGAAGGTATATAAGAAAGTTTTATAACTGTTTTCATTACCACGCTATATAATTATTGAGGTATCCGTGGTTACCCTTATATAACTCGACAATATTCAGTAATTTAGGTGACTTTAATAAAAATTGGGAGCATTCGGTAATACATATACCCACTGGTTTTTCGCATATATTTCAAAAACGATTCGTTGGAGAGTAAAAATAATTATAACTAATTTCATAGAATTTCATATACTGAAGATGTTTACAGAATAAACGTCTAAAACTGACCGTTTTCACAGTATACGTAAAAAACCCAAATTTTTATAAGGCAACGCAAGAAAGGGTTGCCCGATTTGACCCATTTTTGAAATTATGTTTCCTGTTTTTATTAAAACGTCGTGTTCATCATTTCAGCTCTTTGCGTCAACGGGTTTTGAAGGCACTGTCCAAATATATAGTAAAAAACGAAATTTTTGTATGGCAGCTGCGATGTTACTCGATAGGATCAATTTTAGAATTTAAATTTACTTTTACAAAGTTTACGATCTCTAATTGCACAATTGACAAACGGAAGGACGGACGGACGGACAGACGGATGGACGCACTGACGGATGGACGGACGGACGGACGGACAGAGGGATGGACGCACAGACGGACGGACGGACGGACGGACAGACGGATGGACGAACAGACGAACGGACGGACAGGCGGGCACGCAACAATCAAAATAACAATAATCAAAATATTACCGTGGGTGTTCATTTACTACAGAAGCATTATTTCTATACAATATCACCAGTTTGGAGTTACAGGGTGATCAAGAGAAAAAACCTAGTTTTTCACCAAATACCCTGTATTTTAAAAGGTACTAGGCACACGGTCACAGTTAAGGGCTCATTGTATGCAGAACTTCATGGTCTTTTTAACGACTTCTCAACCAGTCCCATACTCCTCTCACGAGTTACTGGGGTCTAATCAAAATAATTCGGATTTTTTTTTTACTTTGACCTCAAATTTGTGTCCAAAGCGGTCGCTAACATAACTTTTTTTTTATAAAAATTATGAACTGTAGATTCCCCTCTTTAATGTGACCTATTATTAGCTCTTAATCTATTCATGTCATACCGAAATTAGCAGATACAATTTTTTTAAAAGGACGTGTTTTCAGTTACTTAGGGAACAAAATTTAGGTGTGAGAATAGTTTTCAGAATAGGTTTTCAGCTAATAACTCTTTAACGGCTGCAGATAGCACATAGGGTATACTAGGTGAAATTAAAGAGGATAGTCTGCAGTTTAAAGTTTTCTTAAAAAAGATTTATGTTAATGACCGTTTTGCACACAAAATTGAGATCAAATTAAAAAAAAAAAGTAAAAAAATCCAAAATATATTGTTTAGACCCCCGTAACTTCAGAGAGGGGAAGGTTATGGAGCTGGTTGAGCAGTCGTTGGAAAGGCCATGAAGTTCTGCATACAAGGAGTTCTTAACTGTGACCATGCTCGTAGTACTTTTTAAAATACAGGGTATTTGGTGAAAACTAGTTTTTTTTTCCTTGTAAATCCTCAATGGTTAATATTTCTCCCTCCCGCCGCCTGCCAAAACATTTTTTGTTAGTCTAGGTGAGTACTATCACCTCCTTCGTTAGCAATTCTTTGAAAAGAAGCTTTCCTTAATTTAATTTTTTTGGAAGGTGTGAAGAATCATTTCCTTTCAATTCTGTGAAAGCATTCGTTCTGCCATCTCAGGAAAGTGTACGGAACCATTAACCATGGATTTTCTGGAAAGTTGGAAAGAACCATTCAATTTATACCCTCAGGAAAGTAGAGGGAAGTAACTTTCTGTTTTCACTGCGAGGTAAAGGGAAGAACTTTTCTGTGGTGTGAAAAACACTTATTCTTCTAAAATAATGCACAAATCAGAATATTTCCCATCTGCACGCATTTTCCTTCCTTCATTGTTTTTAGAAAAACAATGAAACTATATGATGCATTTTCGACGTGCACACAATCTTTCGAACTAACCTCTGCAAATATAGCTGAACAAATTTTTATTTCTTTTCGATAACAACACGAATGAATATTTCTATTCATTATCTCTGCCTTCTCTAAGTATTCCGTGGAAGTTTTATAGCATGCTCAAAAATACGCCTGCCTTCCTAAGCCAGTTCAACGTAAGGTATGTTCATTTACTCATTACTAATGCATTCCAGATAATGTTGACAGTAATCTTAATTTAGGTCAGGCATTCCCATTTTCCCCGCTGGGGTAGGGCAGCATTATATATATTCCGGCAACACTGATTAATTATTTAAATATTTAATATAAAAAATGTGAATGTTGTATAAACAGAGTCAAAGTCAGCCAACAGGATCTTAAAATGCGACGAAATAAATCTACAGTATATAATACAATTAGTCCGGCAAAAGGAAAAAAACTGCTTCTCTAATTTCACTTTTTGTCTTGGTTAAATAATGCAATATTAATGTTAATACTTTATTTGTATTATCCTTAGTTTTGCTTAAGCTTTTTGATTTGTATAAATGAATTTTAGTATGTAGTTTATGACTTTGTAAATTATCTCCCTTTTCCAATGAAATTATTGTTTATAAAAAAAAAATGATTGAACTTTTCGACCCAGCGATCAGAGAGGTTTCATCGGTATGGTTATCTACAATCGCCTACCATAGAAGGTCAACGATTATTATTATACATGGTGATTCAGAACAAGATACCTTCCGGTATACCACGTGATTCCTTGAGCTAAGATGATCGAAAAATTGTTCCTTCCTTCCTTTAGGAGTTATGGCCAGTTGAAGATTTCGCCAATATTCGGGAGAGTAAATGAGTATAAGTTTAAATTATTCTCAAATATTTTCAAAATTTTGATTTTTTTACACACAAAAGTTTTTGAAATAAATAACGGTATTTATGAAATTTGTGTGTAAAAAAATCAATGTTTTGGAAATATTTGAGAATAATTTAAAGATGCTTAATTAAAAAATACAGAGTAATACACTTTTCGATAGCTACCATTCTTGGCTATTTAATAAGCCAACAATAACCAAAATCTATAGGGTGGTTCAAAACTTATACTCATTTATTCGCCCGAATATTGGCGAAATCTTCAACTGGCCACAACTCCTAAAGGAAGGTTACTAAGGGGGGGTATGTGGAACAATTTTTCGATAATCTTACCTCAAGAAATCACGCGGTATACCGGAAGGTATCTTGATCTGAATCACCTTGTATATAGTTGAATCATTTTTTTTGCACTTAAATGCATTTTGTAAATTTATTGAAATTATTTTCAATAACTTTCAGTCTGTTAGACGAGAAATCTTCTTCGTATTATTATTTATTATCCTCTGTATCTAGGTTTGAGTTCCTTATGTACATATATATGATAGTTGGTTCTTTTTGTTTTTTTCTATTTTTTTCCTTTGAAGTCAATTAGAGTTAACCAAACGGTAGTAAGTAATTGGATTTATGTATCTGTTTACTATCGTATTAATTTTTATAAATAAATAAATATTAGCATATTGTTATCACTTACCGTACTCTCAAGTAACAGTGTCGCAGTGTTGGCATTTTAAGCGAGAAATCATCCGTGTGAGTACTGATATAGTGCAATTAATTGATTGACTTTACGCTGAGTGCTAATATAGTGCAACTAATTGATTGACTTATTCAATCAATTGGTTACACAACTACAGGTTGCATTACAATGAAGTAGCAGAAAACACACAATCAGAACGAGTAGGTAATATATA
Source organism: Dioctria rufipes (assembly GCA_963924295.1). Lineage (NCBI taxonomy): Eukaryota > Metazoa > Arthropoda > Insecta > Diptera > Asilidae > Dioctria > Dioctria rufipes. The sequence continues at coordinate 95,619,946 of OZ002740.1, read as the reverse complement.
TATAAAATATAAAACGAAATTTATCTAAACTTATCTTCTCTCCCCTTTTCAAAAGTGATCAGTTCAAAATAAGAAAAAATAGGACTGCATACATACAATTCTAAAAGAGACGAAGGTGAATGTACACGAATTTATTGCGTACTAATAAAACACTTGAAATAATTAATTCTCTAATAAATTCCACAATCATAATAAAACTATTATGGGAGAAAATCAGACAGAAAATTTCCCCACAAATTTGCCTGTGAGAGATATGATATTTAAAAGAAGGTTGTCAATACTTGTGCAGCATACTAAGGATATTTAGCCGGAAAATAGATTTCCACTAATTAATTGCAAAAATTTTTATTTCAAAAATAGAGTCAGAAAAAAATTTCCAGCGACACAAAGAGTCGAGCCTGCGGTTCTTGTGTGATAGCCCAGGACTGTATTCACTACTGCAAGAGTACTTTTTCCAAACTGCATATATGTAGATCACAAATTAAAACTACAACTTCTTCATCCACTTTTCTTACAAAGCACAATTTTTTAGTATACGATATACACTTTTAATTAATTACTTCGAATTACTACAAGAAGAAGAAGTACTAATTTCAAAATTCAAATATATTTTCTAATTTGATCAAGCACTAGCGACGACAATGATTTTTCACACAAACTTTGTACCATTATCGCATTACAAATTAGCCAGATTTCCAGATTTAATTATGTGATTTCTAGATTTCTATAGATTTCTATCGGTTGATAATTTCACGATTTCGACTTTGATCCAAAACAGTATATGTATAAAAAAAAAAGGTTTTCTCAATTTTCTCAAAATTAGAGCCATGCACCAAACTTTCCATCGCGATGACTGCCTTTTTTCCAACCGTTTTATGAATTGAAGATTTTACCAGATTTTCCCCCTTATGAACCAGCTAACCTTTTTTTCTAGAAAGGTTCAACCAATGAGTAATAAACCTAAACGTTACCTACCTTTACCTTTGATCATGATTTAAATTCTAATTTTTCTCAGGACATAACTTTGTCTTTGTGTTTGCTTTCTAGGTATTTAACGCAGCCATTATAATTTTCTCCGAAACTGATCGACTTTCGATGTATTCTCATAGAGACTGATAATGCCATTGCGACAGGGAAAATTCCAGCATAGATCTATTTTGACTTTTGATATAATCGACAGGAAAAAAGTCAATTTGAATAAGTATATTTCTTACTTTTAAGAATTGGCTTTTATGGTCAGTGTGTTCTATTAATGAGTTGTTGATTTTGCGTGTGATTGAAATCTTTTCCTTTTCGTCTCTGATTATGGTAAGTTTTGTATTACTAACTTGATTGTTTACATTCTATAATTACTTTACCAACACTAATTAAACAATTTCTATTATTTTCAGATATAAACAAGATGTTATCTACCTATATAAATTACAAAAAGTGGAAGAATGGCATTTTCAGATAAGCATCTAGTTTTTGTTGTTATCTGAAGATGAAAGCATTCATTGTGTGTAACTTCTTTCAGGTTCCAATAGTGTCTACAGGCCAGGGCTTCGCTGTAACAATACATTTTTCTTCTAAATTATTCCTATATTTGCTGTATGATTAATGGTTGAACCCAATACCAGAGCTACCAAAACTTTTGAATTACGGTGGAATTCTATCATCATCATTCATTAAAAACTTTTGATGTTACCACGGCAAAAATTTGATGTATCCAAATATTTCAAGATGGCTCTTCAAGCATATAAGATCCGGTTAGGTTGAGACAAAATTACCTTGGAAATATTATTTTTGTGCAATATTAAGTCTCACCATGAACGAAATTCAGAATATTGAGGAACTGATGGAAATAGAACGACTTTGATCCAGAACGGTATTCTTATATTCATTAAAACAATGCAATACTAATCCTAATGTACTTGTTGGCAAACGTCGAATTTTTTCAAAATAGTTTCACCAAAGTATAGAGTTTTCTGTGAATTATAATTTTTAGCGTTTAGGGATCATATTGGACCTTGCTTGAATCCTAAATAGACTGGCCTTCCAGACTTGTTGGCATTTATCCTCCTTCTTAAACTACTTTCAATTTGTCTATAACTGCTTTCTGTCGACGTTAACATACAGTTAGCAGAAACCGCTTTGAGATATTGTGTGTGTGCTGTCGTTGGTTCTAATATTACATTTATTTGTGAGGAAAATATTACCACCAGCATCAAATAGATGAGACACATGTGTATAGTATACTAAGAATCATACGTGAAGGGAATTTTAATTAAAATATGTCCATCTAAGCAGTCAGTTGATAGACAGATTTTGGCCTACTAGAATATAAATTAGCTGTGACAGGGGCGACCGACGTTCAGTTCACTTTTAAAATGAAATTAACATCCCTTTGATTAGGAATAATCTGTAGCACAAACAGATTTCCTATAGGTACTTGTCACCGAAATGCCTGACAGACAATCAGACGTCACTCTCAACCCCAAACAGAAAGTTGTACCTACTTTCCTTCATGCAATAATCTTCAAATTTTTGACATGCCAACAAGCTTTTCATAAAGGGGGAGGCAAATTGTATCCAACACATTCATTCAGCTGGAATATGACTAGGGACCAAGGGATTGCTCTGATATACCTTGAGCTCTGCTGTTAGAATAAGTAGAAAGGCAAGAACCCTCGGAAGAAGTCACCAAATGACAATATACGTTAAATTGCTTTAATTTGAGTACCTCCCCTAACACCAAATGTCGTCCATAAGAGAAGACAATTGTTGTAGTGCCCTGGAAAGTTCGTCCCGCTGGAAACTCGTCCTCTGGTTACTTGTGACGGTATTGACTTAAGGAATTGTGCCCAAGAAGTACTCCATCAAGTGGAAGTCATTTCTTTTGTAATTTTCGTCGTATGTTTAAAATTACATGACACGGTTCTGTCGTTTTTTGTTCTTCATTAGTTCTGCATTTTGTTAGGGGGAGTCGCTTCATTTGGTACGACCATTCTCCCGGAAAGTTAAACTAATTTCCTGGAAGCAGGTGGTTCAGACTTATACATTGACGCGTTGTTTATATGAAAATGGTCTAGGTTTTGTTGAAATTATTGAAATTTGTTTGTTCCGTTCGATTTTTTTTGTTTTTTTCTTTATTTTTTATTAAAATCGTATTTCTGATTTTTACGTAGGTTTTCCTCATGTGCCAGTAGGAACAAATAAACATATTTCTTGATATTATTGAAGTTTGTGAATATTTCTCGGTTGAGTAATATTCACTCGGTCCTACTTTAATTTTCAAAATTAAAGTTTTTATTTTATTTTCATGTTATAACTACAAATATCTGAATCTTAGTTTAACTTCAAACTATTTCATTATACATCTTTGTTTGAGAAAAAAAAAAGGATTTGCTCCGATTCCACAATAATTTCATTTAAAAAATGAGTAACAGCCCACGCGTTTCGTCTGCTTAAGACATCATCAGGGCTTGCAATAAATCTAGATCTGGGTCAACTACTACTAGCGGATAATCCTGCCTTTTTTAATAAATTTACCACTAAAAACTTACTAACCAATAATAAATTGGGATTAAAGATAGACACAATGGATAGGAGCGGAGTCTATAAAGTATGTTGCAGCGATTGCTTAGGGTTCTACATAGGAAAAACAAAAAGATCTTTAAAACTAAGATTCAACGAACACATTATTTCATCTGATTCAAATAATTCAACTTCAGATCTTACCAAACATCTAAAATCTACAGGACATAAATGTACTACCCAAAATATAAGACTTTTACATAATATTGATGGAGGAGCAGTATTGGATAGATATGAAATATTTGAAATCAGAAAGGCGAATGACGACCGTTATGCTTTGTTGAATGATCAGATTGATTTTTAAGATAGTAGCCCCCTTTTAAATCCTAACCTAATTAAGTTTCAGCATTAGTCAACAAATTATATATACAGGGTGTCCTGTAAGTCGACGTAAAGCCGGAATCGGGTGATAGACCAAATCATAACAGTTACCAGAAAAATATAAAAAAAATCTTTTTCGAATTATAGACATTTCTTTTGTTTTCGAGAAAAAGTACACCCTGTGATGGTTTTTTAGCTCCTGTTGCTACAAATCGTTACTTTTTTTAAATTTTATTTTTCTTATGTAATCCTGAATAGTGCTTATGTAGGCTGTTGTTTTAAATTATAAGCCAACTGTTCCAGCTTGGAAGAAAATTCCACATTTTGCCGAACCAAGAATAGAAAATTAATATTTCACTCAATTTTAACTGACTGTACTGAAAAAAATGTACTTCGCCACTCTGGAAAGTAACTTTAAAAGGATTCTAAAATGGTACAACAGTTGCTACATTATTTCTTAGATTACGGAAAAAAAAATTTTCTTCAAGAAACCCAGTTTCGAAAAATGTCTTTTCACCTACTAAAAATGTTTCAGTGTACCCAAAGCTTGCCGTAATACCGTAACTTTAAGACTCTAGTTTGAGTGAGACGGAGAGTCATAGCATGAAATGTGAGTGAGTACGATAGTGATGCTAGCTCGTCAAATGAATGAGTTTTTACAAATGTGCATCGTCTACTCTCCACAGAGGGCCGACTTCCAAACCAAGTAAAGGGTTTTCCAATAAGAGGTGTTATTTTCATTAGCCCGTTATTTCGGTAGACGTTACTTTTGGAGCTGTCATTTTTTGACATTTGACAAGTAGAAACTACACCATTAATAACAAGTAAAAAAGCTATAATTGGTTTAATACCAATTCTTATGATACCCTAGATGAATGCCCGTATTAAATTTCGTATGGTCACCGATCTATTCAAGTATTGATTTTGAAGTTGTTTTTCGCATATATTTCTAGAACAGTTTGTCGCACAGAAAAAATGGTAATAACCAATTTTATAGGATTTCGTATTGTGCAGAAGTTCTTAGTACAATAAAAATGTGTTGGACTGATCGTTTTCAAAGTATACGTAAAAAACCGAAATTTTTATATGGCAACACCAAGAAGGAGTTGCCCGATTTAGTCCATTTTCGACATTTTATTTGCGAATGTAGTAAAAACATCATGTACGGAATTTCAGCTCGCTACGTCGATGTGTTCTCAGGCAGTGTCCAAATATATAGCGGAAAACGAAATTTTTATATGGCAACCCCACGAAGGAGTTGCCCGATTTGTCTCATTTTCGAACTTAATTTTACTTTTTTTTTAAAGTCCGTGTACAAAATTTCAGCTCTTTAAGTATACGCGTTCTCGAGTTATCGTGCGCACAGACGGACAGACGGACGGCCGGACGGACATGCAAAAATCGAAATAACTTTTAATATTATGAATGGGTGTCCAATCCATTTTTCTCTACCATCAATATTTCGAGGTGTTACAAACGGAACGACAAACTGAGTATACCCCTATGATTTCATCTAGGGTATAAAAATGGAACGATACACGATTCAACAACGCATTGAAATTATTAAAATTCACTATAAAAATGGTGAAAATGTGGCAGAGACGGTTCGTAAAACTCGAACATTTTTGGGTCGTCGTGAAGCACCTTGTCGGACCACAATACAGAAATTGGTAGAAAAATTCGAGCTGTCGGGACAAGTTAGTGATGCGAAGAATAAAACCCGTGCACGTCGCTCAAGAACAGCCGAGAATATTGCTGCTGTAGCCGGAAGTGTTGAAGAAAACCCAGGTTTGCCCATTCCTCGTCGTTCTTCGGAATTAGGCATTCCACAAACGTCATTACACCGTATTTTGCATAAAGATTTGGGTCTTAAGGCTTATAAAGTTCAGTTAACACAAGAAATCAAGCCGGCTGATCATCAACAACGTCGAGTCTTTGCTGATTGGGTCCTTGAAATGCATGAAAATTATCCGGAATTCCATCGAAAACTCATCTTGAGTGATGAGGCCCATTTTCACCTCGATGGCTTCGTCAACAAGCAAAATTGTCGCATCTGGGGCTCGGAAAACCCAAGAGTTATTGTTATTGTTATTGTTATTGTTCTCTATCCTCAACGTGTGACTGTTTGGTGCGGATTATGGTCCCAAAGGTTCATTGGACCTTACTTTTTCGAAAATGAGGCTGGAGCAACAGTTAAGGTGAATGGATTGCGCTATCGACAGATGATTAATGACTTTTTATGGCCGGAATAGGATGGTATTGATCTGGACAACGTTTACTTTCAAGAAGACGGCGCTACGTGCCATACAAGAAACGAAACCATTGATATTTTACGGGAAAAGTTTCCAGACCGTGTTATCTCTCGAAGAGGTGATCACAGTTGGCCACCGAGATCTTGTGACTTAACACCTTGCGACTTCTTCCTTTGGGGCCACGTGAAAGAGAAGGTCTACGCCAACAGCCCAGCGTCGATTCAAGACCTCAAAGATGGAATTCGTGAGGCTATCGAGGACATAGGACAGCCACTTTACGATTTGGCTATGGAAAATTTCATGAAAAGGATATGGTCCTGTAGGCGTGGTCGTGGTGGTCATTTGGCTGATGTTATTTTCCATTATTAACGGCAAACCTTCCTCTTTATAAGGAAATAAAGATCCGATCATTTATCTCAAAAAATGGCATTTTTCTTTGAATATCAAAATAACACATCTTATTGGAAAACCCTGTATATGGTAAAGGAAGAGTTTCTTAGCGTACGCGGACGTAGTACTTCAAGCAGTTGAAGAAGACCCAAGTACTTTGGTATGTGCAATCCAGGAAATCACAGGAGTGCCTAAAAGTATAGCTTACCGAATTTTACAAAAACATGAGCTCGGAAGTAGTTGCATTTGTCAACAACAGAATATTTCCCCGCCTGAAAATATGTAACTTGGTTAACTTGGTTTGTATGGATTTATATAGCTCTTAGCGTGCGTATGTAGTATGTATGTATGCAATTAGGATAACGTAGTTGACCCAGATCTAGATTTAGTGCAAGTCTGATGATGTCTTAAGCAGACGAAACTCGTAGGCTGTTACTCATTTTTTAAATAAAATTATTGTGGAATAGGAGCAAGAGTTTTTTTTCCCCTCAAACAAAGATGTCAAAAAACATATTCCACCAAGTGTTAACACATAAATCGATAAATGTATTTCATTATCTTGAAAATGGGTACTTGATACTGTTACTCTTTCTATCCTGAATTAACGCAATGCTTTTAAATTTTTTTTTTATTTACTGTGAATGAGTTTGATATAAGCAAGATATAAAAGTGTTTAAAAAGTTTATAATAGTACCAGTCTGACTTAAATATTGTTTATAAGCAACATTACGATATAAGTGCCAAAAAAAAAAATCCAAGAATATTTGCTCACCAATATCGCATTTTATTTTTTAGAATAGAAATTAATGTAGTTACTATCAAAAAAATAATAGAATAATAACCAAATTTATATATAACTATTCATATACATATACTATCCACACATAATAGTTATTTCATATGATAACTTAAAAACAGTTTCTTTTTGCTGCAAGCATAATAAAATATTGTATTTTATGCAACACATCGTAAATCCTGTTTTGCAGTCTCGGCAGCGATTTCTCTTCTTTGAGTAATTGGTGAAATGTGGCAGATTACGCTCTGAGGTTGTTGGAGAGTTTTTCGAAGACAGTCATTCCGATGTAAATTTGAAATTGAAGTAACGTAAATTCAGAGGCTAGTCGTTTTTGTTTTTGATGACGCCTATATAAAAGCCAAGAACTGATGACTGCCATATTTATTGTCCAAAGTGTAATCGTCATATATGGTACCATTTGACTTTGACCTGATATTTATCCGACAAAGCTCAATCTGCATATCCTTTAAGTCAACTGCTCCCGTCGAATCGTTATATTCTTTGACAACGTTTGGCCGTGGTACGTATGAGTATTTCTTCTCCTTTTGGATAAATCGGCTACATGTACTTAGAGCAGAAAAAACTGTACAGATTTATTATTGTACCACCTCATTAGGCAAATATTATAGTCATCGTTTACTCTGAAATTTGATCCCCTTGCAAGTTTTTTAACTCATATTCTGTTTTTATAAAGATATTTGCCATTCGATTTGATCTCATAGCACCAACATAAGAGATCCCATTATTTTTCAAAGATATTGTCAATTGAAGTGAGGAAAACCAGTTATCAAGGTATATTTTAAAAATGTGACCCATGTGGTATGGCTGATACTAAGTGAAGGTTTATATTACTAGAAAATCATAGTCCATTATCTCTGCATGATTTTTTCTCTATGTAAATTTCAAAATCATGCATAATACCTCACGGTCCAGCATAATCAAATATTGTATTTTATGCAACACTTCGTAAATCCTGGTTTGCAGTCTTGGCAGTGATTTCTCTTCTTTGAGTAATTGGTGGAATGTGTCAGATTATAAAAAATTACGCCAGGGCTCGAAACATTAAATCCGAATTTATGCGGCTTATTCTTCAAATACTTATTCAGCAAAGACCGACTTCTGAAATAAATTATTTCTTCATCAATAACTTGCTTTTCTTCAGGTGCTAGTTTCTTCAAATTATTTTTCAACCAAGTTAGTATTGATCTCACTTTAAAAAATTTATTTAAACTTTCGTCAGTGTTAGACTTTTGTTTTATATTATCTTTGATATGTAGATATTGTCTTATCTTTTCATATTGATTTCTTGGCATTGCGTCAGCTTCCGGCGATAGTAAGAACCTTATTCTTGGGTGTCTAATATTGTTATTATTCGAAAGGTAGACGAGTCTATTCGCTGTGTTTGCTTCCTAAGGATTTAAATAGAAATATGCAAAAGGAAAAGTACTTAATACCTACGTTAGACAAAATGTCTTCAAAACTTAATTTTGATAAATACTTCACAGTCCTAGATATTAAGAATGGAATTTGTCATGTATAGCTTACGCCTGAATCAGTTAAAATTTTCACTTTTTCCATACCATTCGGAACGTTTGAATGGAACAGAATTTCATTTGGTTTAACAACAGCTCCAGAAGTCTTCGAAAGACTTAAGACTTTGAAGATCTTCCTGCTGTATAGGAATACGCCTATTGCAAAATAAAAAAGTTGTTACATTTGCAAGTAGATCTCTTTCGGACCGTGAAATGCGATATGCTCAAATAGAAAAGAAGCTTCAAGCAGTAAATTACTCAGTAAAAAATGTCATTACTACATCTACAGACAGCCAACAACGATACAAAATGATCATAAGCTTTTGGATGATTTTTTACCAAAATATATAACAAAAGTATCCTCTTCGAAATTACAGAGAATGCTCACAAATTTGGAATTATGATATTAAATTAGAATGGATTCTAGGAAAGTTTGCGTATGTCTCAGATTATCTCTCACGCCATTATATAGAAAGAGGTAAAACTGAAGACGATTTGACAGTTTTTAATCATGCCTTATGCGTTGATGTTTCAGGCACTTCTGTTAACAGAATGAAACCAGAAACAGAAAGAAATCCAACTGTAAAAATAGTATAAAAGTTATATAGGGATAGTAATATTAAAATTTCTCCTGATTCTCTTATGCTCTGGTACAAAGAAAAAGATTCAATCTAGCTGAAGATGAAGTATTGTTTAAAGACGTCAGTAGATATACATAATTTTATATATAACTGTCAAACTTGAGGAACTTATGAATCCAAGGTGCTAAAAGAACCCTACTTATTTGCATAATAGGTTGCGATGCAGTTGAATCCGGAGGGAAATCGTATTTATTTACGATTGATTATTTCAGTAAGTGAATCGAGGGATCGAAGCTCTTTTCGAAATCATCAGACCTTATTATAAGCCCGTAGATTAAGTTATTTTTTTGTTAGGGTTCTCCATTTTTGAAGAGAATAACCCTTTTAACCCTTAAGTAGGCGCACTAGCAAAATCATACAATTGGGCTCATACGGTCATTAGTGACCCCAAGTTCTCTTTGAGTGAACACGAAAATAAAATAACAGTTAGTTTATATTACATACTGAGGAACTTCTTACCAGTACTTATAGAAAAGTAAAAAATAAGAATCATAATTCGGAGTAGAGTAGAAAAGCTACACTATTCACTTAAAACTACAATTTCAACATACGTTTTATTTGTTTTCTCTAAATTCGAAAATATTATAAAATGTCGATATTTCGAAAGATATACCTAACAAAACTTATCTTACGAAAAAAACATTGCGTTGGGCGTACTTAACTATACTATAAAAGCATGCCTACGTTACATTGGGTCGAGTTCGACGATTTTCAAATTAGTATTCTATGATGAAAAGCTACTGGAAGACGCAAGGTCGAGTTAGAATGAGTTCTACAATTTTTTCGCGGTTAAAATTGCTCTGACTTCATGTGCCTACTGAATGGTTAACTCCATTAAAATCTCACGCTTCTTGGCGATATGGAACACTAAACTAATAACGAGGAACCCTGAATATCGCCAAAGGAACGCTTTAGCTGAAAGAGCTGTAGGTATAGTCAAAACACTGCTTAAGACCACTGCTGCTTTAACTATGATGTTTGAATAACAGAATATGCCAGTAAAAGACTTATAATATTCTTCAGCTGAATTGCTCAATGTCCGCAGACTCCGTGGAAAATTACCAATAAAGTAAAATCTCCTTAAGCCAAAAATATAACAGATCTAGGTCGAATGTTTAAAAAAACAAAAGGTAACTATAAAAAATATGGCATGAAGGCTGCAAAGCCACAATAGAATTTTTCAGTGGGTCAAAGAATTTTTTAAGATTTGGGAAAAAATGGCAATCAGGAATTATTCATAAAATACTTAAAGATCTACGTTGATATATAGTAAAAGATTCAAATGGAAAATTTTATAGGAGCAACATCTCTGGACCTTTTCCTTGTGAGTGACATAAAGATGGTAACTTCGCATCACCAATTATCCATTCCGGGAATCTTCAATCATGATTTGCTGTTTTTGAACTACAACTTGGACCGTCCGCATAGTGGGACTAATAATTTTTTTTCAATATAGAGACTATGGTAAACTCAATTTACCTATGTTGCTTGAGGAGGCATTTTCTCCGGGATGGAATTGGGTTTATCATATGAGGTAGATTATCAAATCTGTTATTTGAATGAGCTAGTGCTGGATTTGTTTGATAATACGTTCCTCTTCGTTGGGTTAATGTCAGGAAACCGAGTGTCCCTGGTTTTTCTTGCATGTAGAAAAACTAATTAAAGAGCGAGGCAAGGCTTATTTACATTGGAAAAAGTATAAATCTTCTTCCAATTGGCCAATTTTTCTAGTACTTAGGAACAGAGTAACGTCTGCTGTAAGACATTCAAATCAGTGTTATTATGCTAACAAATTAAGATCAGAGCTCCCTCCCAAAATATTATGGAAAAACTTGGAAGCAATTGGAGTGAATAAGAAAATTATTTCTGATCCCGATATCGATCCTAATATTCTTAACCAAAGTTTGTGGGATCTCGAAACTCCTTCTATTTCAGTTTCTGATATCGAGCCAAGATTAGGAGTGCGGAATCGCTTCTCATTTCGTAATGTCACTGAAGTTGAAGTCTTTGCTGCCATAAAATCTATTAAATCCGATACGGTTGAACCTGACAATATTCCTTTAAAGTTTATTAAACTTCTGTTTCCATGTATTCTTCCGTTCATAGCACATATTTTTAACACTTGTTTAATGACCTCTAAGTTTCCTTCTTTGTAGAAGGATGCCCTTATGGTACCAATTGCTATGAGAAAAAATCCTGCCCTTTGTTCTGACTATCGACTCATAAGTATTTTATGTTGTCTCTGTAGAGCTCTGGAAAAAGTCATCTGAACAACTATCATTGAATTCAGAGATGTCAATGGCTCTTGTCCCCTTGTCAAAATAAATTTAGGTCTAATCTTAGTTGCACTACGGCTCTTCTCAAATTAACTGGCGATGTGCGTCAGAATATTGATAATGATAGACTTACTATAGTTATTCTGCTGGATTTCTCTATGGCTTTTGATACTGTTAATCGCAAGCACATACTTTGCAAGTTGAAAGAACCTTATAATTTTGATTCGACTACTTTGAATCTTATTGAAAGCTTTTTAAAAAAACCGTAAACAGAGGGTTATATTTAAATTCAAAACGTCTTATTTCCTTGACCTAAGTTCGGGAGTTCCTAAGGGCTCTATTTTGGGACCGCTCTTGTTTACTCTTTATATAAACGATCTTCTTGACATACTCAAATTTGTCAACATTTTAATATATGCAGAAAATGTTCAGATATATCTGTATTGCCCTTGTGGGCTAACCGAGAAATGCATCCGACAGATGAATCAGGACTTGTGTGCTATCTTTAACTGGGCACTGAAAAATAATTTAAATTTAAATCCTGACAAGTCTCAGTCTATAGTACTGATCAGAAAGGCGATTAACACTAATACATTTTCTCCATTATATATTGGTTCAACACCTACACAATTTCTAGAAAATGTAAAAATTTTGGGTAATAATAAAAATAAAAATTTAACATCGATTGATCATATCAACAGTATAGTCTCAAGGGTATATGTAAGTCTTCACAAACTTTGGTGCAGCGCATCGTATACACCACTTAGCACTCGATTCACTTTAGCTAAATCATTATTACTACCTATCGTCACGCAGAGAGATATAATATGTGGTAACCTTGACTCTATCTCAGGCTTTAATTCTATAGTACGATATGTATATAAACTTCGCCGATATGATCATGTAGCGCAGTTCGTTAATCAGTTCCTTGGCTGTTCATTTTCCTCGCATATGAAAATTCGCTTAAACATATTTTTATTCGATCTGATCTTGAATGGCAAGCCTTTCTTCCTGAAAGAAAAACTAGTTTTTCTACGGTCTGCACACGCACGAGTAATTTCCTAGTGCCTAGATATTCTTGCGTGCAATCCAGGCGTATATTTTTTGTTCATACCATCATCCTGTGGAATTATCTTCCTGCTGCTATAAGGCGTGCGCGGTCGTTGAAAATTTTCAGGGTATTGCTGAAATCACATTACTCAAGCCACTGACTACTCAAGCCACTGAGAAATACATTAGATTAGTTTAATTTCTTTTTTTTTCTGTTCTCATAGTCCATCTTATTTTAACTAGGTTTATTCATTATGCATTTGAATACATTAATATCTTTGTTTTCATATACAATTCTTTGTTCTGCGTTCAATTTATCTTTATTATCTATAATTAATCAGCTTTTCATTACATTTTTGCGATCATATACCATCAAAATTGTTGTTTTCTAAACTTCTGAGATATGTATACATACCCACAGAAATTTCTTATTTGTACAAATTGTAATCAAATAAATTGAATTTGAATTTGAACAAGGCATTCATTAGATCTGTTCCAATTTCAGTGGAAAAATTTTTATAATAAAAATTAAAACAAACGTATGGATTTTAATTGTTCAAGGAAAAGAGGTAAAGATAGAGTAAAACTATGTAAAGATATTTATACCTTTTCCGGATTAGCCGTGTTATAAATAAATTATTTAATGAGTGCTAAAACAAGTACTCACCCCGAACGTTTCGCTTCAAGTTACATTGAGCGTGGTCACCGGGTAACTGCCTGAATTGTTACATACGATTAGAGCTACGCAGATTGTATCGGTGCGTATGCTGTTGTTGTGGTTGATGCATTTGTAGTTGCTGTTGTGCAGAGTTTTGCGAACAAACATAACTCACAACATCACTTTTTAAACGAAGCTTATTTCGGATTAACCCTGAAGATGGTTTAGGGATGGGATCCATGTTCGTGAAAGGTGGAAACTGTTGTCGCGATTGAAATTAAGTCGACGTTTTATTTCAATCGCCTCACGAACAAGATGAGGAGTATAATAAGGCTCGCGAGCCAGGACCTCTGCATAACCTCTAAGCAGTTCAAAACAAAAACCTAAAGTCTGGCTCAGGTATGTGGATGACACCTTCTGTATTTAAAAAAATCTGAAATCGAGAGTTTCTTATAACATCTAAATTCTCAACACTCCAAGACCAAGTTTACATTTGAGCAAAAACAGAACGGATCCCATGCGTTCTTGGACGTTAAAGTTATACGAAAGGATGATGGCACGTTAGGACACACAGTTCATCGCAAAATGACGCACACTATCGTTACCTATATGCTACCTCACACCACCACCCGGCAAATTTAAGATCCGTCGTCTCCGCACTAGTTCACCGTGCCCACAGAATCTGTGATGATAACAATTTGGCTGCAGAACTCAAGTATATGGATAATCTTCTGAAATTCAATGGCTACCAAGAAAATAACGGACTTTAAAGCCTAAACCAGAAGAGAGCCTTCTTGCCCTAAGTTAGAGGTGTCACGGATAGAGTGGGTAAAGTTTTGAAGCGACACTGTGTGAAATCCTTCTTTCTATCACCTAAGAAGGTGATAAACCACCTGCAATCACCAAAAGATCGCTTTCCACTCCAAACACCAGGCGTATACGCAATCCCTTGTAGCTGTGGGTCATATTATATTGGGAAAACAGAAAAAAGTATTGCTACCCACCTGAAAGAAGATATAAATGCTGTAAGCAAGAACCAGCGGGAAAAATCAGCAATTTGTGAGCATATTCTGGACCATCCAACAGAACATCAATGGATTCATTTTGAAAAGGCCGAAGTCCTGGCTCGCGAGCCTCATTATACTCCTCGTCTTGTTCGTGAGGCGATTGAAATAAAACATCGACTTAATTTCAATCGCGATATCAGTTTCCAGCTTTCATGAACATAGGATCCCATCCTTAAAACATCTTCAGGGTTAATCCGAAATAAGCTTCGCTTAAAAAGTGTTTGCTCGCAAAACTCTGCACAATAGCAACTACAAATTGGTCAACCACAGCAACAGCATACGCACCGGAACAATCTGCGCAGCTCCAATCGTATCTAACAATTCAGGGAGTTACCCGATGACTACGCGCAACGTAACTTGAAGCGAAACGTTTGGGGTGGGTACTTGTTTCAGCACTCATTAAATAATTTATTTATAACGCGGCTAATTAGGAAAACGTATAAATATGTGAGTAAGCAACCGTGAAAGCCTTAAAAGTTATATGTAAAAATAGTATGAGGGAATGGATTCGGAAAGATTTTTAAATTAGAAAATTTGCTATTTCCAATTTTCAATTTCAATTTATTATGGTTTCGTTATATTACATAAATTAGTTATATATCTCAAAAATTTACTAACCAGCAATTCACTTAAGCAGAGCTTGAGTGTGAAGTGCCGTGACAGAATTAAAAGTTATCTAATTAATATCTAATTAGTAATGTTTTTCTTAATACTAGTTCAAAATTCAACGTACTTAGACTTAATTTAATAGCAAAGTTGAAATAACTAGTTTCATGTAAAACAATTATTAAAGATATCGGGATTGCTAAACACAAATTGCTTAAGTACTACTTTATAATTCTTATTATTTAAGGAACCTTTAATAGAATTTGGTAAAACATTATAAACTTTAGGACCTATAGTACTTGCATGTCTTTGTGATAAGCTTTTTTTGCATCTAGTTGTAGCAAGAGGACAAATAGCCTGCCTTTTAGTCTGATATCTTATCGAGTGCAATTCGAAATTTGCCAAATTTACATACATGAATTTGAGTAGAGTGTATGTGTAGATTTGCCGAACATTCATAACTTCGAATTCGGAGAAAGCCAGACTAGTAGAATAGTATTTTGACTTATTTAAGGAAGCTTTGACGATTTTGCTGTGCAAATTATTTAAGGGCGTAATAACTGCCGAATAAGTTGCGCTCCAAGCCAATACACCGTACTGTATTACTGATTGTAGAATTCTCATATGATTAGCCTTAAGTATATTACATAAAATTCTTACTTTGTACAGCGTCTTTCTTAGTTTTTACATAGATATATAATATGAATGTTACCAAATTGGCCGCTTTTCTGTAGTCGAGAGGGAGACTGGTAGTTAACATAAAAGGTAACACTGTTCAGCAACACATACGTGCCTGCACGTCGTGGCAACCAACAAATAAGCGGTGGTCAGCACAGTTGAGGGAAAGGTAGCAGCCACTGATAATTGGGTGCCTATCTCCGAGTCGACTTGGGTTCGGGCTCGAGATGTCAGCGGAAACAGATGACAACTTATCCACACGTACTCCGAACAAATCTTGTGGGTCGAGTCAAATTGTGTAACGTGTGTGTTCTGACCTCTGCTTACTATTCGCGTACGCAGCTTGTGTTTCGCTACTCAATGAAAGAGTGGTGAATGAGCGCTGAATGCCAGTCTCAATGTAGTGGACCGGGTAGTATAGTACGGCTGTCAGTTTACGCGATAAGTGTGGAGTCAGGTGCTGTACAAGACCACTTCGTTCGCGAGAAATGTTAGTAAGTGCTTTTGCAGTGGTGTTTTCTTGACGGTCGTGAGTGCGATATGCACTTAATTACAATTCCGGGCAGTGGTTAGTGATGTAGTGAGCAAGTGAACCCTGGAAAAGATTAACCACACTTTACAAGTGCAGGTCAGTGCGGGGCAGCACAGTGAAGTGTGTTTTTTTTTGTTAGGTGCAGCTAAAGTTTTGTTTTGGCCAATGGTGCTATAAGGGACCGGGTTAGGGAAGTTTTTCTTCTATAATGAACTTCCTTCTCGGTGCTTAATATGGCAAGCTGGCGATGCAACGAGGGATCTATTCTATCAGCGAAGGCTTCCAAAATGGCGTCGGTGAGTATTTATCAAGTATTGTGTTGCGACTGTAGTGGTATCTGTCACCCAAGAAGGGGAAAGCACAAGTGCGCGAAAGCTTTGGGGTCTACCTAAGAAGGTAAACAAAACGTTTCTGGGTGCTCCTCTGGGTTATTTTTCTTCCTTGTTTCGAAAATCTAAATCTATTTGGGTGATACAAAAATTGCCCTGAGCGATTGAGTAGTAAAGTGCGACCACAATGGATTACTGAGTATTGTGGTATTAAAGTTTGAGATCTGGGCCACAACTAATTTATTGGGACTTAATCTGATCGAATTTAATGTTATTTCCCACGGTGCCTTTCTAGGTGAAAATTCTCACTGTAAGATCAGATACGATACGGTACTCACCCCACAACCTTCTGAAATATCCTCTACTTATAATCTCCCCGACGAAAACTTAATGCGTTCAGGATGGTGACGAAACAAAATAAAATAAATAAAAAAAATAAACTCGAGTCGATTTTACTTTCGGAAAATTTTATTCCTTTTTGCTCTATCCACACGTGTTGTTCGATCGATTTCACTTTCTAGAAGGAAGAAAAAATCCGTTCTCTGGCTCTACTATGACGGAGCGATCCTGGAATTCGGCTAATTTTCCATGGTGTCGCTCGTTGGTTTTTATCTTCCTTCTATTACAATTTGTACAATTCAAATTCAAATATGCAATCACAAAATTTACTAATTAAAATTAAATTTCGATTTCTTCCTACTTCATTATTAATTCATAAAATTTCCAATTAATTTATCTGTCATTTCTACTCTACATTTTTCTAAATTTAAGTATAATACTGTATTACTTAACTAATTCATTTCTTAATAGTTTTAGGGGACTCTAATAGTTTCGAAGAGGCAATCGAAGCAACCGGGGCAAAAACTACACTTGCCCTGCATATAACGAAAGACATCACAGAAGCTACAAGCAGGCGTCAGGAAAATAAGCTGTCTCGGAGTTTAATTACTAGGTACGCATTTTCATTGGTTTTTTTTGTTGTCTTTTTCTGTTCCTCTCTCGTTGTTTCCTTTTCTTAAAATCGTTTTAGGTGATTCTGTAACACGGCCCTCCACTGACGAAAAGAGCTGCCCTCAGCTCGGCAAGTCGGTTCTGTAAGTGATAAGGGTGCCAGTGTTGTTGTCCGTGCAAGTTGAGACTCTTAATTGTGCTTGGAAATATTCGGTGATGACTGTAAGACAACCCAAAGAGCATGGACTGCCCTCGCCGGAAGGATGAAAATAAAAAAAAATAAAAGAAGAAGAAAAAATATTAGTAAACCTGGACAAAACAATTACATCAAACCATTTAAGTAATAATTACACAGGTGCGTGTTTCCAATTTCATTTTTTCATTTAGGTTATAGATATTACTTGTAGTTGTTACTTGTGCCCGCTGATGGCAATTGTATTGTGATTCATCGTTATTCTTTTTTGGTCTTTCGTTTATTTGAATGCTAGGGAAGAGCCGTTGGCATTTCTGCCCGCGACCGCGATTCTTACCTCGGAACGACCGGCTCATCCTAACTCGGGAACATAGAGGATAGTTCTAGGCGCCTCTTACTCGCCTATTATAAGTTTGCGAATTTCGCGCGCGTTATTACGTGTATTCTTGACGTTTATTGCATGTGTTTGTGCCGAATACTTCAGAAGGTTGTTTGGTAATATGGGGCGAGGCGATTGCGATGCACCACCATCGAGGTTTTGCTTCCTTCTTTATGAATTCTATAGGTCACCTCGCTGAGACATTCGATTATGATGTATGGACCATTCCAGTCTCGTTGTAACTTCGGGGATTTCCCTTTTTTTCTTTTAGGATGATACAACCAGACCTTGTCCCCTGTTTTAAAAGGGTTTGCTTTAGCGGATAGGTCATATCGTTCCTTCATCGTTCGGCTCACTTTTCCTAATTGGTTTCTATTAACTTTATATACCGCCTTCAGCCGTGTTTTTAAGTTTATTAGGTAATCGAATGTAGTTGTCGGTACCTCTGTTGACGGCAGCCCAGTATACAGCTCGATAGGCAGTCGGACCTCTCTCCCCAAGGTGAGCATAGCGGGAGTTTGCTTAGTAGAATCATGTACCGAGGATCGATAAGCAAGTAAGATTAGAGGAAGGTGATCATCCCAATCTTTCTGGTTTTCAGCAACGTACTTAGATAGATAGTCGAGAATAGTTCGATTAAATCTTTCGACCATTCCGTCGGATTGAGGATGTAGCGGAGTAGTCCTAGTTTTTTCTACTCTAAAACGTTTAAGAACCTCTCGGAAAATTGTAGATTCAAAGTTACGGCCTTGATCCGAATGAATTTGTAGTGGTTAGCCAAATCGTGAAATCACATGCTGTACTAAAGCCTCGACGACTGTTTCTGCAGTTTGATCCAACAATGGAATAGCTTCTGGCCACTTTGTGAAATAGTCAATGACTACCAGGATATAACGATGTCCTCTTGTAGTAGTGGGGAGTGGACCTAGGATATCTACACCTAGTCTTTCGAACGGAGCACTCACATTGTACGTCTGTAATTTGGCCCTAGTCCTAGGTGTTGGTCCTTTTCGTTGCTGGCAAATTTTGCAGCACTGGCACCAGTTCCTAATATCTTCTGAACAGCCCACCCAGTAGTATCTATCCTTAATTTTTGCAGTAGTTTTGTCTACCCCTAAGTGACCACCTATCACGCTGTCGTGGAGCTGTTGTAATACTTCAACTTTTCGTGCTTCTGGGAGAAGTATTTGGTAATGTGTTCCACTCGCATTAGTGAAGCATCGGCACGCCATTCCATCTTTTAGGCAGAGCGCAGGCCACATCGCCCAATAGGATTTTAGAACAGGATGTAGGTGTGTGATTTGGTCACGTGTCGGTCGTTCAGCCTGTTTAAGCCACGATTTTACATATTTCAGGTGGTCGTCTTGATCTTGTTCTGTTCCTACGTTGTCTTGCATCATTGCCACACGTATCACGATACACTCTTTCTCTTCCAGGCGAGTACAGTAGCGACAATTAGAGCCCAGGCATGGGCGTCTCGACAAGGCGTCGGCATTTAGGTGCTTTTTTCCAGGACGATGTTGAATATCGAAATTGAACTCTTGAAGACGTTCAATCCATCGCACTATTTGGCCTTCGGGCTCTCGAAACTGCATAAGCCATTTTAGGGAAGCGTGATCGGTTCGTAAAATAAAATGACAGACCCAACAAGTAGGATTGAAAGTGGGCGATGGCTTCACTACAGCTAAGAGCTCCTTGCGTGTGACGCAGTAATTACGTTCTGGCCGACTGAGCGTCTTACTGTAATATTCGATGACCTTCTCTTCACCATTTTGTACTTGTGACAATACAGTACCCCAGGCAAATTGACTAGCGTCCGTGTCCAGAACAAATTTCCCGTCCTTATTTGGTTGGCAAAGTATAGGGGCTGTGGTTAACTTCTCTTTCAAAGTTTTGAAAGCACCTTCGCAATTCTCGTTCCAAATAAATTTTACATTCTTTTCTGTTAGACTAGTTAGAGGCTTAGCAATGGCCGAGAAGTCTCGAATGAAACGACGATAATAAGCACAAAGGCCTAAAAACGATTGTACATCCGTTTTATTTAAGGGGCGAGGCCAGCTTTGCACAGCGCAAACTTTTTCTGGATCTGCAGAGATTCCTTGCGCGGATACCACATGTCCCAGGAATTTTGCTTCGTGTTGGCATATCTGGCATTTTCCTGGTGATAGTTTTAGTCCAGCAGCACGCAGTCTTTCGAGTACTAATTTTAGGTGTTCTATTAGATTTTCAAAATCTCTGCCATGGACGATAACGTCATCCAAATAGACCAAGCAAACTGTATATGGAATTCCTTCCAAAACAAGCTCCATCAAGCGTTGGAACGTTGCCGGTGCGTTAGTGAGACCAAAGGGCATGACATTAAATTCCCAGAGCCCTTGGCCAATCGTAAAGGCCGTCTTTTCTCGGTCAGCTTCTTCCATCTCCACCTGCCAATAGCCTGATTGAAGGTCTAACGTAGCAAACCATTTTGAATCACCTAGCGCATCTAAGGTAAGATCTATTCTTGGTAGCGGGTATGAATCTTTCTTTGTGATCTCATTAATTCTCCTGTAGTCTACGCAAAATCTTAGCGATCCGTCTTTTTTACGTACTAAGACCACTGGACCACTCCACGGGCTCTTGGAGGGTTGAACTACATTTTGCTCTATCATTTCACGCAACAGATGCTCTGCTTCAGCCCTTCGGGATATTGGCATCCTTCTAGGTGGCTGTTTTATTGGAGAAGCTTCCCCCACATCTATCTTGTGCTTCAGTATGGATGTTCTCCCCAAGTATTCCTTGCTATGGGAGAACACTTCTTGAAATTCTAATAACAAATTCCACAGTGTAGTTTTATCCCCTTCATGTAACTCACTGACGCTTCTTCTAAAGAGGTCATAAGAGTTCGCTGGAGAGAATTTTTGATACGGCGGTTTGCTTGTGTATTATGATGGGAGGTTTAAACTCCAAATCGGCGATGGGGGTCGAAGCTGGCAAGTGCACAGTCTGGGAGGATGAGTTCGATAGCCGGGCCAGTACTACTCCGTTCTTGGCTGTAGACAGTGTTGGGATGATCTCCAGGCCTTTTGGGGTAGAGGCATTTCCCGTTACTAGAACATTTTTCCTCAAGATTAATGGTGGTGGTTAACTTAAATAGACATTGTTGCCCTGGTCGGAATTGTAATTGCGGTCAAAGTTCCGGCTGGTGTGTCTTCCATCAGGCATTGTTGCAGAGGGATAACTTCTTCTTCAATCTGTAAAATTCCCGTCCTAAAGTCGAGTATACATGCATGATTAATGAGAAAGTCCATTTCAATTATACAATCATCTGTGATAGTAGCAATGAAGATTGAATGTTTTGTAACTAAATTTCCAATGCTTAGGTGGACTTCGGCTGTACCATCAACTGGGATAATTTCTCCGCCCACGCCTTGGATTATTGCATTAGTTGGATGGATCTGAGGGTAGTAATCTGCCTGCCGGAGAATTCGTGGGTGGAGAATAGTTTGTGTAGCCCCTGTATCGATAATCAGACTACATTCGACCCCATTTACATTTCCCGCTATCCATAGATTGTTCTGCAGTGCACGTCCGCCAATGAAAACCTTTATTTGATACGGGGCTGATTCCCCCACTAACTTTAGCCCCGGCAAGCCAGTGGGTGTTGATTTAAAGAAGAATCTTCTATGTGGAAAACCATCCTGGTCAATTGACTGTAGAGGAAGTTTATCAGAAAATTCTGATGGTGGGGGTATTACACATAGTTCCGGACATATTTTTAGTGTGAAGTTGATGAAGGCTTTTGAAGCGTTTACGTTTCCTTCTACTTGGGTGATCAGTAGAGTTCCCAGAAGGACGAGTGGCACATTGTTGCTGAGATTTAATATCCCGAACCAAACTGCTTCCGCGGACAGGCTTGTCATCTGGTCCCGTGGACGTTAACTGCCTTTTTACTTTTATCCGTTTGGAGTACATCAAAGCATACGACCTCTCCCTCTGCCAAAGATGGAGTGGCTTTTCCCGGGTTATTTCTTTTTTATTTTAGAAGCATGGACAAACACTTCCTCACGTATTATGAAGCCATACCGTTGTTTTACGTTGAACCACTTTACAATGCCTTTTACTCCTCTCTCGATTCCGGTGATATCCCCGGATGACTTTTCCACTGGCCCATCTGATTTGGGCTGTTTTGTGGATGGTTTTTGCTGTACCTTCTTAGACAAGTTGATCTTCCGCGCAATGGTAAGGGAGTTTTGGCTGTTAGTTGGAGCTTGTGGTACTGTTAGGCCCACCGTATGCTCCATTAGGCTGGGCGAATTTAGTTTCCCGACAAGTTGTTGGTGTTATAGGAGCTGACATTTGCCCCTCTTGCATTTGTGGTGGCTTCTGCCACTCGAATGTTTCTCCTACTGATTCTCGTGGCATCTCGACTAGCTTCTATCCTAATAGCTTGAGCCAGGGCTCCTTCTAAAGAAGTTGGTATAGAGTCCCGCACTCGTCTTTGAGTTTCTAGGTCGGCAATACCATCCATGAACTGCTCGAGAGATATACGGTTACGCCCTGCTTCATTACAGTCGGTAGCAAAACTCAAGTAAACTAATCTCTGGACATCCGTCGCGAACTCAGTCAGACCTTCGTTTGGTTTCTGTATCCGTCCTCGCAATTGAATGTGTGCTACAGACTGCTGGTATTCATCTGAAAACCTTTGTCCTAGTGCCTGGCTCAAAGCTTCGAAGTTTTCCGTTACTGCATCAGGAAGCATTTCATAAAAGGTTAGAGCCGTACCATATAAGTAAGGCACTAGATAGAGTGCTTTGAAATCTGCATTCCATCCGTTTGCACGAGCTACTGCGTCAAAATGTTTCTTGTATACAGACCACGGCTGCTTGCCGTTATAATCTTTCGGTGACAAAGGGATTCTAGCGGGTTGGACTGCTTGGTAGATGTCTCGACGTATCTGTGGCGGACCGTTATATGCATAGATTCTGGGCGCAGGGGCTGCAACATTATTATAGTTGGATGTCGAAGTCGCTGGCATGGTAGGGGTTACTGTCTGAGGAATTACAGGAGGGGGTCTATCTGGTTCCATTCGAGGCGGCGATCTGTCGTTTACCCTGGTTGACGTAATGGGGGGAAGGATACCCTGATGAATTCTGCTTGTGTTGATTTCTTCATTAGATTGTGGTATATCGAAGTTCAACACGGCTGGCTGATATCTTGCCATGGCTTCATTTCTATCACGAACAGGGCCTATATCGCTAGGAGGACACGGTGGATGGGGGGACTTAGAATTGGAGGGAGTGTGTCCAACTCTCTTCTATCAGATCCCCTTCTATTAGACTCAATTCGAGATAAATGCTCTAAGATGCTTTGAAACATCGTTGTCATTTGACGATGATGAATGTCGTCCCCAGATTGGATAGGTTCTGGTCCTACAGGGCAAGCAGGGTCTACCGCTGCTTTCTGTTTGTTAATAAGCAGGCTTTCTTCATGGGACAGACTCTGTTCTGTGTTCACACCTATTGAAACTCCTGGAGGGTCATTCTGGCACTCTGTGGATGATTTTTCCTTTATGGCGTGTTCTTGATTACCCTCTACTCGAGTTAATCTTTCCAACATGCTTGTCATTGCGGTCGTGAGGGAAGTAAGTTGCTCACGTTGTTGGATCATTTGTTCAGAAAGCGTTATGAGGACACTTTCCGTGGCGGTATCTCGGTTGACACTGGAGCCATCTGGGTTACTGCCCTCTTCAGGTTTGTGTTGCTGTTTTATGTTTTCCTTTGTTGGCATGGTGCTGTGGCTAAAGCTTTTTCTAGAAGCGTTTGAATACCCCACACCTGACACCAATGTTACCAAATTGTCCGCTTTTCTGTAGTCGAGAGGGAGACTGGTAGTTAACATAAAAGGTAACACTGTTCAGCAACACATACGTGCCTGCACGTCGTGGCAACCAACAAATAAGCGGTGGTCAGCACAGTTGAGGGAAAGGTAGCAGCCACTGATAATTGGGTGCCTATCTCCGAGTCGACTTGGGTTCGGGCTCGAGATGTCAGCGGAAACAGATGACAACTTATCCACACGTACTCCGAACAAATCTTGTGGGTCGAGTCAAATTGTGTAACGTGTGTGTTCTGACGTCTGCTTACTATTCGCGTACGCAGCTTGTGTTTCGCTACTCAATGAAAGAGTGGTGAATGAGCGCTGAATGCCAGTCTCAATGTAGTGGACCGGGTAGTATAGTACGGCTGTCAGTTTACGCGATAAGTGTGGAGTCAGGTGCTGTACAAGACCACTTCGTTCGCGAGAAATGTTAGTAAGTGCTTTTGCAGTGGTGTTTTCTTGACGGTCGTGAGTGCGATATGCACTTAATTACAATTCCGGGCAGTGGTTAGTGATGTAGTGAGCAAGTGAACCCTGGAAAAGATTAACCACACTTTACAAGTGCAGGTCAGTGCGGGGCAGCACAGTGAAGTGTGTTTTTTTTTTTTAGGTGCAGCTAAAGTTTTGTTTTGGCCAATGGTGCTATAAGGGACCGGGTTAGGGAAGTTTTTCTTCTATAATGAACTTCCTTCTCGGTGCTTAATATGGCAAGCTGGCGATGCAACGAGGGATCTATTCTATCAGCGAAGGCTTCCAAAATGGCGTCGGTGAGTATTTATCAAGTATTGTGTTGCGACTGTAGTGGTATCTGTCACCCAAGAAGGGGAAAGCACAAGTGCGCGAAAGCTTTGGGGTCTACCTAAGAAGGTAAACAAAACGTTTCTGGGTGCTCCTCTGGGTTATTTTTCTTCCTTGTTTCGAAAATCTAAATCTATTTGGGTGATACAAAAATTGCCCTGAGCGATTGAGTAGTAAAGTGCGACCACAATGGATTACTGAGTATTGTGGTATTAAAGTTTGAGATCTGGGCCACAACTAATTTATTGGGACTTAATCTGATTGAATTTAATGTTATTTCCCACGGTGCCTTTCTAGGTGAAAATTCTCACTGTAAGATCAGATACGATACGGTACTCACCCCACAACCTTCTGAAATATCCTTATAATCTCCCCGACGAAAACTTAATGCGTTCAGGATGGTGACGAAACAAAATAAAATAAATAAAAAAAATAAACTCGAGTCGATTTTACTTTCGGAAAATTTTATTCCTTTTTTCTCTATCCACACGTGTTGTTCGATCGATTTCACTTTCTAGAAGGAAGAAAAAATCCGTTCTCTGGCTCTACTATGACGGAGCGATCCTGGAATTCGGCTAATTTTCCATGGTGTCGCTCGTTGGTTTTTATCTTCCTTCTATTACAATTTGTACAATTCAAATTCAAATATGCAATCACAAAATTTACTAATTAAAATTAAATTTCGATTTCTTCCTACTTCATTATTAATTCATAAATTTCCAATTAATTTATCTGTCATTTCTACTCTACATTTTTCTAAATTTAAGTATAATACTGTATTACTTAACTAATTCATTTCTTAATAGTTTTAGGGGACTCTAATAGTTTCGAAGAGGCAATCGAAGCAACCGGGGCAAAAACTACACTTGCCCTGCATATAACGAAAGACATCACAGAAGCTACAAGCAGGCGCCAGGAAATAAGCTGTCTCGGAGTTTAATTACTAGGTACGCATTTTCATTGTTTTTTTGTGTTTTCTTTTTCTGTTCCTCTCTCGTGTTTCCTTTTCTTAAAATCGTTTTAGGTGATTCTGTAACAATATGTTTATCCCACTTGAGCCTACTATCAATCGTTATTCATAGGTAGTTATAATCAGTAACTGTCTCTATCGGTGTTCCACTAATTTGGATAACATAATGTGTATTATTTTCAAACATTTTATTTCCAAAGTATAATGCTTTAGTCTTATCTAAGTTTAATTCTAGTTTATGGCATCTTAACCAGGAATAAATTAAGCATAGACCGCGATTAGCTAGGAGAGTTTTTTTGTGTCCAGTCCTTGCTTTTGAATATTGCTACAGTGTCATCAGCAAAACACACAATATGACCCTGAATGCTGTTTTGTTCCAATTGACATAGACTGCTTATGTAAATTAAGAACAATATGTGGCATAATACCGTACCCTGTGGTACACCACATCCAAGAATTATTGGGCTACTTACTATTTTCCCTATTCTGACATATTGCACTCTACCTTGGAGATCGGAATCAAATAAAGAAAGCGCCGTATCAATGATTCCTATGCTAGATAGTTTTCCCAATAAAATTTTATGATTGATTGTGTCGAAAGCCTTCTTTATATCAAGAAATACAGCACATGCTTTTTCCCCAGCATCCATTGCAGAGTTTATATATGTAGTCACATCATATAACGCATCAGACGTATTATATTTACTTTTGAACCCATACTGATTCTTAGCTATAATGTTATTGTACTCCAGATATCTTAACAGTCTACTTTTAATGCATTTCTCCAGCATTTTTGCAATGTTGGATAACAAAGATATTGGTCTGTAATTGTGGGGATTGCTTCGGTCTCCTCCTTTGTGCACCGGTATTACCACAGCACGCTTAAGTCTAGCAAGAAAAGCTCCTTGAGACAAGGCAAGATTGAAAACATAACACAGAGGTGTCAAAACATATTCTGAAACTTTTTTCAACATATCACTTGTGTAACCATCTTGTCCGGCTGCTGTATTGTTCTTTAAGGTCTTCAACTGGTATAGAAGTTCACATTCGGTTATAGCACTAGAATCAAAAGACCCAAAAGTTGTTGTATTTGCATCCCCACGGTCATGAAATGGTTGTTTAGCTCATTACTTATTTGCAATGGTTCTGTTATTAACGTACCATCCGTTGTCTGGATTTCCTTTATATTTTGAAGTTTTTTACTAGACCCAGTTATTTCGTTTATTTTGTCCCAAACTTTTCTAGGGTTATCAGAAATCGTGTTAATCACCTGTGAATAATAAGACTCTTTTGCAGCCCTGATGATTGAAGTTAATATGTTTCTGTATGTTTTGTATCTAGATTTCGTTGAAAGGTTGCCTTTTTACTTGTCGTGCTAGATTATTCCTTATTCTAATTGAAGAAATTATCCCTGCAGTAGCTCACATCTTCACTGGTTTTACTTTAGACCGAACTTTAGTTTTATGTATATATAATGCGCCTTCGATGTAGCCATCTAATATTGTGCAAAATGTGTTTAAAGCTTCATCAGGCCCCATGCTTCTATAGACCTCCGCCCATCTTTCTTGACTAACTATTTGAAGAAATATTTAGTATTACTTAAGTGTACGATTTGAATTTATAGCAATTTGGTTTTTGAAAATCAGTTATAAGCTGTTCTCTGAAAGGACGAAGATGTAGCATCATATGCCTGTAGAAAATATATATAATTACCCTAAACAAATATATACACACACAATTGTACAAGCATTAGAATGTATTAGGTTAAGAGATTTTACATCAGATTAAATTGTGATTTAGTACAGTAAACATCGCTGTTCCATCTGCTCCTAGCCACCATACCACAAACAAGACTATAGATCTCTTATTTGTATACTGAATAAATTATTAAAGCAAACACATTTTGTCTAATCGTTAAGCTGATAAAAATTTTCAACATTCTACCAATTCATTGAAGATATCTCCTGCTTTGAAAAGTTTATATAAGTATACTTAATCGAGCTAAACATTTATTGGCATTATCTTGAGAAATATGCGTTTGTTTTCTCTTTGTGATAATATTTTCCTTTGATCCTGTAATGGGAACAAGAAAAGGATGAACACAGTGATATAACATGAATACAGAGTAACAGGCATGACAAATGTTTCACATCCTTTATAAACGCGAGCGGAAATTAAGTACGGAAAAGGATAAATTTCATTGTTATTCCTATACAAAGACGTCTGGATCGGCATTGAGTGCCTCCGGTCTCGTTTCTTATGTTATTTTTGTTGCAGTAAACTCCTATTTCCCATACTCTAACTAATCCCATTTTCAGAATATTTTTAACCCCCTTATGTCCCAAGGCTTCAATTTTACGAAAATTTGGGTAACTCTGCTTAAAAAAATTTCAAAGAGGAATAAGAGAAGCTTTTATGCGACAAAATGGTTGTGACTCAACGTCCTGTGTTTTCCCACGAAGGACGAACTTTTCAAGTTACCTTAATGGCGGAATTCTTAACTTGAAACTGAAGGCTTTTCAAGAGAAAATCAATAAACCTTTGTTTTTCGACTAAAATCAATAATGCTGTAGACAAAAAAATTTCCTTACTACCAATTATTTTACATTAAAACTGTAAAAAAGAAAAAAAAGAAAAAAGAGAAACATTTTTCAGAGGAATTGTGTAAGCTAAAGGTACATAAGTATATTGGAATCCGAAATTAGAAGGGAACCACACTGATCCCAATGCGGACTTCATTTGCCCAACATATGGCTCTGCCGAAATAAGTACGTATTCCCTCGACGTCCTGACTAAATGAATTTATGGGTTAGCTAGAGGGGTGAATATTTAATTCCATTAATTGTATGATCCTGCATTATTGCGCTTCGCTTTAATTCGCGGCTCTTAGCCTCTTCATTCCGAACGGTGCTAGGGTTCTACGGTTAAGCTCTACTTGAATATATAATTTATTCGCGCTTTAGCCTCCATAACAGATAGCATCTCATGCGGTAGAATGTAGGGTTCCTATTTTCATGGTATAATCCGATGTGTGCAATTGAAATTTATCGTACAAGATAGATAATATACTCGAGATTTTTTTTCCCTTGTGCAGTGATTTACATATTGCAATTGTTTATTGTATGCTGAGAGAATATTAAGAGAAGGTATAAATAAATGAAATGTCTATGACCAACATGACCAGCAGCAATTCATTAGAGTGATACTTCTACTGTGTTCTACTTTGAATTTCACTCACGGCTCTTTAATGCAATTATTTGATTACCCCCCCCCCCTAGGGGTCTATTGGATTTTTACAGTACAATTAAAACAATTTTATAATAAATTGAAATTACTACAAATAAAGATAGTAATTCTTGATGCAGCAAAACACTTTTGGGTTAAAATAAGAAGAAAGCGCTCATTTCATCTGAATTGACTTTTAAGTTTATATATATAAAAAAAAAATTAATATTATAAATTAAACCAACAGAGTTCCATGTGAACAACATGAAAGTGCTTGTTGCTGCATTAAAGCTGAATAAATTTGCAAGCAATTTTGTTCCCCCTTTTTATTTTCCACAGCCTTTATGATATTGATTTGAAACCTTCGGCAAAATATTACAAACTCTTCAGTTCAAATGCGGGATTAGATTTTTGAAAAATGTGTTTTTTTTTTTTTTTTTTATCAAAAACCTCTAAAAAGCGTATTATTTTTCTCACCCCTAAAAACTTTTTCATGCACACACCAATTTTTATTAGGTATTTTTCGTACATAGGTTTTCCAAACATATTTGTAAATGCTACCGGAGCTGTTTTTCAAAATTTGTTAATATCTTTTATGCTATAATTACTTTCGTAACTTTAAGGTTGAGACTCTTGTAAATGGAATAAAATTTATTGGTACACGTTTATTTTAACACGAGAATGAAGATTCAGGTGATTCAGTGGTCCAAAAATTGGATAAATCCCGAAAGTGTTTATTTCATAAAAATCAATTTGTAAACCTCTATCGTAATAAAAACTGAATGATAAGATTGCTTTTTATTCACTTTAATTCTCAAAACCTTTCCGAGATGGCGATAGGCTCTAGTACAATAAGTCAAATTTTTTTTCTTATGTGGCTCTAAAGATGAGTCCCTATCCTACACGTGTATACATAATAGGTTTGTTTAATGAACTTCAGAGCAGTTCAGAGCAGAGGAGGTCAACTTAGCTTAACTGTCAAATTAAAAGTAAAGCAGAAAAGAGCAGGCATCTCATGAAACACAAATTTTTTGAGATCTGTCAACAAAAAAATCAATTCTTTAATTTAATGCAAGAAAGAAATCTTTTTTCACACACAAAAGCACAATTATTATTTAAATTATTCAAATAGTCGAGAAATTTTTTTTTTCTAAAAAAATGCAATTATTTGAATTATTATCAGAATTACCAACACAATTTACAGTTCTCAAATGCCTGCTCTCAGTTACTCTTTCGAAAAAGGTAGGAAAAGGGTTCAATTTAGGGCAGACTCATTAAACACACTTGAGTTCACTTTAGAGTACTTTAGAGCAGTGGTTTGGGTTCATTAAACAAGAGTAGCTGCTCTTTTCTACTCTTTTCTGCTCCAGAGTAACCTAGAGCAGCTCATTAAACACACCTAATGTATATTTTCCGCGCGCCATAGCGCAAGCGCAGCCCGTCTGCTGCTAGCTGTGTGTGCAACTTAGTTATTGGAGTGGATTAGGAATGCAAATAGAGAAAAGGGAATATATTTGTTAATATTTTTCGTTCATGATTTGGATAAAAAGAGACGAAAGATATTTATTTAGAATATAATGCGAGGGAAAATTATTTGGATTTTTTTTCCTCTTTTCACTTTTTTATTGCATATTTTCTTGACATTGAGAATTTGTTTTGTAATCCATGAAAATACTCGGAATTTTTCACTCTAGGTGTATTCGGCAAACAAATTAATTAAAGTGATCAAATGGGTACATTCTGTGCATAATTTTGAATAGTACTTTAGTTTATGACTATTATTGGTTGGTACTGCTGATTTTTTTAGGCCAGCCCGTCCCTTTAACTTGTACACGAATTTGTCTCTATATTTATTTATATATTTCTTTTTTACTTTTTTCGACACTCTCGTAGACCCACTTTTCGTTTTCACAGCGAGCTGAAATTTGGCACACAGGTTCATGTCGCGTGACAATTGAATATATCAAAATTTGAACCGGAAATATATATGGAAAACCCGAAAAATCGGGAAAAATCATTTGAAAATTTGGTACAAATTTGATTAATGATAAATCCGTTTCAGGAAAAATGCAGAGTTTTCCTATTTTTCCAACTTTTCCGGAAAGTTTTCCGGTAAAAATTTTTTCTAAATTATGCAGGTTCAAGTTCCCTATTAACTGGCATCATTATTTTCTCTCCGACAATGGTGAAAACTTGCAGAAAAAAATCGAGGAATATTCATGTAAAACGTTTTTTTCGGAGTATTTCCGACCAAGAAAGCGTTTTGCAACCTAAGACAAAGTTGTAGAGCGAAATGAGTTCCATAAAGGGAAAACTCCATGGAAAACGCGGAAAAGCGGGAAAATCATCGGAAAAATTTTCATCGATATGATTAGTGATAAATCTGTTTCAGGAAAAATGCAGAATTTTCCAATTTTTCTAGAAAATTTTTCGAAAATTTCCGGAATTATCCGACTTTTCCGGAAAACTTTCCCACAAAAAAGTTTTGTAAGCTATGCGGAATCATTTTTTCCGTCCTACTGGCATCAATAATTTCTCTTCAACAATCATGAAAACTTGCATGAAAAATCGAGCAAAATTCATGTAAATTTTTAAAAAAAAATCCTAGTAATAGGAAAAGTCTGTGGAAAACCGCCAAAATTCATGTTATGTGGGATCAAGTTGGAATACAGCTAAAAAGTACTGTTTAAAACATAATTTGAAATTCAGAAAACCGTTGCAGTACTTCTACGAGTTGATACTCGAAAAATTTTTGTTTACGGATCGGCACCAAACATGACTTAATATGTCGGTAATGATAAGCTGAACAAAAACTTCCAGGCAACCACGGTGCTGACTTCCAATCATCTCATCGTAACTGCCTTCAAAATTTCAAATTTTGCGAAATCCCGGTAAACCGTAGTCCGAGTTATCGAAACTGTTTGGATTGTTTTCGAAGTACGGTCAGTCGATTGGAAACTCTAGAGTCGTATGGACGCAAAAAAATTTCACTGCGAATATTCAAAAATTGACTCAAAATAAAAAAAAATAAAGAAATATAAGGATAAATATAAGAAAAATTAAAGGAAAACGGAAAATTAATAAGAAAACGGAAAATTAAAAAGAAAGTAAAAAACTAAAATTAAATTAGAATTAAGTAAAAATATAATTAAGTTCGGTTAAATTGATATTAGAACAATTTAGTTAACGTGAAAAAGGCAGAAAATAAAATAAGTAAAAAACGAGTTTTCAAAAAAAACTGAGGCCAAGCCGCATGAAAAAGTAGAAAATAAACTTTTCTTCACACACAGAGGTGGACTCAGATTTTTTGATTGGGACATTTCTCTTGAATATTCGTTCCCTGCATGAATCAAATCACTTATTACCTCTGAGTGATTATACTGAAATATATTGTCACCGAATAAAATCTGAGTCCACCTCTGTGTGTGAAGAAAAGTTTATTTTCTACTTTTTCATGCGGCTTGGCCTCAGTTTTTTTGAAAATTCGTTTTTTACTTATTTTATTTAGCTTGGGATAATATTTTGTTTCTAGGAAACCCACTGCATTGCGCTGGATAATTACGATTGGATTTGTTTTAACCCTGTATTGGTAACCCGTATTACTATACGCTTATTGGTAACCCTGAGTAAATATTACTCGCACACAAAAAAAAAATGAAAAAAATATGAACAAAAGAGTTGAAATATTTTAGCGGAATAGAATTACAGAACAATGAAAAAAAACGGGATTCCCACAAAAATAATTTAAGATCTAAAAAAAAAATTTAATTAATAAGGTACGGATAATTAGAAATGAAAAGTATTTTATACATTTTTATACATTTTATTCTCATGAATGGATCTTGTACCACAATTTCGGTCTTATAGTGTGTGTCCGCTCTTTGAGAGCCATGGGGAATGAAAGGGTTGACCCGCTAGGATGGCTCCCCATCCCTTAAACTAACGATCACGGTTCAGGTAAATCACTTGCGATGTAGGGACGCTGTGGTCATATGTCATGAAAGCAGTGTAGCCTTCAAGTGGAAAACGAGTAAAGTTTACTCACGGCATTGTTTATAAAGTGTATAGATATGCCAGTTTGTTGAACGCTGCTAGATGCGCATAGTTGTACCATTTTGAGTATGTTGACTAATATTTAGTTATACAGTTTTTTAATACTAATTAATATTTTTAAAGCTTTGCATGCCATATACATGTGTTGATATGTGAGTTACTTCATCGGCGTCGAGTATGCTTGGACTGGTGGACTCGTAAGTTTATAATACATCCCTAGTAACCACAATTCCGATATCCTCAGATTTTCCAAGCTATACTACAAAAATATTCGACGGAGTTCCAATATTTATCTAAAAAATTCCAACACAGAAGGATGTCTTTACTTGTTCCGAAGTTTTACCCTGCTCTATTTTACCATTCCTAGGAAAATCTAGCGAATTTCCATAGAAATTTTATATGAGAGGGGGGGGGGGGGGGTGGGGGGGGTATGTGGAACAATTTTTTGATCGGCTTACCGCAAGGAATCGCGTGGTATACCGGAAGGTATCTTGATCAGTATCACCCTGTATATATATATTGATAAAATCATAATTAAAAGGTCACTTTTTCCTATTAAATATATCAAATAGTGAAATATCGCGTTATTTGCAATTTGTTATATGATGTAAATGTAGTGTAATTATATCTTTACTTTGTCCAAAGAAATGTCTGTAATTTTTCCTTTTTTAGAAAAAGGGCGGACAAAAATATTGGACAAAGTTTTGTTCAAAGCTACTTTTGTCATTATTGATTAGTTACAAACTCATAGTTATAATTTTGTGCACAAAATGAACTAGAAGAAAAGGAAATCGAGAACAGTATTCTTTTTATCAATAAATAACTCTAGTAAATTAGCATTTTCTATTTACTTTTAGAACTTTACGTGGAGAGATTTGGAGTACAATAAGGGATAGATGCGCAAGATATATTTCGCAAAACTCTATGTAGATTAAAAGACTCCGTAAGGAAAGAAGTGAACAGAAGGAGAATAAAGTAAGATTTAAATCTAGTTATTTTATTATTTTTAAGACTAATAGCTTTTTCGTTCACAGAGAAACTGGCGGAAAACCACGCAACTCTGAATAAATTTAAGATTTTTCTTTCTTTCTTTTTATAACTGAATTGTTTTTTGGTTATGTTTGAAAAAATTTCTCATAAATATAAATAAATCTTATTTTGTTAACCGTAATATATTTAAAATGCTTTTTATTTATTGTAGTAGGGAGAAATTGTGAAGATTCAGATTTCTGAGGAATTTTTACAGAATATCCGAACAAAACCTCCATAGAGTATCCGTGGAATATATCCGCTAAATTTTTAAAGACATTGTCCTTATGATTTCTGAAGAATTTCTGTGGAAAAATTCTGCAGAATATCCAAACAAACTCTCCATAGAATATCCGCAAATTTTCAAAGACATTGCCCTCATTACTTCTGAACATATTTCTTGGAATAATAACGGCATACTTTCCTCGGACAACGTAACTTTTGACCCGTGACAATCCCATAATATTCTTTTGACATTCTTGGGAATATTCCACGGAACTGATTCTTCGGACAGGAAAATGTCCTAAGAACATCTGTTGAACGTCCTAGGGCTTGGTTACTAGCAGTGTTTCCAATTTAGCTACTTCGTAGCTGAATTTACCTACCAAGAAGTAAATTTAGCTACAAAGATTTTCATTTTGCTACCGGTAGCAATTTAGCTACCGTAGGCTATTTTAGCTACCAAATTGTGGCTAAAATTTTCTTTTATTTTTTACCAAATTGTGAGAAAAATTTTTATTCTGACCTGTACCCAAAATCTAAACTGCTAAAAAGTTTACTTTTGGCACTGATTGTGTTAGCACTGCTGTAATTGTATTTACTTGTACTTGCTTGCTGCATTGCATACATAAATGCGAGCGTAAAATATTCATTAGTAAAGCCAAAAAGAGATAGAACGGGCTAAACGAAGGACAAAAAATTTAGAAGAAAATGGATGCAGATAAAAAAAATCCAAATCTAGTAACCAGTGCAGTAGTAGGTTATTGGAAATGATTAAATAGAAGTGTAAAAAAATGTTCATACTATTAGAAATATTGGGCTGCTCCCTCATGAGTTCTCCTTTTCATTATTACCTACAATGTCCATCATGGTTGTTATATACATATACTCCAGCTAAATTTGGTACATAATAATATTTATTTAATGCGAAATAGAAACCCAGTTTGTGTTGTGGCACATATAAAGTTTTAAGTTTGTGTAGTTTTTAGTACAAAACGGCGCGAAACGGTATTTCTGAGTTAATAAGAATCAGAGCAGAATATAATTCAAAACGCCGGAAAATAGTTTTTTGATCTTTGTAGTTTATTTTATATTGTTTGATTAAATAGCATTGCGAATAAAATCCGTTAACAGGATTTGGAAATGGATGAGTAAGAAAGTGCAATAGTTTTCATTTAAAAATAATCCATTTAGTATTTTTTTCGGGAAAAGATTTGTGCAAGAAAGATCTAAGTTTGTAGTTGAATGTGATTCGGCAACTGTAGTTTCCCTGTTTTTACCAGCAGCTCCACCTGAATCAGAATTTGAAGTGGAAGCTGAAGAAAGTGTTGTCATTATCCGTCAAGAAAATAGGTAATAAATCTATATTTTTGTGAATTTCCCATGTTTATATTATTGATTGCAGTGAAAAAACTGCGGAAACTAAAAAAAAAAAGACAAAATAAGAAGTATACACAAATGGTAAGGAAGGCTTGGCTGAAAGAAAACGCGTTCAAAGACTGGATTTAATTAGTAAGTATTAGTGAGAACTGTGTCTCGTGTATATACTGCAAAATTATTATTAAGGCCAAAAAGCATAATTTGATTAAACAGGCAACCTCTAAAAGCCACCTTACAACTATGATACCATTTAGCGACCAGAGACAAAGCAAAAATAATTTTAAAGAAGAAACATGTGACAACTCAAAAATAGAGGCACAATTGTGTCTATATGTTGCATGTCACCAAGTTATGTTACCAATAGATCACTTAAGTAATATGATTAACTCAAAATGCTCATTAATTTCTAATTTAAAATTGCATAAAACCAAATGTACATGCATTATTCAGAATGTTCTGGGTCAACATTTTAGAGAAGATCTTCACGCTGATATTGGAAACATGCCATTCAGCTGGTTACTTGACGAATTAAATGATATTTCCACTACAAAAATACTGGGTATAGCTATTATTTATTTTTCTTCTTGTCAGGGTAAAGTTATCTCAACATATTTAGCTTTGATCGATTTAAAATCTTGCGATGCACGTTCAATAGTTCAAGCTATTACTAAGGTCTTAGAAAATTATAAACTAGAAATTGCGCGCTTAATCGCAGTCGGCAGAGATAATGCTTCAGCCATGGTAGGGACTAATAATGGAATAGCAGCAATCCTTACACATGAAGTTCCCAATTTAATTCTGATAAAATGTACTTGCCATTCCATTCAAATTGCAGTTTCGTATGATTCAAATTGCTTTCCGAAAGAGTTAGAGTTTTTACTAAGGGAAACTTATAACTGGTTTTCTCACTCCAGCGTCCGAAAACAAAAATACAAAGAATTATATGAGCTCATAAATGATAACAATGAGCCACTGATGATTCCAAAGATTTCAGATACAAGGTGGATGTCAATTGAACGTGTCGTATCAGTTATTGATAGTCGGTGGCTTGAGTTGCAAACTTTATTCCAATTTGAGAAAAATAGTTGTAAGTCTGCAGAAATTTTTAACGATCTTTTCAATAATGTCGAATACAAGGCTTACTTAAGTTTCCTCCGTCCTATTCTAAAAGAAATTAATCGAGTTAATTTGCTTTTTGAAGGAAAGTGTATTTATCCAACAAAACTGCTTAATGATCTTACTAATTTAATAACTTCACTTTGCCGGAAAATAACACACCAATATTACATCATACCAGATCCAGATTCACCTCTATTTGTTAATTTTGAAAACTATATCGATGTTGATTCGAAGTTAGGTTATGAGTTTGAAATTATCCAATGAACTGTGTCCAGATAAAAAACAACCGGTTAAAAGAAATTGCATAAATTTTGTTAAAGCCCTGATTCTTGAATTTAACAAGTAATAAAGCTAGAATTGGTGTAAGACCAATTCTTATGATACCTTAGATGAATACCCGTATTAAATTACGTATGGTCACCGATCTATTCAAGTATTGATTTTGAAGTTGTTTTTCGCATATATTTCTAGAACGGTTTGTCGCATAGGAAAAATGATTATGACCAATTTTATAGGATTTCGTATTCTGCAGAAGTTTTTAGTACAATAAGAATGTCTTGGACTGATCGTTTTCAAAGTATACGTAAAAAACCGAAATTCTTATATGGCAACACCAAGAAGGAGTCGCCCGATTTAGTCCATTTTTGAAATTTTATTTGCTAATGTAGTAAAAACATCATATACGAAATTTCAGCTCTCTACGTCAGCGCGTTCTCAGGCAGTGTCCAAATATATAGCGGAAAACGAAATTTTTATATGGTAACAGCACGAAGGAGTTGCCCGATTTGTCTCATTTTCGAACTTAATTTTACTTTTTTTTTTAAAGTCCGTGTACAAAATTTCAGTTCTCTAAGTATACGCGTTCTTGAGTTATCGTGCGCACGGACGAACGGACGGACGGACGGACATGCAAAAATCGAAATAACTTTTAATATTATGAATGGGTGTCCAATCCATTTTGCTCTACCATCATTATTTCGAGGTGTTACAAACGGAATGACAAACTTAGTATACCCATATGATTTCATCTAGGGTATAAAAACAGATTACCTGAAAATATTTCAATTTTAAGGAAAATAAACCTCATAAGCGCAGAAAAAATTTTAAATAAGTATAAAGAAGATATCACTCCTGTTATTAAAATTTTCTACGACGATAATTCGTTAGTTACAGATATATAGTTTCAATATAATAGTGTTAATACTTTGAAATGGCATGCTAAAGAAACTGTACACCTGTGGTCTGAAATTTATAGATACAGTGATGCTGGTGGAAACAATCCATTTAAAGAATTGTGTCAGTTTCCTATTAAATTGTTGTCTTTATCTCATTCCAATGCTGATATTGAGAGAATATTTAGCGTCATGAACATTGTTAAAAGCAAAATTCGTAACAAAATTAAATTAAAAATCTTAGATTCAATTCTTTCGATTAGGTTCGGGTTGCAAAAGAATGGGAAATGTTGTGATGATTATGAAATTCCTGCTCATGTTGTTAAAATTGGTACTTTACAGACTTATGAAAATAGTGAGTACATAGATGTTACAAAACTATTGAAAGATATTAACTAATGTATTACTTAATTGACTTATTTGGATTTGATTCGTCTGTCTTATTTAAAACTCTTTTATTTTGATTGTCATTAATATGTATATACCTTACAGTGCAATAAATGTTTTGGTTAATATATCAGTTTATTTCTCAATTGAACAATTAATAATTTTTAAATAAAATGGATAACACGTAGATGAGTTTATTAATTTTCCTTCTATTCCTCCTGAAGGTGTTGACAATATACACATGTGCGCATTTTTATGTATCACCATTCTATTCGTAATCGAAATCTACTGTAACTGTCGTTTATGGTTCATTTTTGAAATCAATTCGAAAAATTAATTTAAGTGAATCGTGTGAAACTATTGAAAACCAATTTCAAATGATTCGCTAAAATTAATTTTTAGAAATAATATAAAAATTATTTAAGGCTTACATAAATATTATACCTTAATGGAGATAAATATTTAGCTATCATTTGGCTACGAACAAAATATGAATTTAGCTACCAAGGAGCTAGGAAGTAGCTAAATTTAGCTACCAGGGTGAACTCAGAGTTGGGAACACTGGTTACTAGGGATGGCCGTGGTGATGTATACTTTAGGAAGTTGGATATGTTCTGCCATCATTTCATGCTTATTTTAATCTAGCGATAGTCACTTGTTTTCTCAGACATTATTCTTAGAACTGCGATTGCTTGGGCTGTCTATCTACTGCCTCGGCTGGCAAGGCAAAGCGAGGTCAGGAATTCTTGCGAATTTTCTTCTTTGGGTAATTTATACCCAATTGCCTTAAAAGTTTTTTTTCTGCGATTTTTAACCGATGTCTTTTTTAGGCTCGCAAATAGGATCGTCACTCATTCACGATTTCCATTATTCTTTTTTTTATTGGAGAACATTTTGGCTTACGGGTTGTAGCTCGCAACAGGATGAGGCGTTGAAACATGGCATGTTTGATATCAAATGAAAGATCTTGAAGAGTACGTACTATCGATTGGTGTACTTCTTTTTTCGATGTGATAAGCTCATAAGCATTTAGGGTTTGTGCCAATTCATTTTTCTAATTTCTTTTCAGCATTTTGACTTTTTTCATGATTCAAAATATCGGAGCTGTGGCAATTTAGATCGCTTGATTTGATTTGAAGTTTCACGGGATATTTATTTATACAATATTTCCAAATATCAAAAGCAACTCATATGTCAATCAAATGTATGCTCCCCAATTTACTTTTCCCAAAACTCTTTCTAAAATGAAAAACAGGTGAACAGTAAGAAAACTGGCTTTTAGCAATGAATTGGCACAAAACCATGATCGTGTAATCATGTGCATGTTAGATACTGATGCACACATTTCCACATCACCATCGAGGTAGAGCGCAGGGCGCGTTTTATTTTTTTTACGTAGTATTCCCTGTAAGCCTAATGCATGTATTCTAACCATTTAAAAACTGAAAATTATGCATCGTCATCTTTCATTAAAGGCAATTTATTACCATTTACTTCATCATTTTCGTCAGGTTAATTATTTATTTAATCCCCTTTAAAACATTGATCTGCCTTGTAAATCGGTATTATAATTATAATTCTTTTTATTGAAATTCGTATTAACATAATTAGAACAAGCCTTATCTGTGATTGTAACTACAGGTTTATGTAAACATTCTTCCCATTGTGGAATGAATTTTTCTATATTAGGAAGGAAATACTGATAAAGTAAATTTTTTTCACGCCTTTATGTTTCAAATCTACTCTAAAAAATCTACTGATATGGCGTAAATCACGCTCAAATTCATCACTTGGTACAATAAGGGAGCCATACTCACCAAATGATTTTGTTTGATAAGCCTTCATTTCAATAAATGTATAGTATTTAGTTTGCTCGAAATTTTTTTGTACTATATATTTTTCGTAGGATTTACAATAAAAAAAAATGTTTTTTTTGCAAAGCATGTCCGAGATATCCGAAAAAATAAATCAAGACATTACCTGACAATGGTTCAAATAATTTGTTTTTTTTCTGGATCGATCAGTTAAAAAGGTTTCCATAAAACTATCGTCATATGTATCAATTATATCAATATTACTTTCATATTCTTCGTTATAACATGCCAGTTGTCTGTCCACACTTTGAAATGATGTGCCAAAATCTAATAAATTAGACGAACCGGAATCACAATAACTTGAAAACTTGAAAGAGGATAATTTTGAAACATAATTTGTTTTCAATTACGGTATACGCTGTACACCGAAGGATTTCTTTCATATGACCCCTTAAGATGGAATACCAGTGAAAATTGAAATTGACCTTCGGCTTGCACCCGATATCTCGAGAACAGGTGTGTCTTATTATTCCAAATAAATTTTAATGTTTAGATAAAGGTCCAATCCGTGAGATAAGTGTAGCAAATTTCTCAAAATTAATCCAGAAATTATTATATAATTATCTGAAATTTGTAAAATTGTTAAAAACTGTCATCTCTTGCACCACTTTCCAGCTAAGCGAAGGTCATTTATGAGCCGATTTTGATATGAATCCAAAGATGTGCCATAAAAGGATGAGATAAGTTTTTTACTTTTTCTTTTCTGGATCTTTTGGCCTAATATTTTACCTAAACAAAATATGAGATAATGAACGCTTTTCGATCAAAGTTTTAACAGCGTTCCAATATAAATTAAAAGTTACAAAGTATTTAAAACTAAACATTGTAATGTTATTTACTCGATTGTGCATAATAAATAAATATATATATAAAATAAAAGAATTGTCAATAAATGATACTATCGTGGACACACTTGCTGTTTTGTGTGGTATTATCATGGACACACTTGTTTGTATGCAAAAGTTTCGCTAGGTGGCGCGTGACGCAGAAAGCTCATACAATGTACTTGAGTAGTGTATAGTTGACGTGTACCTGCGAGCAATTCAAAGTATAAATACCAGCGTAAAAAATTTATTGATTTAGTGAGATTGTACATTGTACATGAAATTGTAAGTAACCAGTATAACTATAAGATAATTTTCAGGTAGTGTGAACAGGAAAATTAGCCTGAATGTGATGATGATGACGAAGGTTATCCCTTTTAAATAGATACATGGTAAAATTTCAAACGTTATCACATCTTTACTATAATTGAATATTTATTGAAATATTGAAAATATGTGAAGTTTTGAAATTTACTGGTCTTTTCAGAATTTTTTCACTTTTTATACCCTACTTGTACAGATTGGTTACCATACGAAATTAAATTCGGGCATTTATGTAGGGTATCATAAGAATTGTAAGTTTTTACTTATTTCAATTGAATTTTACAGAGGAAAGGAAGAAAATGGTGGCATTCATCCAGGGTACCACAAGAATTGGTCTTAGAGAATAAGGAAAATATTGCTACCCTGTTGCATGTTAACTCCTCAAGGTCTTAATTTTGCATGTATGAACCTATTAATCGCATGTGTATTACTGTTAATAATATGTCTGAGAAATTTGTTGTTGACATTTCCAAACATGTTTAAAAAAAACGTCTATGTAATATTTAATCTTTTTGGTTCTATTTAATTTTTTTTAATTTTTTCTTTGTTCCATGTTGCATTGCATGAAATTTTATCCGGTGTTTGGTTTAAGTTTAGTTTAACATACTAATACTAACACTGACTAAGTGATGATAAAAGCAACGCATGTATTGTTGATCGTTTATTTATTGAACGTGTCACTACAGCGAGCTTGTGTTAAGCTGGTCCCGATAGTCAAAATTTATAACTTTGTTATTTTTATTATCAGAACAACGAAAAGCAGTTTGTAATTTAAAGTAATAAATACGATTTAAAATAAAAACTCTAAAGTAATTATGACATATAGATTTTTTTCTTATTAACACCATAAATACGTTTTGTGAAAACGCCGTGTACAAAACTTCAGCTATCTACGTTGACGCTTTCTCGGTTAGTGCGTAAATATATAGTGAAAAACAAAATTTTTGTATGGCTACAATGCAAACGGAATGACAAATCTAGTATACCCTATTATATTTCATCTAGACAATAAAAAAAAATTCAAAATTACAACTAAAACTGAGCGGTGCAAAAAGCAAACAAACAACAAGGCAGAAAATAATGAATATGTATTCGGATTGGATGCAGCCCACTCCGACGATATATTCAACCATAGCTCCCATCCATATGTACACAGAGCTCATCGCGCAAATGCACACTCATTTTTATTTATTTCTCTTTCCGATATATTCCGAATTTAGCAACGTCAGTCTCCTTGATGACTGACCGTGACTGCTGCTCCTACGATGTACCCATGCACGACCCATGAGCTCATCCTGCTTCATAACGTGGTGTGCGTGGGACGTTGCCGCAGGCTGGCTGTGTGAGTGCTGAGCAAAAAGAAAATTCTTCCAATTCTCCATCTTTATATAGTCAGCGCTTGTAGGATCTGTGCTACCTGAGCAAAGGATATCGAGCTTAAAAGCATAAAGCACAGATAGTTTTTTTTCGCATGCTCAAACCATTATAGTAGTGGATATGATAAAAATTTGATTTTTCTGTTCTCTGGTATTCTCCCTTAACAAAGAAAACATATGCTGATGAAACCGTGTGACTAAATACTTGAGTTGCGTGCTCAACATTCCTTTTCTCATAATTATTCGGCTTTAGGTGTGAGTGAGTCAATTTAAACATTGCACGAATTACACCATTGTCGAATTCATGAACTTTTTTTTATTATTTTCAAGACTACTAGAATATAATTAGATAATAAGCAGTTACGTACACTAGCGGCCCTAAATCATCGTTACCAAAATTTATAGCATGCTTAACATTGTATTTAATTTCCCTTCATGTTGACATCTCATCAAATAAAAGTATACATTTTTCGCCTAAATTACTTATTTCATTTATTTCATTCTTCTGCTGTGAGTAAATTGATAATACTCTCAAAAAGACCGGTATCAAATCTTAGAAAAACATGCCATCGTAAAATGCATCTAAAATAGAAGGCAGAACGAAACCCAAATTTAGCATTTCTATATATAAGTTAGGAGACTTATAATAATATTTTAGGTAACGTTCCGTTTCAGTTTCAGACCAATGGGTTACTCGCTTTGTGAAAAACTTGTTTTAAGATAAATGACTTCATAAATTTATTTTTTTCTTTCAGTTCATCAGTAAGCGACGCTTTTAAAATCTGGTTAGAATAGTCAGGACTAATTTTAAGATTTTTTGGAAAGAATAAATTTTCCTTACTTCCAATATTTTCTCCAATTGTTATCTGAGGGAAAAACTTTTTAGGTGAAGGAAACCGGCATGAAAATATATCTGTTGTTTCCGGAATTAACGGTATCCTGTAATTTTTTATATAATATGTTCTTACAGAATCAGTTTTAGTAACTGTAAATCTTCATCTTCCAAAGTAAATCTTTTATTTTCATCTTTACCTAAGCATTCTCTTCAACTTGCCATTTGACTGCTCTTGTTTTATGAAGAGTTTTTCTTACAGACCTATTTAGCTTTTCCTTCTTATATGAATCCATATAGATGATAAATTGGATCTAAAATTGATTTTGAGCAAGCGCAGCATGCTTCATCATTTGACTTGGGAATCGCATCATCTCTGAGAAGTTTGTTCGTAGACTGAGCTTTTATATGGTTTTCAGAAAAAAATGATTTTCATAAACGTACAATTTCTGAGTATTGTAACTTCTAATTTGCAGGTAAAGGTTTCCACAATGCTGTATAACAATTGTCCTTCTGCAGTCATCTGTAGCTCGCTTTTGTAACTATCACATAGAGAAGATTTCAACTGCAATTCTCTATTTCACGTCACTCTGTTGTCATTCCCCACCACTGTGTTTCGGAATGGAACTCTACACTATTGTCTATTATGCCTCCTATAGAACACTATTCACTATATGAATAGACAACTAGAAATGTTTCTGAAATGCCACGAGTAGAGTTTCGATTCTCTATCAATTGAGAATATTCTCGATAACATTCTTGTCATTGAGTATGTGGACATCACCTAAAAGAATTTTTGCAAAAAGTCAAAATAATCCAAAAATGATTTTAAACCGGAAAACACCTCTAAATTAAAATGCCTTTATTTATTTTTACGTTTTGCAAAATATTTACAGAATTATTAAACCATATAATAATAACCGCAATGACAGCGCATACAATAAATTAATAGGCTTCGACATTTCTACACTCTCAATTACTGCTTCAAAATCAAAGGTTCCTTTACATCCCATACAACTCACCATGTCTTTCTCAATGGCATATAAAGAACGAATAAATTCATAATAGAGTTAAGGATGGTGAATTTATTTGACGTTATCGATTGGAGAATGTTCTCAACTCAAATTACAGAAACGAGCTGCTGGTATTTCAAAAAATGAACGAAACGAGCTCGACTTATATACATAAACAACCTTAATAGCAACAAGTACGTACTGACATTTCGTATCACAGCTCCACCAAACAATTAAGCGTGCTGGCTTTCCAACCTGGCTGGCCT
Organism: Dioctria rufipes; assembly: GCA_963924295.1. NCBI lineage: Eukaryota > Metazoa > Arthropoda > Insecta > Diptera > Asilidae > Dioctria > Dioctria rufipes. Next base: position 95,574,999 of record OZ002740.1, on the reverse strand, counting down.
CACCAACTTTGACAGTTCTGCAGAATATGTATATCAGATCAAGTTATCAAGCTCCCAATGGGAAAGTTGGTGAGGCCGGCCAGGTTGAGGTTGAATTCGAATAGGTCTACTTTCTACTCTGCTGGAACTTTGTCAGCTTTGACAGCTAATTTTTGTAATCAATTGATGCCAGCATTGTTTACGGGAAAAAGTGTACGGGAAATTTGTTGAAAAAAAGTTTGGGAAGCATATTTAACGTGAAAATTTATTCCTGTTGTAGTAAAGTATTACAAAATAATTTCAGTTTTTAAGCCAATAGACCAAGTAACCAGCTACCATACAGACGTTGTCAAAGTTCGTATTGTGAGTTGCAAAAGTTAGGCTCATCAGGTTGAGGTTCTTAAAGTTATACTGAGGTAGAGAGGTTGGAAAAGCTAGCACTGTGTTTCGACCTTTATAATAAAAAAAAAAAGACTAAGAACTTAATTAACGTGTTTAAAGAAATTTTCAACTGTAATAAATCTAAAACTTATTACCCAAAAAAAGTTCTTAAAGAAATAAGCATATCACAAAACAAACAGATTAAATACTACTAATGGATTTTAAAAAAATACGTAAATTTCAATACAATTCAATTATTTGTTTAAAGTCAAAGTGAGAAAAAACTTGCAAATTATTGAAAAACATTCAAACCTCCGCTCAAATCACGAATAAATATCCAAGAATAAATAAATGAACAGAAACTCATTATTTTTGATTCTATTTCTAGGAAAATTTCTCAGCTATAAGTAATTTTATCACTTCGCGTCGCCGCGAAGTATAACAAGTTCTTCCCAGTTTCATTATGTTTTTAAACCTAAATAAGCGTCTTGAATTAGTTGAGTGATAACATAGGAATTACGACACATACGACAACTTCTGAGAGGACCTGACATTACTGATTAATCCGAATTGGCATATCTATATACTTTATAATCAATGCTCACGGGTAGCATTCCTGGGTTAAAATTGGTTGGACTACAAAAATGTTTTTTAAATGGAAAGCAATCCATCTAGTTAAGATTACTTTTTAATCAAATTTTGTTAAGTAAGGTATGTAGTAACTGCAGCCTTTGGAAAGATAAGAATCCAAGTTTAAAATTACCGGCAAACTGTTTTCGTAAACTACTATCCAGTTTAGTCTCTATAGCTTATAACAAAAACAATGTCTAGTCACTTTATCATAAGTATCAATACAGAACACAGGCTTGTAAGGGAAAATATAGACGAAAAATTGTTATCATGTCAATACATCAATGATTATGTACTGCTGATAGAACAAGTTATATACAGCAAGTACTGCTTCTGTGTGTGGCACTAATCGAAAGCTTTGTACGAATGCTTACGCTACTACTTCACAGTTAAATGGAAGCTCGGAACCGAGAGCTTTATTTTCCGCTATTCGGCTTAAGAGGAGTCAGTACTCAGCAAAAGTTTCAATTTACATAGATAGCAGCAAGCCTGTAGGTAGGCAATAAAATTTACTAAATTTGCTGACAAAATTCATATAAAATTACCCTAGACATAAACCACAGACTACATTAGAGACATCTAGCGTAAATGACAGAAACCTAACATACGACAAAATTATTAAATTCAAGATGAAAAATGAATACTTGAAGTTCAAATAAATTGAAAATTTTTGATGAAAATTAAGTATCTCAAATTTTGTTTGCACATAATTATTAAACATAAAATTTTGCTTTGTATTTCAACAACTTTTAATGAAATATTGCAATTTTTCGTCGGTGAAATATTGGGAAAAAAAACAAGTACTATTAGAGTCAAATAATTAAAAAAAAAAGCGCAGCTAAAAATAAAAAACTCGACGTTATTTGCTAGATCTAGGCTTTAGCTTTCTAAAATAATCAAAATCTAAAGAAATGAGTATACCTGTTACGAGAAATTTGATCTAAAAAACTTCAATGTTTACCATTTTTTACAAGTATCCGATCTAATATCTACTGCTTTCTTTAATTTGTCTATAGCCTATTAAGCCACGGTTTGCTATTAGCTGGCATTAACCAGTAACGATAAAAGCGCACAAATAAATTATTGTAAATTAAATTTTTAATTATATGTGAGCGATTATAATAAGAATGGGATCGATTCCCGTCCGGGAATTATTATTTATTGTTGCAGATCTTCGTATTTAATTTTGCTAATATGTGGACCTCCGGATACCCGCATCTGCGGAATATCCGATTCCTGAAATGCAAAATCAAATACCAAGATCTGCAACAATAAAAGATTTGTGATAGATCATTTATGAGACTTAAATAAATAAAAGTCTTTTACAGCTATTATAACTGACTGTAAAATATAAAAGTGCCGATCAGACTGTTATCGAAAAATTGAAAAGATAAAAGTCTTATGAGACTTTTATCATAGTACTTACATTAATAAAGGGGTCTGATAACAGTTATGGACTGACTGAAATTTATTGGTTTTCTAAGACAGTTATCTCGAGACTAAAAAATTAAAACTTTTATTAAAAAAAAATGGAGTGCAAAGCGGGAGTTTCTCAAACCGTGTTATATAAAAGTGACAATCAGAAGACAAAATATGTACAATTAAGAAAATTCGCAAGTGAACAAGGCCAAATTGACAGTAAAAATAAAAGTTGTTATTTAACCTCAAATGATATAAGCTGCATTCTTTTGTGAACCTTGTTCTAGAGCTCCCATATACTGAAGAGAACAAATTGTTCTGTCGATTAAACCGAACTATTTCTACTGTTCGCCTCATTTAAATCTTCTATAAAAATGTATGAGGCGCTCTCCTGTGTATCTTTTGTTGTGCTCTCTCCTGCGGACACAAAAGAACTTAATCCTGTAAGATTTAAAATCAAATGTATGTGTATGTCCAATAATAAAGCTAAAAGCTGGCAGAGAAAGTGTCAGTAGTAGTTCTGATGATATTTGGATAACTACTGATAGTGATGGGATAGAAATTGATTTTGATGTTTTTCCTTAGTTCTTAAGAGGAGTCAGTACTATGATTTGCAAGTTTAATACATTTTTTAATGCGAATTTCTGACAAACTATTTGTTGCAGAATAATGATTTATATTTTATATTAAAGGTAATGAAGAAGTCTAGTAAATAACGTCGGGAGAAATAAAAAAAAAACAAATATATTGGGATGGATATATTAATTAGGTCGGAATCTTGTAAAAAATTGTAAAAATTGAATTTTTTTTTAATCAGATTCCTGTTAGTAGGTATTCTCATTTCTTTAGATTGAGACTGTTTTAGAAATATTATATATATATATATATTTCATTTTTAGTGGCGCTTTTTCTAATTATTTAGCTTTAATTGTACTTGTTCTTTCTCCCGATATTTCACTGACTAGAAATTGCGAAATTTCATTGATGCTTGGAACGGAATGCATCGCAGCCACCACGCATAAAGCAGGTGATGAAGTTTCAAAATCGTAGCCACCAACATGGTGATCACAATGGCTATTGATGACTGCGTCAAGATGAAATTTCAATGAATTTTGTTAACTGTATTAATAATAAATTGGGACCACAATATTATTATTTTTTTAATTTTTCATCACCTTAATTAAATTTTCTTTGAAATTCATGATGTTCAGCATACAACATTTTAAAACAAACAAAATATTAATCAGCTGTGAAATGTCAACACAGGGTAAATGCGGTAAAGTTGAAAGTCGACCAACTTCTGCATGGTGGCTACGATGCCTACGTTTATTGCGGTCACTTAACGGCATTGCCTTATAACTTACATATGGGTGACATTTTCCTGCGTGGTGGCTACTTCCATTCTGTTCCAGTGGTGAAAGTTGTTGAAATCCAAAGCAAACTAGTATATTTAACAATTATGTGCAAAAAAAATTTATAAGAGTTAATTTCTCGTTAAAAATGTTCAATTTCTTTGAACTGAAAATATTCATTTTCGTGTTAAACTGTCGCATGTTGGTTTTCTGTCTTTTACGCTAGATGTCTCTAATGTGGTCTGTGGTCCTGGTCTAGGCTAATTTTATATGAACTTCCTCATTTTCAGGACACAAACCTACGTGTAGTAAATTTTTTTGCCTACTGGCTCGCTTGTATCTAAATTGAAACTTTGCTGAGTACTGACTCCTCTTACTAATGTATCCTCTTCCTTGACTTCAGAGCACGGTATTGCCTAATAAATTGACTAAGTTAGAGTTTATTTATGTACACACTGCAATTTGTAATTTAAGGCCAAATAGATTGCACAGCATCTGCTCAAAGGAGCAACGCAGTAATTGGATCAGTGCTTCTAATAAATACCCAATATAAACGTGTTGGTAACGTGATTTAATTGCCATCAGCAAAAGTTACGCATAGTAGTTATTATATTAATATGATTTTCCTCTACCTTTCAATAAAACGCGATGATTATGTCAATGTTAAGCCTCGGTAGTGGAGGTTTGATTAATGGTAGTTTAACACACGTGTAGTTTTTGCAGATGGCGATTACTTGATACTAGTTTGTATTTTTGGACATTTACAGGTTACTTGACATGTAATATTTATACACATATACTGCGGGAATATGCAAATCAGAAGACGTGATATGAATCGTAGGAGATTGGTTAGAGCTACAGCAGATTTTTTGCGGAATACTTTCGGGAACTATCCCAAAAGGGAAGACAAAACTGCAGTATCGAAAGCCATCATAACTTTATTTCCTTAATTTAAATTTCAAAATAGTGCAATAGTGGGAATTGTACTTAAGACTTTATTCTAATTAGTTAATATATTTTTCAAGCTCAATGTTAATTTCAGGATTTATTTTATGATCCTACTTCCAATATGGTATAATTTGCCAAAATTAAAAATTTTAATAACAAAAGTTGAAGGGAATTTGACAAAAAAATTACCTGAGCAGAATAAATAGTAGAGAACAGAGCAAGTTGAATTAAGAATTTTCGATGAAGATAATTTGGAGTATTTTAAAAAAATTGTGGCAAAGGAGCAGGAAATCCATATAAAATTAACACTTAAAGCTACTGTTGAACTACGAACAAAAATCACTTTAAATCCAATCAACTTATTCGAAAGTTTTCCTTTCTTTTTTTTTATTCGAACTTGGTAAGGATTTTTACATGTATATAATATTTCTGAATTGCTTTATGAATTGCTTAATGATTTTGAGTTGAGATGTAAAACTCTGTCTTCTCTATTATTGGATAAGTGGATGATATATCTCAAATTTGTTGATTTTGGTTTAAATGAAACAACTGGAAAGAAGAGCCAATTGGAGAATACTGAAACATATGTTTTTATTTCTAGTTATTATTATATATTTTTAATAGACTGGAATAAAGAAGTAAAGAACCTCATATCATTATTAATATATTATTAGAAAGTCCACACGAAATTTCTCATTGAACAGAATTAGACTTCTGTATGGAAATTGGGAACACGATTCTTTATTCAGATTATACTCTGAGCCAAGAATGGTGCCATAAATGTCAAGTCAAGTCAAGAGTCCTTCACAAGGATTAACGAAATAAAACGAATTATGGCGAAATTATAAACAGAACCGATATCCCGGGATATTTGAAAATGTTTACGTACAGGCTTTAATTTTGGCCTAGATTTCACTTTTGTCTTTGATTCACTTTATACTTTAATTGTTCGAATAATTATTAACTTAAGGTTACGCGATGTCGAAATTATTACAGCTTGTTGCGCGACGTAATGGTGCCATCTATTGCGACTCATCGGCTTTATATAGCCGTGGTCACCAGTTATGTTCATCTTCTCGCTTGGTGTTGCCCTAGCAAGGCTTATTACAACTACTTGTATTCTGATTGAAGTGAAGGCGAAATCGGATGACTGGAGAAATGTCATTTGATAACTAGAAAAAAAAAAATGTAAATGTATAGAGGTAAGTATGCTTTGTGGTATTTTACAAAGGTTTGGATTTATTTAGTTAATTTCATAATTGTTTTCTTTTGATTTTTTGATAATTTTAGATAAAATAAGTGTTATGCAGTCTTGATAATATAACCTAGTACGTGAATTTTATTATGGTCCAGCTAAAAATGTATTTGGTGGAGATGAAAGAACTACATAACTTTTGTGTAGCATTAAATTAAGTTATTTAGGAGATGGAATGATTTGGAGCATATTTTCGTCGTTGGACTGAACAATAACTATACGTCGATTCGACGCGCGAATGTTTGAGCAGGCATATTTATTACGTACATACCAGATATATGTAATTGTATTGTGGGTAAATTAAAAATTTAAATCTTTATTGGAAGAAAAACTAAAAGAACAAAACAGGGTACTTCTTACTCTACAAAACTTTAACATTTGGGAATCTCTCCGTCTGTCTTATAATTTACTATGGGAAGGTTCGGATTACCTTTGTAGCAATATACTACCAATTTGTTTTTTTTTTTTATTCGTCGGCAAAGTAAGCATTTATTGCCTTGTCTCCATCCATGGAGTCATCACGTTATTGTTGAGTTGTTTCTTGAAATGGCCACGTCTGAGCGGTTTTTCTTTCTTGGATATGATATTATCGCAGTAAACAATGTATTGTAATAATGTATGTTTATAAATGCCATATTTAGTATCCCATAAAATATAACCATGGGCAATCTAAAGGGTTTTCCAATAAGAGGTGTTATTTTAATTAGCCAGCTATTTCGGTAGATGTCACTTTTGGAGCTGTCATTTTTTGACATTTGACAAGTAGAAACTACGCTATTAATAAAAATAGAACGATACACGATTCAACAACGCATTGAAATTATTAAAATTCACTATAAAAATGGTGAAAATGTGTCAGAGACGGTTCGTAAAACTCGAACATTTTTGGGGCGTCATGAAGCACCTTGTCGGACCGCAATACAGAAATTGGTAGAAAAATTCGAGCTGTCGGGACAAGTTAGTGATGTGAAGAATAAAACCCGTGCACGTCGCTCAATAACAGCCGAGAATATTGCTTCTGTAGCCGAAAGTGTTGAAGAAAATCAAGGTTTGTCCATTCGTCGTCGTTCTTTGGAATTAGGCATTCCACAAACGTCATTACACCGTATTTTGCATAAAGATTTGGGTCTTAAGGTTTACAAAGTTTAGTTAACACAAGAACTGAAGCCGGCCGATCATCAGCAACGTCGAGTCTTTGCTGATTGGGTCCTAGAAATGCATGAAAATGATCCGGAATTCCATCGAAAACTCATCTTGAGTGATGAGACCCATTTCCACCTCGATGGCTTCGTCAACAAGCAAAATTGTCGCATCTGGGGCTTGGAAAACCCAAGAGTTATTGTTGAAAAGCCTCTCTATCCTCAACGTGTGACTGTTTGGTGCGGTTTATGGTCCCGCGGGGTCATTGGACCTTACTTTTTCGAAAATGAGGCTGGAGCAATAGTTACGGTGAATGAATTGCGCTATCGACAGATGATTAATGAATTTTTATGGCCGGAATTGGATGGTATTGATCTGGACAACGTTTACTTTCAACAGGACGACGCTACGTGCCATACAAGCAACGAAACCATTGATCTTTTACGGGAAAAGTTTCCGGACCGTGTTATCTCTCGAAGAGGTGATCACAATTGGCCACCGAGATCTTGTGACTTAACACCTTGCGACTTCTTCCTTTGGGGCCACGTGAAAGAGAAGGTCTACGCCAACAGCCCAGCGTCGATTCAGGGCCTCAAAGATGGAATTCGTGAGGCTATCGAGGACATAGGGCAGCCACTTTGCGATTTGGTTATGGAAAATTTCATGAAAAGGATATGGTCCTGTAGGCGTGGTCGTGGTGGTCATTTGGATGATGTTATCTTCCATTATTAACGGCAAACCTTCCTCTTTATAATGAAATAAAGATCCGTTCATTTATCTCAAAAATGACATTTTTCTTTGAATATCAAAATAACACCTCTTATTGGAAAACCCTTTATTTGTTTATGTCAGCAGACATCAGCGAGCACATTTGGTCGAATATGTCGACTCCACCTTTTTTTTCATTGAAAAATTAATCATGTTTGGCTTGCCTATCGTAGGATGATGAACCATACCCTCTTCATCGCATGATAATAAAACAAACACTAATTTGCTCGTTTTTGGTTTGTACGACACTAACGTCAGCGACCCATCATAAAAGAACATGGATATTCCTACATGCCTGGAAGCATCTTTTTCAGCTCTTCAGGTATTTTCCGTTTGTTCGACTTAATAGTGCTGACCAATGTAGAATTGTATGGCTGCCTTAGCAAGCCATTTGTTAGTGGAACTAATGTGAACTAATTATCACATGGAACATTTCTATTACTGCCATGAATTGCTTTTGTAGTTTTTTTACGAAAAATTCAGCAATTGGCAACTCATTGGTTTGAGTGCATTTTCCTAGATATGGCATTGCATCAATCATGCATCGTGTGGCCCTGTCACATGTCATTACAATATTTAGTCCACATTTATTGGGTTTGTTGGGAATGTACGTGCGAAATGGGTACCAACCACGAAACCACAAAAGCTGTTCGTCGATGGTTACGTACGGTCCAGGTATGTAATTGGATCAGCAGGCGTTTATGCAGATCTGCCATATTTTTCTAATTGGTAGAAATGTGTCAGTAGCCCTTAGTTCTGGTCGCAAAGAATTGTGGTCTATTCGCAAACACCTTATCAGAAAATCGAATCTATCTCTATTCATTGCAGCAACATATCTGTTACCTGACTACGTACAATCAAAAAGCTCATCTGTGATTGTCCTTCGTAGCAGCTATTAGTGTCAGTATTTCCCCAGTTGTAGTTTTAATGGTTGCTTTTATATTAGGCCTTTGAATCGTCAGCTGGATTTCAGCGTTGGTCCATTTCGTCGTCATAAAGACATTTGTTCATCCGAGTAGGACTGCTAGATATTCGCATAATATTAGAAGATGATTCCCTGCCACTTGCCGTTCAACGATGATTGTTTTTGCCTCTGAGATTTTGAAATTGTGGTTTGACAATATAACTTCGCATACTGGACGGAACACTTTCAAGGGGTTTAGGATCATTTTTAGACATATATTCAGTGTCCAATGGGTTTTTCACTAGTGGAGCACTCACCTCATAGTCTTCGCCATCACTTAGTATTTCATTTTTTAATAAATTCTCTTCAATTTCACTGTCCGACCCCTGAATCTCTCCATTGCTCGTTTCATACAACAACCAACTGATATAGAATAGAATAGAATATTTGTGTATTCGGAAGGTATACTACAAGATTTACAATCTCTTTCTTAGTACCAATAAAAGTGGAATACAATAATATTAGAGAAAATCAAAAAACTAATCTAAATTAAATGTTACAAAATACACAGCAAAAAATATTGGAAAACAGCACATGATATGATGAAGAAAACAATAAAACTAACATTAGTAACAAATAAAGAATGAATAAGTAAATAAAATTAAGATAAAAAACCAAAAATTATAGAAAATGGAATGAATAAATACGATAAGAATAAAATAATAATAATAATCTTCGCGTACCGGTCATTATAAAAAGAAACGACAACTAAGCTACTTATTTCACACAATTTACAAGAAGACGCCTGAAAGTGCTGATAGAGTTTGCCTTCTTGATGTTGTGTGGTAATGAATTCCACTTTCGAATAATTTGAACAATATAAGATCTATCAAAAATCGAGGTCTGAAAACGTGGAAATAGCACTATGTAACCTCTGGTAGAGTTTAATGGTTGAAACATGGTCCTCAAGTAAGTGGGCTCAGAGTTGTGAAGTAAGTTGAATAGGAAGAGGAATGCTCTACGCTTTATATATACTTTAATAGACCAACATAGTAGTGCAAAATTCAGGTGGGACACATGATCGAATCTTCGTAACCCGGAAACAAACCTTACACAATTGTTAAATGCAACATGTAATTTTCTGGAGCAGTGTGAATTTATCATCGGGATAACAAGTGAACCTTTGTGAAAGGTGGTAATATTATAGACTTAACCAGATGACAGCTTACCTTAGGGGAAAGCATTCTAGAAGACAGCCTATGCGGCGGAGGGTGGCGTCGATCTTGATCGGTTATAGTTGAAAAGATCACAACAGTTCATATTAGTGTTTAAAATGACCCCGAGGCTACGCACTTTATCTACATATGGAATTGAAAAATCATTAAAAAAAATAGGAGGAAGCGATTAAGAGTCAAAAGTACCACAGGAAAAAGCGTTATACAGTGACTTACTTCGATTTAGTTTAAGTGTATTGTCAATTAAGCAGATGTATATGTTATGTAAATCGCAGTTCACCTTCGATAAGACGTCGAGCATGACTGAAATAGACATGAACGTGTATTATTTCAAGACAGAGGAAGAAAATTGAAATACTTATTGTCTCCATTAAAGAGTTCCTTGATTAAATGAACAGCTCGACACGAAAAATGGAATTTATTAAAAAAAATTGTCTAGCAAGTTTACATGGCAAACACTGTCGAAAGCTTGTGAAAAGTCTAAAAGCGCTAGAATACAAATCTTTCTTTTATCAGTGCAACTTGTATGTCTGTTGCGATTTTAACGAGAGCACTTTCGCAAATATGCTTGGGTCGAAACCCAGATTGACAGCTACTTATGAGGTTGTTTTGCAGTGTGTACTACTGAACCTGCCAATATAGTAGCTTCTCCAGATCCTTCGAAAGAAAACAAAACAAGCTGATAGGTCTATAATCATTAGGAGTTGCATCGTATACACAAATTTGTGACGTAATTATAGTGTTTTATCTTATCGTATAACAAATGAAAACACTAATCAAAATATGCACAAAAGTCGAGAAACTGACACTAAAGACAACCATATGTCACTGCGATGTATATTAACGAAAGTATTGCACTTACCTGAGCGATACGGGGGTGTCCTGCAAGCTTCGTGGGCCGATACGTTATATGCCTTGACAATTCTTTTGGTTGTTTTGCGTGCGCGAGAACAACATCAATACCGTTAACAATTGTTAAAGATTTCGAGAGAACAGCATAACGCCAGAATGCAATCGGAGATTTTGATCACAGCCGATTTATGCTGTAAATATCTAGAACAATACTGAAATTATCTCAGCATTCCAAATGCTTCAGCAGTAAAAAGGCGGCAGTGTTCGTTTAAAGATAAAAGTGAAAAATTAGTGAAGCTTTCATTTAGTTGATTGGCGCGTTTACCGTGGATCTTACATCTCTGGAGAAGAGTCCTAACATTTAGATATAATATGTAACTTGTTACGTCTTTACTTTATAAAAGGGTAGAGAGTCTAACGTGTGTTGAATTTTCAACCAAAATCTATAGCGTCAGCTTTTGGCGCGCATCAGACCACAGAGCTCCTACCTAATTTCGATGTCAAGTGAATAGCGAAATAACGTATGAACAAAAGTTTGTTTTAGTCTACATAAGGAAGATGAAAAGTGCTGCCTCACGGCAAGAGTCCAGACTTACTACAGAAACTTACTATACCTACAGGTAATAATACTTATTAAATTCGATTATTTGTCGCAAAAAAGAATCAGTTTACGAGTTAAATATTTGCATATCACAAATGTTATCTATATAGAGCAATGGAGGTGCTCAGAAGCTCATACATAAGTACCCTTTAAAGATTGCTTACTTACATATATACTTAATTTAAATTAAATCAATTGTTAAATTCCTGTAATTCATTTTAAACTTCTAACTTGACTCTATTTCCCTTGATACAATATAGTTACCGATTTATCAATTCAAGTCGCATACTACAGCCACAACAAGCACTTCACCTAACAAATACGAAAGTCGAAGGCCTATCTTGGACATATGCCCAAACCGAATCTCATTGATTAGTATTCAACAATGACGTTACGAGATATGTTGCAGGGTTGAACAGTCCCTGAGCTTTGGCCTTCATAGACTACTTGAAGTTGAAATCAATTGAACCAGAACTTCAAGTAGAGTAGAAGCAGAGTCGAGTCGAGAAGCAGAACTTTCTTAAACTTGATTTGACCCAAAATATATACAGAATAGCCCAAGGAAATTGTAGACTTATCCTGCATTGAATTAGCTACGTGATACGTTCTGGTTCCTTTTCGATTGGCATAATTAATGGGTGAAAAATTTTGCAAGTTGACGTAAAAGTAATCGATACTCACCCTCTTGTTGTCCCGAAATTTCAGCCATCCCGATACCACAGTTTGGTCTGGTTGAGGCTGTTCTGCAAGGTCCTCATCTGCAATGATTTGTTTGTCGTCACAAGGGCTGGGACTGGTACACAGGCTTCGTGCAGGTGATGCAAATACGCCGGGTTCACCCAAAATACTTTTTGCAGGACTGCCAAAACCTGCGAACGAATTGGTTTCGAGTCGGTTATGTATGGGCGAACTAAATACTCCTGGCTCTCCTATCACACTCTTTGCAGGGGAGGAAAATAGGTCTTTACGCTTGGACTTAGGAGTTATGGTGGCAGTCTCCGCGCACAGGCAATCTGTCCTGTTGGCTTTAGAGTTGCCCTTTAATGCTATATTCCGTCGTAGACAGCTACAGTCAGATTCCACCCGACGTCTAGGTGAATCAGAAGTACAATTCTCAGGTGACTTAAGTACACATGAGCATTCAGTATTCCGGCGGTTACTACATTGTGTAAGTTGCTCTGAGGTGTTTCTAGTTTTAATATTATGGGAGCATGAACAATTTCCAGGTGCACTCCTCCTAGGGAATAGCGGAGATGCTTCCACAGAGCTACAGTCCTCTGATGTTAAACGTCGACGAGAACATAGTGGCGATGGTTTATCTCGAATGACCCCTTCCAGTTTATCAAGACGGCGATGTGGCAGTGGAGAATTATGAGCACTGTGGCTTCCAGACTTGAGCATAAGATTGTGTTGAAGGCGTTCATGTTTCCGACTTATGTTCGGCGTATTTTTGCATGATTCAGATGATGGCAAACTGAAACCATGCGGAAAGCATGGATGATCTGTACATCGTTGGGGTTGCGATGCAACTGGAAGTAATTCGGACATTTTTATTGCCTGAAATGAGAAAATATCATAATTTTATTAATATTTATTGAAATTGTATAATCTGTGAGGATGTAGACATAAAATTGTAATGCGTATGTTATTTGTTGAATTAATTTGGATTAAGAATGGATTGCAGGAGTCATATATGACACTGTTTCTGTTGAATTCGATTTTTTTAAAGATTTAATTTACCTAGCAAAATTTGTTTATTTTCAAACATTTAGTGGTATGCAGGGTGGTTCAGGCTCGACGAACCAGACTGAAACACATTAAATTACATGCGTAGCAATAAACAGTTTTCCCTTATACGTGCTTTTAGCATGTTGATTCAACGCGGGTCAGCTTTAACTTTTAAAGTAATAGTGGGTCAAATTATAAGGAAAACTTTAGAATTTTATTTAAAATGGCATTCTAAACATTTTTTTACTGATTAGGATTACAAGAGAAAAACTCGTATAAATCTGTCTTAAGTAAGTGTTAAGGTGCAAAAACGGCCAAAACGGTTGCATTGAAAAATATATTATTACATGCAAATAGGTAGGGGAGGATGCTGTACCTTGGAGATGTGTACCTTGTTCATTTCATTTTCCACACGGACTGTAGTTACCACCTACTTAAACGCACTGTTATGCGATTTTACTAATAAATAGATGACAGTTGAGCTATTCTGGGAATTAGTTTGTCGGAAAAAGTCATGAAAAAAGTAAATATTTTACAGTGATAGAGAATTGAAAGTGTTGGAGTTCTATTCTTCCTATATCTTTGGATTTCACCTAAAGTAAAACTTGTTTATATGTACTATTAGAAATCGTGCATAATGTGATGAATTGTGCGTCTTAAAATATTTCCCAGGCAGTTTTGTTGCTTTTGCAAGGGGTATGTAATTTGGACACTTCAAACATTTGTACCACGGACATGCCAAAAAAGCCATAGACCAACCTTTAGATAAATAATAAATAAAATATGTATATATTTTTATAGTAATTTTTGCGAATATTGTTATTCTTGGTTGAATAAAGGTGCAAGGTATAATACCCCACTATCCATGGTACAGCTACATGCTGTACTTTGGACCGAAAGAAGGACCTTCATATTTCTTGTCATATATCCTGAAATATGAATTTTTAACTGCATATTCGACTATTATCGGAAAGATTATGGGTTAGACAATCTCTAAGATTTGTCTCATAAGTTTTGTAAAAAAAAAGCCTATTTAAAGAAAAGTATCAAGGTACAGCACCTGCCCCAATATATATATATATGTATATGTATGTATGAACATATAAATGAAAGATTTCCGCTTCTTTGATTCAAAAAGATAGTTTTGAAGAGCATTCTTGAAAAAAATATTTAATGCAAGAACTAAGTTAAAATTTCAAACTTTCAACATTAAAGCAGGATCGGAGAGGAACAGTAAGCTATTTTTTAGAAGCTCAAATGGATCTATACTCGCTTACTAATAATAGGGGCACACCCATTGCTTTTAGATTTTCAAAATAAAAGGTATGTCATAAAAAGATAAGAACTGCCTTAATCACCCAGTAATTCGGTTAGATCGGATCTGACACATTTCTACTCTTTCAAATTTATGCTTCAATTGACCTTCATTATCACCCATTTCAAGGTTTACCACTAACTATTCGAGTATGACTTCCAAAACTCGATGTAATTTCTCTTGTTAATTGTACATACATAAGTTGTTATTGCAGTTTTATTGCAAGATTATTATTTTTCTAATTACATAAACGAACGCTGTTAACTAATTAAGTTGAGATTATGCAACGAGCACCGCGTTATTATGCGTCTGATAATCCCGTTACCTGTGAAGAATTGGACAAGTGCGTTGAATCCATGAAGCAACATCTGGATAACATGATGAATTAAAGCTGAGTTTTTCTACCAATTTAAAGGAATTGAATGCTCAACGAGGTCTGCCGATGCAGTTCTTTTGTGTATTCCAGTTTTGCCTCAGAAAAACATCAATGAATTAACGCGATAAACTTTGTTTTTATTTATTTTATTTTCAATTTAACAATTTACAAATGAGAAAAACATTATATTAAAAAGTTTGTGATTTGCATTTCTTTGCATTTCTTCTTCTTATGTTTCAAATCGGCAGATATACAGCGGAGTTCCACATTTATATTATATGCCAAATCTAGCACATTTTTTCTCATTATAGCTATAATGAAGGAAGAAAACACTTCATTAGTGTACTTCATTATCATTTATTTTTGTGCCATAATGACGTATACTATGTGACATACGGCATTTTAGTGAACAGTTAGTACCTACTAATGATTCATTAGATCATGTTGTATGTCAAGGGTATTACAGTATTTAGGGTAAAAAATAAACAATCGCCATTTAAATCTGTTAGGCGTTCAGCTATAGTAATAAAATTCCGGAGTACCTTTGACAAGTTTCGATTTATTGGTGCTACCCATAAGAAAAAATTTAAGTAAAAGATGTTGGTCTATCTGGGAGCAGCGGAATCTTAATGCAGGAAAGTTTAAAAGCTAAAAATCATAACATTTTTAAGTCAGAGATGGATATTAAACGCAGTTATAAAATTGTAGCAGTCTACACGAATAACGCAGCCATGTACACACGTCGGTTGGGTGATTCACAGTAGTACAATGCATATAAAGTTACTAGTATAGTGTTAGTTTTTACTATTTCGTATCGACAGAAAGTATTCTGCTGGTGGTGGAGTAGCGATCTATTTAAATAGCAATTATGATACCAGAGCAGAGATGGGCATTTTTTATTCGAATAAAAATAAAAGACTAAAAATCGAATAAAATAAAAAATCGAATAAAAATTTATTTGATTACAAATATTTTTTCGTTATTTGGTGAATTATTCGCAAATAATTATTTGTTATTTGGTGTAAATTATTTGAGTTTCAAATAATTATTTGCTATTCGATCGTGCGTTATTTGATAATCAAATAATTACTCGTTATTTGGTGAATTATTTGCAGATAATTATTCGTTATTTAGTGAATTATTCGCAAATAATTATATGTTATTTGGTGTAAATTATTTGAGTTTCAAATAATTATTTGCTATTCGATCGTGCGTTATTTGATAATCAAATAATTAATCGTTATTTGGTGAATCATTCCCAAATAATCATTTGTGATGGTCATTATTTGAATTTCAAACAATTATTTGTCGTTTATGAATATATGTTTTCTTGCGTCCATTAGTTCCAATTTCAAATAATTAATTCTTGGTACACGCATTTACTTTCGCAAGGTGTTTCGTTATTTAATTTAATTTAAAGTTTAAGAGAAATTTAATAATTTTGTTCAATTAATAATTTGTTAAGCCCTTGAAGTAAATTAATTCAGTTTCATTACTCAAAATAATCTTAGAGTCAATTAAATGAAAAAAAAAAAAGTGGAAAAGTGAGTTTGGGCGATCGAAGTGAAAACCTTACTTCGAGCCATGGCAAACAGAGTAAGAAAGTATGCCTACTAATTATTTAACACTTGAGATGTGACGCTACGATATCACCATTCATATGAAGTATTCAGAAAAATTATTTAAATAAATTATTTGGTAACAGCTTTTGCAAATTACAATAGATAATGTTATAGTAAAAAAATGTCAATATTTGTGAAAATTTATGATGATGTAAGAAAAGTAACACTTTCTGCAAAAAATCAGGTAAGCAATTACAGAAATTTTCATTCGTGCATTGAAGTATTAATATACTTGTGTCTATATATCGAGACTTCAATCCATGGTACAGAGAATACAAGGTATTCTCAATAAATTTTGACACATTGCAGCTGACGTAAATTCGTCAATTCAATATATAGATAAGACACTGAGAGCATAGAGAGTATTGTATTCTCTGTACCGTACATTTCTGTACATTATGCGTCACTTCGTCCATGAATGATGGAACGTGTATTCTGTGTACCGTGCCTTCAAGCTATCTGTCAAGCTTAAACAAGATCAATTAATTTTTCCCTGCATTCACTGCATATCATCTGTCATTGTCATTCGAGAATCGAAACCTTTTAGAGAACAGAACAGTCCAATTTCGAGACAATGATCTAGCAAATAACGTCGAGTTTTCTTTTCATTTTTAGTGGTGCTTTTTGTAATTATTTGACTCTTGTTTTTTATCCCGAAATTTCACCGACGAGAAATTGCAATATTTATTTGAAAGTTGTTTAAATACAAAGCAAAATAGCATATTTAATAATTATGGCAAAAAAAAATTTAGGACTGTTAATTCTCGTTAAAAGTTTTCAATTTACATATGTGAACTGCAAATTTCCGTTTTTCATCTTAAATTGTATGGATTTTCCGGATGTTGGGCTTCTGTCCTTTGCCGTAGATGTCTCTAATGTACTCTGTGGTCTAGGTCTAGTCTAATTTTATATGAATATTCTCACTTTCAGGACACAAACCTACGTATAGTAATTTTATTACCTACAGGTCCACTGGTATCTAAATTGAAACTTTGGCTGAGTACTGACTCCTCTTAAATAAAATTGCAATGATACCCTAGATCAGAGGTCGGCAACCTTTCTGGAGATAAGAGCCATTTTCTCCCGATGTGGTAAATTATTTTTTTAAAGAGTCAAATATAACTACATACATCGGTAACATGTGTTAGGAAAAATAATATAACCGTTATCTGCTGCGAGACCTGTATTTTTTGTAAAATCCTAAATTCTATTTTTCGTAGTATGTAACAGAATTTGCGTAGTAACAAAGTCAACGTATTAAAGAAAACGGAAACATCTTTCTTAAAACTTTAAAAAAAAACTAATAATTTCAGTAGGTTATATTGCTTTGCTTAAAAGACAAATTAAATGTAAAAAATAATATAAATGCAAATATTTTTGTAATATTAGTGAGATTTTTGTTATTGAGTACAGACACAAAGTTGTTCCGAATTTGGTGAAAATTCAGAAGTTTTTTATTTCATGCAACTTTCGAGACTTTCGTCATTAAGCGAATTTCTTAATTGGTTTTTAGTAATCGTATTATTCGAAAATAATTGTTTACAGTAGTAAGTAGATCCGAAATGCTCCAGTGACAATTCCATCTTTCAAATATAGTTTCTTCCTCCTTCCTACATTTTGAAAGATCCGTCCACTGGTGTCTGCAAATTTATGAACTTTTCGATCCATAGATCTATGTTTTTCAAATCTATCAATTGTAACTCAAATTGAGCTCCATCAATCGTTGGGAATGGTTTAAAATTCAATTCGTACACCTTTGCCATTAATGGCTTTGTCGCAAATAATAAAGTTGGTTTTTCAGATCTAAAATCTTTAAAACGAGTGTTAAAAGACTCTTGCATTTTTACAATGACTGTTACAAAAAATGCAGTGTTAATATTACAACCTGAATTGTTTCTGTAATCTCTTAAAGTTTCAAAATGTAGTAACTGTCCATTCTCCATGTCTTGAACAAGTAATGTTAATTGTTGTTCAAACGCAAAAGTATCGCTTCTAAAAGGGTGTGTGCAATATTACCTCTCCCTTGCAGATTTTTATTCAATGTGATATCAATCAACAGAAAATAAAAATTTTGCAGCCACTCATCATTACTTAACTCAGCTTATTTAAATCCTTTTTGAAGTAGGAATGTCTCTATATGTTCAAGACACGAAGCGAACCTTTCAATGCTGAACCTCTGGACAGCCAACGCACTTTTTTATGCAAAAGATCAGAATATTAACTATTTGCTTCCTCTACTAAAACCCCGAAAACACTCTGTGAGAAAACTCTTCTGCCATTATTTGGTTTACTATCTTAATGACTTAGTCCATACTTACAAATTCTTTGGGAAACGTCTGTACACAAAGTGTTTCCTGCTAAATCACACAGTGAAACGGAAGTACGTCGTGACCCACTTTTTTCGAAAGCTCACGACTGTTTTTTCAGTGACCTGGTAACGCTTCTGTTTCAAATCGCTTTGGTTTTGAGTGTGGTGTCGGTGAGTGTGGAGAGCAAGCTATGTTTACATGCATATGATCTGCCACACATTGTGATGTATGTATACACGCTGGATTATTATATTTGTTTGGCAATTGCAATATTGCAGTTAATTTTTCAATATGTACTAATAAGCTACTCAAGAGCAAAAAGGTCGCTGATCTCTGCCCTAGATGAATTCCCGAATTTTTAATTTCGAGTGGTCACCTGTCTATCCAAGTTTGACTGTTAAAATGGTTTTTCGCATATATTTCTAGAATTATATAGATTATAACCAATTTTATAGGATTATGACTAATCGTCTTAATAGTAGATGCATGTAAAAAACCGGAGTTCTCGTATGGTAACTCCAAGAAGGAGTTGACCGATTTTATCCACTTCGAAAACTGAATTTACTATTATATAAAAACGACGTGCATAATTTCAGTTAGTTTCCAAATATATAGTGAACACGTAAATAAGGTAAAATTGATCTAACACCAATTCTCATGATACTGTAGGTGAATGCCCGTATGTAATTTCGTATGGTCTATGCAAAAAATTATTATGAGCAATTTCATAGCATTTTATATTCTGAAGTATTTGTTTTTACAGTATACGTAAAAAGCCCAAATTTATATACCTGTACCAACACCAAGCTTGTCCGATTTAGTTCACTTTTGACCATGTATCCAAATTCAGTGCTTGCCGTCGACGCGTTATCAGAGAGTGTGAAAATATATAGTGAAAAAGAAATTTTTGTATGGCAACCTTACGAAGGAGTTGCCCGATTGGTTCCATTTTCTAACTTAAATTTACTTCCATTTTTCAAAGCATGTGTGCAAAATTTTAGCACTTTAAGTGGACGCGTTTTCGACAGACGGTCGGACGGACAGGCTGACGGGCGAACAGATAGTTGAACGGACGGATAGATGGACGGACGGACATGCAAAAATTAAAATGTCTTTTAATATTATACGTGAGTGTCCAACCCATTTTGCTCCACTAACAGTATTTCTGTGTGTTACAAATGGACTGACAAACTTAATATACCCTATGATTTCATCTAGGGCAGCGGTCTCCAAACTGTGGTATGCGTACCACTAGTTGTACTTTAAGCTGAGGCGAGCGGTACTCGTCGAAATAAAAAAATTAAACTTTCAATCGAAGATAGCCATTTATCACCATCACAACGATATGCAGGTCAAATACTGCAGTTATATTCAGTTGTTTGGCAAGCGAGTGTAGTATTAAAGTTCTTGATAAAAGTAATTTTACTTTAAATTACAAATTCACATAAAGTTTAAGCATAATGGATCATTGTCTTAGAACTTATTAATTCACCAGAAAAAGAAGTTGAAGAGACCATTGAGAATAATGTTGTCACCGACACTGACAAAGCGGATAAAGCTGAAATATTGTGAAAACTATTTTAAATTCGAATTTTTTTGATGTGGTAATGAAAATGAACCAATCCCGCAACGTGGACTATGTCATGAAGAATTATCCAACGTCTCTATGAAACCATCAGGAAATCATAAGGAAAAGCCACTTGATTTTTTTAAGAAATAGAAAATAGAATTAAATTTTAACAAACAAGCCTTATGTCTTTTACAACAACAAATGCCCAAGCAAAGAAGCATCATATTTGGTTAGTCTTCGAATCGCTAAAACAGCAAAACCGCATATAATTGGTGAAACACTATTACTTCCTGCAGCCAAGGATATGGTAAAAGTTTTACTCGGGTCAGCAGTAAATGAAAAATTAAATACTGTATCTTTGTCAAATAATACTGTGTCAGGAAGCGTTGATGAAATGGCATCAAATGTAAAAGAAAAACTAATTAAAGATGAAAACACAGATCTGACAGAGTTTGCATAATTTCTGACATACGTTCGATATGAAAAAGATCAATTTAATAATGAAAAGTTTTTATTCTGTGAACCACATCCAAATAATATAATTGCAGTAGAAATATTCAGAAAACTTGATGAGTTTTTCTCAAATATTGATTGGAAACACTGTGTTGGGTTATGTTCTGATGGTACTCTAGCAATAACTGGTGTACATGGAGGAGTTTTCGCAAAAGTAAAAGCTGTCTAACTGGATGTAAAGTTCACACATTGTAATATTCATCGTGAGGCATTAGCTACCAAAGCAATGCCCAAAGATTTTAAAACAGTATTAGGGCAATCTATAAAATTGTTAAATTTTATAAAATCCAGAGCTTTGAACTCACGGTTATTTTCAATTTTATCCAATGATGTGAGCACAACAAACACAAAGTGTTAATTCGTTTGTTTGAATTACGTTCAGAAGTTCAATTTTTTTAACAGAGCATAAATTTAACCTTGCAGACTGTTTTACTGATAAGCCTTGGTTAGCACGATTGGGATATTTAGCAGATATTTTTGGACGACCAAATGACTTGAGTTTAAGTCTACAAGGTACAAATGTTAATGCTTTTACCACAACTGACAAAATTAATACAACAGTGCTTAAACTACAATATAGAAAGCAGTATCAGCTTTGCTAACTTCGGATGAATTTTTAAATGAAAATGAATTAATATTACAACAAGGGCTGATCAAAGACTGTTTACACAGAATCTGTTTATGCAGCTTATGATTCCTGGATTTAATCATTAAAAAATGTTTGCGCAAGTAGCTTTGTTCCTGTAAGATCACCAAACAATTCCATTCGCACTAGTTAGTTCCTGGAACTGTATAAAAAACGATATGGGGAAAGGTCACACCATATGCCTGTATACTAGGCTGATGTAAAATTCCCTTATTATTTAATAATACTGCAATTTCAACGGGTGTGTAACGGAACAGTTGCTGTAGAACCGTTCACAAGCCACATGTAATTATGTTATATTTGGTGGATTATGTTAGTGTAACGGTATATTAAAATCAGAACGACCATAAATAGATTCATATTTCAGTTTAACAAAAACTTCATATGCAGTTTAGCTTAAGCACTCTAATTCACAGCAAAGCACTTATCTACCAAAAATCTAGAAAATTATTCAAAATTATGATCTTAAAGCTGTTTAAAATTTTAAGCAAACAAAGGATAATTCGCAGGTATATTCCAGCTAACCCGTTTTGGGAAGTATAGGAATAACTGTCTTGAATTTATCCTGTACAAGACACTTTAATTTACTATTAATTTGTTATCAGACAATTATTAAATACCACAATAAAATTAATTCACATTATTAAATGAACACAAATACTTATTAAACATAATAATGTCACTAAATTATGTCTAGGCTTAAATTCTACCTTTACCAAAAAAATCTCATGTGAGCTTATGCTTATCATAGGCAGATTATAAGCCAACTAAAAATTTCACCAACTATATATCATGAACTGAACTCCTTGAACTCGAAAATTCCAAGAGAGCGATTCATGTAAAGGCTCGGCGTTATATAGGGTCTGAACCGCCATTTTTCTGTATGGTACGCACAACCATAATGGAAATTACTCAGAATGTATTATGTTTCATCAGGTGTGATTTATCTCATTCGATGAAGAATATTAATATCTATCTTTTCTCATCAAAAGATTTTCTTCATATTTTCATTTCATTGAATGAAAATTAAAATCCTAAATTGTGCTATAACATGGCGCAATTAAATTCTTGTCGTCCATGTTGAGAGAATTTGATGTGGAACGTATTCTAATCCATCTCACTTCCTATTGCTATCTCTTTCCTTCTCATTAGTTATATGAGAACTCATAAATTCGTTAATATCTTTTCACTGAGATACTTTAGCACCTTTTTGATACCTCCATCTGATTCCTCGGTAAAAAATACCCCAAATTCATCTGCCATATGTTGGCAATACATGTAATTGAACAGTTCCGCGATAATTAAATGTTTGTTGTGATTGTCACGATCGCGAGTTTTCTCGTGCGTTTTTCTCGTGGAAATTGTGGTAATTACATAAAGATAAGTTATGCAAATTATTTTGTATGTGTGATTCAATGTTTGTGTGTGCTTATTTTCTAAGAAAGCTCGTTTTTTTATTGCATTTATAATCTTAACCTTTGAGTAAATTGTTTTCTCTTGTGACAACTGTCAAAGGAGAAAATGGTTTGTCATAGTTAACATGTTCTACGACTCTTTTTTCAATAGTTGGTATAGATTTCAAGTAATAGTAATTGAAATTCAACCAATTATTAATAAATTTCAATTTCCCATAGTGTTGTTGTTGCTTTGTCGGCACTTTGTTTACATTCGTTGTATGGGGAAATTGGAAATTTTTATACATTTTCTTATGAATTCAGTTAGTGTTTCTTAGTATAAGTAATTCATTGTAATTCATTGTTTAATTCTTTTAAATAATTCATATTTTCTCTGTATTTCAGCTGTTGAATGTATGTATGTAGGTATGTATATAGGCACCTGTACTGCGTGCGAGGAATGTATGCCAGTCGCCTTCCCTGGCCTTTTTGAGTTAAGTACTGTGTTTTAATTTATTAATTCTTTTTCTTTTCTTTTCAGCTTGTTCGGGGCTGAACACAGCAAAACTTAAAGGATTTTTGGTTCCAACGACGATCTGAATATGAAGCTATTTCTGATAAAACTTTGAAATTTTTGTTGCCATTTGTTTCGTCATATTTCTGTGAAGTAGGATTTTCGATTATGTTGAGTTTTAAAAATAAATACAGAACACATTTAAACCTTGAGCCCAGTTTACGTTTAACTTAAATTGAACCTAATATTACTTATTTAATGGGCAATAAACAACTCAGTCTTTCACATTAACTACTATGTACATACAGTATTTTCTCTATATTTCCTTTTATTTCTAATATAAAAATAAAAATAACAGTAAAAAAAATTAGGTTACTATTTAAAAAAGTATTGATGTTTTTAAACTATGGTACGTATATTCAAGAAAAGTATATTAATGACACAATAAAGAAAGAAAAAGTTTGGGAATCGCTGATCTGGGGTACAAAAATGAAATTTTTGTATGGCAGCACGAAGAAGTTATCTAGCGTGTACAATGTATGTCAAAATTATTTTTAAAAAGGCTGTGTGCAGCTCTCGTAGAGGACGCGTTCTCGAGTCATCGTTGTGGGCGGATAGGCAGACCTAAACACCGAAAAGCTATTAAAATTTTAATAAAATTATAAGTCCTAATGATTAGCCATTATAAATTGAAATTAGTCGATTTGTCCTTCGTTCTTTTAAATATTGCTTAAGTTGTAGTTAACAATTCAATCAGTCCATTCGTTGCCTAAATATTGGAAAGTTATTAAATTTTAAACATTTACTTATTTCTTCATTTATAAACACGTTATGTCCAGTGGTGTGCTCTATTTTATAAATTTGCTTATATTTTTTCCGATATTTTATATGTTGTTTATCGTGCATCACCCATTTTGATATAGCATGTAATTATAAAATTACTTTGTTGTAAACGCAAATATTTGGAATATAAGATTTTGATCTATGTAAATTAAGATATTTGTTGAAAGATTATTGTTTTGTTGTATGTGAGTTTATTATACACATACAGCACAAAAAATTCGTAAAAAATAGATCTTGATTTGTCGTATATACAATATTTAGTCCTTAAATGAATTTATTTAATATTGCTTTATTGCATATCCTCGCTTATAAGAATTTTCATAGTCACAGAAGGTAGGTATTGGCTTAACGTATGCGCATGCTAGATTGTTCATTCTCTGAGAAATAATAAAATGGAGTCCTTAGTCCAATAATTTTTATTTTTTGATTGACAGCCGAAGAGTGAAGACGTGTTCGATGGAGTCAGCAGAATTATCATAAAATTTAATGATGAAGTAAAAGTTTTAATTTACCCATTTATTTCTATGGAAATTATAATTTAGGATGGCTGACGAAATTTTAAATTCAAAAGATGACAAGATTTCTGGAACTAATACAGATCCGTAGCTAGAACCCTGATTTTATTACATTCTTTTATACGTGAACTAAAACAGGTATCTATAAAAAAAAGAAATAAATGGAGAAAACAAGAAACACAACATGGTACAAATATTCAATATAATTGCAGTCTTCGATTTACCATATTGTGTAATTGTCGTAGTACTTCGCCATTATCTTTTTGGTCTGTTCCTTTCCGTTCAAATGTACGAAACACTAAACCTGCCATTATCTCTTGAACCATTGACATACTTTGGGACTTATTGATAGCAATTAGTGTCGAAAAGGTAGATTCGCATGAAGCAGTACTACACATGTTGCGACTGATGCAAATAGTACATACGAATCTCTGAAGGACTCCCTTTGTCGGTATAGAAACTCTAATCTCACTTCTGATCTCCTCGACCATTCAACTCATTCAAGTACCTTTTCACAATACAGTACCTGTTCAATGAATTAGATGCATATGAAAAATTCTGAAATTTTAAAGAAATGCTATCTTTTTGCTTTGAAATGATTTCTTTGTAATAATTTTACTTTTGGAGCACCTTCCTGAGACATCTCTTAGTCAGGAAAATAAGCAATTTAGGTACCTGAAAAGAGGTAGAGGCGCAAAATCGAACATATATTATTCAAATGATTTATTAAAAAGAAACATTATTAAACTTTTTACATTGTTTATAGTTTATTGAGCGTTGAAAACAGACAACATCTAAATCCTATTTGTTTTTAACATGGGCCGAGTAAAAGCCGTTAGCAGTGAAGTGTTTTGGCCTTATTGAAAATTAGAATGTTTTCAAACCAAGATATAGCAATTAGAGGAAATATCTTGGCGTCTACAGTCGTCAGAGTAGCAAGAGATTTTCGGTCATGGGGTCTCACTACTAGTAAATAAACAGATAAATTGACGTACAATTAGGAAAACGACACGCTCGTGTTATAATAACGCATCTAAATGAGCAAAGACTGGATATATCCGTAATGACATTTCGGGGAAGATTTTATGTGGCAAAATTAAAGTATGGGCGTCCTACAGAACAACCTCTAAGCTGACGAATCCAATGAAGAAAAGGTGATTGGTATGGGCTCAACTTCAACAGCATCTAAAAAGTTTTAGAAATAAGCAAAATACGCATATGTGATAATCAGTGAAGAATGCCGCATTGAGGCAGTGAAGGAATCTGCCCAATTTGTGTGAAGAAGACCAAAAGAAAGATACAAACACGACTGCATACTTCAAACTGTCAAACATGCGCCGGCACCTCAGCCCGGCAATTCTCCTTACTTAAGCCCAATAAAAACTGCTTGGCTTACCTCAAATACCTCTTTATAGCGTTGCTAATCCGACAGTAGATATTCTTTAAAAAACAATGTAGAAAAAATTTCGAATAATTGTGAGGATTTGAAAAAAAAATGATAATTGCCTGTATTTCCAGTATTCTGGTGCGCATAAAGCGTGATTAAATCAAAGAGAAGTGTAAGAAATTATTAGACAATTAATAAATTAATAAGAATAAATATTAATTTCCCAAAAGACAATATGTTTTATAACAAATTTGTCTTACATATAAAACATTTTCTAAATATTGAAGGTGCGTCTAATTCATTGAACAGCTACTGTAGTAGCCTCCTTCTTTGGAAGGAATTTTAATACCTGAAAAATAATTGCAAACACGGATTTGTTTTTCTCTCATTAATTTCCTCACAATAATTATACAGGGTGTCCCGTAAGTCGACGTCAAGCCGGAACCGGGTGATAGACCAAATCGTAACAGTTACCAAATCATAATAGTTACCAGAAAAATATGAAAAAAAAATCTAAGTCATGTATTTTTCAAATTATAGACATTTCTTTTGTTTTCGAGAAAATGTACACATTGTGATGGTTTTTTAGCTCCTGTTGCTACAAATCTTTACTTTTTTTCAATTTTATTTTTCTTATGTAATCCCGAATAGTGCTTATGTAATCTGTTGCTTTAAGTTCTAAGCCAACTGCTCCAGCTTGGAAGAAAATGTCACATTTTGCCGAACCATCAATATAAAATTAATATTTCACCCAACTTAAACTGACTGTACACAGGCACACAGGTTCCTGTCACGTGACAATTGAATCTATCAAAATTTGAACCGGAAATTTCCACGGAAAACCCGGAAAATCGGGAAAAATCATTTGAAAATTTGGTACAAATTTGTTTAGTGATAAATCCGTTTCAGGAAAAATGCAGAGTTTTCCGAAAAAATTTTCCGGAATGTTCCGACTTTTCCGGAAAATTTTCCGGTAAAAAGTTCTCTAAATTATGCAGGATCAAGTTCCCTATCAACTGGCATCATTACTTTCTCTCCGAAAATGGTGAAAACCTGCAGAAAAGATCGAGGAAAATTCATGTAAAACGCTTTTCGGGGATTTTTCTGACCAAGGACGCTTTTGAGCGTTTTGCAACCTAAGACAAAGTTGTAGAGCGAAATGAGTTGCATAAAGTTGCTTTTGCGGAAAACTCCATGGAAAACTCGGAAAAGCGGGAAAATCATCGGAAAAATTTTCAACTATATGATATAGTGATAAATCTGTTTCAGGAAAAATGCAGAATTTTCCAATTTTTCTAGAAAATTTTCCGAAAATTTCCGGAATTTTCCGACTTTTCCGGAAAATTTTCCGACAAAAAAGTTTTATAAGCTATGCGGAATCATTTTTGTTTTCGTCCTACTGGCATCAACAATCATGAAAACTTGCATGAAAAATCGAGGAAAATTCATGTAAATTTTTAAAAAAATTTCATAGTAATAGGAAAAGTCTGTGGAAAACCGCCAAAATTCATGTTATATGGGATCAAGTTGCAATACAGCTAAAAAGCGCTGTTTAAAACATAATTTGAATTTCAGAAAACCGTGACGGTATTTCAACGATTTGATACTCGAATAAATTTTTTGAAAAACTGGTAAATCAGTGTCTTTTCAGCCGTCATAAAATTGTTTTAAAATATCTCCATGCAGCACGTAATAATAATTTAGTTAACGTGAAAAAGGCAGAAAATAAAATAAGTAAAAAACGAGTTTTCAAACAAAACTGAGACCAAGCCGCATGAAAAAGTAGAAAATAAACTTTTCTTCACACACAGAGGTGGACTCAGATTTTACTCGCTGACAATAACTGATATATTTCAGTATGATCAATCAGAGGTAATAAGTGATTTGATTCATGAAGAGAAAGAATATTCAAGAGAAATGTCACAATCAAATAATCTGAGTCCACCTCTATGTGTGAAGAAAAGTTTAATTTCTACTTTTTCATGCCGCTTGGCCTCAGTTTTGTTTGAAAACTTGTTTTTTACTTATTTTATTATTTTACTAGTTTGATTTATATAAAGTAGAATTTTTCTGTGGGAAATTATTATAAGTTCCCAAAACCAGTTTCGGCATAAAAAAAAACAACGAATCTGTGACATATCATAACAGTTTGTATACAATATTATAAAAATATGGCTCAGTTATTGATGCCATCCATTGCACGATGTAGTGTAGGCAGCCCTTCGAAGAAACGTTATGCTGCTTTACAGCAAAACCTGTTTAGATTTTGAAGATTTTTGAATTTTACAGAAGAAATAGAAAGTTTGTAGCTGCAGGAAAATTTCGATTCTTGTACGTTTATTTTTTTAGATATAAGTATGTTGCTTATCCGTGATAATGTATGCCTTCCATGGACTATTACAATTTGTCCTCAGGGCCGTGCCTGGGTATATGGCCGCCTGCGTGCCAGTCTGTATGGCCGCCCCCAGGATAACATTAAAAAAAACTACTTTAATTTTTAATGTTTATTATTATACACAGGGCATCAAACCGGGAAAAAAATCAGTTTTTGGTTAACCGAAATCGAGAACGAAAAAAAATATTGGTTTTGTTCCCAAAACCGGTTTCTGAAAAGAAAAACTGGCTAAAAACCGGTTTTATGAGATTTATATGTTTGGATGAAATTTAAGAAAAAAAAATGCACAAAATAAACATTTTTTTATTTAAAATTTAGACAAAAATATTATTATATTATTAAATAAAGTACATATTAAAAGTTAATCCTACGGGATTTTTTACTGACAAAATCGTCAATTGCTTCGTGAATATTTAAAGATTCAGCAATTTCACTTTCAATCGCGATAATTGAAAGATTGCTCATACGTTCTTGCGTCATGGAAGTACGTAGGTAATTTTTTATGATTTTCAATTTAGAAAAACTACGTTCTCCAGACGCAACTGATACAGGCATGGTCAATAATAGTTTTAAGCTTGTA
This sequence comes from Dioctria rufipes, assembly GCA_963924295.1. Classification (NCBI taxonomy): domain Eukaryota; kingdom Metazoa; phylum Arthropoda; class Insecta; order Diptera; family Asilidae; genus Dioctria; species Dioctria rufipes. Next base: position 95,545,828 of record OZ002740.1, on the reverse strand, counting down.
GATACATTTGGAAATGAATTTTGTAAATTGTGTTTGTACAAATACTTTAGGAGTTCTTCGGGTTGTTTCCTATCTTTTATAATTATTTTCAATGAAATTAACTCTTCGTATAATTCTGCTCCGTTTATGTCGCACGATTCGCCATCCTTGAATTTATTATGAAAGTCGAAGCAACTTTTTTTTATGTCGTCCTCTCCTATTTCAACAAATTTATATAAAAATCCGAAAGACTGTTCGAAATTGGATAATGTTTCAAATCGGGTAGTAACAGATGAAATGGCTGTATCCAATATTACATAGAAAAAATTAATTTTGAAATTTTCTTTAGCAGTTAACTGAATATCCTCATCTCCTTCATAGTCAAATTGTTTTCGCTTATGGCGTCGACGTAGATTAATTTCAACAGGAAATTCCGGTTGTATTTCAAGTGATTCACATAATTCATCAGCAATTTTCAAATACTTTTCGAAATTTTCATCATTTCTAATACTTTGGAAAAAAATTAAAATATTATTAATAGATTCAGCACATGAAGTAAGATTCCAAGAAACGGTCTGCATCATTTTACTAATAATATTTACTTTTTCTAAGATTTCGTACCATATTACTGTGGAACAAATAAATTTGTACGATTTAATTTTCATTGCCAAACATTTAGCTTCATGTTGACCTATTGGTGTTGAACATTCTTCCGCTAGTTCTATTAGGCTGTCATAAATTTCACCTAATTCATGACGCAGTGGTCTAATCGCCTTAATCCTTGATTCCCACCGGGTTACGCTAACTTGTTTTACTGTTAACGATTTTACATGTTTTTTTAAAATTTGCCATCGAAAAGGTGATCCGGAAAAGTAATTGTATATTGCTGACACATTACTAAAAAAATCCACAGTTGAAAAAGAAACTTTCGCTGCATCATTGACGACCAAATTTAATGTATGCGCGTTGCATGGCATAAACAAAGCTCGTGGATAATTGTCCAAAATTCGTTTCTGCAATCCAATATGTTTTCCAGCCATATTTGATCCATTATCATACCCCTGGCCTCTCATATCGTTAACATTTAATTTAAGAGAGCTTAATTTTTCAATTAAAAAGTCGTAAAAAGCTTCTCCAGTACTTTTTTGAGCTGGAGAAAAACCAACGAAATTTTCTCTCACTTCTACTTCGTCATTTTGAATATGCACATATCTCAAAATTATTGTAATTTGCTCGACATGTCCCATGTCCGGCGTACAATCCAAAATTACTGAAAAATATTTGGCGTCTTTTATTGCTGACAAAATATATTTTTGAATTTGCGCTGCAAGGATACTAATTATTTCATTTTGGAAGCGATTTCCCGCATAATGTGGCATATGGTTCTTTAAAGCAACTGATTGTTGAATGCGATTTATGTGATCTGCCATAACATCATCAAATTTTCCTATCATTTCAATTGCTTTTAGAAAATTTCCATTATTGTTTTCATACAATCTGCTCGAGCTACCTCTAAACGCTAAACCCTGTACTGCCAGAAATTGTACCACAGATATCATGCGTATGACAATTTGATACCATCGTTTTTTCTCTGCGTCATAATACCGTTGCAAATTTTTATCAATTGTAGCTTTGTTTTTTAAATTTAATTCCAAATTTTTCCAATTGGTGCAATTTCCGATATGCAGCGATGTTTTTTCATGACGAGATAAATTATCAGATGTGTGTTGCCAATCATTGAAGCCTTCATTAACTAATTTTATTTCTTGTTTGCCAAATAATTTACAACAGAAGCAAAATATGGAATCCGTTTTTGGAGAATAGATTAACCACTCACGATTAAATTTTTCACCATTTGGCATTTTTCTATAGAAATAAGTTGATGAAAATGATCTTCCCAATTCATTAATTGGATATGTAGATTGTTTATTTTGTATGGGTCCTTTTTCGATTAATATATCCAATATTTTAGTGGTAATTGTTAAAGGCCAGCAAGCTGGATCATTTAAATCCATACACATAGCAAAATATGCTTTATCAATTTCAGCGGTATCGGTATTGTATAGATCGATATCCTTATTATCTTCTGTTTCCATTTCGTCGGTACTACTAGTATTGTCATTAGCCTTTTCATTTTCGACAGATAATTCATTTTCATTTTTATCGCAAAACAAATCATCAATTGGATTTAATTGGCTACTGCAACTACTTTCCGGTTCTGGCGATTTTACTAAAAACTTTGTTAATGAGCCAAACATTTTTTTAGCTTCATTTTGCTTTTCCTCTCGCTTTCTTTTATATTGCGCTCCAGACAATCTTTTCGTTTTCCTTTCAGACATTCGTAGGCCTTTAAAAATGTAAATGAGCAGTGATATTAAATTTTAGGGTAGACTTTCAATTTTGGTGGGTCTTTTTGGAGGGAAAAGGCCTTTTAATATGAAATTCTTAAATAAATATTAAAAAATATTTAATAATATTAAAAAAAATTAAAAAAAAAATTAAATAATAATTAAAATAAATAATAAAATAGTGCAATTTAATATTAAATTACTTAAAATCTTCCTTAATTTATACTAAAAAATGAATATCTTTCTCATTTTGAATGCATTTATATAATAATTAAAAGTTGTTTGTTTGCATACGAGATTCTCTGTTTAAATCGCTCACAACCCGCCGATGGAAAATCAAGCATTTGAACTTGTGTAGCCGAAAGCAACTCTTTAAATTAAGCTTATGATTCCTTTTTATAATAGCAATGTTATTGTTATTAAATAGAAGAAATTTACCTGACATTGAACTAGAAAACAGTTATATGTGGTTGAATTTTCCTCTCCGTTTTCATTTTCAAAATAAATCTTGACATATTTATGTTTAAAAATATGTTTTACTTAAAAAGCTTATAAATGATTTTCTTATCGTGTCATCCTATGCGCATTAAAATATACATTAATTATAGATTTTAAGTAATTTAATATTAAATTGCGCTATTTTATTATTTATTTTAATTATTATTTAATTTTTTTTTTAATTTTTTTTAATATTATTAAATATTTTTTAATATTTATTTAAGAATTTCATATCAAAAGGCCTTTTCCCTCCAAAAAGACCCGCCAAATTTTCCCGGGCCCCAAAAGTGAAAGTCTACCCAAATTTTACATTTTTTGTGTATTACCTTTTTCAGTCTTTGTCGAGTAAATAAACTTTTTATTAAATTTCACCACACGAACACACAACTAAAAGTTTTCAGGAATTAAGCAATTTATTTTTATTCGTTAAATTAAAGACTTTAATAATATCGGATCACACACAGACACAGGACACAAATAACGATTTATCCTCGCTAGTCTATAGACTAATACGACTAATAAGACGAATAAGACCGCTTACGCGACGCCGGTCAATTGAAAAAACTATTTCGGCTCGTCGCTCGTGCAATGTTCGAAAAAATTCGGATTCGCTGCATGACTAGGTATATAAATACTACAACGACCTAATCAGTTTTTATACATTTCTTATTTCTGAGAAACTCTTTTTAGATAGATTAGATTAGAGAAACTGTTTTTACTTCGTATCTTAATGAAAACAAACCGATTGTATTTTTGCCCAGTAAACAACTTGTAACGATTTGGCCGCCTCTTAATTTCGGCCGCCTGCGTGCGGTGCACGCAATGAACGCCCGTCAGGCACGGCCCTGTTTGTCCTTGTTGTCTTTGGTTATAAGTATCGCGCAGATCTGTCTAGTAGCAAATGGCGCCTTTCGTCTGTAAGTTTTGCTAAAATAATCTGTCCATTTTTGAAGATATTCATCTGATATTTCAAAACACCAACGGATGAAGGATTACCTAAACAAAATAACTTTCATCAATGTATAAAACAAGAATTTTCTTTAATTTGAATGGAATTTCATATTAATCAGGTTACGTATACTAACGTCTATTTAAAATAGCAGTCACAGAACAGTTGCAATACTCATCTTGTACGCATATAACTTAATGGAAAAGTTAAAGAAGTTTTACGTTATTATGTTTTTATTTAACGTTTTGGGCTAAGTATTCTAGTAAAACTATTGCATTTATCGAAATAATAAAACATTTTTGTTTTAAAATAAATCTCTTCCTTTAATTATAATAGGTCACTACAACAACAAACAATAATTTGTTTGCCATTGTGAAGCTTCATTGAATTTCTCCAATTACGAATAAGAATGAATTTTTTAAATGTTTCCTTTGCCCCGCTGATAATATTCTAACAAGCCGTCTGTACATCGAAGACTCATCAAAGGCCCTTCGGCAGCTTTTTTCAATTGAAACAAACCTTCCATCGCCTTTACACGAGTATGCTGCTGTACATAGATCTTACAGATTCCTGTCTTCTCTCTAGGTTGCAAAAGCCACGATCTAAAGTGGAGTGAAGACCAAGGCGCTAGCTATACAGGATGAGTTCATCTTAAAGGCATAAAATTGAAGTTGGCAGCATTCAGAACTTTTTTAGTTTTTAGAAAAAGTGGAGTAGAATAGGATTGCGCAGTAATTATGAATAATTTTGACGGTAAAATGCAGAAGGCAATTTTTCTATAGTGCTTGGCTGGGGGGCACTCGCCCCCCGCGGACCCTAGCTGGATCCGCCCCTGGGTCCAAAAGGCAGGAGGTGATAGTACTCACATAACTAAGCAATAAATATAAATCCTCTAAGCATACATTAATAAGCGACCATTCGTCATATATTCGGACGCAGTATGCAGTTATACAACAGGATATACTCCTCTATTCAAAATAGAATGTCGGCCTAAGTCATGCAGACTCAGGCAATATCTCTCTGCCTTCACATGGGCCACCACAACTTACGATGCTCTCACAAGGGGCCTCTCCATGTTGAGGCAAATAGCACTACAAATTGCAACATTATCCGGGGCCTCTCAACCACGTCGTACCAAGTTAACAATGTCGGCTACCCAATTGGTATGGCTTCGTAGCACATGATCGTAAGGTCATGAGTATTCCCCGTGGTATTTTTGTATATATAGATATCCTTGTAATAATGGGACTGGTTACTTCATTCGGGCCTAAAATCTTATTAGCAACATATAAAAAGATTTGTACATATCCTATACAGGTAAACACAAATCTTAATAGGCGCTGTCTGCGGGGACCACGCGAAGGTTAAGATTTCACCGATTCAAGACTGGAGAGACTACGAGATTAACACCAGTAATCTTATAACATACCATGCATACTAGGCATATAAACGTTACTAACATACATATGTACTCGATTTCCAACATTTTATCAACCTTCATAACATCGTTTCTTCGATTTTCGCCCCATGCCATTGGGACTATGTCTGAGATTTTATTATTTTGACTATCATCAGCACTTAACTTCTTTATATAATGAACTGTTTGCCATTCATTCCCTACTATACTGCCCACAGACTCAAAAATCTCAATTGTTATGTCACTAAGGTATAGTAATCTCGCCATGAGAGGTACCGATTCGTGCATATGATATACTTCAGTCATACAGCCTCACTTTTGTACCTTCGTGGTAGATACCAAATCGATCATCAGTACTTCAAAGACTCCCAATACTCCGATTCAAAAAATTTCTCCCATCAAGTATGCATGCCTTCCTATTATATGTTTTCCATCTTGGCAGCCCTGCGCGTCACAGTCTTCTTTTCCGCTACCGCTACTGGAATTTTGTCAGTAAATTTCGTTATATTGTGGCGGGAAAATATATATATATATCTGGACATCGCCGTCGCATGGTCTGCATACAAGGGGAATTTTAACATATTGAGGTACTCGAAGGAATAAAAATAAAAATACAAAACTGAACTAATCCTAATATACATTTCACCGACGTAGGCCATATTGCTAGAAATCGTATACTTAATTTTTTTACCTACTGGATCTAGCTTATCATCATTTTTTGATTAAGGCAACACCTGGTGTACGGAAGAGAGGATTATGCTACTATCCTTATTTATATACGCACATACATATATACATATATTTAGCATTTATGTTCAAACACCTTCAAAAAATCAAGAGGACCCATGCCCTTTAAATGGCCATTATCGAAAGCAGCTGTAATGTCAGAGAATACTTTTCATACTTCAGTTCTTCTGAACGAAACCGGATTGGCAGGGGTAAGAAGTTTGTTATTATCCAAGTACTCGCATAATAGTGTTTTCTTATGCATAAACTTTTACAACCATAGAGAGAAAGCAAAGCATATTAGTAGTCGAGAATCAGCAGGCAAATCAGGAGAAGGCTGTTTCGGTATAGGTAAGACGAAAATAGCTTTCCAACATACTGGAAACGAGGACCATCTTAAAGAATATTCACAATATGCAGAAAATATTTATGATCCGATTGAAAGTTGTTTCGTGTTTTATGGTTATCTCTAATTATTCAATCCTTCCAATATCAGAAAAGTCAAATCTTCAGAATAGATATACAGATATATAGAGACAATTCCGCCGCACCCTCTACATGGAATAGCCCGAGAGTAACATATTATGAGATCAGTTTCATAATAATTGTATGACGCTTCAAAATAGACTAAACTCAATGCACTAGGATGGAGCACTTAAGTTTAGTAAGAGCTAAAATTGTAAGATTGTGCAAAAGTAATAAAACAGTGCTGGTGCTTAGCGTTGCCATACATACGGTAATTACCATAGTTTCAAGCTAATTGTAGAAGAAATCTAGCCTACGGTTGAAGGAAATTACCTTGTATGACACCTACAGTAATTTTAGAATAAAACATTTAAAGCAAAGAAAATTTCATTCCATTCAGATAAGTTATCGTAGAAACACATCCAGTCCTAGAGGCTTCCTCAAGGTGCTATCAAAATTTCCAGCACGGCTTTTTAAATGATGCAACACAAAACCAAGCCAACAGCCAGCCTCAAGGCCTAGCCGCAAAGCGCGCTTTGCTCAATGTTGGAAACTTTTCTCTCTCAGGCCTACTTCTGTCAACAGATGTACTAACAAAATTACAATGACAGCACCGAGCCCGATGGTATCATTTTGTTTTCATTTCTCTGAGGCAAGCCTTGAGGCGAGCTGCGAGGAAGCCTGAGAGAGGCCAGGCCTGAGGCTTTTGCTTGGATGTGTTTCTGCCTTTAATGGCTGGAACAGAATGAACGGATCAATGCCGGAGTAAACCATGCAGCTAACTGTCAAAAAACGCAGCAAATAAAGTGCTGTCCAGAACGAAGTTGCCACGACTGCGTTTAATGACAATTCAGTGCAATTTTCATATTTTCAATATTGTGCTTGTGGATATTTTTATATTGTTAAAACTTGTGCGAATAATAAGAGTAACATTTGAAACATCCCGCAGCTCAATAATTAATTTTACATTACAAAGTTCGTTCAAAACAAAGGTTTCGTTCGGCTGTCAAAAATTTTCAATCCGGCACTTGCGTAAAAGTTGAAAGTTGACCAACTTTCTTGCGGCAAATGCGGTAACTGCGTTCACTGTGTGCGCATTAATGTATTTCAAATACATTCAACTTTTGCGTGACATTTCCATCCGGCATTGATCCGTTCAGAATAAAGCATCTAATGCTTGCTAGAGAATTAGAGATAGAGAAAAGTAGTCTTTAATACTGCACTCTAGAGGCGATGTGTTAGAATTATTTTTACTGCCTGATTAAGGTTTTTTACAAAAATCTTGGAATGATTCAGGAATTTTCTCTAAATTGAAATTATGTTTACAAAAGACCTAGAGCAAATGATTCAACAATCTTTCATGGTTATCTTGTCACGTTGAACATGGAGGTATTTTTAAACAATTAAAGATTCTCCTAAGAATTTTTTCGCTAAATTTGATTGAAGTTATTTTGAAAATTTTTAAATTCACTTTTCAGCACTCTAAATGCACTTCTACATCAAAAGCAAGAATCGTGAAAATGTAAACCAAAAAACTCAATTTATTCCACGTTAAAACAAGATTTTTGCTCCAATGATTAATAAAATCATAGAAAATAGAATAAACTAATAAAATAGTATATTTATCTCGGATTTTTTAAAAAAAAACACAACTTTTATGTTTTATAGACCGAATTCTTCGGCCGAAAAATTTTTTCGCCCGATAAAACATAAAAGTTATGTTTTTGTTAAAAATCCGAGATAGATATACTATTTTAGTAAAATTATTAGTTTATCTTATTTCCCTGGATTTTATTAATCATTGGAGCAAAGATCTTGTTTTAAAGTGGAATAAATTGAGTTTTTCGGTTTACATTTTTGGATTCTTATTTTTAATGTGAAAGTGCCTTAAGTGAACGCGTTCTCGACTTATCGAGAGGGTGGATATTTAATTTTACTTTTTTTTTTAAAAGTCTGCGTACAAAATTTCAACTCTCTAAGTATATGCGTTCTCGAGTTATCATGCGTACGGACGGACATGCAAAAGTAAAAATAACTTTTAATATTATGCATCATTATTTCTAGGTGTTACAAACGAAATGACCAACTTAGTATACCCTAGGATTTCATCTAGGGTATAAAAAAGTCAATGGTTCAAGTCGGAAAGAAATCTAGTATTATTCCTACGGTAAAAAAGTTCGAAACAAGGTAATTTTTTAGCAAATCTACGGTAGAGTCATAAATAATTTCTGGCAATGCTAAGCAAAAATTATGAAATCTGTTCTTGGAAGGATAGGGTGGCAGCTGAATAGATCTCAAATGTTGTCCTGCAATGTCAATTAATGTGAAAAAGAGAGAAATTTTCTAAATATATGGAACTTTAAAAAAGCAAGGGCAAAAAACTGACGTGATGTCCTTATAATGTGGGTGGATATATCTGGATTAATTTAGATTAATTTAAGTCATGTAAATTATAAAAACTCTTTCTCAGTCGTATAGTATCGATATCCTTCATAATCATTCTATTCAAAAAGGTCACCACGTTTTAGACAATTTGTCTATGCTTGCACGCTGTGGCTGTACATATGTTTTCCAACCACCCAGGTAAATTAACTGTATGAGGTATTCAGTTTAATTGGCATTATGTTAGCAAAAGTCAAAGGAAGCTGGGTTCCATCTTATTTAGGCCCTTTGTATCCATTTTAAATTAAAGCAATTTTTTATACAGTGAACGTGATAGGAGTGATAATCAAAATAATAAGCAATTAGTATTTAGTTGGTTTCTCACATTATGAATAAGTACATACCTTTTCCTACTCATAACAAGGTCTCAATTATTCATTTGACAAAAGACTATGTACTTATCCTTGGTGCGCTGGCGCATCAGTAGTTGCACAATAATCCTATTTCGCCACAACTATGTCATCTTCATGATCTTTATGAAATACATAACGCAATTTTGATCCATTTTCCAAAACAAGCACAATTGGGAAGAAAATCTTAATACTGTGCGCACTGACATTTTTTGAAGTATTGAAATTTCCTAATAAAATTATCAGAAACGAAACAATATTTTCAATTATTCTGAATTTACCTAGCACTTGAAACTATGTAGTTCGGACAAATAGAGTCATCTATTGTCTTTAACACCGTGACATTTTCTTATTCCACTGAAAATCCTTTATCCCTATTTATGGTAACATTTTAAGCAAACATTAATTGTCTGGTATCAGATTCCTTGTGCATGCTTCCTTCGTGCTAATATTTGCTGGCTACAGCAGCAATCCTGTTCAGTTTACTTTTCAACTGTTGGCACTCTACATCACGTTCCTCTGAATGGTTGCACTTAGAGATGATGTTTGCTAGAAGTGTCTGCAAGAAATTCTATGTACATCCCCTGCTCATGTGCTATCATGTTTACGTTTGCATTATGTGTCGCGAACCCTTCATGCTGATTTTGGCGTAATTTAGACAACAAACTGTCTGTATACATACCTTACGGCAATGGTAAAATTTCTAGACTTGCCAACAAGACACCTCAGTACAAAAGCCTCAAGCGAAGTATACGAAAGTGTGGAATAATAAACGTAAGGTGTGCATGATGTGAACCATGTTCTTATAAAAAAGTTGCTTTAGCGAGTAAATTCGCCACGAACAACTTGTCCCATTTTAACTCGCGCAGCACAAAGGAAAATGAAAATGCTCTAAATCTTCCGGGATTATTCTTTGCTGGGTACTTAATGCTGGTGCATATGTATAGGTATATTCGCCCTATTTGCATCTTTTTACCGGAACATATAAACGAATTTCTTAAGGACTGTAGAAAGCTCTCCTGTAAACTTTTATGGGATCATTTCCTTTTCCGCTTATGACTTCAGTTTACTCATAAAAGTGATCTAGTGGCAAGTACATTTTGAGACAAGCATAGTAGTGGAGCACAATTGCAACCATTTCCTAATTCATTCGGTAGAGGTTAATTGACAACATTTTTTTTTTCAAACGGCTAAGATATTTCGAGGAAACGGCATTCGTGCTGTAATGCTTAATTCAACTGGCTCGTGGTTCGATCTCTCAAATAACGAACTTCAAAATTATTCTAGAAATGTGATGAATTGTTATCGGCAGGTAGAAATAATAATACACAATTTAATATATTTTTGTGTTTCAAAGAACTCTGGTAGGGGAGACCGGGGATAAAAGTAACATTTTTTACATTTGGCTCAGCTATCAAGTATCTAATAAAGATGCAATTAAATAAATTATATATATACAAAGCTGACTCAGTCCGCTATAAATGGACATAGTTTTCGGTTTCCCAAATGAAGCTGTTAAAGAACTATAAGGGTTTTTCGGAGACACGTCGAGTGTTACTTTCATCCTGGGTGCCTAGGACGAAAGTAACATGTAGTGGGGATAAAATTCCCACTTTTTTTTTTAAGGAAATTCAGTGAAAAATAATTTTAATTAAAACAAGAATCAACTTTTATTCTAAATAAAAAAAGCAAGATTAAAGGTCTTAAATATCCACTTATATTGTTAAATTAAAAAAAAAAACTTAATTCAAAGTTAAAGCAACGAAATATAATTCAAATATAATATCAGCTTCGTATATTTTTAATTGTTATAATGACTCATTTTCAAATATATATTATAAAAAAATACATAATTATAAGAAATTATTGGCTTTACTTGTATTCTTAACACGCCGAGGTGTCGTTTCACTTTTGTCCCCGGTCATGGTTTTTAGTTTTAGTTTTGTATGGCAACACAAAGAAGGGGTTGCCCGATTTAGTTCATTTTTGAAATTGTATTTACTTTTTTATTAAAGACCGTGTACAAAATGTCAGCCGTGAACGCATTCTCGAGTTATACCGTGTACAGACGGACGGAGATAAGGACTGACAGCGAACAGATAGAGAGACGGAGGGACAGATGAACATGCAAAAATCAAAATCCAATCCATTTGTTCTAACATCATTTTTTCTATGCACGACAAATGAAATGACAAACTTAGTGGACCCAATGATGTCATCATCTCGCGTATATAAAGAATAATGATGAAAAAAGAACAACATATAAAGAAGTCATAATGTTTTCTACTTAAGTTCCCCATTTTCGACGATAATTTGCGTTAAAGAAATGAGAAATTTCCTGATCATGACATTGAGACAAAAATACTATGTTAACGTTGCATAAAATAATACACATATATCGTCATATGACGTGGAGTATTATCCACAAATAATTCAATGTTTTTGTACCTTGCCGGTTTATGTCTTTGTCGAAATCAGTCATTTTTTGTGTCCATAAATTTCATGTCATCCATTAGAATAATACGGAAATGGAATTGTCTTCCTTGCGGAAATAATGTGATCGTTGAATTCAAAAAATCGAATTGATTCTAATTAACGTGGCCCGATGTATTTTTCTTCGAAGCATCACAACAAAATCATCATGTCTGGTACAATTACTATGTTGTCGTCGACCCATCAAAAACAGTTTTTTATTTAGAAAAAAAGTACAAACAAATTTTTAGAAAATTATTCAGAACCTTTCACTTATGAAATATTCCAGTATACTGCACAAATAATGTAGCTCAAATTACTTTAATGAAACAAAACTCCACAAGAAAGTTCTATTTCTACAAATTTGTAGCTTGTGAATTACAACTACGAGGAATTTTTTGGTAAATAAAAAATAAAAAGTTCATGCAAATTACCCCTTGTAAAATACAATAAAACTAAAAATTTATACTTCAATTTTAGTACAACACCACGTAGAAATCACAATTTGCAAGTTTGTGAAATAGGCCGTAGTTCGTAGAGATATATTGGGCAGTGCAATTTAAAGTTTTTAGCTTAGAGGTGTTAAAATTTTTAGGTATAAAGATATATATATATTACTTCTAAAAACAATAAATATAGGGTAACTGCACTAGTATCCGGACAGCTCCAGTATTCGGATACTTTTCATTTTATTTAATACAAATAAGAAAAGTACACGTATTAGCCTTAGAACTCCGTTAGAATTTTGTTTATTTGATCTTTTTAGCTGCACATCCAAAATTTAGGAAACACACGTGTCGTTTTTGAGAAAATGCGAGAAAGTGAGATAAAATTATTAAGTATTGCTTTATTTAATTTAACTGTCTTTGTATTGGTTAAATATTGTATTTTATTAGTATTAAATCAAAAATATGAAGTATTTTTTATTAAATTCATAAAATTTTTGGATGTCCGGTAACTACAAAAAAAAAAAAAATTGTTTAGTTTCCGGACAGGTTGTCCGGACACTGAAAGTATGCTTCAAAAGCGATTGTCGCCTGCGTACTCTCCACAATTATAAAATATGTTTTTTATAAGACAGAAAAAAATAAACATGTTTTTTATTATACTTTTAGTATTCGGACGCATTTTAAGAAATTCCATTTCTGCTGTCCGACTACTAAAATGGTAGTTTCAGTGTCCGTACAAAAATATTTAATACGTAATCAATTAATTAAAAATAAAAGATACCTGGGCAGTAAATAATCATATTTATTTTCAAAATAATGGATGACAGTACTTATGCATATAAACTGAAAAAACGATCCACTAATAATGTTGATATGACTTAAGCTATACTACATTGATGCCAGAGAAAATAAATTGAGCATTATGAAGTGTGATGAAAAATAATTATAGAGTGTTGTTGGCAAGTGTGGATTTTCACTAAATAAGATAATTTGGTCAACACTGTGCAATATGTTAAGAAGAGGGTCGATCAGGAAGACCATGGCTCAATTCCTTTTTTATACGACACACATCATTGGCTGCATAGGACAACATATTAAATGATCCTGCTCGAATACTAAAGGAGGATAAAATGAGATTTTTTCTTTGTCCGAAAACCAGTAAAGTAATTACATGCCGTGGATTCAAAAACGGTTATCAAATTTAGACCGGAGAAGACAAAGAATTTTATTTTCTGCAGGCAGAAAAATATTCCCCAATGGTAGGCTTTTCATATTTGCGTCACTAAAGGATATTGTAAATAGCATGCCATCGAAACTGTGTTTGGGAACAGAAAAAGGATGGGTGAGGAGCGATATCTTTTTCCGAAAATGGCAGAGTTAACGGGTATTTCAAGGATTAAGAAAATACCAGACCGGAGGCACCTTTTCATAGACAGTCACAAGTCATACTTGACGTTAGAGCTGAGTGAAAATTACAAGGAAAAAAGCATATTTTTATATGCATTGCCACCAAATACTACTCATATGATGCAGTCAGATGACGTCAGTTAGAAAAAATCGTTCGAGAATGGCAGTCAAGAATGTTGGCCAACTTATAACAAAACAAAAACTTTCTGTCCTTTGCTGAAAACTGCAATCGAAATTTATAAATTTGGAAACACCATAAAAAATACTTCAGGAAGTATAGGCTTTACCCTTCCGATCCGAAAACAGTTGTTTTCAGTGAATGTATGAAAAATGTAGTTGAAAATTGTGCAGCTACTCGAAATGCTGATATATCAACTACAATGCAAGAATACATTCCAATACAGAAATTTCATACTGATATTGAGGATATTGAGATAATAGATAAGTTAAAAATGAGAAATATTCACGAAAATCAAGTTTTGGACATCATCAAGGAAGCCGAAGCAGAAGCTTCGACAGAAGCGTTACCTAGAACTAGATCTTACATTTAACGATCTGACGGGAGGCATATATGATTTGAATAACTACAGAAAGTTCCAACTGGTAAGAGCTCTAATTAAAAAAGTTGAAACTATATCTCCAGAACCTAGTCCTTCTTGTGTGTTGTCAACGACTGGTCCTTGTGTGTCGCCGGGATCAATTTTAAGCCTAAAGAAGACTAATGAAAAAGGAAATAAGTCTAAAAAAAAGTCAATTAAGAAGAAGAAGAAGCAATATTTTAATTGAATTACAAGCGATATTCAAGATGACGATTTAAAAACATTGGTTGGGACTCTTGCATTAGGTGGTTGGTGGTAGGTACTACCCCAAATGCAATCCAATGTTTTCATTATCTTACGAGGAGCAAGCAAAGACTTCGTGTGCTGGAAATATTAACAAAAAAACTAATATGCTATTACTTTTTTTGATACTATTGTTTTTTTTTTCGTTATATACTTTATAATATTTTTAAAATTACTTTTTTTTTTCATTATTACCAAGTTTGAAGTATTTGCCGGCATAAATTCTTTAGTTTTTTAAATGAAAAGTGCCTTAAAATGTTTTCATAATTCTTTCAATTAATAAAATGTATAAAGTTTTATCTAAAAGCTCAGTTGTGTTTATTTTTAACAAATAATGGGTAATACATTTCTTCCAAAAAGCCTTTATCCGGACACGGACACTGAAACTGTAGTGTCCGGATACATAATGTTGGTGTCCGAATACAAGAACAGAATTGATCAGGCTACCTGTTGTGCTGTCACTCCCTTTGCTGGAAACGTTTACTCTGCTTGTTCTTTGAATTTGAGGTATTCTAATGTAGGGAGAAACCTACGAGACAGTGAAATCGGATCAGAAGGAACAACGTATATGGCTACATCTAGTGTCATTCTACTGAGAAGTCTCTGCGAAATTAAAATAATCCTCTATAAAATTGAATTAATTTAAATATAAAATTCTGTACTAGTATAATTAAGACAATATTACCTTTTTGCATTAACTAACAAGCACTTCGATGATCCCCCAACGAAAATTTAATTTAAACAAGATTACGTTTCCCAGCTATTTGTTGTTGTCAAATTTCGAAATAAAATATTTATAGCCGGCTAGATTGGTTATAACCGGAAAGAGTGGGAATAGGGAACCGGCTGTCGTTTTGCTGGAAGTAGCTTCTTCTGTTTTGGCTTTTGGACAGAGGTCTTTGGATTTTTCTTGTGCTCAACCAGGAAAAAAGCAAAAGTTTTCTTTGGTTTTGGAGAATATCGTGCGATTAGGCAGAAAAATAGGAATTTTTGACCGATTAAAGGTTAGTAATCTGTTTACTTACAATTTCCTTTTTTTTTTGTCATTATGTGCTTATCGGTAGTGAATAGATATTTTTCGCCCGAAATTAAATTAATTTGTGTAAATCAGAAAATATATGAAATATAGAATATCTGGGTTGTAAAAAAGGATCTTCTTTGTTCTTAGCTTACAATTTTTTGGTTAATATAAAACACAAAGTGGCACCCATTTGTCACTTTCACGATTGTATACAGGGTGTCCCGTAAGTCGACGTCAAGCCGGAATCGGGTGATAGACCAAATCATAACAGTTACCAGAAAAATATAAAAAAAAACTCTAAGTCATGTATTTTTCAAATTATAGACATTTCTTTTGTTTTCGAGAAAATGTACACCCTGTGATGGTTTTTTATCTCCTGTTGCTACAAATCTTTACTTTTTTTCAATTCTATTTTTCTTATGTAATCCCGAATAGTGCATATGTATCCTGTTGCTTTAAATTCTAAGCCAACTGTACATGACTTAGAGTTTTTTTTATATTTTTCTGGTAACTGCTATGATTTTGTCTATCACCCGATTCCGGTTTGACGTCGACTTACGGGACACCATGTATATTCCTCCTTAATCAATTTTGATTTTTGTGCATGGTGAATTAAAAGACCGCCTCTACCTTCCTGAGCACAACATCAGGCGTAACAGATTCTTAATCCCTAGATACAATGATTTTCATATATAGCTAGAGCCAATGTAAGTCATGCCACTTCATAGACGCCACGAATTTTGATCAAACTTTAAACTTTGTGGCGCCTTGTTTCTGTCAACGTTTGTTGACTGTGTCATTTTAAGAAAACAAATGACATTACTGACAAGTTTGAAATAAATAATTTCACGTTCTTGGTAATAGTACTTTAACAAACCTTTAGGGCAAGACTCCTTGCTTTAATTATCATCCCTAATTTTTTTATTATTCATTTTTAAATACTTTTCACAATTTCACAGAAATAATCAGCACACCTCAGACAGTTCGAACTGTTAAGTGTACAAAAAAACACGTGGTTCTCACTGTATCATAAACGCCTCAAAGTGGTGCCACAGCAAAAACGAGTGGCGTTGATTGTATCTAGGGCTTTACTGAAGACAGTAGTCCAAATGCCACACTCAAAAATAGGCTCTTAACGTGTGATATGTAGTCATATCAACTGACCTTACTACAGAGTTGAAGGTTATCACTATCATCTTTGCATTATTGGAGTACAACTAACTGGTCCGCAATTAAATGTTCATACCACTTAAGATACTGTTAAAAGTAATCCCAAGATTGATAAAAGATTCTTGTAGCCCACGCTTGTCCAACATTGCTTGCGAAATAAATCTTGTAGAGTCAGAAGTATCAATTCCTTGTAAATCGCATAAGAAATATCAATACCCACTTTAAGACTGTCGTTGCACAGCGTTCGAAAACCCAATTGATTAATTAAGAAATTTGATTGAAAAACTGGTTTTGACAGACATACTTATGTGTAGAAGCGAAATAGATCTAATTTACGTGATAAACTTATTTTTCATTTATTTTATTTAAATGCAAAAAACAAAACAAAAAAACAAAATTTTGATAATATATTTTGTGCATTGCATTTATTTCTAATTATTTAAGTTTAGCTCCGGATTTATATTATATAAGAATATACATTAAGTTTTAGTCCATTTACCTCATTATTGCTCTAATTAAAGAAGCAAACATTTCATTAGTGTGCATTATTATAATATTTTTTTTTTAGCCTTAATTATGAAAAATATGTGACACGCGGTATCTTATTCAATAATAAGTGCTAATGATTCATTAGATCGTGCTGTGTGTCCAAAGTATTAAATAAATATGGCTATATAGAATAATTAACTGAAAATTACACTTGAGGAAATATCTTTCAAAATTTATCTAGATAAAAACAGATATTTCAGTGGGTTCAAAAATTATAAAGTTAATGTTTTTCTTCTTTGATATACTTTTTCAGTAGACTCGAATTATTATTAATCACATCGTAAATGAATCGGTTCTTTTTAATAATTAAAAAAAAACAAAAATTCCAGCACTTAAACTGCTCTGGGGCAGTGCTAATAAATTCAAAGAATTGAATATCCAAATTGACAATGCCCGAAACATACATATACCCCCCTCCCCCGCCCTATCACAGATCATAATTTTAAATAAGTGAGCTCAGAAATGTAAGGAACTTTCAAATCGCTGTCGGTGGGTTCAGTTAGTATAAATAATGATACTACACTTACACTGCTGCAGTGCTGAGAATTAAAATAAATAAAAATTATATAAAATATTTTTTGATTGTATTTAACACATCTCTACCGTAAGGAAAATATTAGGGGGGCACCCAGTAGTCAAATTATCCATTTGCTAACATTATAGCCAAAGTGGCAACCCGGGTTTAGCTGGACAAATATTCCTTATTTAAAAAGTTCAAGAATTTTTAAATTACACCAAAGCATTTCAGAGGAAGGCCTTAGATTACGCAACCATTGAGATAGAAATCAACATTAATTAATACAGAACTAATCGAACTATAAACTTTATAATAAATCATCCTCAACGCACTGACCAAATTAAGAGAACCATGTTCCAGAAGTTATTTCGCATCTATCAAAATTAAGTAGCAACATTCTTATGATACCCTAGGTGAATGCCGTATGGTCACCCATTTGAGCAACTTTGATTTTTGCAGTGGTTTTTCGCATATATTTGTAAAACGGTTCCTCAGACAGAAAACATGATTATGATTAATTTTATAGAATTTCGTATTCTGAAGAAGTTTTTGTACAATAAAGATGTATAGGACCGATCGTTTTCACAGTATACGTAAAAAATATAAATTTTTACATGGCAACAACAAGAAGGGGTTCCCCGATTTATTCCATTTTTTGACATTTTATTTGCTATTACTATGACAATACCAAATTTGAGCTTTCCATGTCAGTCCGTTTCCAGGTAGTGTTCAAATATACAATAATAGTATAGTGTAAATGAAATTTTTGTATGGCAATCCCACGAAGAAGTTGCCCGATTTGTCCCATTTTCGAGCTTAAATACCTTAGTTTTTAAGTGACTTTCAAAATTCAACTCTCTAAGTAAAGGCATTCTCCAGTTATCGTGCGCACGGACGGACGGACAGACGGACATGCAAAAGTCGAAATACATTTTGCTCTACCATCATTATTTCTGTGCGTTACAAATTAAAGTAATAAAACTACCTTTTCAATTCATTAATTTTTTATAATAACTGAAAGAACTTAAATACTTAGCAGTTCTCAGTAAGAAAACAAACAATATTTCATTTAAAAAATTGGATTAAAAAGAAAATTTTTCTAAACGATTTAACTCCAATTGCTCAGTCCTCACGTAGATATGTTTAGGATCCCACGATGAATTTGCTACTGTTAGAGATGTTCGCAAATCTTTAATGCAACAAGCAGAACAATACTCCCTCGACTTATCGACAATGGTGGATTCAGCTAGACGGCGCGGGAGCCCCCCCCCCCCCCCCGCTGAAGGCAAACAAAAATTGCAATAGATGTTCTGAATTTTTCACGTTTTGTAAAACCCATACAAATTTCTGGAAACATTCAATTTGTAGCAGAGCTTTTTCGGGTAAAAGCGATTGGAAACTTGTTTTAATTGAAAGCAGCTGCCAAAGTTTCGTTGATGAGTCTTTGATGTAAAGACGGCTTGTTATAATATTATCGGCGGTTCAAAGCATATCTTTAAAGAAACAATTACACATTCCTTATTCATACAGCAGGTCTCAAGAACAGTGAAATTGATCTTGGTTTAACAATAAGTTCAACGAAGTAATAAAAGCCAGAGGGTTAACTGCATCTATATCCAGTACTGAAACAAGTCTACAAGACTGCAGGGAACACCTGTAAATCCACTATCAAGAGAAAAGGTAATCTTTGTCAACAGAGTGTGAGTCAAAGAATCTTGACACGCCGCAAAGGCAGCAAAGGTTTCTGGTCTCTGGGCAAAAACATCAGGAACAACTTCAGCAGTTCCTCTATACCTTCACTGCTTATTATTGGTGAAGATTTTGTTGACTCCATGGATCAAGATAATATTTTGACTGGTACATTCGATTCAAATTCCCTACATGAGGTACACATCCGTAAAAGGGATGTGTTCAAGGTCCTTAAGGGGATCAACGTCTCCGAAGCCGTAGTTTGTGATGGTTTTGCTGTTAATTAAAAGCTGTGCCTCATCCTTTATCAATGATCGCCATTATGACTTTCGGACTGGACGCTCATCTGGAGACTTTCTGACTTTTCATACGGAACATTCTAACCGTAGTCTTCACAATTTTGGTGATTATAAAATTGTTACTCTAGACATTTAAAGGGTCTTTGATAGAGTCTTACTTTCAGCTCTTTTCATTAAACTTGAAGCACTTGATCTCTCCCCTACTCCTCTATTATAGATTGAAAGTTTTTTACCTAATCGCATAATAGAGCTTTCACTAGATCGGGTTTCACCAGAACGTCACCCTGTAAATGACGATATGCCCCAGGGGTCTGTTATCTTTCCATCTATCTTCATAATTTTTATTAATGATATAATTTCCCTAACTTTTAATCTCATCCATAGTTTTGCTTATGATAGTATCCTTGATTTTGCTTACTCCTGTGATACGCTTGGGGACTCAAGAGGGAATTCCAGATGCAGCAAACAAGATAACATGATTAGATCAATGAACCTCATATCCTGTCCCATCTTTTTGAAGCAGGTTCATAAATTTTGACTCCCATTTCTTTTGATGGAGCACTGATTTACGATATCATTATCCATTCTTGGCGTTAAAATTTGCAATAGGTTAAGCTGCACAGATCACGTCCTTAGTAGTATAAAAAAAATCAAACTATCTTTACTTTAGTGAGGACAAAGTACGTAGCGCATTAATTCCTGTATTATGCGAAGTTACAATTTATGATGAATTCGTAAATTTGAACAAAATGTGTTTCCCTATTTTTGCTGACTAAAATGGATGATTTGAAAGTTTTACACTTCCATTATTTACAAACCAAAATAAAATAACAAATTTAATGCCTTTCGCGAAGGGCACAAATTGAACGTTGAACAACTTTCTTCGTTCCGAGTGGTAGCCGCTCATTTATCCGTTCGACAGGTATCCTTTAAATGAAAAATTTGGTGCATTTGACATTTGCGAGAGATAGCGAGTGTCTTCGAACGTTTGATTTGTTTCCAGCTTACATTGTTTTTTAACCAAAGTTGCACCACCACCCCCCCCCCCCCCCCTCATGAGAATCCTGGATCCACCCCAGCGTATCGATGTACTTCCAGCTTTACGTTGAATCTACCTAAAATACAAAAAGTAAGACACAAAGTAACATTCATATCAAAATATATATAAAAAGAGTACTTATATAATCAGATCATCAAGTCCTCCTGCACATCACTTCTTATTTAAAATTCCCATCTGGCATGCTTATTCAATAAATAAAAATCTGATGCTCCTCCTCTACCATTTATCTAATAAAAATATATATAAAAATCATTAATTAAATCACACAACTCGATAAAATATACCACAGTATACTTACCTCCGTATATTTACAAGTTTGTGATGACAGCCAGCCAGTGACATTACGTCAGCCAGCTGTTTTCGCCTCAAATAAAATTCAAGTAAACGTCGCTAGAGAAAACCCAAGAGGCGAAACACTGGCTATATAAGGCGATGAAATTCAGTAGATGGTACCACTTTTTGACAGAGTTGATCTGCATTAGAGCTGATCTGACTTATGAAGAATCGTGTTTCCTACCTTTTTCACATTCTGGTCAGCGATAACCTGAGTTTCCTATCACACATAAGATAATAATGGTCAGGGATAACCTGAATTTCCTATCCTATCATACAGAAGATAATTCTGATCTGAGCTTCCTATCATACAGAAGATAATTCTGGTCAGGAATAACCCTTTTATACAGAGATAATCTGAGTGTCCTATTTTTTCTGTAGAGGCATTTTACTACCCTTGTGTCCTCACGAACGAGCAAATGTATTTTGCTGCCCTTATGTCCTCATGCTATTTCTTATAGAAACATATTGATACCACTTTGCTTACAATAAGTCTATATTCAGAGAGTAATCTATTATTAGTTTTTCCAAAGAAGCATTTTCTACCCTTGTGCCCTCAGGCACCAACAAAGTCATTTTGTCAATAGTACCAATCGAAAATTATTTTGTTGACATATGCTTAATTCTGTTCTTCCTTTTTCTTATTTCAGAACAAAAAACACGAGGGTGGCGAACTGAGTGGTCAGCTTTAATTTCTATTGGATTTTTATTTGAATTTTAATTTGTTTCCTTTTTTTTATTATTTTTATTTTATTACTTTTTTTGAAGTTTTTATTGAATTTTTGTATTAAATTTGTGATGTTAAGCAAGTTGAATTGAAATACCAATAAAATTTTACATTTGAAATAATTTAAGAACTCCTCCGTCACGAACGAGGCTAGATCTCACACTAACATCAAAACTAAATAGAAAAGGATCAATGTGCCGTATGTGTATGGCTTGAAGTTCTCCCTGTTGCACTTTAATTAAATTTTCGGTATCATCGGTGCGCACATCACATCATTGAAAAAGTAGGGATAGCACCTGAATGGTTGGTGTGCACTTCAATTCAAAATGTCAATTTTGTTAGCTCTTTAAGAATAAAACTACGATAAACATCAAAACTACTAAGCGCACCGAGACACGACGCTACCAGACCGTAGCGTAAAAATGTGCACACCGATGTGGAGGGGAAATGACGCTTCGGTCGCCTGAACAACATGGTGTGTAAAAATGTGACATTATGTGTCATTCTGCGTGCACCTTTAAAGTTTTTTTATTTTTCTTTTGTTATGTGACGTTTAGATTTTGTATTAGAAAGTTTAAATTTTTTTCAAAATCTGTATGTGGTTTTGTTCCTCAATCTAACTAAAAGTTTTTTTCTTTATTTTGTACAAATGCAGGATTATGTTTAAAATATTCAATACACGAAATATGTCCTGTAGTGCATTGGTTGATCTGCTACCGATGGATCTTCACTGTAGAGGTATAGCGGCTGACAGTGCACACAGCCTGAAGGCAATGTATTGGTGGAATATGGACATTCCAATATCCTTCGGACATTGGACTGGGTTGATGACAATATAGTAACAAATGCCCATAATACTGTTCTCAACTTTAGTGGAGGGGTCAATACATTGATACCGGCTAGAAGAGACAGCAGAGTTAATGGCGAGCCATCAAGCAATAAGTATCTGCATATACCTACACTGAATGTCAAATAGACATTACGGTGTAGGACATTATATTGGTAAAATCAAAGCTGGTGTAGTTATGCAGAAGCAACCTGGAAGAGATTAGCATACAGCACAGTCAACCTAAGCTGGATACACCGGACAATGATACAATGGAAGTGATACCAAACTGGTTCTCAAATGGATAGCTCTGATGTAATATAGTATGTAATAATCCGATAGCTACAACAAGGCAAATCATTAGTGGGTGAATCGGAATAATTGCTGTATTGCGAAGGTCTCTATACAACAGAAGAACAATGGAGCTCCTTGGGGAGCAGGGTGGACAACAGCAAACTTGCCGGTTTCTTAACGTGCAATCGGACCACAGGTAACCATACTAGGAAACTGGCTCTAGAGTCTAAAGATTTCTGTCGAAGCTGTAAAGTTCCAGAACAAATCGAATCAGTTCATGTGCTCTGTGAATGTATTGCTCCAACGATCGAAGAAGGGCCACATTTTCACGAAACTGGGAGAACTGCAGATATATCTTGAGATTCCTTAGGGAAACAGCGTTGTTTTTAGAAGGATAAATTTCGATTAATCTATGGTGCACAATACACCCAGTAGAGGTCTTAGTGGTACTCCTACAACTTAACCTAACCTAAAATACACATCATCACCTACCCAGAAGTCCTGGAAATTTTCTCGTTTCATATTTACTATACGAATATACCTGTAATGGTTCGAGGTGTGTTTAAGACAAGGCTATTTTTTATGTCTGGATATGTTTAGCCTTAAACACAGATAGTATTCAATGGCTCCGGAGCCGATATACCAAGGCTAAAGCGGCCCATACATGCTTGAATTAGTTAACCAAATTCAAATAGATCAACTATCTAGTTGCTCGTAATAGGGGCCACGACAGCTATTCGGAATGCCAAACGCCAATTCTACAGCTCTAAGTTTTAACACCGAACTTCAACCGAAAATTGTGTGGCGCAATCTACGGAACGCTGGGAGTTTTTGGTGGGGATAGCGCAGCTTGTGGACTTGATACGGATGATTTAAATTCTTTTTTTACCTCCTCTAACAATTCATCCCCAAGAACTCAAGCGAACGAATTAAATCCGCTTAGACTTCCGCGCTCATCACTCTCACAGGCGAGCATCAACAACTCTTTCTCCTTTCGTGGGATATGCCTTGATGAACTGATTTCCGCAATCTTTTCTATCAGGTCGGAAGCAGTGGGCCCTGACAGGTTGTCACCTAGCTTTATTAAGCTGCTGCTGCCACTAATCGGGAAAGTTATGCTGCATATTATAAATACGTGTTTGATGTCATCCGCTTTTCCTAAAGCGTGGAAAACAGCGACAGTTTTACCAATACCAAAAAAAGCTTGTGCTTTAGAATTACTATCTGATTTCCGACCTATAAGTATTTTATGCTTTTTATCGAAGGTTCTGGTGAGAAACTAATTTATAAACAAATTCTCGAGCACGTGGAAAGCAATAATTTACTCACGCTTTGGCAATCAGGTTTTCGCACTTCTTTCAGCTGTGAAACAGCTATATTAAAAGTGTCCACAGATATAAGATCTGCGTTAAACAAGAATGAGTTTAGCGCCTTGGTTCTTCTCGATTTCTCAAAGGCCTTCGACAGCGTTGATCATAGTTTACTTCTACAGAAGCTTTCCATCAGGTTTGGGTTCAGTTCTTCTGCCATCACGTTGGTTAGAGGGTTTTAATCTGATCGTCAGCAGCGAGTTAAGGTAGGACAGGCTGTCTCTGGTTCGTTGCCCATTCGCTGTGGTGTTCCTCAAGGATCAGTACTAGGCCCTTTATTGTTTAGCCTATTTATAAATGACCTCCCATAAGTGTTAGAAGATGCAAAAGTGCATCTGTATGCCGACGATAGTGCAATTATATCTTGGTAGGCCTATAGGACTTCTTGAGGATTGCATTGCGCGAATGAATTCTGAGCTAGATAGAATAAGCGATTGGTCGTTAGTAAATGGGCTAGTGCTCAACCCTGCTAAATCGAAGTGCATTGTCTTTTACGCCTCATCCCTAGATAACCTTGATGTTCCGCCAATACTTTTAAACAGTGTTATACTGCCCGCTACATGATAGGGTTAATAATCTTGGGATTGTTTTAAATAGTGTGATGAAGTGTTGCGATAACGTTAATCTGGTGATCGGAAAGCTTTATGCTGGACCTGCGCAGGTTATGGCTTTCAGCGAGTATTTTGCCAAGAAAACTTCGTATGAAGCTTGTGAAAACATTAATCATTCCGTACTTTACTTTTGGCAGCGTAGTTTGCCCAAAAATAGATAGCGTATGTGCCCGTAAGATACAGGTTGCCTTCAATGATTGTATACGCTTCATTTTTGGTCTCCGTAGATTTGAGCATGTCTCGCCATATAGAATCCAACTGCTTGGATGCCCCCTGGATTCTTTAATCAAAGAGCATTAACTCTTCTTTTTAATATATTAAATCGAAATACACCTGAATATCTCAGGGAATTTTTCCAGTTATCGAATTCACCACGCAATCGTAACATAATTCTTCCGCGATTCAGCAAATTGGTCATGGAGAGTTCTTTCCCTGTTCAGGCTGCCAGACTTGGGAATAGTCTTCCATTAAATATTCAGAGTGCTGGTACTGTCAGTGCATTTAAGAAGCTTATAAACATGCAATCGTGAGATAAGGTTTTTCGTCTGTTTTCTGTTTATCACTAATTTTATAATTTTATAATTTTTATATTTTTATATTCTTATTCTTTTTATTCTTTTACTTCTTTAGTTATCAGTCTTATCTTATTTTATTTATTATTAGCATCAGTATAATTTTCTATATTGTTTATGATTTATCTTTAATTATTGAATTCTTTGATATATGCTTTTGAGTGTTAAATTTCTAGCCCCGATTTATCTCATAGTACAAAAAAAGATTGTAAATCTTGTGTACGTATCCCATGAATAAATTATTATTATTATTAATTAGTTGATCAATCTATCAACCAGCACATAATGAACGTCTCAAATTGGTATCAACTTAAAAATTCTTAGCGTTTTTTCTAAAGAGTGAGTTAAGATGTATCAAAGAAAAAATAAAATTTTGTGTATTATTCTGGGTATACGAAGTGACAAGTTGACGTCCACATCGAATTTTTGTGCAAGACTTTCAACTTAAAACTTGCAGTTCAACTTACTCAATTTTAAATTGTAGGAAAATTGATCAACTAATTGAAGCATGTATGGGCTACTTAATGCATTTGCTAGGTCTGACAACTAGTTGGTAGTGATATAGATGGCACTTATACAGATATACCGAGCCTCATACATTTGCTAGGTCTGCCTATTAATTGGTGGTACTTGAACCGAATAACAAAAAAAAACTCTAGAAACTAGAAAATATTACTTGACAAGTAAAACGCTCTGATTTGAAATAACAACTGATAACTTTATTAATTAATTGAATTGCAATAGATGTATGACGCTCCAGTCAATGTAGAAAAGTTGTTGTGGGGCAACCTCATCAGACTGAATAAATTCTTTGATTATAATGATGATGAAAAATATTTTATTATAATAAAACGTAATTTCGCCGCTAAATTATTTCACAAATAACAAAATTTGTCAACCTCGCCTAGAGCTTAAGCTCTTACATTATTGAGTTATGTGGAACAATTTGGTAACTGCTATGTTCATATTATACATCCCTGCATTTTATGCTCTTTTGTGTTGCACCACAATTTATTATTGTGAAAATTAACCATTTTGATAGTTAGCTAGTATAAAGTTCAGAAACAATTAAGCAGAAAATTGTTCTCTGTTCGTAGTGAAACAAAGTGCACTTATTTAATGTCTTTCCGTCTATTATTGAAACTGGCATACACTCTGCCTTAGACATGGACTTTATTACCCAATTAACTATCTTAATGACATTTCCATTATTTTACTGGAAATGTTTGATCACGATGGCTATTGTGCACGCTAGCTTAGGTCATTATTGTCGTATCACATCATGATAATACCTTGTCGGAATCAGGAACCATTTAATTGATAGAAACGGAAGTAAGAATTTCGTAGAAAAGCAAAGGCATGGTGGAGGAGTGTACTAATGGTCATTTCACACCCGTCATTGTTTTAAGAATGAATATAGGTCAATAGTCTTTAGAT
Source organism: Dioctria rufipes (assembly GCA_963924295.1). Classification (NCBI taxonomy): domain Eukaryota; kingdom Metazoa; phylum Arthropoda; class Insecta; order Diptera; family Asilidae; genus Dioctria; species Dioctria rufipes. The sequence continues at coordinate 95,519,009 of OZ002740.1, read as the reverse complement.
GATATTTCTATCAAATTTAATACATACGTATATGTAGGTACATATGTATGTATGTATTGATTGAATACTAATGCGATTTCCGCATGAGATTTTCTAAATCCAATGTTTTCAGATTTGTGACCACATGTAGTAATTTGATTTGAGCTCTTTCCAATGGAAAGCTCACACGAAAACAAAGCATAGCAGGGCATAAATTGGAAATACCATTGACCATATTGTATGCAAAGGAACGAATTAATACATATAGATTCATATATGTATTATCTATAATAAAATATCAATGGGAATCTGATGTCTGTATGCATAGAACGAAAAAACCAATGTTGTCAGTAATCACGGCATTAGTTCCATGGCTAGCCAATCGTTGGATGAAAAGGTCAGCTTAATGCATTTTCTCTATTCAACGACAGTTTTTTTTTTACTGGTTTGCAATATCTGCAAATATAGTTTTCATGCTTTCTCAACCGGCAGCTACCTCCTCATCGGCTTGAATAGGCAAACTTTTCTGATGAGGATTTTTGAATGGAAAGGTTCCATGAACTTCCTACATTGGTATGATGAAAAGCTTCATTTTCCGCTTTATTATGCAGTCATGCTTGCAGATTTTGCCCTCGTTACGTAAAGCTCAGAACTTTTTGCATTGGTCCCTATATAATACCTTGAAGGCTATTATCAGAAGACCACTTGAACACAGTTTTTGTCGAAATTTTTGCTGCTATAGTTCACTTATAATGAATTAATTAACTTAAAAGTTTAATTAATATCAAAAAATTCATTTCAAACATAAAAGCATTCAATTATTCTATGTTTTGTATCCAGTTGAATTGTGGATTGCTATGAAAATCATATTATTAATTTAATATGAAATATACCATTTATGAAATTGTTCTGTTTGTAAATATGCAAGCGATTTAATAAGTGTCCGTATTTTGGACGATAGGAATTTCGTAATTTTAGGATTTAATTTTTTAGGAATTTTTTATACTTGCGAACAGGGTTCTATGTAAAATATCCCAAGCAAAATTACCGAGCAGCTTTTAATGTTTCAGACAGATTTCAACGTATCGTGCCGAGTGTACGGCAAAAGAAATTAAGCAATATTTAGATTATCTGTCCGAAGAATGAAGCCTTGTTAGCAAATGTCACTACTGATGTATGGAACGTTGAGCTATTTGAAAGAGAGAGGGCAGATTGAATCTAATCAGTAATATAAAAATTATAAGTTTTCGTAGGTGCTAAATTGAACTCAACCTGATCTGAGGTGACAATGACTGTGATTCAATTATAAAAGAAAGGTGAAAGTTTACTTAACTCTTTTAACCCTTTCGCTGCTATGGATGAGTATATGTATGCGTCCAGTAAATGGTACACTGGTACGCTATGGACGCATAAGCACGTTTGTCGAATTGGGAACTGCGAGCGCTATAGACGCAAATACACGGCCGTATGTCGTTGAGCTTTTTTATCTGTTGAATGTGATAACGTCCGATTTGAATGAAACTTTCAGAGTCTGTATAGAATACCAAAATAGCTTACACATATATTTTTATTTCCCCATACCATAAAATTTCATAATTTTACGATGAAATGTCATTTTCAAAAAATCAGATCTCGAGAACGGAGGAATTGATATTTCTGATTCAAATGCCAAATGAAGCTTCATGCTTTATTTTTTTCATAAAAAAAAAAAAAAATAAAAGCATCAAACGATATGTTTTTGTTAATAATAGTATTTCGTTATTTTACGGTATATGGCGAGTTTAAAAATTCATAAAAAAATAACTTTGCGTGAGAGGGTCATGGAGCAGTTAGATTTGTGGTGCTCGGGAGAAAAAGATAGGTGAACAAAATTGCTTTTAGTTTCGGGCGTTGGGTGGTTGTACCATCCCCCATAGGGGTTGTCCAAAATGGGCCGTGTGGTGTATCAAATTAAAGACCCAGTAAACTTCATACGAACTTTTTTACCGTTAAAATAGAATTTTTTTGGCACTTCCGTCATATACACACTCTTTCTTCAGTTTGCATATATTTTGCCCGTTCTTTCTTTCGTATGCATTAGTGGTATATTCTGAACATTTTTTGCTTGAGTGACAAATAAAATAAATAAATAAATAAAATATAGTCATTATTTCACTTGTACAAAACGGCCATTTTTCACTTTAAAAAGCACTGCTATTACCTTTTTTTTCGAGTTTTCACCGAAACTAATTATCGGATAAAAAAACTATTTCCATATGTGATTAGGGGACCAAATATAGATGCGATTTCATTCTATAAACATGCTTTAACGTTTATATTTAAAAATTTGATAGAGTGTCTTCTGTGCTGGAAGACATCCAAATTGAGCTTTTTTCGGTTAACCTGAAATAATCTTGATGTACCAAAATCGATATTTTGTATGTAAATATTTGATGGATTTCAATATTTCTTTTTTCACACTACCTATGGCTAAGATATGCCGGAATAGTAGGGGTGTAAATTTAAGAGGTTGGCTCTGCATCGTGAGGAGAGGGGGAGATTAACATTTATTACATTATTTTTTTTTATATCAATTTTTTAGAGAGAAGGGCTAAATAGAAGTAGTTAATTACAGCCCCTATTTGTCCTAAAAATAATTTTTTTCACTAAATCTCGATTTTTTTCTCTTAGAATTATAATCTGTCGTCTTTCATTTAAGAAAGTCATTATTGCCGGTCATTTAGGAATAGTTAATAAAATTAGATTGTATGTTTCGGTAAATTACATACTTTCTAATTAAGTTGCTACTAAAAACCACCACTTTTTATCTCGGCCGAATTCCAACTTGTACCAACCCAACAATTCCGAACACCATCGCAATTTTTTGTACATAGATAGATAAGGCTTCTAGCTTTAAAATAAAAATACACAAAAATAAGTGCTAGAAGTCCTTAATAGGAAATAATACTATCTTGTTGAAGAAAAAAAAAACATGTTTTTCGTTCGCTAGGTACTGTTATTTTTTTTTATGAAAAATTTGGCATTTGAATCAGAATAATCGGTTTCTCCGTTCTCGAGATATGATTATTTGAAAATGATGTTTCATCGTAAAATCACGAAATTTCAAACTCCCTTAGCGGAGGGGAGTGGCTGGAGAAAATAGAAAAGATATTCTATACAAACTGTGAAAGTTTAATCAAAATCGGAGACGGTCGGGTTGTTAAAAGTACTGCCACATAGAGAGATAAATTCCGCCCATGTGGAATACATTCGTTAAAACTATATAGCAGCGAAAGGGTTAAGAAATATTTTCATAGAACGACGTAAGACTATAGTTTGTGTGGATGCGTTAAAAAACAAGCAGGTGAGTCGCAAGAGCGTAATTTTAGCTATAAATATTTCATCAAAGAAGATGAAGGTAACTGGTTGATTTGTATTCAGTTTATGGTTCAACGCTAAATTTTTTAGAAAAATTCATCACGCATGCTTCATTTAGAACAGTTAAAAAAGATTTACTTGGGAGTTGTGAAGCAGATAATAAAATAAAAGAAAGTACAAGCATGTTATGAAATATACAGCGGAGTTCAGGTTCAGAGATCCATAGGAAAGCAGGTCATAGTATTCACTTTAACAAACAAAGAATTGCATAGCAAGTGCGAATTGATTATCTCAACCGTTTTGAGATTACAGGGTGATTAAGAAAATGTGCTGGTTTTTCAAAAAATACCCAGTATCTTCAAAAGTGCAGGATGCAATGTCACCGCTAAGATCTCATTGTAAGTAAAACCTCATGGCTTTTCCAACAACTGCTGAACCAGACTCTCCGGATTTATGGAGGTATAAAATAAAAATGTCGGGTGTTTTTAGGATTTTCTTATGTTGGCCTTGAATGTTGTTTAATTGTGTGCCGCTAAGCTTCGCAGCTTCTTACTAGCAATAGCTGTCGTAGCTGAAGTATCAATTCAATTGTAAGCATTACCACATTTCATAGTCAGGGTTTACACCCGTTGGCAAGATAACGAGGCGTCTGGCTGACTTGGTTTCGGCACTTGGAGTTGTCAATCACAGAAAGGTCTCAAGTATCGCGGTAAAGTGTACGGCAGTGTTAAGTAAAATAAAGTTAAGGTAGGTCAATTCTAATAAGGGGTTTCACAGGATATAGGCAAGAGTTATACTGTTTGGTTTCTTACGGAACATGACATTCGGATGCATAATTCCATAGCCGATGTTGGAAGGAGTAGCGTATTCAATTCAGTTCTTTCTTTTTCATGAATTTCCAATCAATTCTAGATATGAAGACCCTTCTGCCTTTTCAATGTTGACACATAAGAAACTGTTTGTTCTCCTAGGTCAACTTGATCAACTATAATGTGGCTACATATAGAATATCAAGCTAACCATCAAATTTGGTCCCAAACTTCTTGTCTTTCCGACGTTGGGTTTTTGTTTCCGTATTGGAGCTCTTTTGCAGTCGTCTTTTGAAACCGATTTTCCAAATTAGTGATGGAATTATGTTAAATTTTTGTTGCAATTTTAAAACACATTTTATCTCTCACAATTTTTGCACTGTCGGCTAAATCTAACTTCACTTATTTGAAATTGAAAAATAATTGAATTATATAGCAATATAGTGAGTAGTAAGTAACGATCAATTTCATCATTTGCATATTACAGGAACCCAGAATCTTATGAGAGATTGCAGCATATTTTCTTCTTAATCGATTTTATTTACATTTCATAGAGCTTTGTGTGGATTGGAACCATAAAACAGGCCCCCAATATCCAACGATGCACTTCACAGGCTCTGCTGGATAGCATGGATGTAAAAAAAATCAGAAGAAGACTGGTTTTCTTACAAAGAAATCCCTTTTCTCACTTTTCTCTATATCTCTGCTAGGATTAAGGGAAAGCAATCAAATAGAAAACACGTCCCATTATCCTTCTTCAACATAATAGGGAGCAGAAAAATCTACTTTATAAATAAGATGGGTAACAGATAAAGATAACTGATGGATCATTAAAAGTTTACATTTGCTTTTAAAGTTTGTTTCTTTTATTTAATTAAGATTACAAAGGAAAAATTATGGTTTATAAATGATAAATAACTTTCGATATTCTTTACATAATATGAATTAAGAATTTTAAAATAACAAAATTTACAATTCCTTCGACTTTAAGTGCAAAATTTATTTTTTCGTCCAAATTCACCGCAAGCCGAAATTCAACTCTACTCTTGAAACCTCTATTGCCAGGTTCCACTCTTGAAATTATTTCGCATCTTACATCGGGGTCTTGTTTATGTCATTAGCAGGATACAATGGATGTAAGAGGATACACTGACAGGAAGAAAAAGTAAAACTGTTTGTTCTTAAAAGATTGATTGTTACGTGATCAAGAATCGTATTTGTCGTGAAAAGTTTTTCTTTTTCAAGTGGAATGTGAAAGTTCCAAAGAGCAAATGAATTATGTAGACACTTGGAATAAATAAATGCATGCTCATCACACTTAGGTGTGACTTAACATGCAATTATAAATTAGTTCATTTAAAGTAGTAATACAAGGTAATCTAGCACTATAGAATATGCGCAGATAATTCCAGATTAGTGAAATTTGATTGAAGTTAGAACTTTTTTTTTTATATTAATCTGTTACATTGCAGAATCATATTGAACAATTTCATGCTGACGGAATGAATTGCTAATTATAAAAAAATCGAGGCTCATAAGGATTGACAAATTATTTAGGGAGAAACCTAGCAGTATATTTTTAAATGGGGAGATTTGATCCAATTTCTTAAACCAAAGACCATACATGCGCGGGTACGATAAATGCGACATTAAAACTGCGAAGGTAGGAGTTGTGAAGTTTAGGGAATATAAAGCTAATATTAGAGAAGCGTGTAAGTAGAAAAGGTCTTTAGCGAATGCATCCAGTGATTTCTGAGACTATAGGCCGGCTTAATTCGCGGTGCAGGGACAGTCAATACTTCAGATGTGTGTGACCAGTTATCCCAGCTAGTGACGTCTTCTGCTGGCCCTTTACTCCAAGTGGAGAGGGGCTAGTCGCCTTAAATGATGTAGCACGCTCAAGCTGTAACGATAATCAGTAAAGAAAAATTATGGCTATGCTGCTGCGCTCTTGCGCCTAACGCGGAAAGGTCAAAATATTTCCACGAAAGTTTAGTTGAGGTGATAAACAAAGAAATGATTTTAAATAGTATTAAGTTGTATAATATGGAAGATTCATACTCTTTGTTTTTAGTATATTTTTAAACATTAATCACGTTAAGTAATTTCCCTAATCGGCCGTCCTGCTTATAAATATGCTAATTAAAAATTGGTTAGTATAAGTTGTATTAGTTTCCTTTTCATTTTTCTTTTTTTCTAAATTAAAGTTAGTATGGTGAATCATTGGGGCTGCGTTTATTTACCTGAATTTTTTCGTTGGTTATTTAAATCTCTTGTGGTCTAAAAGTAAGCTCGCTGCTCTTTTCGCTGGGTTGATTTTTGCTTCGGTCCTTCATTAACCCATTGATATCGATAATTTATCCCCCTGGACTGGAGTTTCGTTAAAAATGGTACTTTTCAAAAAAAAAAAAACAAGAGTTATTTTTAATCTTAAACTTTATCAGCAGTGTCGTCGATCAGACAAAAAGAAGGAAGGAGGCCTCAAAAAAATGGCCGAGAGAGAGAGAGAATAACCCGCCTAACAGCCACATAATCCAAATCGTTGAGTCGTTATACTGCCATAAATAGTATCGACAAGTTTAATTTCAAGGGGTTATTTTTATTTATTATTTATTTATTATAATCATTTTTTGTCAGTTTATCATTTAATTAATTAGGGTTATGGTTGTGGTTGTTATTTTTATATTGTATGTCACTTAAAATTATTTATTATTTAATCAAGAGAATAATCAAGAGCATGAATTCTAATGCTTGCCTATTTAATATATTTCAATTGGAGATTGTAGTTACTGTTAAATCTTATAAATATATCAAGTGTGTATAGTTAGATGGAAAATAAGCTGAAATAGTATGTGTCTAATATCCAGCGTTACAAGTGTCTAGAAGAATTCTGGGAGGCAGTTCGTCCTAATTGCAACCGTCCTAATATACCTGCTTGCAGACCCAAATCGCAAAAATGTGTAACCCTTCATTTTCATACACAAATGCAGTCAACGACATTCAGTTTTCGTACAGAAAGCGCCAATATTTCTGATGCGGTAAGGTCAGTCATATGCACTTTTTTTTTAAATAAATAACAATATGTACTGTAAGGTAAATTTAAAAACAATTATTTATTATTGAATAAGTAAAATTCAATTATAAGAGGTATGATGCATGGTAAAACGACATCGTCAAAACGACATGAATTTTTGTGCTTGCTTCCCACTCTTGCATTTGAAGATTCATGCTTGAAAAAATGTCTCTTCTCTCTTTTTTATTTACCGCCATGAGCACGAGCTTAAGTGTATACGTATTATATAGTTAATTACCAGAAAACGATGTAGTAATACCTCAAGTATATTCAGCAAAATTTATAACCCAACAGCGGTCGGAATCATTACTGACGTAGTTCTTGAAGTACTTACCAGAAGTCGCAACTAGTTTCGAGTATGACTCAACTCCATGTAAACAACTCATTACTAGAACCTTCCTGAGTATTCCGTTCTCCGAACCCAAAGTTTACTAGGATGTCACTAACCTAAAGTTGTTTCCATTTCCAATAGATGTCGCTTGTATCACTTTATGACGCGTAACATTATTCATAGTTTAAAATTTAATTAAAATTTTTTCTGATGACAAAACTCTTTTTTCTAACTAGCAATGTAACCCAAACGTATTTGCAAACAAAATTTTAGGAACGTATTTGACTTTTCAACAACAAGTTTCTGTATTGCAATGGAAACATGATATACAATGTTTACTAGTCTATCAACTACCGTCATTATTATATGGTAAAATCGACTACTGAAGTAATTCTATAATCACTTTCCTTTGTAGGAACGAGAAAGAAAATTCAAAGTAGTTTTAGAACTATTTCTCCAAGAAAGTGCTTCAAATCCGCTGCTGGGAACCATTTAGTGGCAGTGTAAAATAAAACAGCTTTAAACTGGAACTTACAGTTTCAGTCTTGAATCCAAAGTTTTGTATTAATCGACGTGTCCGACTGCACTCGGCACAATATTTTAGTTAACTATACTCTTATAGTATAAATTATTGAGACCAAATACTTCCTTTGATGTAATTCCGCAATTAAATCAAGCAATTACATTTATTATAATTGACAGGTCAAGAGCTGTTTAATTGGGAAAATTGCCACTACTTACATATGTATTTCGTGTATTTATATACCATGGTATATGATGTAACATGCGTTATTCAACAAAAGATATCATTTTGTCGTCGCAGTCGCTTCACCATTCCTTGTAGAGGAGGCATAAGTTACACACCACGTTCGTGATTTCGGATGATTGAAGTCAGTTGATCTTTGATTGTTTGGTAGTCAGGCTGTACATAGCGATTGTGGCTAATTTTCGAGCAGGACCTTGCAGGTCACCGGTAATGCTGAATAGTCCAAGATGCTCGGATCGACTGACAGGCAAATAGTTCCAGGATGGCTATCTGAAGGTGAAATTTTATTTTGTTAATCATTATAATGAGCTGCAAACTCTCATTCGGCTGCAAGTTGGAATATATTATTTACTTTTTATTCGTTACAATTTTTCCTTTCCTTAAGATGACCCGACCCAATGATAGCGATGCGTGTGCAAATACGTTGAAAGGTCAGTTAAAATATCGCTTTTATATGGATCTTATCCAAATGAGAAATGCGCTCATATACAGAGAACGCAAAAGATGGCTGCTTCTTAACTTTTCGATACTATCGCACAGCTTGTCATTTTTCTTTTATTTTTATTTTAAATTTGCTAATTTTAGCCGTGGTAGTGTTTTTTTTAATAACACTGTATATGGTGTTTCCTCCATGGTGGTCCATAGAGCGGAAGGTGATAGTACTCACCTAGGCAAACAAAATATTGTATGGCAAGGGGGGCATATCAACCGTTTCGGAGTTACATGATGGTTAAGAAATTATGCTAGTTTTCACAAAACACCCGGTATCTTAAAAAGTACAGGGTGTACTGTCTTCGTCTAAAATTGATTGTATGCAGAACTTCATAGTCTTTCCAACAATTTCTCAACCAGCCCCGCACTCCTTTCTCCTCAGGAGTTGTGTGGTTTAAACTAAAAATTTAGGATTTTATTACCTTATTTCACTTTGACCTCAATTTTTTTTTTTTCAAAAATTTCTGGAAAAGTCTAAAACCAATCAAATTGAACTAAATATGTATTTCATACTTATTTTTATTTTATATACTTCTGTTTAATGTGGCTCCGATCTTCTTGGGAAATTTGGTTTTTTGGTAACCTCATATGCGATTACATTGGAATCACCCGACAAACCTCTTCCACGCATCTAGAAACTCAAGTCTCTAACATGGCTAAGAGAAGATCTTGTCTAACTGCCCGTTGACAGGACCCTAGAAGATATTAAGAGGAGTCGCAGTACTCAGCAAAAGTTTCAATTTAGATACCAGCGAGCCTGTAGGCAATAAAATTTACTATGCATAGGTTTAGTAAATAATAATAATAAAATAAGCCTAGACCTCGCACGCAGACCACATTAGAGACATCTACCGTAAATGACAGAAACCCAACTTGCGACAAAATTATACAATTCAAATAAATTGAAAATTTTTAACGAGAATTATCTCCCTACATTTTCTTTTGCACATAATTGTTAAACATGCTATTTTGCTTTGTATTTCAACAACTTTCAATGAAATATTGCAATTTTTGTCGGTGAAATTTCAGGAGGAAAACAAATACTATTAGACTCAATAATTAAAAAAATCGCAAATAAAAATAAAAAATGTCGACGTTTTTTTCTAGATCTAGGCTTTCTCTTTCTAATAATAGTCACAATCGAAAGAAATGAGAATACCTATTAGCAGGAATTTGATTTAAAAAATTTGAATTTTTACCATTTATTGCAAGTTTTCGAGCTAATATCTCCATTTCAATACATTTATTAACTTTTTATTTTTTCCGACGTTATTTACTACACTTCTTCCTTATCTTTAATTTAAAATATAAATTATTATTCTTCTACAAATAGTTTGACAGAAATTCGCATTGAAAAATGTATGGAATTTGCAAATCATGGTACTGACTCCTCTTAAATAAGATGTTAAAAAATGTGCATACACCTTCGCTTTAAAATTTTCAACTCAATACAACGTACTAAAAACTATTTTTCAGCACTGTTTTAAAACATTTTCGTGCATACCTCAATTTAAATACCTATACTTGATGATCTCTCTAAATAGAGAGATCATCAGATTTAACGGTATATGAATCAAAATCGTACATTAACGGAAGCGATTTGATTTTGGGAAGTACGCAAGTCTCAAAATAAGTCAAATCCGATGGGTTTGCTATATTGAATTAATTACATATAGATTACGTTTAGCTACGGTATATTAACATTGAAGTCTGCACCCTCTGCTGTAGTTATGAGAAAAACAAGAAATGGTATTTTCAAGAATCACAAAATTTTCAGTGAAAAACCAATTAAGGGAAAAGTAAATAGCCGGGATAATGAGCCTGTCTAACCCATTATTGTTCCTCATAAGGAGTGTGCTGTGGTTATATGTAGGCATATAGAAGAAAAATATTCGGTGTGTTTTCTAAAAAATGATTGCTTTATGCTTCATATATTCTTAATTTGTAGAAAAATATCATCTTAAATTAAGCATATGCTAACGTAATTGAAATAGTTCACTTAGAGCTCTAGTATAAGTATCACATCCTATCACCACCAGAAAATTTCCACTTGTCCTAATCGTCGATTTAGTCAATTATACTTTATCCTGTTACAGCAACCTATTCAACAGAAGCACATATATTCGAGAATTTCCCATCTGACATGTTATTTGAAAAAATGTTTGAGCTAAAAGTATGTTCAGAAAAGTAGGAAGAATTAATCCGTAGTGATGTTCTTGCAGAGAGAGTATTGTCGCCCATAAGCAATTTCTGTTTCCTTATTAAACGCACTGAAGCAGAAAGAATATATTAGATTAGATTCCGTCTCTCTGAGTATATACTTTTATGCTTAATATATTAGTCTTGGTTTTTGTGTGACTTTGAAATGAATACTCCACATATGTACTACCTCTTTAGTTATATAATAATTTTAAAAGTTATTCACATTCTACTTGACTGCAATATATCTACATAAAAACGTCCAACCATTAATGCCACTATAAACATTCCATAAAGGAATTAAATTCACTTTATCGCCTCCGCGGCAATACACTTTTGTTGCAAATTTATGTGTAACATTGTGAGCCGAATAGTAACGTCTCCACTTTGAGACTGTTCACAATTCCCAAAACATATGGTTGTCACAAGATAAAATATGATAAGGATAATAAGAGGATGGCCTGGATACAAAGGGAAATGAAATAAAAGTAAGAAAAATAAGATACATAAATAAGGAACTCTGGAGGAAAGGAGCGACGAAATAAAGTGCAAAGACGACGAGAGTCTAAAATGAAACGGGAAATCAGATTAGGGACAATTTATCCTGTTTTTCTTTCTGTCACCATTTGTTGAACTGTTGTGTCTGTCTAGCAAGAGATGCACTTGTATGTGCTGATGTTGCGAAAAGGATGTTTCTAGGGATGAAAGTGAGAAATTTTGCTTATCAGGATTGATGAATTGAAGTGTTCTGTATGAAACGGATGCTATGAGAAAAGGTTTTTCTATCTATAGCGATGAAGCTTTTCGCAACGTGTTTCCCCCCTAAACGAAGGATTTATTATGCGAAATGAGGTAAATAATTTACGTATGAAGGGAGCAATCTTTTGCAACAATACTTGCAGGACATTTTATTTGATCTTATGCACCTATGCATTATTTAGTTACTTTCCATGCAATTGTAAAGTTTTTCGAAGCAGATGAAATAAGAATTAGTGGGATGATATACAATAATATAAAATTTATTCCAAAGACGTATAAAGAGCACATCCAAATTTGAACTGAAGATAAATTTCTATAACTAGAGGATATAAAGAATATACCATTAAAATATAAATAAAATGAGTTATATGCGCATTTGATAGAGTTCATAGTTTCGAGTATAGCTTTTCTAACATTTTCGGATATCTTATCTTATCTTATATATGCATATACGTAGAAACCGTTTTTATAGGAAATATCCTATTAACGTTAGACTGAAATTAATACAGAATTGATACATATATTCGACTTTATCACTTTCTATGTATATAAAATTTGGATTAAATAGAGTTAATATTAAAATGTATGTTGGATTGTAAGCCCAGTTCTACATCAGAGCCGAGCACATGAAGATGTCATGTCTGAATAAAGCCATCGAAGAGGGGAACTAAAAGTTGCGACCAAGAAGGAGAACGAGGGGAGATTATCAACATAGTAGCAGATGAGGTCACGTTGTTCCCGTCAGCTGCGAGCAACGGAGTGTTGTTTTTCCATAAAATAAAGCTGAAGTAATAAAGTAATCTTTCAATAAACAATTCAATCCTAAAGCTTTCATTTTATCTGAAATGTTGAAAATCCTACATGTATAGTATATACATACATATGTATATTATTTTTACCTTTTGCGCCAATATTTCCAACCATGAACCTATGTATATATATTTCCCCATCAGACTAACCGTACTTCCTTCTTGAGGCTTTTAAGCCTACCATGTTCAAAGAATTAGTAGAATACTGGATGGAAGAGCCCCACCAAACTTTGGACGATACCTATAGTAAGTAAGTAAGCGGACATGTATACATATTTCCCTACCTCTTTCCTTTATTAGTAATGGACTCGACCAAAACCCTCGAGAATACTTCCCAAGCCATGAAACAGAAACCTATATGTGTGCGTTCGGAGTCCGTTCTCTAAAATGTTCTATATTGATGCTTATGGAAAAGTACAAAACATTGATTTTATAAATGCTATAGAGCCCAAACTACTATCCATACAGGAAAATAGTCTTCTGGTAATTTACAGCTTGGTTCCTTATCTTCCCAAAGGCTGCACTTACTACATACCTTCCTTAACAAAATAATGAAATAGTTTTGATTACAAAGTAACCTTATCATTTTACGCTCAATACCTCTCAGCTGTGCATGTGCGTATGTGCAGCCGGAGTCCGAATCTGTAGGCAGCTACATACATTCGATATCACCAGACCCGGCATCGCATGACGGCACAGCGACATTACAATGATTACTCAGCTGAGAATTTTTTTTTGAGAAATCGTAGTCATTTGGCTAAGATAAATTTTTTTAAATAATTTTGTTAGGAAAGGTATGAAAATTTTATTACAGTTCGCAAAATAAGAAAGCAAGCTTAAGATTATCAGAACACCATTTTTCGGTGTGAATAGTAGTTTAGGGCGGAGGAGCTATTCAAATCAAACTTTTGTCAGTTTTACATAAGAACACTGCAAATATTTTAGAATGTAAGGACTACGTTGGACCTCGCATGTGGTAGGGAGGGAGTCCCTTTCATGGCTTGTGAAGTATTCTCAAGGGTTTTGACTCGACACAATTTCCGAATGGAGTGAGCTTTTGGTGAAGTTCAGTTGCTTTTTATACTCCTCAACCAGAATATCTCTCAGAAGTACAGTGCCGTGCAAAACAATAACAACGTATGGTGTGAGATAACGAAAATACAAAAAATTAAAAAAACTTTTTATTTTCAGGACTTTTTTGTCTTTATTCTTGTCGAGCATAGTAAGATTAAATAAATAAAATCGAAGGAATTTTTTTTTTACTACCAAAACTATAATTTTTTTCAAAATCAATATTACATTTATTTTTCGCGCGTGCAAAACAACAACAACGCTTGTGTCAGCTTTGCTAAAATAATGGTAATCATGTGTTGGTTCCAATTTGTTAACTTTACATGACAGTCTACAGTGATAATAAACCGCATTAGTTTAGTTTGGTATCATTCAAAAGTAATTTAATTTTTTTTAAATATGGCACCTACAAAACATAGCAGTGAGTTTAAATTAAGACTAGTTCAAGAAGTACAGACTGGAAATACGTAATACAGTGTTGCAAAGAAATATGGCATTAACAGATTAATCTGAAATCGAATACTTGCGAAATTTCGGGAAACAGGACACACAGAGACGATACATACAGATGCTCGACCGAGAGCTACAACAAAAAGCGAAGATCGGAAAAATACTTTCCATAATCAGGAATGACCCATTTACACCCGCACCGAAAATTATCAGGACCTTGAATCTAACCGTTGTTGATCCCAGCACTGTACGAAGGCGTGATATACAGAGTAATTTACGTGGTGATCGTCCTGCAAAAAAGCCTTTATTGACAAAGAGACATGCCAAAAACAGGTAATATTTAACAGCTCATTTCATGACCTATGCTATTATGAGACGTCGATTTTTTAGATTAATATTCGCTTTGGATCACATTAATTGGTCTATTGCGAAGTGGAGAACTGTTCTGTTTAGTGATGAGAGCAAATTTAACCTGTACAATTGCATTGAAATTCGTTTTGTTCGAAGTCCTAAAGGAAAACGACTTGACCATCGACATTGCGCACATACGGTCAAACACGGAGGGGGAAGTCTTATGGTGTGGGGTATTTTTTCGGCTGGAAGTCAACGGTATAATGGATCGTTTCAAGTATAAAAATATACTAGAGACGATTATGTTACCATACGCTGAGAAAGAAATGCCACTTCGATGGGTGTTTCAACAGGATAACGATCCGAAATACACTTCGAAGGTGGTAAAAGAATGGTTCAAGTTAAATGGGATTCAAGTCATGGTTTGGCCAGCCCAATCGCCTTATTTGAACCCTATTAAAAGTCTCTGTAGTATTTTGAAGAGTAAAATTAGTCGAAGGAAATTTGGTAATAAATTAATTTATGGAATTACTTAAAAGCGAATGGGAAAGTATTTCCCCTGACATAATTAACAGATTAACTAAATGTATGGCGGACCGTTGCGCTGAAGTCATTAGACATAACGGATATTACACAAAATATTAAAATATTTAAAAAAATACTAAACCTTTCTATAGTTTTGCACGTAAATTGGATGGAATATTGAATTTTGAAAAATTTATAGTTTTGGTAATAACAAAAAATTCTTTTGGATTTTATTTATTTAATCTTACTGAACTTAATAAGAATAAAGAAAAAAAAAATCTGAAAATAAGGAGTTTCTTCAATTTTTTTGCATCTCATATTATCTCACACCATGCATTGCTAATGTTTTGCACAGCATTGTATATTTCCACATAATCATCCGATATATGAAACATCTCATTAGTTTTGAAGATATAGAAACAACGGTTTCTCCATCGGAGATTGAAGTGTTTAGTTTTTAACCTAAGAAGAACTGTTCTAGAAAGTCTCAGCCATTTATCCAGACAAAGTTAATTACTATTTAATTAGAAGTTTTGGTCGGACAAAATATAGGTATAGATAGGTATCTACATATACTTTTTAAACATTGAAGAAAATCATTATGTTAGTAGCAAGAGTTGGTAGTCAACTGAAGACTATCAATGTTATGAAAGCGAAAAACTAAATGAAAGAAAATAAGTTTGCTTGTTATTCCACATTGAGAAACTACGTAAATATGATGGAAGTGGTTATTATACTATATATTTGTACAGAACTAAAGATGAGCATGAATATTATAATAGATACTAACCTCAAAATCTAAATATATTGTATTTCATCGTAATGATCTTCTAGGTAAACTCATTAAATTAAGAAAAACAACTTTCATAAAAAAAGGAGAACAAATATCCTTTGGAAAATTATAAAATCTCTCACTTTACCTTAAAATTACACGTAATCTTCATAAACTGTGATTCCAATAGAAATTAATTGCAAAAGTTCCATCTAACAAAATCAAAGCTTTACATCCCTCGCTTACATTTGTAGATTCGAATAGGTCAACAAAGTTGTGAAAATCTTTTAAAATTGATTTTGAATCATCTGCCTCAATTAACTGCGGTTTATGCTGAAGGGAATTTAATGCCAGGGGATTTACTACCATCGAACATTATCGACTCTTTTACCTGGGTGGAACACAAAGTTTCCCCCTCTGTCTGCTGTGCCATATCCAACAGGAGAGAAAAGCATCGGGATTCAGGATAATTACAACAAACCCAAGCCGATTATTTTAATAGATAAAATTGATTTTAATTGAATTATCGTTGTTTTGTTACCACCAATGCTATTGCTATTTGACACAGGATAATTTTACTGATATCCCTTTGGCTTGAATTTTGTGTCATTTACTTCAATAACTAAATCGATTTCCGGTTTAAAAATAATACGACTTAAGCTTACTGTGAAAACAAATTATGATACGATGGGAAAAAGCTCTCAGCAAAAAGAAAAATAATTTAGGACAATTTGAATAATTTTTGGAAAAGTAAATTCTACTTTAAAATAAAATTATTAATATTTTAACGAATGATGAAAAATTTATTCGAATCTTGTAACTTACTGAACCTTCTAAGTATAGGAATAAGGGATGCTTTATCATCTCCGCAGATAATAAAATCAAATGGCTCTAAGATGTTTCATGACAAGGATAACTGTAGCCTTCAACATTGCCAAAAGTCATAGAGTTTTATCTTTTAAAAAATTTGTCAGCAATGTCAATCAAATGAGTATTAATTCCCGAAATGTCTGAACTAGAAATGAAATTACGGTTAAAAATTGGATTCAGTTCCATAAAATTTAAAAGTTCCATGTGTCTGCTTTCACATGCTTCACATTTTCGACATGAAAATTGATATTTATAAAATGTTGGATTACTTAGGTGAAATGTAAAAATTCACGAATTATTAATTTTGTATAAAATAAGGAACGATAAACAACAAGAATTTTGTTAGATCTGCCTCATAGAAGAGTTTTTCAGTGATAATTGTCCTTTGAGAAGAATTAAGTGCGGCAATATTTGTAACAAACCCGGTTATACTTGCAATATTCCAAAAATAGAACAGAATAAGATTATTTAGACCATTATATGTGCAAGGTGGAATTATCTTATAAAATCAATAACCTAAATGGCAGCAAAAGTGAATGAAGGGACGTGATAATAGAAAATGATATAACAGGATATTAGTAAAAAGTGTAAGATAGAACCGGTTGTAATTCTTCAAGGATGTATGTGTTGCAACTCTTTGTCAACATCTTCAAGTGCTCAGCATACGGCTCATGGTGGCTCCTGGTAACTAACTTTTAATGTTAGGCGAAATATTAATTATTCTCCCGGAAAAGATAACCTGATATGGACTGGTAAATTGGGCCTAGGAAGGTTATAAAAGAAAGAGTTTGTTTAGTAAACGAAAAAGTTTATAAAAAGAAGGTTTGATTAGTAAACGAAAAAGTAATAATAAAATGTTTGATTAGTACAGCATCAGATCACAGATTATAAAAAAGAAAATAAATTAAGAAAATAAAAGTTTAAGTGCAGTGTTTTAAATTAAAGGGCCAACACAAATAGGTGAACATAATAAGAGTGAACCTACAAAGGAGGGAAATCTGTAAGTACGCTTCTTTTCGACGAACATTGATAAATTATATAACACCGATATTAAAGATTCAGTTTCGCGCGCGTGTGTCTGTGTGTGTGTGGAGCGTGTGCGTTTAAGCGCATACGTTCCTATGTGTGCGACAGTGTAGCTTTCTACGTCGACGAGTTTTCAAGCAGTGCCCATATACATAGAAAAACAGAAACCTTTCTATAGCAACCTTACGAAAGAGTTGCCCGATTGGTTCCATCTTCGAACTTCAATTTTTTTAAAAAGGCCCGTGTACAAAATTTCAACTCTCTCCGTCGGCGCATGAGGAACTGTCCAAATATATAGTGGAAAACTAATGTTTTGTAATACAACACCACGAAAGGGTAATGCGATTTAATTCATTTTTGAAATTTTATTTACGACCAATTCTTATGATAACCCACATGAATGCCCGTATAAAATTTTGTATGGTCACCGATTTATGCAAGTTTGATTTTTGAAGTGGTTTTTCGCATATGTTTCTAGAACGGTTGATCGGACAGTAAAAATGATTGTAACCAATTTTATAGGATTTTGTATTCTGAAGAAATGTTTACTACAATAAAAATGTATAGGACTGATCGTTTTCACAATATATGTAAAAGACCTAAACTTTTGTATGGCAACACCAAGAATAGTTGCCCGATTTATTGCATTTTTAAATTTTATTTACTATTATTTTGAAAACACCATGTACCAAATTTCAGTACTCAGTGTAGATGCATTCTCAGGCAGTGCCCAAATATATAGTGGAAAACGAAAGTTTTGTATGGCAAGCCCACGAAGGAGTTTCCCGATGTGTCTCACTTTCGAACTTAATTTGGCTTTCTTTTAAAGTCCGTGTACAAAATTTTAGCTCTCTAAGCATACGCGTTCTCGAGTTATCGTGCGAAAAGACGGACAGACGGACGGACGACGGGGTGTCCAATCCACTTTGGTCTACCGTCATTATTTCGAGATGTTACAAAAGGAATGACAAACTTAGTATACCCTATAGATTTCATCTAGGGTATAAAAACGCCATTTCTTGTCGCAACCCTACGAAGGAGTTGCCCGATTGGTCTCATTTTTGAACATAAATTTAATTTTTTTTTTACAACGTGTACAAAATTTAAGCTCCTCGTCGAAGCGTTCTCCGGCAGTTCTCATCCTGCTCATATAGCTCGTCTATGGAATAGTGTTCCCAAAAGATATCAGAACACGTGATCGGTGTGTAAGTTTTTTAAATTTAAAGGCCGCTACATACGCTCGAGCAAATCGTACGACTTGCGCGTGGCCTCATTATATGATTTTAATGAGTGTGTGTAGCGATAATCGGGAGATTGCATGAATGAATTAGGCCGAAAGTATTGCGAACAAACAAATCTTCTGAGTTTACTATAGAATAGAAACAGACAAAATCGGATGAAAGCTTTTTCCTCCACACGCGATGCCTTTTATGCAGACTTTAATTCAATTCTAGAGCAAACTCGTCAAGTTTGCTTGAACGCAATTGTTTCGGCCGATTTAATTCATGTCAGACTTTAATCTCCGCGGTCTAATTCATATTATTAACATATTTTATGGCATTGGTCACTTCTTATAGTTTTATAATTTTCACTTTTCTGTTTATTATGTTTTATTTTGCGTATCTTAACTATAATTTCTTAATTTTAGTTTCCTTTCTTATTATTTAATTTTGAATTTTTTCACTTTTATTTTTCACTTTTCTTGTTCCATTATTATTTTAACAGTTTAATATTCTGTTCATATTATTGTAGTAATTATATGTGAATTTAGCTTTAATAATTTTAGTAAGTTTTTGATTTTTAATTTTAATTCAATTTTAGATTTTATATACCTACTTACATTTTTTATTTTTATTATTTTAATATATGTATATATTTATCCTTCCTATATAGTTCCAAAACTAGTTAGTTCTTAAAAGATTAATAAATAAAAATAAAAATAAACAAATATAAAATCTAGATGAATGCCCGTGTGAAATTTCGTATGGTCACCCATCTGTGGAAGTTTGATTTTTGAAGTGGTTTTACGCAGATATTTGTAAAACGGTTAGTCAGACAGAAAAAATGATTATGATTAATTTTATAGAATTCCGTATTCTGAAGATGTTTTTGTACAATAAAAATGTCTAGGAATGATCGTTTTCACAGTATACGTAAAAAACCTACATTTTAAAATAAGAACACCAAGGCAGTATTGCCCAATTTAGTCCATTTTTGAAATATTATTTGCTATTATTATGAAAACACCATGTACCAAATGTCAGTTCTCTATGTCGACGCGTTCCCAAGCAGTGTCCATAGTAGAAAACGAAATTTTTGTATGGCAACACCACGAAGGAGTTACCCGATTTGTCTCAGCTTCGAGCTTTATTTTACTATTTTTTTGTAAAGTCTATGTAAAACATTTCAACTATCTAAGTATACGCGCTCTCGAGTTATCGTGCGCACAAGGAGACAGGCAGACAGACAGGCCGACAGACGTAAGGACGGGCATGCAAAACGCCAAATAACTTTGAATATTATGCGTGGGTGTTCAATCATTTTTGCTTTACCATAATAATTTCAGTGCGTTACAAACGGACTGACAAACTTAGAATACCCTATAGATTTCATCTAGGATATAAAAATAATATCTGTATACTGGTAGAGAAGCAACAAAGGAATGGCGTTAATAAAATATTCATTCAAATAAGCTGGATCTGGCTGGGTGTCTGCGACATTTCACGAAATTTTGATTTCGGATATCTTGCGAAATAGGCAGGGCAGTACGCTGACAATTAGGATATTACGTATACTCTATAATATAATACAAAGATAACAAGGTATCGCTGATTTGAGAGGAGCTTTTTGTATTGCAACTTCAAAAGAGGACAAATGTCATTTGGAAAATTTTGACAGGTACAGGACTTTAATTTTATAGGAACATTTATTTTGATCCTGTTCAAATTCGGATTTTATTTACTATAGCTTGCTTAATAAGAGTATCGTTTGAAATTGACAAGCTCTTGTATCGAAAAGGGGTGTTTCTTCAATAGAAACATTGTGGACAGCATATGAAACTGAAGGAATATGAAAGGCAGTTTATGGAGGATATATTTCGATAATACTCCATTGATACAATTTCTGTTTTGGGATTGAATTGACTAAAAAAATGGTTATAATTCTGGCGCATTCCACATTGATAGTGCTTGAAAACTGTAGTTTATGCCCATGATACAAAGATTAACAAGGTATGGCCGGAAAATCAGTCAATTGATTGCTTGCCTCCTTTGGCGACAAATGTCAGAAATTTGTTCGTCTCAATTTCAATCGTCCTTTCACATCGAAAAAAATTTTCTATTTGTAAATTTCTTTGCTTTCCCACTAGCACATAATTACTTTTGCCAAAGCGATTTAAACGAAGAAACTAATATTTTGTTAAATATTTTAATATATTCAAAACGTATTTCAGTCAATAAAATACGAAAACCTCAAAACAAATTCGCAGGAAATGACAGTAGGCACCCCATGACGTAGCAACACAAAAAATTCGTCTCGAATCGGCCATACTTGTTATCTTTGTATCATGGTTTATGCCTACCTACTTAAACTCCATGAATAAATGGTGGACTTTGGTACTATATATGATGATGTTTCGTCTCTGAAGCAGCTAAACCATTCTGATACATTACATCTCCTCTTACTTATCTCTAAATTACTAACCTTATACTATGTTGCATTCTTACTAACCATGGGTGTAATCAACCAACGCCCTTATATTCACGAGAACTAGGAACCATAGTATTAAAATTTCAGAATAAAGTAATTTTAAGTAAATACATCAAAGTAAGAGAGAAATAAACCTACTATGATTACTCATATGAAGGCTGTTGAATTTGTTTGATAGTTTGATTTTAGAAAATTATTTCAAATTGGTTGGATTACACCCATAGGTTATTAATGCAGGGTTAATTAATTGACTGTGTATATTGTAATCTCCAGAAGTTTTTATTGTTGCTTAACCCTTTACACGGTCATGAATTAGTCGATAAATTGGAGCAGCGTGGGCATATTATCATTGATGGAAGTGAAAATCTTGTCAAGATCTTTTTGAAGTGCACTGACTATTCATAGTGGTTACCTCTTTCATGTGAGAGCTAACTTTTATTACAAACCATTAGATACATCTAAAAAGTAATGAGAAAATATGTTTTGTGGACCTTAAAGTACTTTAGATATGGAGTGTATGGGGAAGGTTTATGATCTGGTGATCCATGATTATAATTTTTTCCTGAAGTAAATTGGATCACCCGATCATATTGCCCCATACACTCCATATCAAACTAAAAAGGATCGATTCGTGTCAATTAATTTTCTATTTACCATAGCTGGATTTTGATGAAATGATGCTATCAATCTGAAATAATCTCAACTTGAGACAATAACAGAACTCACAGGATGGCAGTTGTCCCCATATGACGGAACCATCAAATTGATAAAAAAGGCGGACATACATTGTTATTTTGTATCATTACTCTATAAAACCTTTAAACATGTTAACTTTAAAAAAACAAATCTGCGATGGATGAGCCGAAAAATCTAACAATTTTGGTCGATTTGGAATGCAATGACTCTATTTGAACCTGCGTGTTTTCAGACGTGCACTTGCCGCTAGGTCATTCCACAGCAAATCGACAAAAAAACACATAAAGTGTGACATGACCATCACCCGTTTTACATACTTGGAGGGTTTGTAAACATAAAATACAAATTAAACATTTTCCGCATATAATGTGTATTTCGAGAGTTTTGACATTTTTAAAATTTCGTAAAAATGCTGAGCTGATCCTCTTTCAAAATTCAGCGAAATTTGGTTCATTTCAATGCTAGAGAAATCAACAAATATTGGAGAACTAAAAACGCTAGAACTGGTCTAAGACCAATTCTTATGATACCATAGATGAATGCCCGTATAAAATTTCGTATATATATTTCTCAAGTGGTTTTTCGCATATATTGCTACAAGTGTGTCGTACAGCAAAAAATGATTATAAATAATTTTATAGGATTTCATATTTTGTTTTTAGTACAATAAAAATGTATAGGACTGATCGTTTTCACAGTATACATATGTAAAAAATCTAAATTTTTATATGGCAACACCAAGAAGAGGTCCATTTTCGAAATTTTGTTTGATATTACTATAAAAACATCATGTACGAAATTTCAGCTCTCTACGTCGATGCGTTCTCAGGCAGTGTCCAAATATATAGCGGAAAACGAAATTTTTATATGGCAACCTCTCGAAGGAGTTGCCCAATTTTTCTCATTTACGAACTTAATTTTACTTTTTCTTTTAAGTTCGTGTACACAATTTCACCTTTGTAAGTGAACACGTTCTCGAGATATCGTGTGCACAGCTGGACGGATGGAAAGACGGACGAATGGGCAGATGGATGGACGAACGGACGGACATGTAAAAATCAAAATAACTTTTAATATTATGCGTGGGTGTCCAATCCATTTTGCTCTACCATCACTATTTCGAGGTGTTCCAAATGGACTGACAAACTTAGATTATCCTTTAGATTTTATCTAGGGTATAAAAATAGATGCTTAAAAATATGTTTGCAAAAGGATGTCAAGGATAAGGATTTTATCCATTGTCCTTGAATATGCTGGAGGACGTACTTTTGATTTTATTCATTTATTTTTTACTTTTTTATCTTATATTATCCACTCAAACAAAACTTGTATTTGCTCTCAATGAAATCTTAGTTTCTTGAAAACTTCATGAATGTTTCTATAGAAATTTTCTGACTCATAATAATGATGATGAATGGTCTTGAATTTTATGGCATTTGTAACGCAGTTAAAAAAACTAAGTCGGTCACGACATCAACTCGATTCTGAGCCCAGATGTAATCTGAAATCTCCGTCCTAACTAATCCTTACTACATGCCCTAAGATTCACGGTACCATACTAATTACCTAGTTTTCTTTACCAATATTATCTAGACATCAGGTCATACATATTTCTAAGTACCTACTTCTCTTGCCTAAGTCGCTACCATTAACTCATAAATAAGTTCCTTTTGCAATGACCATATCATAAACTCATAAAGTCTACACTTCTTCGTATTATCCTCGGAATCAAGAAGAATGAGCACATTCTTAACATCAAAGATGCCGACAGAGATTTTGTTATCTATATCATAAGAGACTAAAGTTCTCTACAATTTATAATTCTTTTAAAGTGATATGGTTGAATACAGGAGGGGCAGCTCCCTCAACTATCAGAAATGTATCCCTCTTTGCAATGAGTTCTGTAAATATTTCCGACTCAAGTCGCCTTATTTGTCCAGTTAGACCATTTTTGAGTTCTTGTGTGAATTTGAACGGACTACAAGGGTTAACTGCAGCAATTTTTATTTTGATATGCAAAAAATTACCAGTGAGGCAGATCGGTTTTTCTAATAATGGAGAAGAAGAAAAGAATGGAAGCTTAGTACATCTAAACAAAGAACATCTAACTTAGATGTTCTTTGATATAAATAAAGTTTACATTAACCCGGACATACGGTACTCCTTTCAGTAATCATCATGCTTTTTGTGATTCCCATAATTTTGAATTACCATATTACCAAAAATATTGATTTTTTTTTTGCACCGGAAAATTGGAATCTAAAAAATGCTGCTAAGGGAATCAGAATAATTTGACAATAAAATTAAGAGCACATCTTCATAGATCGTTAATCAAATCTAAGTTTATTAGTTTTTTTTTCAAGATTCCCCAAAAAGAAATTCTCTAGATGGTTGTATAAATTTACGAGAGATAAATTTCATAATAATTATTATTTAGTCAAAATAATCACAAATTCAATAAAATTTTCGTAATTCATAAAGTTTTGATTCACATTCCAACAAAGTTTATCTAGTCGAATTAAGACAAGTCATTTGTCAACATCTCAACAGCCAGCCATTCTAAGGATGAGAGAAGAACTCTTGTGTGCGGAAAAAAGATTGCTAAATATTCTGCAAAGTTTTCGCACAAACAGGAGATTATCATTAGCTACTTTATAGCGTTATCATTCAATCCCACTCGTATAAGCTAGTAGAATGGAATGGGCAAGTCCACAAATCAAATTAATATCTGAAGTCATAAGAGAAAATCCCTTCGGTATACACCATACACATTCGATTACGCACATGCACACGCACGAAATAACTGGAAAACTATACATAGAAGTGTAACAAAATTGGATCAACAAAGATTCATACAAGCGTAAATCTATCACACAATTTCATACCACTAATTTATTAAATTGAAATTATAAATACACAAGTCCCCCTGGTTTAGCCCTCTTCTTGTGGTGATATCATTACAAGATTAGAGATCTGCATATTTTAATAGAAGCCGCTCGATAACTCAAGTTTTATATGTCAAAGGAAATAAAGACATTTGCAGACAGCACCCCCATATGTGTTCATTAACAGTCCGATTTGGTGTACCCCATCCGCTTGGGTTGCTCGATATAATTTGCAAGACTGAATCAAGTCATAGCGTAGTCTGATTTTCCAGCCATCCCCTCACAATTGACTCCTTAGCATCAGACAATAACAATAAATTGGCATTTGTACTTTCAATTTATCTTCACTTGTCCCAGTGCTTACCGTTCGGGAAGCATACTTGGTTTGCGGTAGGAAGTCGCTGATGCGGACCCAACCCAGACCAGGGGACAATAGATAAGAAAATCACCTTTTTACCATCAATAGGGTGAGATAGATTTCAGATTTCGCGCAATGCCACTGCAATTGAACTAAATCTCATTCACTCCCTTAAACGTGGATTGGGTACTTCGGCAGAAATAGGATAGCTAAAGAACATACATGCGAGTATATGTTTAATGTGTACTTGGATATTATGCCGCAATTGGGACAGAGGTTGGGTAATATTGGAAAGGGAACGAGAATGTCATTTTAATCTTTATAGATATCTATCGACAGGGGGTGGTTTAATCATGAATTTCATTTTACGCTGAATGGAGGTGCTGAAAAACTAAACTAAGATAAATTGGATTTGAAGAATCCCATTAGATGATATTCACAGCGGGATAGTTGGAGAAATCATTAGAAGGGTGCTCTTCCTGCCTATAATACTATTACCGTTATGCATAGGAAAGTTTTTGTATTATGTATATTAATCGGAACTAAGTAGATTGATAATTATCTAGTCAAGTTAATTTTACATGTAAGTTTTGGATAGTCTTATATTTATGCCTGAATCTGTCAATAGATTAGTGGTTAAGATTACTTGAAATTTTTCAGTTAATCTTATTAGTGAAATAAAAGAAAAACACCTCGGATAAGTAGCAAGAAGCACGGAAGGTGGGCTATAGTGACATATTCAATTCAACTCAAATTATATATTGGGTTAAAGTATCTCAGATGTTGAAATATTTGATGATATAAACTTATGTTTAAAGGTAAATGCAAAATTAATACTAAACTAACAATAAACGAAAAAGAAAAGCTTAAAGAAAAGATTACAGCTACAAATGACAAAATAAAAAATGGTAATAAATTGAAATATAAGCAAGTAAACAAAAATCTGATAATAAAACAAGAAAAAATTTGAAAATTGAAAATAAGCAATAGCAAGAACTAACAGCAGAGAAGGGAATGAGAAAGCATACAAAACAGGAAGCCATAGGTAATGGAAAAGGAAACTGAATGTAGCAATAAAAATAACCTGGAAATAATAATAGAAATAAAAGTGCCGTATATAGTTATTTGGGAGTGTGAGGGCAATGTTAGCCCGCATCACCCTCATCTGAAACCACATGACGAGTTTGCTGTACCTTGAATGAATTGGCCGAGCTCGTACGCTGCAATACAGCCGGTAGACTGTTCCAAAGGCGAGCAACATGAGCAAGCTGAGAGCGTTTTAAAATTCTATGTTGATAGCGGGAAACACGCAGCATTAAGTACCTATCAGCGTTTAAAAAGCTGAGCTTGGAAAATAGATATTCGGGACGCCTGCTGTAGCTGCAATAGCGAATTAGGGAAAAGGGAAATGTTATCATATCTTCTCAATCGACGAATGAATAAAATGGATGCAGTCATGGAAAGCGGCATCCAGCTTTCTGTTACATATCGAATCCAAGTGAGGGAAGTCAATGCATCCACTTGAGAAATAGGGCAAGGGAAGTGTCTTCACCAGCCTAGAGTGAAGAGCAGGAGAGAGAATCCGTGCATACAACCATAACCTTCAAAGTATGCCACAAATTTATATAATGTATTTTTTAATATAGTCGCAGCAAGGAGGATAATTCCCAGGTTTTCAAACAGAGGTAATGTAAGGTAAAGCTATGCCATTAAGAGTTACAGTTGGAAATTGTGATAGATTAAGCCTCTCGCGATTTAAAATCATGCAGTTTGATTTATTAGGATTTAAAAGTAAGTCATGCTTCTTGGACTACTCAGAGATTCTCTTCCAGTCGGTGTTAATTCTCTCGACACAATCCTCTATCAGGCCAACTGTCCTATCCAAGTATATCAGGATGCCATCCGCATACAAGAGTATTTTGGAGTCCTATATTACTTTGGGCAGATCATTTATGTTCATACTGAACAATAAAGGGTCTAAGTTCGAACTCTGAGGTACCCCACACGTGAGAGGCAAGCTTCTTGAAAGTAAATCATGGACTTTGACTTGCTGAGATCATCCAATAAGAAAGCTTCCGATAAGTGCTGCCGTGCATGAAGAAAATCAAAATTTGTCTAATAAGACGGTAAGGAGCTTGGAATGGTTGACGCTGTCGAAGGCTTTTGAAAAATCCAGGAGTCGCAGGACAGTCAGGTAACTCTTATCAAGAGCTCTACGAATGTCGGATGTTACTTTTAATAAAGCAGCATTGCAGCTGTGCCCAATTCTGAATCGTGACTGCCACGGGGTGAGCATTTGGTTTGATATTCCAAGTGTAGTAAAATCTGTTCATGCATAAGCTTCTCAAGCGCCTTAGACAAAAAACATAAAATACTAAATCGTCGAAAATCGCTTGGGCCATTAGAAGATGCAACTTTAGCAAGGGGCAGAACAATCGCACAATTCTAAATTCTAGGAAATTGCGAAGATGTTACGCTCGTATTGAAAATGTGGAGGATGGAATGGACGAGGCAGAGCAAAATCATTTTTATAAAATCGGGGCGATATATGATCGGATCCCACTGACTTAGACTTGACAACAATATTGGCGTTAACTACTTGGATACCATTAATACTTTTAAAGCTGAAGTCGCCTTTATATGCCACATAATCTGGGACCTCAGAAGAAGTGATAGGAGTAATATCTGAATTAGCTGAGAAAGGGATGTTATTAGGAGTAAAGTACTTATTAAGGCAATCACGATCAGTATCACATTCTGAGACACCTTTGCCGAAGACGCCAGTTTTTCTGAGGTTTTTCCACATTTTCCTTACGGTAGATTGGAATCGAATTTTGATTCAAAGTACCAACGCTTAGCGGCTCGAAATTTAGTAATTAGTAAAATTTCTAATGTGTTTGTAAGAATTAGAATTAACTTCGGTCCTCATACGCAAAAATCTTCAGTGTAAAATATCGCGTTCAACAAACAATCAGTTAATTTCGGCAGAAAATCATGATCTAAGGGGAACATATTTATTAAAAGGTAGGATAAATTTGAGTTTAAGAAGGAATTTGATCAGCAACGGAGCGATAATAATTAAAGGGCATCCAATTGATAGTTTCACATTCTACAACCAGAGCAGGCATATTAATACTATTGAAATCTCTGAATGTGAAGGAATTCATTAACTGAATTGGATTGACAGAAAAGTTATAAGTTAAAAACAGAAAGTCATGGTCGAAAGTCGATGGAGGTTTAAATCTTCAATTCCCAGTGTCACTTGTAGGTGACAGAAGTTTAATATTTTTTTTTCTACCACAAGGCATTTTATTTTTAATTGCTACCACTATTGTAACAAAGCCAATTAGTGACACTTTTAATTTATTCTATTTGGGAACACTAACCATGCGTCATTTGTCAAATTCATTCAGTTGTTTCGCGCGTAATTGGAGAGGCGTTAGCTTGTGTGATTTCTTGCGAAATAAAGTTAAATAAAAATGCCCAGAGTGTAAGTATTGTTCTTTTCTTATTACATGTAATTAATTAATATATAAGCCATAACATAAATGTTTCTCACGATAAAAATAACTTATGGCATCATTGCTACAAATGCGGAAATAAACCCTGGCACCTGCGGGTGACACTGGGCAATATAATGTCCTGAATTTGACGATCGCTTTCAAATGCTTTTTTTCTTTTTTCTTGGCTTTCTCACGACGATGAAAGCTCGATATCTGATTACGCGGCATGTAGGTAGATATACCGTGCGATCAGAGTGCATGAATGCTGACTTGCATTTTGTTACGACATGCAAATGCATTTTTAAATGCATTTGAAATTGCAAATATAAATTTAAATGAAAATTTAAATGAGTTTTCGTTTTCAGGGTCAAATTAATGATACATCAATTTATCGTATTGGACGATATACATAGGTATTGATATATCGGTATTATGGTTGTGATTCGGGGAATTGGGCACCTGGGTTACAACATCCTTCCCCCTGGGGAAAAGAAAGTTTTATTCTTTCGGAGAAGAAAACTTTCTTTCCTAATAACTTTGCTAAATTTTATATAAGTACATATTAAGAAAAAAAAAACTAACTGATTACAAAAAATTTTAAGATATATTAAAACTAATATCTGTACATATTCTAATATGAATGTTTAACTATATATATATATATATTATTAGAGTAATTATTAAATTTAAAGATAATTTCCTTATGGATATAGAAGGAGTTATTTTATTTATATTATTTTAGCTTTACATATATATATGTATATATTCTACATTACTATGATTTGTTTTACAAGAAGATTTAACATTACATTATATAATAAAATTGGGATGAAAGCGCACGAAGGGTTAAAAAATTATTGCATTATTATTAATAGGTTTTATTGAATATGATGTAAATTTTCGTAAAATTTCCTTCTGGAAGGTCTTGGGATGATTGTTTTCGGAGAATCTGGTGCCCCGGATGCTGCGGTTTTTATCGGTATTTTAGGACTCTGGATTAGGATTCTCAGTGTTGTAGGTTGAGTTTGAGATTCGTATTGATCTATTTCTTCTGGATTTAGTTATTAGAATGACTATTGCAAGGATGGTAATGAATGAGATGAGGCCGTAGCTGGTAAACTGGTAGATGTATTTTCTGTTTGTAGCAATTCTATTTGGCTATAATTATTAATATGAATGGCTTTCATCATTTGAAGCAATAGCATTTCCATGTATTGGCGTTCTTGAGGGGTCGATTGGAGAATAGCTGGAAGGGAGCATCAATTTCTCTATGGAGATGAAATTTTTGTAGTTCACGGTTACGGTTGTATTATGAAACTTGATAGGGTATGTCCCGTAGAGGTTGTTGGATTCGTTTGCTACGTTGATATTTCCATCGAATTGGTTAAGAAGTAGTAATCCTTCTGAAATTTCTTCAATCGTTGGGATATGTTGATTATTGGTTTGGTTGCATTTTGAAGGTCGACTTCTAAGTAGATTTGGAAGACAAGTATAGTTACTTATATTTAAAATATTCCTATAGTTACAGATTGACAAAAAGTTAACTGTTTAACACTCATTCAGAATACCATAGATTTTATTATTATATTTTAATATTTGATTGTGCTCGGTCTGTTTTAATTTATTGTTATTTTTAACAGGTTTTACTAATAATTTATCATAGGTTTCTGATGTTGTCATAAGTATGTAAATAATATAAAGCAAATGTGTGCTATTAGTTATAATTTTAATATCTGCGAAGTCTAGTGCTTCTTCAGGTGTAGCGTACGGTAAATTTTCTTTCTCTTTCGATTACTGAATTTATTTCTGAACTGGCATACTTTATATTAATTATTTCTTCTTTAATTAGTCTTAACTTGTACTGTATGGTCATACCTAGCTGATCAATTATCCCATTATCTGTCTTTATAGCACTAGAAATTTCGTTCGCAATTCTGGTGGTATTATTTATTCTTTCGTTGTATAATTGGTTTATTATTGTTTGCT
Source organism: Dioctria rufipes (assembly GCA_963924295.1). Lineage (NCBI taxonomy): Eukaryota > Metazoa > Arthropoda > Insecta > Diptera > Asilidae > Dioctria > Dioctria rufipes. The sequence continues at coordinate 95,488,234 of OZ002740.1, read as the reverse complement.
TATTGTGGTTTTCTAGAACATTATTTATTTAATTTTTTATTATTTCGAAATCTTCATATTCGGAATTCCCTGCGATCCATTTCCAAGCGATACCAATAAAAATTGGTGATCTTTTCGTTTTATGGAATTTAGTGCCATCCAATAATGTCTGTGATTGTGCAAGTTCATGATTTAGGTAAAGGTGTAGGTGTAGGGGCATGCTTATTGGTAAGGGCGAATACAGCGGGAGGAGATAGGGGCGATCGACCCCCCCCCCCACCCTAGAGGTCTAATAAAATCAAAATGTATACTCTCAATGCCTGCTCTAATTCAATTAAGTTAAAAATATGAAAAAAATCGTTTTGAAAAAGACTTGCTTCCAAATTCGCACTTAAAAAATAGAAAATAATTTCTCCCTTTCGCTTAACGAGTACATCACAAAAGTTCTATAGAGTTTCCGTTCAATTTACATTTAATTAATTTTGAAATTATATTACATTTGTGTATAAATTTTGAAATTTTCAACGTATACAAAGAAATCAAGATCTAGGCAGTAGGCATTTCAAATTTTAACACTATAGTAAATAACCATTTCCGAAATTGAAATTTGGAGCTCGTAATGTTTATCAAAATACTTACGAAATTACAGTTTAATGCCCAGACCTTCCTTACTTTGTGTGCTTTTAAAATTTATTCACAAATTTAATATAATTTCAAAATTTAATTAAATGCAAAATGAAGGGAAATTTTAGAGAATTTTTGTGATGTAAGTATTCATCGTATTGAAGTGAAAATTATTTTTTAGTGGGAATTTTGAAGCAAGATTTTTATAAAGTTTTTTTTTATATTTATAAAGTATATTCATTTTTAGGCTCAAATTATTCTTAAAAAAGTAAAAATTATATCATAAAGGAATTTTCAGTACAAGAAAATTGTTTGCATTTTTTTGTGATCGAAAGCTTACAAAAACCGGGGTATTTGGTGAAATGTAGTACGTTGGGAAAATCATCATAGACGGGAAATTAATATCACATATTCACTTTATCTGCAAATATTTAATTTGGAAAAATACCGTTATATATTAACCCTACCAAATTACCACTCCCCGAAAATTTCCCTAAGGAAGTGTCGATTTGAAAAGAAATTATTGGAAAAAAAATTTAAAAATTTTTCCGTTAATTTCCAAAAAATTTCAGCCCAGCTCAATATGTTTTCTTTCTAATAGTAGAGGGTGTATAACAAATTTAGGGAAAGTATGTTGTTTGAACGAAGTCCAAAATACTTTTATTCCAAAAACATCAACAACAAAATAAAGTAAGAAGTGTATAATGCTGGCCGCTACCCGTTCCGGAATCCTTGCATTCAAGTAGTGCTTCATAGCTTGTATATTCCGCGTCCGGAGGTTACGACTAAACGATTTTCTATTTTTTTGTAGCACCAATTTTTACTATGCTTTCGGGATCAATATTTTGTATATTATACTAATAAAAGAGCTCTTGCGATATTTGGATGTTAAAGAAGTGTTCATGCTGAAACGGAAAGAGAAAGCTATACAGGGCGATCCATAACTGATGGTCCTACTTCAGGATCTTAAGATATGAAAGAACAAATTGCGTTATTTTTGATAGTTGAATACGATAAAGTAATAAAAACTTTGTGAAATTTAGTGACATGCTTACAGATTACATGCATGTATGGCAGTAGCTATCGCTATTCGCCCATTTGAGGAAATTAGACTTTGTTTTCTGTGTATTACATAAATTTCTTAATTGCGCAATATTTTATCAGAAAATTAACTTGAAAGATGTTGTTTCCATCATCGGAACTGTATTACAATTTTCATAAATGGCGAATATTTTGAATTCATATTTGACGTCCTATAAATAAAAAGGAAGAACACGCCTTTATATTGTAGCATTACCAGATCTCTAATATTAGAGAAGAAATTTATGTTTCTCATTTTACTTTAAGTAATCGTTACAGAAATAAATTAAAATAAAAGAATGACAGAAAGACAGGTGACGAGTTATTCCAATATATGAAATACATATAAATAAGGAAATGTTTTTGGTATCATTTTGGTGAAAATCTTCTTAAGATTTAAAGATCAGCATAAGTTCTCTATAAAGAAGCTTAAATAGATTTCATATAATTTTTTTCCTGATTGGAAATGCCTTCACTATGTGTTTTATCAAAGATCGTATAAAAGAAAGAATATTCTTTTCCCATATCGAAAAGTGTCGTGAGGAGTTCTGAGAACTTGAGGAAATTTCAAAATTTTTCAACACGAAAAAACATTATATGATTACACTTTTCGTTAATTGTGTAGTATGTACCATTATTACTTTGCAATATTAGATAAGTTAACAATGAACGATCATGTTCTCCTTTGAAATGCACGCAATTTGTAGCAAACTGACTGATGCAGAGATTAACTGTACTTGTACATTTTTCGGCTTTACAAGTGTTTTATAAATTTTACGATACTTTTGTTTAGTCTACGAAATTGAAACTGAACATGACCTCTTTATAGAATATGTACCTATGTACGAAATATTCATAATTTTTACATTTTATATTACCAAAGGCAATTACGAAGCAAGTTTCCATAATCACAAGAGTACGTGGGTTCTTTTTACGAAACATTTTATAGATTTTTACAATGTTTATTAAAATACGTTATAACTTCAACAAAATTTCTCCAAAACTATCAGATCGAGATTTTAAAACAGCTTTGGTAAATATTTTACGATTATTTTTTTTTTCTGAGTGTTGGAATTAATTAAGTTTTCCCCAATTTATTTTTAATTATTAACAGCCTGTCCGGATCCAAGTCTTCGTCTTCGCCTTCGTCTTGTTATTACAGCTAGTGACGTAACATAACAAGCTCAGCTATTATAATAGTTAGATGAAGACGAAGCTAACCTGTACGAACTCATTCGTTTGCTCAGCTTGATTTCACAGACAGCATACCCTCACAATACGTCGTCTATTTAAATAAGTCAACTCGAACCTTGACTCGGTGATCAAGCTAACCAAATGTCAAAACTGTTATACAAACTAGCAAAGCTCGGTGGCATAGACATGGATTCGAATAGAGCTTGTCTCGATGTTACGTTACTAGCTGTAATAACTAGACGAAGACGAAGGCTTGGATCCGGACAGGCCCTAAGTGTGGCTTAGTTTGCGTCCAATACTATTTTATGTGCAACACATAATTATGTTCCATATTGCCTAAAATTATCTACAGGTGTATCAAATTTTGATTGTCTCAAATTCACTCTTATATTTCACCACATTATTAAGAATGTGCTCATGATACCATAAATATAAGCGATCGCTAAGCAATATAATATATGTAATTGATTTACTTCTTATTTTCAATTCTAGTATTAAAAGTTTTTAATCCCCCCCCCCCCCACTTCCTTCTTGGATTTTTGCCTTACCGGTACTGATGGAAACTATTTGGGAGTTCGTATAATCTAGTATCTGCACTTCCCCAGTTGTTATGCTGGGGGCACACCTGTATCGAAGAATTACCGTTTTAGTTCCTAATATTACTTTTATGTACTATTTTTCCTGATTCTTTTTGAACCGTAGTATTTCTATTTTCTCTAACTGTCTCCTCCTTGTATCTTACTGTTAATTTTGAGCCAAGACGTTTGTTATGCTTAACATAAATGATCTGACCTGTTTGGTAATTTTTAATTGGTTTACGTTTTTTGTTATGAAATGTAATATCTTTTGCTGTTTGTCCTTTAACCTATTAATATTACTAAGGCGAATTCTCTCGATTTCTTCGGGGCTTACATTCGGTGCTGTTTTTAAACTGTCTTCCATCATAGAGATTATGGAGCGAGAATGAAGTGCTTTTTCCTTATCGATCACTATGACTTCGGGTACACTGAAGAAGAATAGGATATCCCTAAAAGTCTGTTTTATGTCCTCTGCAGCTTTAGATTGTATGGGTTTGCGAGTTTTGTTAGTTTATCTATGGCAGTGAGTACTAATCTGTTCTCGGTTGAATAGATATCTATATGGAGTGTGTGAGCGAGATAGTTGGGAATAGGTGTAGGGCAGATTACCTGATTATTAAGGTAGCGGTCATATAGGTTTTCTTTACTGGTCTCACATTGCTTGTTTAGGAATTTGATTCTTTTACTTATTTTTGGAAAGTAGTATTTTTCAAGAACTTGGTTTTTATTTTCTTGGACATTACGATGTGCTCGCCTACGAATAGTTCGTATTCTTTCGTCTATTTCGTCATCGTTTGTAATGTCTTTATTTTCTGCGTAAAGCGTACTTTGTAATTTCTAAAATGTACTGGGTAGATTTGTTGGATTTTGCTAATTATTGCTCTATGGTTTTGATGCCGGTAATTATAAGGCGGTTTAGGTATCTTTTGAAAATATTAATGATTTCTTCTTCGGAATATTCGCGTCATATAAGAATGTGTCTTATGTAGTTTGAGAAGGGAATTTTTATCTCGTAACTATTTTCAAGGGTTGTGGTATCAGCTGATTTCGGAAAACGTTGATGAGGACTTAGACTGAAGCAATCAAGTCGTTTGCTATGTTGGGTTACCGACATTATGTTTACTTCAGTGATTGGAGGTATTCTTGATAGGGCATCGGCTACAACATTTGTAGTTCCTGGTTTATATTTGAGTTCAAAATTGTACTACTCCAGGGGCCGGATTCTATAACACGGAGAATTTGGGAATTTGGGAGATGAGAATTGCGTTTTCTTAGAATTCTTAATTCCCTAATTCTCCATTCCCAATTCACTAATATGGTTGGAGAATTAGGGAAAACGTAAGAAATGTGAAAAAGTGCGAATCGCCTGGGACGATTAAGGGTATCAATTTTTTTTGTAGAGGGTTGGACTTTTTTTCATATGTGAGGTACATCTGCCTATTATCTTTCACTGTCGAAATAACTTTAAATTTCTTTTTTGTTGGGGTAGTTTTTGAGGGATGTAGGAGGGTAGGTTTTCTCGAGTTTTTCCGGGATAACGAGAGAATGGAGAGCAGAAGGAGAATGTATGTGGTATCAAAAAAAATGGGAGCTCAGCGCGAACAAGATAGGTTTAAGAAAAGGGGCGGGGAGAGTGCGGGGTAGAAATGGGAGCTGATTAATGGAAATTAAAAAAAAAAATTAAGACAATATCAGGAGCTGCAATAATTCGCAGGGGTAAGCTCAGGATCTCTAAGCCCAGTAAAAAAAAGTAAGAATCCACTTTGGTAATTAGGCATGCATGGGTATTATAGGCTATATTTTATTTCGATTAACGGTAATTTGCAGATTTGAGCGGCCTCGGCGGTAAATTTTACTATCGCAATATTCACGGGCACCTAACTATTGCAATTTCTAAATATACACGGTAAAACTTGTGTGTAGGATGAAATCGCATCTATATTTTGTCCCCTAATTAAATATGTAAATAAGTTTTGAATCCCATAAACCGTTTTGGAAATAACTGTAAAAGAAGTGTGGCAGTCCTTTTTAAGGTGAAAAATTGGCCGTTTTTGGTACAAAAATTGACATATATTCATCTCATCATTGCGAAGAACTGGTAACTCCTGGAAATTTACTTCCCATGACAAAAATGTTCACAACGGAGTACTAATGGATGTGAAACAAAGAACGGATGAAATATATGCAAAATATGGAAACTGGGGTGTATATGACCGTAGTGTAAAAAAATTGTTTTTCGACGGTCAAAAGTCAGCTATCACGTTAAATCGATCAAAGACAAACTACACCACTCGATTACCCTCTCCTCCCTCTTTGATTTGGTACCAAACATGACGTAGTTTGAGCAAGCCCCTATGAGGGGTAGTACGACCCCCAACCCCCAAAACACCCTGCCCCAAAAATTGTTCACTTATATTCTTGTACTCTAAACCCTTAATCTATCAAAAAAATTCCAATACTCTACAGCCCTCCTACATAGAGTTAGGCGCCCGTGAATAATACCCATGCATGCCTAATTACCAAAGTCAATTCTTACTTTTCTTTTATTGGGCTTAGAGATCCTGAGCTTACCTCTGCGAATTATTGCAGCTCCTGATATTGTCTTAATTTTTTTTAAATTTCCCTTAATCAGCTCCCATTTCTACCCCCCACTCTCCCCGCTCCTTTTCCTAAACCTGTCTTCGCGCTGAGCTCCCATTTTTTTTTATACCACATACATTCTCCTTCTACTCTCCATTCTCTCGTTATCCCGGAAAAACTCGAGAAAACCAACCCTCCTACATCCCTCAAAAACTACCCCAACAAAAAAGAAATTTAAATTTATTTCGACAGTAGAAGTTAATAGGCAGATGTACCTCACATATGAAAAAAGTCCAACCCTCTACAACAAAAATTGATACCCTTATTCGTCCCAGGCGATTCGCACTTTTTCACATTTCTTACGTTTTCCCTAATTCTCCAACCATGTTAGTGAATTGGGAATGGAGAATTAGGGAATTAAGAATTCTAATAAAACGCAATTCTCATCTCCCAAATTCCAAAATTCTCCGTGCTACAGAATCCGGCCCCAGAATTGCTTTCCATTGTTTCATTTTGGATTTGTTTTTTCCATTGCTAAGTGCATTTGTCAGTAGGTGATGGTCTGTAAATATCTCGACCCTTTTGGATCCATAGAGGAAGTTTCTCAGAGAATTTACAGCCCAAATAATGGTGAGCATTTCTTTCTCATTCGCTGCATAGTTTTCTTCCGTTTTATTGAGAGGTCAAGACAGGAATGTGATTGGTCTTTCTTCCTGGGCTAGAACTGCACCGAGTGCGAATTTTGAAATTTCGGTAGTAAGTTCGAACTCTTTCCTAAAGTTCGGGAAAGATAATATGACATCTTCTGATGCAAGAGAGTTTTTGAGTTTGTTGAAAGCTTTTATAGCTTCGTCATTTAAAGATACTGGTTTGAATTTTGAGGTATTTTTGGACACATGTCCATCTTCTCCTCTTAAAAGCGCTGTAAGCGCTTTTGTAAATTTTGCATAATCTTTGATGAAGCGCCGATAGTGGCCAGCCATTCCAAGAAATGATCTATGTTCTTTTATTTTCTTGGGTGGCGGAAAATTTACTATGCCCTGTACTTTTTTGAGTTTGGTCTTAATACCATCTTTTGAAATAATGAAACCTTAAAATTTTACTTCGTCTCGTAGAAATTCGCTTTTATCGAGCTGTATTTTCATATTGGCCGCTTCTAAGACTTCGAATACTAGTTCCAAGTTTTTGAAATGTTCTTCTTCGGTCTTACCGAAAATTACTATATCATCTATATAGATGTAGCACCTTTTGCCAATGTGATTTCGGAGAATATCGTCAAGAGCTCGTTGGAAGATTGAAGGTGCGTTTTTTAATCCGAAAGGTAGGCGTGTAAACTCGTATTTACCATGATTGACTGAAAACGCTGTTTTTTCAATGTCAGATTGCTATAATGGAATTTGGTGAAACCCGCTTTTCAGATCTATGTATGGTAGTGAAGAATTTATTATCGCCTAGGTTGGCTAAAACATCGTTGATTTCGGGGATCGGGTACTTATCGGGAATTGTGACACTATTCAATTTGGGATAGTCGATCACAATTCCGTATTTTTTTTTCTCCGACTGAAGAATTATACGGTGATTTAGATTATACCGTCTGCAAGAAGTTGCTTTATTTGTTTGTTCACTTCATCTTTAAGAGCCATGGGATAAGGGTATGTTTTAGAATAAACTGGTTCAGAACTATACGTCCGGATCGCACCTTTAACTGTTGTGGAGTAGATTAATTTTTCATTGGGCTCGTGAATAGTATTGGTTGGTTTCGTACTATTTTATTCAATTTCCCTTTTTGGACTGGGCTGAGGTGAGACGTTCTAAGAGTGGGGATAACCTGCGACGTTTTAGGGTCAATGTTCTTAGCAGACTCAGAATTGTGTTGTTTTAGCGGTATTTTATATTTCGGTCGATGGTCATAAATTCTTGGTTTGTGTGAATTGTTGCCCTGAGTTGTTTTAGACTGTCGTTGCCAATAATCCCGTCGAAGGACCGAAGGCTAGGTAAGATGGAGAATTTTAATTTCCGTTCTGGTCCAAAAGATCTATTAAGGCATGATGAGTTATTCTAACGTTACCTGCAACCGAGCTTGCTACAAATGGATTTTCATTGGGGATAGGATTCCTAACGTATTGTGGTTGAATATAATTATTATTTGACCCTATGTCAACTAGAAATTTAAGTATTTTTCCTCTCCTCGCTATATGCTATAAATATGGCAGCGAAGAGAGTTTTAATCTATAAAATGGACATCGTCAATCTCCTCTGTAGTTTCTTGACGTTCATTGTGCTCTAGCGGCTTTGTGTTGTTTTCTAATTCTGAGGTATCCTGTGAATTAGTATGATCAATAAATGTTTGGTTGTATTCTGGGTTACTGTTGGGCATCTGTTCGTGATAAAATTGAAGTTCGGGGTCTTCGGTGGTTTCCTCAATGTAGTAGTTTCTTTGGAATTTTGCGGGCTAGTGTACTTGATTCGAGAGTGGCCTTTTATTATCGAAATTTAGCGGTTGTTGTCTGTTTTAATACTTAACTTGTCGAGAATGGAGAGAACGATCTATGTCCATCAGTTCTGGTTTAGGATAGACATTTCTAAAAGGTTGCCTTTGTGGTTGACTTACGTGTTGTTGTAGATATGATCGAGGATATCTTTGCGGGTGCTTTTGAGTATACTAAAATGTTCAAGGATTGCGTAGTAATTCTGGATAGAAATTCTTCGTTTGTATAATATAGGGGTTACGCTGTACTTGAGTATTTATTCGTCCAGGTGGTACCGGGGGAGATATGGTGAATTGAGGGTTTCGAACATTACAATGGCTATGCTAAACCCGATAGTGGACATTCTCGAGTTTCAAACACAAATGCAAGGCTTCGTGTAAATCTGAAGGTCCTCTCATACTCAGGAGTCTTGGTAAATCTACTTTGAGACCTCTGACAAATGTGTCCAACGCCTTATCGTGGTAGGCTTGTGTCATCACGTTAAGTGATTCCTGTCCCATATCCATTGATGATAATTTGTTTCGAATTAGGGATAGGTGATAATAAACTTGCTGGTAAAACTTTTCTTTACTAAGGTTGTCATTTGATATTCGAGCGTACCTAAATCTCTCTTATATGCATAATGCAGCGCTAGGCATTTGGAAATTTCCTTCCAGTCTAAAGGGGTATTATAGGATTCTAATGCGGTGTCCGCATTTCCAGTAATTTTATTTCTTATAACGTTAAGTATCCCGTAATATTTCGGGGTTCCCTTGAGATTATCATAAATGTTTAAAATTCTGTCTACGCTCTTTTTCCAATAGCTAAATTATCCTGGTTGTCCTGAGAACTCACGTAAACTTTTGACTACGTCTGGTATTTTATCTATGTCTTCTAAATTTTTGAGAAATTTAGGTTCTATGGTTTGATCACTTGTACCATTTAGGCTAGAGCTAGTAAACAATTGAAAAGTTTGTGTGTTCTCTTTTCTGACAACTTCGGAAATAACTTGTTTTAATTGAGTGAGGTCGAAACTATTGGTAGGAACGTTATGAGTATCTAAATAGGAGTTACTAGCAATACCTTGTGCTAGCACGAATAGTTTTATGACGTGTTCGTCTGGCATTTTCTTTATGTTTGAGCTCACACAAAAAAAAATTATAAATTCTAGTATAAAGCGTCTGAATTTAGAAAGTCAACTGAGAAGGGGAATTTGTACAATTACATTGAAAGTTTTAAAGCATTTACTTGATGTATTGAAACAACAACATTTTTATTTATAACGCACGGATATGAATTACAGTAGGTACTTCTAATAAATAGCACAAAATTCTAGAAAAAAAAAAAATATCTGAAGAATTTCCACACTTAGCTAATAGAATTTAGATTTCCTTTCAGATTCTTGTTGGATAAATATTCCAATTGATAAATTTGAAAATTAAGAAATTTAAATATTGTCGAATAAAATCAATAAAATTTCTCCATTTTTATTCGCTTTCAGGAATTCGCAATTTATTATTTTTAAATTATTACTCTTTTTAATTGTTATAACTCCTTTTGCACTTAAAAATATGTTCACTTTAATTTCAATTATTATTTTTTCTAGATCTATAAATTCTCATTCTAATTGTAAATTTCTACGTTTTGTTTTCTTTCTTCAATTAAAAGTGACGTAACTTAACATTAAATAAAACAGATGTGTGGTTAACATGTGGAGTTATAATCTGGGACACTTTTGTTGTATTTCTTCCGAACCAATTAGGCGACTGTTGATAAATATTACTAGAATCCGGACTGATTTTCCTGGTTATTCCTACTACTTAGCAAATGCGTTTTTCCTGATAAAATGCAGGGGGCTCTTTTTCTAATTAATGGCTCTAAGAACTTCGAAAGATTTTACTCTTCCTACTTTCCACAGTTTAAGTTAGAGAGTTATCCAAATTATCGAAGTTAGCTAGTTTAATACTTTCACTTCGAACGTTAATAATTTGATGGTCACAATTCAATAAATGTGATAAATAGAAACGATGTGATAGTTACACTTTCACCTCGAAATTTATCTGAATCACTGATTAAACTTCAGAACAAAATATTTGATTTCAGTTTTTTTTTTTTTTCGAAAAAAACATTTTTTAGCGCTTTGGATTTGGACTAACTAATTAACATCACAACGGTCCTGCTCGGGCGCCAATTAATAAATTTAATCCCATCAGAACTAAAAAAAAAAATAACAAGAAATCTACTTCAACCGATTTTATTGAAATGCAGATTACAACTGATTAAATCTAAAATCTAAAAATCTACTTCTGGGAAAATACTGCTGGCTGATGATCCATGTGAACGGCAAGCTGGCTGGTCAGCATAAAATGCCTGGGAATGAAATTTTGTGGCCTTGCAACGTGTTGCCGGTATGTTGCCGCGGGTGAAATATGTTTCCTTGTTCAGTTGTGGGAACGTAAATGAAATGCGTCTTAACTTACATCAAGCTTAATTCTAAGAGAATAATAAATATGCAGTAATCGTTTAGATCTTTCAAAGATTAACCGATTTTTGCTTGGCGAATGAACGTGTGACCAGCTTGAAAAAAGTGTTTCTAGTTGGGCAGATGATGCTGGAATCTGCAACAGTTTTATGGCCAACTTGGACTGAAGTGCGCACACGAAAGACTCATGAGTAATTTACGGCTCATGTGCGCGTTCCATTTTTAAAAACTCATGTGCGCGTGCGTGAGTCGTTGTCATTTTATTAGCGCACGCGCCCATGAGTGAGTAATTCACAATAAGAAAGCGCACACTCGCGTGCGCACACGAAATTTCTTTCTGCTCATTACTCACGAGTGAGTAATTCACAATAAGACAGCGCACACTCGCGTGCGCACACTCGCGTGCGCACACGAAATTTCTGACTGCTCATTACTCACGAGTGAGTAATTCACAATAAGAAAGCGCACGCTCGCGTGCGCACACGAAATTTCTCACTGCTCATTTCCTACTTGTGTGAGCAATTTCATTTATGAAATACTTGCATTATGTAGATAATAACGTGGATAATTAATATTTTTAATGTTTATTCGCCTTATGAGCATACATATGTATGTGCAGGATTGAAGGGTTTAATAAGGGAATTTGACAAAAATTTTAAATTTTTCCGTTCTTTAAGATAAGTTACAATTTATAAAGACTGTCGCCTAACAAATTGGTGTGGCGGTTCAGTAATTAAAATATTTGAAAGAATAGCCGAGGAATGATTTTCACCTATCAAAAGTCAAAACCCGTTTTGCACCTATCAGTAAGGATAGGAATTATAATTAGTTCAACAGAGCAGTAGTTCAAAATTTACATGACTACTGTTACTAGTAATTGCTCTTTCGAATATATTAATATCAAAATTAAATTTTGATATTCTGCAATCATGTAGTCTAAATTTCATTGAAAATGAGGTTGACATAGATAACATTGTAAGTTAATAAAAACAAAACGCACTTTGTATAGGTACTTACACAAGAAAAATAAAAAGAAATATAATAATAAACTTTTGGTTTTCATTACCTGCGTAAAATTATATTCTATCAATATCTTCTTGCAAACCGTCAATATCTTTTGAATATTGGAAATTATACTCATCGACGCAAGTATATTCAGGCAGCTGCTTAGCTATTGTTTGCCTGTCTCTCTCGCTCGCTTCTCTCACTTTCTAAGGGTCACCTATTTTAAATCAAAGTTAACTTAATAATAAATTAAGAATCAGGCGAATAAACATTTAAATATTAATTATCTACATTTTCTACATCATGCACATATTTCATAAATGAAATTGCATACACAAGTAGGAATTGAGCAATGAAAAATTTCGTGTGCGTTTTCTTCCAATGAATTATTCACTCGTGAGTAATTCCGTGTGCGCACGCGAGTGTGCGCTTTCTTATATTGAATTACTCACTCGTGAGTAATGAGCAATAAGAAGTTTCGTGTGCGCACGCGAGTGTGCGCTTTCTATATTGAAATTTCGTGTGCGCACGCGAGTGTGCGCTGTCTTATTGTGAATTACTCACTCGTGAGTAATGAGCAGTAAGAAATTTCTTGTGCGCACGCGAGTGTGCGACTCACGAGTATGTGCGCTTTGATCGCACACAATTTATTACTCACGTGCGCGTGCGCACGTGAGTGTGCGTTTCCGTACTCTGATTGCTACTATATTCCAAAAAGCTAATGGTTTTTATTATACTTTTCATGTATAGATATTCGAAGACTGAGATTTTCTTTTGAAAGCTATCCCAAGTTCATCGAAAGCTTTATTATTCGATCTGCCTGGCATATTTTATAATTATTAAGTTTCTTAAATTTATTTTAATAATTTTCATAAACTAATTAAACTAGTTGATGAACTAATTAAAATGTTTGTTTTGAATAGAGTACAAAGTCTACATTTTCGGGACAATAGTGGACATTGTCGACACATTAGTTGACATTAGGCGCTTTCGGCAAGCACATTCTCAGTGAGACAAGTGAGATATTCTCAGTTGGCTCACTGAGACTGCACTTTCAGGGAACTGTCTCAGTTCCATATTGAGCTACCAAATTCGAACGCAACCACTGAGCAACTAAGACAAGAGAAACTGAATTTTCTTGTCTCAGTTGACTCAGTGTCGTAATTTTGTGATTTTAATTAATAATTAAAGTTTAGTGAGCTATTTGAATAAACTTACAACACTTTCCTCAATTTGTTACTATCAATTTTATGTGTTCAAAATTATTTAAATGGCAAAATTGGCATCTAAGACCCAAAGCTGTCTCATCTCATTAAAACAAGACCATCACTTAACCACTCCCGTTTCGTTTGATGGTGCATTAATTTCTGAATCACCGTCACTAAGAATTCTTGGCATTAATATTTCCAGTAAGTTAAGCTGGACAGATCACATCTTCTCGGTTGCCAAAGAAGCATCCAAATGTCTTGGTTTTTTGAAAAGGTGTAAGAAATATTTCAGCCCATCAAATATAGCGCTCCTCTACAAGTCCTACATCAGACCCAGAATGGAATACAATTCCCATATCTGGGCCGGGGCTGGTCGCACAGCCTTAGCTTCATTGGATATTGTCCAAAAGAGAGCCTGCAAGCTCATTGGCGATGTGGCAATTACTCGTCATATCGACTCGCTCGAGCACCGTCGCAATGTTGGATGCCTTTCGCTCCTTTATCGCTATATGCATGGCCAATGTTCTGATGAAATATCTAGTCTGATCCCTTGTAGAATAGTTCCTGCACGCAATACCCGCGCTGCATCCCGCGCTCATCCTTTTACCCTTCAAATTACCTTCGGCCGTACACTTAAATTCCGTGATGCTTTCTTATCCCGAACTGTGCGAATGTGGAACAGTCTACCATCTTCTGTCTTTCCTCCGGCATACAACCTGCAAAAGTTTAAGGGCGACATACATCGGCACCTCCGCCACTCTCCTCATATCCCTTAATCCTTTCCCTATCTCCTTCCTGCCACGCTGTGCTTTGCATCATAGGGTATCCCCTAAGCTTGGCTTAATAATATAAAAAAAAAAAAAAAAAAAAAATCAGCTGATTGGTTTGAACTGAGACAACTGAGACGATTGCTCAAAGTTTTGTCTCAGTTGTCTCACTGAGGCAGTGCTTGCCGAAAGCCCCTTATCTATACTAAATTTGTGTGTCTACGCTAATGTCTACGCTAAAGAGTAGACATTGAAAGTCTACGCGTAGAGGATCAACACTGAAGTTAATTTAAATCGTGCTTTAAGAGGCTAGATTCGAGAATCGGGGAATGGAGAGTGGAGAGGGTGTGTAGAATTTATGACTGAAAAGTAGAAAATAAAATAGATAAAAAGTCTTTTAAAATAAATAACCTTCGTAAATAAATTGAACTAAAAAGTAAAAAATATTTTTTTTTTCTCACTGTATATACAAGAAAATTTTCGTTGCAAAATAAAAAATGCTACAACTCAAATTAAATCTTAAAAGTTTGGGCATTTGAAGTTAGACAATTGTGATTATGTGTAGTTTGGATGCCCAAACATATAAGATTCAATCCGAGTTGTAGCATTTTTTTTTATAACAAAATCTTTTACTTTTTAGTACAATTTACTTACGAAAGTAATTTATTTTAAAAGCTTTTTAATATATTTTATTAATTTTTAGCAGTACCAAATTCATATGACAAAACTAAACTCTGACAGTAATTAAGTGTATAAGGTAAATATTTTAGAGTAATTTTTATATATTTCTTTCCCTTACCGAACACGACATATTTCGAATGTTTTATTTAGCCGTTTTACAGCGCTATTAAGTATTATACATATATATATATATTATGCGTAAGTGCCATTGGTTATGCATTTAATGCTGGCCTTTCATTATCAACATTGCGTCAATAAACTCCTTCTAAAACTGCTGGTCGAGATAATTTCAGCGAATCTAGTAATTATATTCCTAATAAATGCTATAAATGAGGTACTATCTTGACTATAATGATAACAATATTATCTACAGCAAGAGCATGGCTCACGTAACTATAAACTTTCATGGAAACCAGGTTTTGCTTACAAGAACCGCAAGAACCATAATAATGTGTGTTGTCAATTTGAACGTGAGTATACGTGCTGGTTGACATTTAGAACTTGTTCACGAGCGCGATTTATCGCATTCGACAGAGCTCTGATTGGCTGCAGCAATGCTCTTAGTTTGATGCAATTTTCACCTTAACCTCAACATTTATGTTTGTTTACATTTGTAATCGGATGTTAAAGCTCCGCAGTGATGTCGAAATTTACTATAATATGTAAATATACATATAAATATAAAAACATAAATATATGTAAATTTCACAGTAATATCTCCTTGCCACTACAAAACTAAACAAATTAAGTTGTTGCCTCTATCAATCTTGTGAACATATCGCACGATAAAAATCAGTAGCAAATAGAGATAGATCTATAGAAAGAGCAGGATGTCAACAAAATATCGCACGTCTCGCATCGCGCTTGTGAACATGGGTTTAAGTATATTTTGATCCAAAATAAATATTATCCAGTTATTGAAAGAGATAGGATAGTCAGTTCATGTATGAAGCGACATCTTCATAGTTTTTTGTAAACTATTTTTGGTTGAAGTCTTTGCTAAAGTTTTTGAATATCTTGACAAAACTTCTATAGTTTTCAAATTTTTTTCTTATTTTTCGAGCGTAGGCTGAAACCAAATTTTTCAGCTGCTCTGTAGGCTGGTTAATGTTCAGAGATTTTCCTTTTGCTAAAAGCTAAGGCTGGCTCATGACAAACATATTTTAACATAATTTTATAGTTGAAGGGAATAAAATTAATAGTCTGTCTACCCAATTTTTTCTTTTTCTTTCATTCAGTTACTCAACACAGACCGGTACAGTCAAATGCAACTTTAGAACTGAACTAAATGAATTTGTTTTATACCATATTTATTGCTTTAACGTTCATTTCAGCTTCTAATTTTTCTACTTTAACCTCAAATTAACTTGCATTTAGTTAATTCCTATAATTCAATGGCATTTATGTACATAATTCAAATCACTCCATAACTTATGAAAAAAAAAGCAAATCAAATGAATGAATGAAATAATACCTTACTCGACTTTTCTCTCAATTATACAACAAAATCATGCTACTTTTAATTTTGATAAATTATTATTTACTCTAACTGTTTTGATTTAAACTAGTGGCAGAAAATTTAAAGAAAATTAGTACTCAATGCAGAACTAATTTGCAATTATTATGCGGTGTGATACGATAAACAATTGTTTGAAAGTTCGATTTGATTGAGTAATATAAATAAAAAAAAAAATTAAATGGCTGAAACAAAGAAAAGTAGTTAGTATGACACCAATTGTTCTTGTTAACTTCATACATATGTGTATGATCAACACCTGGCATGCATCTACATAATGAAATTAACGCAAATTGATAATTTGGATAAATTGCAAATTTATCCTTAATTCCTTACAAAAATTCGTAGCAAATTTTCCTCATGAACCAACAGAAGTGCACTAATAACTTGTGCTGATGAAGAAAACTTGTATTACATATTTGCCAACAATTAATGGTGTTATACTGCTGCTGACTTCCTGAAGAAAATTGTAAATGAATGAAAAAAATGCTAAGGGTATGTGCTTAAATATAAGAAGGAAGATTGAGCGAATGCAAAGCCTTTTTATAGAGAAATTTGTTCCGATTTCATATCCCTAAAACTAAATTTTTTAATTTTCGGACTAAATTTGACTACAATCAGTTGATGTCAAATTACAAATTGCATTTTTTGACTTATTTCCCATAAAAATAAAAAAAAAATAATTATGATAAGTTTTCTAAATCTTACCATAACTTATCGCTTCGCCATATTTTTATTTCTATTTAATGAATTCCTCTCAGAGTTCATTTTCATCATTGTCCCTTTCACACCTTTGTGTCTCATTGGTGTCAAGGTAATTTCTGAAATTCACGAATTACTGCCGATCCGTTAAAAGTATCGCGAAACGAGGGCGGCCATTCGATTCGTGGTCGAAAATTACTTCGGGGTGACAGTCGGTCACGCGCGAGTTGTGTTTTTTATTAATTATTTTTGAAAAAGATATTTTGTGTTGTTTATGTGCATTCATCATGAGAATTGAGCATTGTTGCACAGGTTTTCATATAAATTGATTTATTTTAAATGATAACCGTGTATAAATTTCTGCCTTCTACAAATGGCATAGGTAACTGTTATTGAGTTTGCATGGTGCCTATATGGTGCTAGGTATACATAATTTTGCTGTTGTTATTGTTTATTTATTTCCTCTAGACTTAATTTTTTTGTTTTTCTTTTTAAATTCATTTTTGACTTTTAACTATATTATCTTTGGACTTCATGTTTTAATTATTTTTTTTTTTTTTTTGTATTTCATGTCGTCGTGGGACCCTTGCATCTGTGCAATTTTCAGATGCTGGTATACACCCTTCTTGTTTTTATACCCTAGATGAAATCTAAAGGGTTTACTAAGTTTCTCATTCCGTTTGCATTTCCATTCGTCTGTCCGTCTTTGCGCACGATAACTCGAGAACGCGTATACTTAGAGAGCTCAAATTTTGTACACAGACTTAAAAAAAAATGTAAAATGATGAAATAAAGTTTTTATTGCCGAAATTGTTTGGCTGTTAGAAAAAAAACCAAAACAATTTGAGGTGTGCGTGAAGTTCCCTTCTTTGTTCATGAGTTTCATACTCGCCATGCGCAACAAGCTAGGTAGGGGCATTGCAGTTCACCCCCCCCCCGCCCCTCCCCCCAGTGAATCCAGAACGGCACTCCTCTATTATTAATAAAACGCATATATGCTGAAGGTATACATATGTACAGATATGCCTTTTCTCATACGAGTAAACGAACTTTAAGAATGACTTGACTTTCTCCATTTCGACCGACTGATAATAAATTCCTTAGAATTATTGTCAACTCAACATTTTCTTATTCTTAGCATATTGCGAGAACGCACTATATTACTTACCTAGAAACAAATTCGTCATCACGACACCGATTCTGGCCATGTAGTTCACTGGACTGTCCCTGACCTACCATAGAGCTAGTATGTACATACTTGTTTTAAATATATGTGAAGAATAGGAACACCCTCAATCAGTCAAAGTTGCATCCGCGCTTCTTCGCCAGAGCTTGCCTTAGAGAAGGTAAAGACAAGATTTTCACTCCACTTTAAAAAACATTGCAAATACTGCAGCTCCGATATCCTGAATGAAATAATTAAAGTGAAATCGAACCTCACTCTGGATTGTTGAACAAACTAACGCATATGGGTTTTTATACCTTAGACGAAATCTGAAGGGTATACTAAGTTTATCATTCCGTGTGTAACGTACAGAAATAATGATGGTAGAGCAAAATGGATTGGCACCCACGCATAATATTAAAAGTTAATTTGATTTTTGCATCTCCGTTCGTCCGTCTATTCGACTGTGCGCACGATAATTCGAGAACGCGTACACTTAGAAAGTTGAAATTTTGTACACGAACTATAAAAAAAAAGTAAAATTAAAATTAACTTAAAATACAAAAATTTCGTTTTCCTCTATATATTTGTACACTGCTTGAGAACGCGTCGACATAGAGATCTGAAATTTGGTAAATAGAGTTTTGATAGCAATAACACAAAAAAAAATCAAAAATGGACTATATACTGTGAAAACGATCAATCCTAGAAATTTTTATTGTACTAAAAACTTCTTCAGAATACGAAATCCTATAAAATTGGCTATAATCATTTCTTCTCTCCGACGAACCGTTCTAGAAATATATGCGAAAAATCATTTCAAAAGTCAATCTTGCATAGATCGGTGACCATACAAAATTTTATACGAGCATTCATTTAGGGTATCATAAGAATTGGTCTTAGACCAATTCTAGCTTTTTTACTCGTTTTCTTTGAGTTTGGACGAGGCCAGTTGCTTTAAAGAGTAACAATTTCACTATTCATAAGATATGCGAACGGTCTCGACATAGTCCAAAGGTTTCTATTTTAATTTTTTGTGTGGAGATTGTGTGGTACGCCATTATAAATAATTGAACTTAAAAACGTTGTCCCCACACTTATTTGATATAAATTATTTACCTCGAATGTAGACCGGTTTCAGCTTTTCGGCTATCTTTAGTACACTAAAAATATTTGTATTGCTGATGTAGGCTAATGCAATGGTTTGCATAACTGCGAGTAATGAAGTCATGAAGTCGTTGAAGCATGCAGAATTTGAGAATTCGAGTGATTCTAGCAAGTATAGCTTTCTACCTTTGTCACAAAAAATGCAGAGTTTTTGGTTCTAAGTCAGGAATGTGCTTATTTTCTAATAGGTGCTGAGAAAAGTCCGATTTGAAATTATTATTTTTTAGGAAACTGAAGTGCTCATTTATTCTTGCTTTGAAAGATAGTCCTGTTTGCCCAATGTATACTCCCTGACATGTTGCGAATTTTAAGCAATAAACTCCATTTCTATTTAATTTACCGGTTGTATCTTTAACACTTGGATATAGGCTATTAAGATTTTTTACCATTTTAAAACTTACGTGTGTATTACCATAGATCGCACAAGAACTAGATGTCGCATGGCATACTAAAACAGAGTATACAGATTGTGAAATAGGTAGTGTATTCTCGGAATGGACCATAACATATTTTAGAGCATGCCAAAAGCAAATATTTTTATAATAGCAGTTTGTAAACATTTAATCAACCTCCTCAATACTTCAGATACGAAAAAATATGAATCACTCGACGCATACATCATTTTAAATCTTGTGGTCCATTCCGGAATGGACCACCCAGCCATATAAATTTTGTATACTTTTTTGGTACTGTATGCGACATCTAGTTCTTGTGCCATCTATGGTATTACGTTTCTTTAGTGCCTTGGCTCTTCTGTCCGATATCTCTCCGTAATATGCTAATGAGGCCCAAGTTTTTTCAGTTGGTACAATACTGCTTAGACAAGTAATTTCTTCCATAAATTATTTCTTAATTTTATTTTCGAAATTCCAACTATTAACACATCATTCAACCTGTTATTGCTTGCTATATACTTAATTGTTTTAATTTCTTCTTCTCTATCATTTTTATCCATTGGAATAAATACTGGTCTATGTACCAAGTTATGAATTGCTGAGTGTTTATATTTGAGGTGTATGAAAGAATTTTTGTATATGACTATCTCTGCATATGTATCTTTTCTATAAATCTTAAATTTGAGTTTGTCCTGTTTTTTCCATTATTGAAAGGTCTAAGAAATTAATGTGTTCATTTTCTTCAATTTCCATTGTGAATTGGATTTTACTGTTGAAGGAATTCAGGAACTTTAAAAAATTATTGAGTTGTCCCAAACTACCTTTCCAAAGACATAGGAGGTGGTGTGGTCTACATACCTCTACCAGAATCAAGCATAGGGTTTTTCGAATTGAAAATCCTTTGTTCTGGGTTGTTCATATACATGTCTGCCATTAGCTGAAATATAGGTATGCCCAGAGCCAATCCGTGAACTTGCTTGTACAATTCGTTATTAAAAATAAAATAGTTTTGTTTTAAGACTAACAAGGAGAGGGTCCCACTCATTATTACCGATTTCGCCCAAATTCACAGTATATTTTTGGCTTGAATAGAAATGAAAGTGACGCAAGTCGGTACTCCAGATGGCCAACTGAAATAATGCATAATATGCCTGAACCCGGGGTTAAAGTCTTTTCGGAAAACTTTGATAATTACCATCTTGCGGGTATATTCGCTACATTTAAGCCACTTTATTTTCGTTACAATTATCTATAACCTGTTATCCTTCATATACAAGAAACCAGAAATTATTATCACAATTAGTTTAGGAGCAATTTACAAGATAATATTGCGAGGTTTGCTAAATTACTTTCAACTTACATTAATTAGCTAATTAGCTATCCTCTCCGCATAATTCGAATCGATTTTCAAAACTCTTTTTGCTAAATTCATTGCGAGTTTTTTATCGATTTTTTGATACTATTATGAGATTCGTACGTCAGTGATTTACAGAGTAGCAACCCACCGCCTTATATTATTATAAAAATAAATAAAATATAAAAAATATATATCTCATCAAAATCGGATGATAATTTCAATGTCAAAAGGTCATTCCTATAATGCCAATGGGAAAAAATTTCACATTTCCCGAATTATCCGATTTGCTAAATTCCTTTTACTAGTTTTTTTGTTATTTTGTTTTTCTGATTTTATGAACATATTTTCCCTCCGCTTCTGATTAAGTTGCGAAATTTAATATTCGAGGGCCAAAATTTTGTCTGATAAATTCATTTCGAAAGGTTTTTCTACAACTTATCGATTAATCCAATTTTTGTTTTTTTATGGATGCACTTTTACTAAGAGATTGTCTGTACAAAATTTTAGGAAGATCGGATATCATTTACCTATTTAAAAAAAATTAAATCTATAAAAGTTTTGCATATGCACTTTTCGTCATCTACCGGGGATCTTTGAAAACGCAAGGAAATGCCACTTACATAATCGGCAATTTACATACCTCCTCTATAGTTGGTATTTTATCCGAATGAATTTGCAGCTATCGTTCAAATTCTGTTGGAATTTCACCACGACAGCTCCCGCGAAAATTTGCAAATTTGAGCATTTTTTATTTCGGTTTCGCTTGGTCATCTTGAGTAACCACTTGCGTAATTTTCATTTCTAGTCAAGGCCTACTCATACTGTGAATTTGGACGAATTCGGTGATAACGAGTAGGGACCCTCTCCTTGTAAGTCGGTAAGATATAAAAGCTCTATTTGTTGGTTCTGGCTCAAGTGTGAATTGTCAACAATTTCCTTACACACTAATGTGCAATCTTCTATTGGAACATTTGTAAATAGGTTTACCAAATCAAATGAAACTAATTTGTGTAACTGTAACATCACCATCTTATCTACGTTTATTTTTCGCCGCCACTGCGCATCGACATACATCAGTACATATAACCAGCAGACGACATCATTGTTTAAAGACCTCCCACTCCAAGTTCCTGTGAAATCAACATCGCCTGACTATAAATAGAACACGACGTAATTATTCTTCAGTGAGTCTTTCCAGATATTCGCACTAAAGCGCACCCTCGTGGTCCAACTAGTCAGTACTAGAAAGCACTTACTTGTAGAATTAATAAATATATATGTATATTTGTGAACTTTTCTACAGTAAACTATTTTATAATTGTAATATCTGTTTTTCTTTAAATTTGTTGTTACATAACGTTTTTTAATATGTTATTGAACTCTTTAGCTAGCTTTTAATTTGGGAAATTTATACTAGATACTACTGGACGAATGGCTATACCTTCCATATAGATTTTTGGGTAGCCTGGTAACTTAGGTGTAATTGGGTTCATTTCTTTTAAATATGCTATTTTTCTATCTGTCAGTAAATGCTTACTATTTTCAATTACTATTTACCCGTGATATTAGAATAGGCCTTGACATGAAATGGAGAGTTTAACGCCAATGTCACACGAGGTTCAAAATGGCCGTGCGTCCAATTGTCCGCGCGTCATTACGCAAATCTCGTTGTGGTAACACGAGCTTCAAAATGATGAAAGACTCGTTGTCACACGAGTGTAACTTTATTCGTACAACGGAAAATTATGTTGCTCTTTTCTATTAGCTTATTTAACTTAATTAAAACTTTTGATCAAAATAAGTGTTCCTAATATTGTCTTATTTTTATATTCTCATGGAAAACTTTTAAAAAATCAAAACAAGAACTTTTTGCATCCACTAAACAGTGAAAGAAATTTCACTACGCATTTCTCTTTGAAGCATCCTAAATTGAAGGAATTTTCAGAGCTACTATTTTATCTACTATTATCTTATGTCTTATTCTAATCTTTGTATATTTCGTTACTAGTATCCCAAACATCTGGTTTCTGGCGTATCTCCTCTATCAACGTCAATTTTCCCATTTGTAATATAAAAGTTTTGCCCATATCAAATACACTACGCTTCTAATTTCAAATGACGCGCGGCCAGTGCTGTCGTTTGGAAAATTTCAAGAGTAGTACAATTTGCTGCCAAGGCGGAGTAGGTACTTTCGGAAAAAACGGATTACACGACTAACGAAATTTAATGAATTCAAATTAATTAGAATGGGATCCTGAAATCATATTAATGTGAATAAAACCCATTTTAATTAAAATGATTCCTATTTAGATTTTTAAATAAATCTTTATATGTCTGGTATTATTACATTATTTATATTTTTTTTATAAAAACAACTGGTTTTAATTTTAAGATTTTCACATGAAATTTTGACTTCAGCAATACGAATTTCTTAAGTTTAGTTCACAGCTGTTGATTTAAAAGATTCAGTAATTAATTGCTATGATTCAGGTAATAATGCTTGCATGAAGTAAAACGGTTCTGTCATGAATAGCAATTCTTGAGAAAAGCATACCTGCATCTGAGACGACTTACGTCTAGATGTAAAAACCTCACAAAAAAGCTGTCGAATGAAAACGAGTTAATGACCTCCTAATAGAAAGCTCTAAAATTCTGCGCAATGATAACTTTCTTTGGTTGAATAAAAAGTTAAAGAGCTATAAAAAAGTTAAAGCCCTATAAAAAGTGATCCGGGTTTATATGGAGGTTTTCTTATCTAGTTGTATGTTGTCTGCGCCTGCATAAAGCAAATTAATACAGGTGTATATACTAATAAAATACATAAACTTTATCATTAGTTTAATTATTTTATTATTGAAAACTTTTGAATTTTCAAAATATTAATAAGGATTTTAATACATAATGCAAAATTGTATTGACAACTTCAGTCGCTTTAGTTATTCTGCATTTCAAATCTTTTACAAGATTTGTATCAGTATGTCCTCTCCGCCCGTCCATCCTCAGGATAACTCAAGAACGCGTGTACTTAGAGAGCTGAAATTTTGCCTATAGCCTTTAAAACAACGTAAAATTAAGTTCGAAAATGAGACAAATCAGGTAACTCCTTCGTAGGGGCAAAAATTTCGTTTTTCACTATGTATTTATTTGGACATTGCCTGAGAACGCGTCGACGTAGAGCGCTGAAATTTTGTACGTAGTGTTTTCAGTAGTAAATATAATTTCAAAAATGGACTAAATCGGGTAACTCTTTCTTGGTATTGCCATATAAAAATTTAGCATTTTTACGTATTCTGTGAAAACGATCAGTTCTATATGGTTTTCGTGTACTGAAGACTTCTTCAGAATATGACATCCTATCAAATTGGTTATAATAATTTTTTCTTCCCGATGAACCGGTCTAAATATATTTGCGAAAAAACACTTCAAAAATCAAACTACCATAGATGGATGACCATATTTTACAAAACTCTCTGCGTGCATACAGAGCAAAATTTTTGAACAAGCCTAGTTTGTTTATTGTACATATTACCTTTTGTTGGCGACAAAATAGCTTCCATAGAATTTCCAAGAATGGTTTCTTGACATATTAACCCATCGTGCTCTAAATCTATCGTTAAACTAGAAAATATGTTTTCTTTATTATTTATGTTTGCTGAATTTCTAGGAATTGTTTTAGATTTCCTTTGATCTTCGGATACATTTGGCATATTCGTATTGCTTATACCACAACCACTACATTTAGAAACTTTAATATTGTGTCTGAAATATTGCGAAGAATTGACTTTAATAGTTTACATATGGACATACATTTTGGATGCCTTGACACTTACTTCTCCATTATCGAAACTCATTTTGATCACATTAGATTTTTACTCTACACTTCACACTTCTGTATGAAGTTCTGTTTCCCCGGTAAATATGGAACAGTTAGTAATCTATACAGGGTGTTTCCAACTAGGAGATCAATAGAGCAGGAGGTGATAGTACTCACCTAGACGAACCAAAAATTGTAAGGCAGGGGATATGCCCCCCCCCCCCGTTTAGGGTTACAGGGTGATTAAGAAAAAAAGCTAGTTTTTCACAAAACACCATGTATCTTAAAATGTACAGGGTGTACGGTCACAGTTAAGAGCTCATTGTATGCAGAACTTCATGGCCTTTTCAACGATTACTCAATCAGCTCTCCCATCAAGAATTATGGTTATCTAAACTAAAAATTTCGGATTTTCTTACTTTTTTTTTTTAATTTTAATGTAAACTGTAGACTTTCCTCTTTACGTTGACCTAATACATGCAATGTGCTATCTGAAGCACTTTAAGAGTTATTAGCTCTAAACTTATTCTCAAACCTATTCTCAACGATAATTTGTTCCCTTAGCACGTCATTTTAAAATATATCGTCTAATTTTGATGTGACCGGAGTAGGTTATGAGTTGATAACTGTTTAACGGCTACAGTTAACACATATGGTGTACTAGGTTATATTAAAGAGGAGAGTCTACAGTTTATAGTTTTTATAAAAAAAAAGTTATGTTAACGACCTTGTTGCAAAAATAATACAGGTTAAATTAAAAAAAAAGGTAAGAAAATCCGAAGTTTTTAGTTTAGGCAACCATAATTCTTGATGGGAGGGTATGGGGCTCTTTGAGTAGTCATTGGAAAGGCCATGAAGTTCTGCATACAATGAGCTCTTAACTGTGACCGTACACCCTGTAGTTTTTAAGATAAAGGGTGTTTTGTGAAAAACTAGCTTTTTTACTTAATCACCCTGTAACTCCTAAACTGTTGATATGGACTCCCCCCCACTGCCATACAATTTTTGATTCGTCTAGGTGAATACTATCATCTCCCGCTCTATTGACCTCCTAGTGGGAAACACCCTGTATATCTGAAAGAACGTTGAATTCATTATAAATAATGGTCGATACTCATTAGGGTCATTCCATAGGAAATTGATAATAAATCGCACTTTCCTAACCCGACCATCAACAAATCTCGCTTTTCTTTTGCTGAAAGTTAAGTAGTTATGAAATATGGTTAAATTACAGGACTCTGTAATTCTTGAAATTCGCCGATTTTTGGTCTGCTGAGTTATATTAAAAAAATCATAACTTTGGTACTGATTATCACAGAGACATGACCTTTAGGTTATCTTAAAGATGAGGGAAAATTATAAAAATAGATGGCTTTTAGTAGAAGAAAAATTAAGGATATTAAATATATCCTTTATCCTTGAATATCTTCAAATGCATTTCCTTAATTTTTTCTTGCTTTATTATTAAATGAATGCTCCTACTGTTGTTAGTAAATGATTAAATTTTTAAATTAGGATCTCAATGGGTTTGGAGACGAGATTTTTTTTTTATTTGAGGTCTGGTTTTTTGGGAAAAAATGTAATGGAAATCTATTTTTATGTTATCCTAGATCCATAAGAATTTTTCTCGCCCCGATAATCAAATATTTCCTTATTTTTTCCACAAAAGAAGACAATCTTAATCGTCGTCCCTAAAAATTTTCACAGAGATGGTGTAAGCTGTAAGTTCCTTGATTTTTTTTTTTTAAAGTGGGAACTATTCCCAAGTTTTCTCCTTTGTGTCGCAATTCACAAATTTTATATTCTTTTATTACAAAAAATCAACATTGTTTACAACACTTGAATTAAACTAAACAAATAATATAGTTAAATTAAATCACAAAATACCTTCGCCGGATTATAAACAAGAACCACTCCACTTAGCTTTTGTGAGAAGGAAAATGAAGAAAATAGGTAAGACAAACGAAAAGGCAAAGACCGATTAAAAAAAAACCTTTTCTGGAGTTAGAATAGAATTTCTGGAGTTCTTCAAGTAGAGAGCGTTGATTATTCACTTCATAAACATCAATCACAGCGTTTAACGAACGAATCTTAATGGCATGACTAGATAGGTGTAATAGGCTAAAACAAATCAGAGTAGTACCAAACCAACGACTTAATAAATTTTATTACTAAATTATACTACGAATGTAAAGTTTTAAATGAAAGTGAATAAAACTTTTTAGATTATTTGCTAACAACATACGTATATAGGAGCTTTATGTATTAAGAAATGAAAAGCGGAGTACTTTTATAAAAGGAGTAGTACCGGAGTACAAATACTCCGTTCGGAGTACAAACGACAGCACTGTGCGCGACCATTTGGCAGCTCGTGTACCAATGCAATGCAGATACCTAGTAGTAGTCCTCATGACGCTTTATAGTTCGTGTGTTTTGAGAGAAGAACGCCAAACCGTATTAGTTCGCGTGATCACAGCGCACTCTTTTGGTCGCGGGGTGCTCGTGTACAGCTCCATTATTACATGTACGTACTCTTATGGCGCGCGTTCATAAGTCAGGGCGGCATAACGCACTCCTGTGGTATTGGCCCAAGTGCTACTAGATGGAGTTGACGCTACGAAACTGCAAAGCAGTACTGACAAATTATGATCCAATTAAATTAACTTTGAAAAAAAAAGATCACTGAGAACCATGACAAGCACATAGTGGAAGCATTTGGATTCCTAAAGATTATTACAAAACCAGATTTTGTCGTTTTCTTAGACACATTTCGTCATTTCCTACAGTCAGTTCTTGCTTTAGTAAATTTTTATCCAGACCCAAAATGCCACTCTTGGTCAGGATAGTGACCTCATAGCAAGTACTATAGGTACTTTCAAAGTATGCAGGAATCAGTTGAAAATTTGGGCAGACATCGAACCATTACTGAAAAGTACGAGATCTAGCTAAAACTTGTTAGGGTTTCTACAAAAGTTGTTAGCAAAAGAACTAACACATATACATATACAAAGTCAAAAAAATATAAAACTAAAGCTAATTTAATTGCTTTTTGGCGACTTATGTTGTATTTCCTTCCAGCAGCATGATTATAACGATATTAATTTAGAAGATAATGATCTATGATGAAGAATTTAAATTAAACGATAATGCACTGAGAGAAATTTTTAATGAGAATAAGCTCTGTACAATGTGTATCAAGGAAAATTAGGTGCGTGTTTGAGCTTAGTAAGAAAACAAATGGCTTCGTCTTATTCAATCTGAATATAGAAAAATTAGATTAAGATTAGTAAATATATTTTCTAAATTATCTCCAATTATGATAATAGCAGTAAATTTTCATACAGAAAAGGAGAAAAGCTTAGGTATATGTCCTAAAAAAAAGTATGGCTTAAATGTAGTTATTCTAGTTATAGTTTTATTTTAAATGTTCCAAATTGGATAATTTTTAGTAGATACATATTATGTTGAGTTCATGTAAAATGTTCTTCTTTGTTGCAAGTCAGTTTGGTTGTATAAGCGATAATTTTCATATCAAACAATAATTTTTCTCAAAACCAGTGGTGCCTCTACGTATATTAATTAAATTTGGCTTCCATTAGATCTAGGGTTTTATTGTTGTTAGAAGAAGTTTTCTTCTTTCTGTGAAAGTTTTCTCACTCCAGTAGAATACGTATTGCTAGCAGATTAAAAAAAGGCACATACATTTTGGATTCGATCGAAATCCAGTCAAATTTATAGGTAAAAAGTCAACCATTGCTCGAAATCAAACAACGGTAATCAATAAAATAGTTGGCTTGAAAACTTGGCGTTAACACTGATTAACGTTTTAGAAACTTTTATACATTTTAACAAAACTTGATTGAAGAATTTTTTTTTCAATTTTGTATCAGGCTGGCCCGTACTAGCCCCCCCCCCGCTCCCTCACCAAAAAATCCATAGCTACGCCAATGGCAATAGCTCCAATCTTAGGGAAAACTACGTGGCGCCCAACATTTTAGTAACTACCAAGTCAAAAGAAAACACGATCTTATCATCAACACGTTTAAAACCCCACCCTTCTCCACACTGACCTGAAACACGACTAGAATAGGGAAGCCCGTGTTACCTCGATCAAATCGGTGATACACAAAGAAAGCGTATTTATTAATTTAATAACAGTTTTGAAAAAAATATTTTTCATCCTAATTTCAAGAAATAATTATATTGACCCAAATATAAGTTAAAAATAAAAATTAATTTTTCCAATCTTTATATAGGTAAAGGCACTTTAATCTAACAATTAGACTTTATCATCACTACTCACCCACCCAGACCTGAGATTAAAGAATTTATTTAAAAGTGACCGCAGAAAAGCTTATGCCCGTAATTTATATGGTCGCGAAAATTCTATTCTCAACTTGATATAAATAGATTTCATAGAAATAATCATAAACTGAACCCTTTTAAATGTCAACTGTAAAATCCCCAGAAAAATTAGGCAATCAAGTAGAATCAGAAATTTACAAAGGTTACAACAAAAAACGGAGATTTATTGCATTTAAAAGCCATGGAAATGCAATTGAAATCTTTTAATCTGTAAAGACATTGCTCAAAAGTTCTATTAAAGTCAGTCTGCCGTATGCTTTACAAAACTTAGATAGTTCTGTACATGCAAATGCAGGTGAAATTACGAGAAAAACTTTTCTGAAAGACAGACCTTATGTGGTCAAGTCCTGCAGACAAATCTTACCTGAAGTAGATAAACTTTGGAAGATAGTTTGGCTAACTTACCTTTTGTATCTGCTTGAATATCCTTGGGGCACTTGGTTCGCTTAATCCATTACACGGTATCCATTGACAGTTGTAATTACAAGTGCACTATGAAGTATCCGGCTAATATGTATCTACTTTACTTGTGCATCTATGTACTTTCAGTGAAACCCGTAATTTAACTGTTATATATTCGAATTTACACACACACACACATAATTTGACCAATTTTACTAATTATTTACTTAAAATTAGTAGAAACTTAGGACTTTTATATGTCCTCACTATATACTTGGAACACTTGGAGGACTTCACTTAATTTATAATTTATCTTTAAATTCACAATAAAATTTTCCTGAACATTTTTGATGGGTATAAAGAACAAACACACCGGGAACACACAGACCACTTGCACTAAGGATAAATAAATTCCTTGTAGCCACTTTAAAACTCTCGAAAAATTCTCGATTGGTATCTTTAAGACATTCCAAAGTCAGGCGGCACTGCGCCTATCCTATCCTATTCTATTCTATTCTATACAAAAAGTGAAGTACATATGTATGTTCGAAATCGCAACCAAGGATCTTATTACCGCATTCCGTGACACTATCGAAATATTAAGGACATCATCGTTTAACCTTTTGTCCCGGACCGTCACAAAAGCACACTTTCCTTCCCATGAACGCAGTACTGTACCAGATGTGGTGCGAGCATAAAACCATTCACGTAAAATTCTTTGTTTTGTTACCGCTGAGAATAAATTGTCGAAGATACCAAAACTGTGGATTCCACCACAGAACCAAAACCGATTTGACCAGACGAAGGCAAAAACCGCACTAATGGGCGACATAAACTCCAAACTCCCAGACAGTACAGCACAGAAAACCTATAAGCAACGGTATCCGGATTCTGGTCCTTTTCCTAGTCGTTCAGGTTCAGCATTCTCTCCCCAATTTCACAAGATTAAATAATTTCCCTGTGGGAAATCGTAAATTTTTCCCATACTTGCGTGCGCGCATTCTTTCTCCCCATTGCATTGCATTAGTATAAGTAGGGTATACCAGTTGTATAAGAACTGACAAGATAATGTTGCGATAAATTAGCATTGGTTAGTCTAGCATTTTTTCGTTGATGATGATTTTGTAGTGAGATTTTTTCTTTTTTTTTTTTATTAAAATTATGAGAAAGTTTAACAATAATATTGCGAAATTTGAAATTTTATAGATGAAAAGGAGATATCTAAAATTATTATCATTTTAGATTTTTCTACTGAAAAAATTGGATGCATACGTGGATTTTAATCATAGCGGAAGTAATTAAAAAAACAAACATCAATTATAAAATTATATAAAAAATCTATAAGTATTAAAATTTCGTCAATTTTAAGAATATCATCAAAATACGGCATGAATACATTGAGAAAAATTATAAAAATGATAAATTGGATAAAATAAATCAGATTACTTTTCTTTTCAATAATTAAGTACAAAAAACATTTGTTCTTTATGAATTAAAAATAAATAATTCAGAAGTTTTCTAATAAGTTCATATCAGCATTCCGATGAATGCTTTTATTGTCAAAAATTCGTTTGCATTTCCATGAAGTTTTACTGAATGTATTATAATGAACTAATGGCGTATTGCATTGAGTAGGTTAGAGTGGTGGCAATCGCGCAAACACCAGCGATCAGCCTCACTTACACCATTTGAAATACCAAGTTATTGGGACCATACTTGGGAAAGATACCTCAGATTTAGGGAGTAAGCTGAAACCAGCTACAAGAGTTAATGATCCTTACCAGGTTCCCTGAAAACTTGTCTGCTAGCTCCCCCAATTCGCCGAAGAAGTAGCTACCGAGCGCATTTCTCTTACGCTTGGCAAGGTTTGGGCATTCACATAGCAGGTGCTGAAAGCACTTGTCCTATTCGTTATCCATACCGCTTCTGAAAAAGTCATTGTATGGAGCTTGGATGATTTCTGCATATTCAACAAAGACGCAGTACCCTATAATAACTGCGATAAGGTTACGCATATCATTATATTTCGTCCTAACCAGAGATTTAGCCTTCCTTGGACAAACCTCAGGCCACAGTTGTCTTGAAATCGCGCGTGCGATAAACTTTCTGCATCTGTGATTTACCAGCTCAAAGACCTGCATGTCTAGAATCATCTCCACTGATTCTAGGGATCTAACTATAGTGGAGCCCTTTCTGGCTACAGCATCTGCTGCCTCCTCTCCAGGTATGTCACTGTGAGGAGGCATCCAGTAGAAAAAACACTTTGGATAGCAACGAGTTTTCCGGGCACACGAGCACACAGTTTCAGCTGGCGCGATCTAATGATGTTCGAGTTCAAGGCCGTGATTGCAGCTGGGCTATTAATACAAATTCTGATAACTCGATCACTGGGTACAACATAAGTTGAGTTGTTGCCGGAGTTTGATCTTCATTGCTGGCGTTAGTTTTATACAAAGAGAACCTGTGATGCCTAGAGAGGCAGCTCTCTTTGTTTTTGTAAGACTTTTCTGATGAGCCGCTTTCACTAGACCATTCCAACACATCAAGATTTCATAGGTGAGGACAGGCCTCACAATAGCTGTGTACATCCAGTGCACGATACCAGGATGTGTGTGCCATATTTTCTCAAAAGTTTGCTTGCAAGTATGCAGGGCTATGACCGCCATTTGGATGCGCTCATTCACATTTATTGTCCAATTTTTTTTTTTGAGTCTAGTATCACTCCCTAGGTATTTGGCTTCAATTTTAAATTCACGAGTAATGTTACCCAGTTTTAGGGAAGCGAAAGTCGGAATAACACTCATGCGTGTAAAGAGGACTAGTTCGGTCTTTGCGGGGTTGAGACCCAGACCGCAACTAATCGTTGATAGGAACTTACCCGAGACCAGGATGACTAAATCATCAGGATATGCTACCACATTTATTCCCTCCCTCTGTAAATAGACGGAAATTCCATTAACCACCAATAGCCGCAGTCTAGGTGAAAGAACGCCTCATTGCGTACCACTGTACACCTAGTTGCCACCTTTATTGCTGCTAAGGAGTTATTTGTATACTAGGCGGTTATTGAGCATTGAGTTAATCCATCTGCACATATAGGATTTTACTCCTAGACCATTAACTGCTATTGCGTTGAATAAAAAAAATAAAGTTTTTAATATTGTGATGAGCATATAAAAATTGCATTCATTTACAGAAAGTAAGTGCTGTGAAATTGCATTGCTTTCATCTAGCACCTCTAATCCCTTCTCAAAAAAAGGACTCGATGAACCTGCAAGGAAGGGAAAGCCTTATAATTCGTTTTCACTAGGTCGAAATTACGTAATTTTGATGAAGTTATGGAAATCATCTAAAAATTATATAATTTACCATACATTTAAATCAGCTGATTTCAACATAAGCTCTACAAAATTACGATCGAAATTACGTACATTTTGATGAACGCATCCCAAGTTTCTGAAAGGATGCTAACTTCGTTTCGGAACAATGACATTTTATTCATTTTAAAATGCCCAATCGTAGTTCATACAAAAATAAACAACACAGAGTAATGAGTAATTTACCTGCCATAACATGAACATAACTTAAATAAACAAACAAAACTAGTCAATCATTCAAGATACATTCTGAAGATTGGTGGACATTTGAGATGAGAAAGCACCAAAACCAGCCCACCTACACAGGTGTCCACCTTAAAAAACAATACAAACCACAATAAATTCAAAAATAAAATATACAATACCTGCACAACCTGAACGACTCACAATAGACCTTTCAGGTAGCAGTGAATGCGATGCTAGCACCTGCACACCCCTCCACAAATCTAATCTAGTTAACCTGCACAATATGGTATCTAAAGTTAAAAAATCAGCTATACACTTCTAAAAACACATTAAAATCACTAAAAACTAATAAAAAACGCGCACGTTTAGAGATTTAACAACGTGGTGATACCATTTGAATAAATAACTAATGAAGAAGCGGGGTATCATACGAACAGTAGTTTAACTGGCTTTTGACATTTCGGAGTTCCGGGAGTTCAGTTAAACTTCTTTTTAAATATAATTCTTTTAATAAATATTAAACAAAAGAATTTCTTTTTAGAAAAACGTTTTGTTTTTATGATTCAAATCAAATTATTAAATCCAAGAGAAAAAACAACCGGGACCTGCCGTTTTCCTGGACACTGCTAACGAGACAGATGTCTTTACCTCTTGTATTTATTAATATAGGCTAGAGAAATTAATAAATACAAGCGGTAAGGACATCTGTCTCGTTAGTTCAGTGATAAGAGCAGTTTCTCGGAAAGCGGCATCTCCCGACTTCTAAAGCCGGACTAAGTGGTCGTTTTTTCTCTTGAATTCAATAATTTAATTTGAATCGTAAAAATAGAAATTCTTCTATTCCATTTGACCGATTCTAAAAATTTCAAGTTAGAGTCCACTGTTGGACAAAATCAAAAAATAAATATTGAATATTTGAAATTGCGTTATTTCGGAAGCGTAATTGAGTTCAGTGTTTTGTGAAATAATAGTTGTTAAGCTATTAATTTAGAGTGATCAATTGTGCTATGCAATGTTACAGAAACAATCACCGAAATTCAGCAGAAAATCGTTTCTTAGGCTAGTGAATATATTTAAAAAAAAATATGTTCCTATTATCTATATCTTTTAAATGTATAACAACAGAAACAGAAAAATATTAGAAAGTTTAGATCATGTCCGATTTCTTAATTTGAGAAATGTCAGAAGGTTTTCTGTTTTTAATAGCAGCACTATATTCCTTTTACATATAGAAAGGGGCGCTAAAGATTTGTTTATTTTACATTGCAATTTGGATTATAAAAAATGTCCCCCTTCAAAATGTGACGATTTCATTACTGCCATGACGAAACGAATTAAACACAGCACACTAATACATTTCGCCGAGTTTTTCACCCAATATGACGTCTTCTCATTATTTATTTATTCAATGGGTGAAACTCTCTATTCCAATGCCATTTAAAACATCATATCGGGTTACAGTTGTCGCGCCATTCTACTGGCTGCGTTAGTTTCGCAATATTTTGTGCTCGTTTTGCGTAGTTCGCGATTTTAATAATTTTAATTTACACTACCAAGTGCGAAATGCAGGCAAGCAATGGGCTAGCAAGACAGTGGCGTGCCTCCAAGCAATCGAACAACGACAACCAAATAATTAATCACGATAACCTCTCTTCAAATAAAAACAACATTATTTAAGAAAATGCAATTCTGTATTACGCGATAATTGACCTATCTTTACAATTCAAGTATTCCAAACTAAACGGAAACTTAATACTATTATAATTCAATACTGAACTACACTGGTCAGACCAGTCATTGGTCTTTTATGCCCCAATATTCGGACGTAAATTTTTACTCACAATGTGGATATACTACATATCCGCATTGTGAGTAAAAATTATTAATAATTAAAATATATAATATTGAATTCAATATATAACAACCTTGTCGTTTGTTCTGCCGGTTGCAGCACCCGAGTCACTTTCATAGTAGGAAGCAATCGCATTATATCACAATTACTATGCGAGGTCAATTATTAACGTAACTGTCGATTGCTCTTTCATCGCCCCTAGCTGTGGGGCTATTCAGCAAAATAACAGACGCCTACAGAGCAATACTACACCAAGTTATTATTTAGTAATCCCTTATTATTCTGCCAGAATGACTGTAACAAGAATCTTCCGCATATTGTGCCAAAACAACAGAACTACCATAAAAAGTGAGAGGAATTCATTAGAATGATCCAGAAAATACCGTGTGAATTATTTTATAGCAAAGTTTTTGTAAGATCTAAAAAAAAGGTTTAAATTAATATTAAATAATAATTCAAAAATCAAATTAAGTCAGAAAAGTAAATATTTCTAAAATTCAACATTATGGATAGTGAAATCGAAACACAAATGGAACGGTCTCCTTTTTCAATCGTGTTTTTATATAGTGAACTTGAACACATGTCAAAGCGGTCATAGTGTGCTACTAACGCAATTTATTCTCAGCGTTCTACAAATTTTCATTTAGTTTTCACTTTGCGGTTTTTGTGTCAATGTGTTTTTCATCAAACTGCAATAATTTTTTGCACTTCTAAATTTATCATCACGAATTCACGGCAATTTGTAGGTTTTAAATTTGTAATTCATCAAGGAATTTCAACAAGGTACATATTTAATTTTTTAACATCCAATTTGAAGTTATGGGATACATGGGATTGCATCACTGACATATATAACATGGACTGCCTGATTTTCTATTTCATATGGGTCAACTTTTGTTGGCAGGGTGTGACAATAATCTTAATTACAAGTCTTACTTTCGCTTTAATATTCATATTAAAAGTTCAGCAAATTACAGATGCATTCGAAATTATTTCTATTCTTGGAAGTTTATCTCCTATAACATCAAGAATTCCTTAAACTCGATTTTTAAGGAAATAAAATTAAGCATTTTTTTCTGCCTATCCCTAAAAGTAGCTATGGGGAACAGAGAAAGGATTACAAATACTGTATTGCCATCTATTTCTATTCTATATAATCATTTGGAAAACCAATGAACTGAAACTAGACTATGGTGGATTTTGTATAGAACTTATTATTTATAGTTCAGCGAAAAAAAGTAGTTAAACCAAAAAGAGACAACTATAGAAAAGTGATCCCATAATAATGTCAAATAATGTAAGCAATTTTTGTAGCGTCAGCAGTCCATTGTATATATGTCAGTGGATTGCATGCTACTAAGGTTATTCGTACATGTCATGCAAAATAACCTATGTAAACAGAGTGCTAATTTGTAATTAAACTTTCTTTTATAAAATATTTTTTTATTTCTACCACATTTAAATTTGTAATTTCCATTGTTTTTGAAATTAGGTAAAAAATATGCCTGTATGCTTCACATATGCTAATATGCTAATACAATACAGAATAAAGAAAAACCATTCAGTGAGAATAATTAATTCTTCAGTAATTAATGAATTCGTAAAATACTTTTTATACATAATTATAGATTGAATTAAAAAAAGGGAAATAAGTGTTTTATAATAATAAGTTCAAATAAATTAAATTTATACGACATTTTCAGTAATAATTGGTAAAATTATTGCATTGCATTGAAGTTAATATACAAAAAATTGAATCGGGTGAAGTATATTGAAATTAATTTTAAACGTGTTAAATCACTTAAATTTAGTAAATAAAAGTGGATAAATAACTAACCGATATATTTTCAATCCCACCACCATTTAGTTTCAGCATCAATAGATTGTGATTTATTACAGCGATAGAAAGTAGAATAAATCTTGAACTACTTTATAAACGCACTCAATAAAAACATCATTTATTGGAATTGACAGTAGCTGCCATAATATAGTTTTTCGCGATTCCAATAAGGAATCGTTTACAAAGAGTAAAAATATGTGCTCTCTTTAGTCTATTATTCTATACGATAGCCTTCAGGTCACTCTAGGACTTTTCAGTTGATCCATCTCCTGTTAAAACCATATCCCTTCTAATTCTTCATTGTTTTCTTTTACGACAGGTTACCTGAGAATTGTTCAGAAAAATCCTCTTTCCATCTCATCGAAAACAAGAATATACGCTATGTTGGACATGCAGATGTACTATGAAATTGTATCAATGACATCATTATAAATTTATTGATGATAATAGTAGTCAGCATATTTCCATTATTTCCTTTCATTTACAGGTTATCTGCAGTTTCAGACTGTGGATGACATCTTTCAGTCCAAATCACTTCCACGATTGAAAATAGATCTATGGGAAATAATTTTTACATCTTAGACAAGAACTGTATTGGGTTAATTAAAGCGCATTCAATTTTTAAAAACTTCACATTTCAATTCTCAAACTGATTTTAAAAATTTTAATTTTAAGTATTTTAAGTTAAAGAAAAGGAAGTACGGGAGGTCAACCTTTGAGTAATGTAGCTTTCATGAACGAAATTTTGAAAACAATAGAATTTGGTGGAGGGGGTAGGGACAGCCCTGACTTCTAAAGCCTAAACTTTCATCGCGTTCTATTAGATATTTTCGGATTCTTATTTGCCTTTACATTTTATTTGGTTTATTGATTTAAGAGCTAAAAGTCTATCAGAGATATTTATAAAATCAGACACTAAATATAATTGTATAAAGTAATATCAGAGCCGTGAATAGTAGTATTTGCGGCTGTGGTAACAAGTTGCCCTTCAGCCAGTAGATGCAGTGCTTTCCTGAAGATATCAAGAAAAAAACTATATGTGCCTACTATATTTGTTAGAAATTGTACTCAAATGTCAGCCAAACGACAATTGAGTAATTTTAAAATTACCCCATACGTGGAAAAGACATGCAGAATATTGAGAATGAAGATTTAAAACAGGCATTGCACTAAGAACTGGCAATCAAAATAGGTATACGTCATTTTATAAACAAAATTTTCCATCGTACCATACTCTTTTAACATCGTTGATAACTTATTCAGATGGCTGCCCGGTTTCCAGTAATGACAAACGTGATATTATAAAGGCTGATTTTTGGAATAGCAGCAAAAAAATTATATTTCATGTATAATATTAAAAATGACAGACAATTTTGCTTCGCAAAAGTGGTGCCAAACGTCAGCAAGGACGCGCGAGAATGTGTATAACTTACGTCATACCATAACGATTTGAACAAAAAAACAATTTTTACTGAAAATGATCAAAATTCTATATACGAAAGGGCAGACAATTATCTTGAGCCAATTCGACTAGTTGCAAAGGCTGGTTAAATATAATGATAACTCGATTAAGGTTGATGATACCCAGCCATACTGAAAAGCAATATTGAGCACGTTGCTTTGGATGAGTAAAACGGACCGATAAACCGTTCTCGAGACAACCTGTAGACTTAATTTTGGAACAGACTATAAACGTTGATAAGGAACGACGAAGAGAATGCCAGATGGTCCACCTATATCTACTGAGCCACTAGGATTCAACCGCTCTATAAAATAAATAAATAAAATCTTAAGGCTACCACCAGATTCTACGCTACATTAACAAAGCTGCTAACTCATTGGGAACTTACTACAAGACGAAGTATCAGAGTATCTTACTACAAATCGAGCAGCAAAAGAACACATTGGCTGAAAAAAATAACAATGGCTCTCGAAAGACTGTGTGCAGTTCTGAAATACTTGCACATGTACGAGTGGTTGTTAAAATACTTCTTATACTCTAATCTATCTAACTATCATCGGAATTAAATCACTGCCACGAATATGGTGTATTGATTAAACTAACTACACGTGTAATTTAGAAATTATTACTGCAGTGACAATTTGTGAAATTACTAAAATTCTCTTACTACATCACATAAAATTACTTCAAGCACCTCCGCATTTTGGCAAATTTTCACAAAATTACGGCGGTAACACTTATTTGGGGTGTCTTAAGTGATATCTCCCTGTGTAGCATTCAATTTCTACGCTGTCTGCCCTTGTAATCATGAAGGGTGCAACAAACCCGGAAAGCGTGTGCTGGCATGCCGGAAACAAACACTATACATCGGGGATAAAAATAATAATAAAAATACAAGCCTGGGGAACAGCAGTAACATGTGTCTTGGCGAAAACTGCGCATGTTCAGATTTTCCTGAAGAATGCAGGGAAATATTTGCGGAGAAGTTAATGGATTCCCCTGATCCTTTCAGTAATCATCACTTTGAAGCGCGCGAAAAGTATTTCACTCCGCAGAGCTAGAGGTGAAAGCAGAAGAAAGAAATAAAAGAAAAACGAAGACATTGGCACTACTGCCGGCTGTCCAAAGAAAATCCAGCAGAAAAGCAGGATTGTTTTGAACTTTTGAAAAGTCATTTACTCTACGGCACCATTTTATAGGCTATCAACGTGCGGTCTGTAATTTATTGTTTCACTGTCCTTACCCAACTGGTGGGCGCAATCCAGCTATTTTCTGAAGAGTAATTAATGACTTGAACCTTCTTTCAAAGGAAATTACAGCGTATTTTGGGCTGCCGATGAAAGTGGGGAAACACTATTAATTGCTGGAAGAACACGATTCTTCAATAAAACTTCCTCCGCCGAAATTTTAGCCCCAGGTGAACGATGTAATTAATTGCATTCTTTTTGGTTAGTTTATTTGAGAGAATCGCGGTTCTTGAAAGCGTAAGAATTTTGTGATTTTTTTTCTTATTATTATTTTAAGCCTATACTAAATATAAAGCAAGAATATGTATCTACAAGGTAAAAATTCATATAGGTATACGTTTTTTTATAGCAAACTTTAGGTTTAGCAAATGCTTAGTAGAACCTACGTGATCTAGTTATGGAACGAAAAAGCTAAGGAAAGAATATTAGGTACATATAGATGAAAGCACCAGTTGTAGAATTACAAGATTAAGGTTTCGCGACACAAAGAATAGAGACCTATTTTGATACTCAATTTTTTATTACTTCAAAACATAAATTTACATTTAGATTAATTAATATAGTGGCTGAGAGAGATTTTCTTTTAGGCGGATATTAACAGGCGCATTGTTCTGTGATGCTCTTTAGATACAAAAAGGTCCGTAACAGAGTTAGAACTTTAATTCAATCCACAAAGAGAGTCTCAGATAAATATTGATCCAGATGAGTTCAATAAATTTTTCGCATCAAGCGCAGTTTCTTCATCCTAGGCAACTAGCGTCAGCCTCATGATAGAAGACTCCCATGTTAACGATTCTGTCTTTTGCTGCGTTAATGAAGTTGAATTGTTTTCAGAATTACATGGAATGAAGTCAAATGCTTTTGGATCGGATGAGTTATCACCTAGATACCTTATATTAATTACTACGGAAATATTACGAGATTTTATACATATATTTCATTAATCACTGTCTTACAACTTCGCAGTTTCCCGCCAGCTGGAAGCAGGCTCTGTTATTTCTATTCCAAAGAAGTCTTCTGCTTTACATATCGGTGATTTCCGTCCAATCAGTCTGTCTTGCTTTCTAGGAAAAATCTTTGAAAAGTTGATGTAATTGTAAATTATGAATTACATTAATAGAAATTTTATGTTATAAACTTTTCAATCAAGATTCCGTCCTTTTCATAGTTGTGAGACTACATTATTTAAGGTAACTTCTGATATATGTACATGGGTGGCTAGATGAGGACTGCCTTACAATACTTGTCCTGATCGATTTTATCAAAGCATTTGACTCCATAAATTGTTTACATTTAGTAACATAACATCGTTTATTGGAGAAAATATTACACAAGATTAAAATCTTTTTTTATACTTTACAATTGGTCGCAAACAAGGAGGAAGTCCTTAAAAGAATAGTAGCAAAATAACTAATTAATTATTAATAAATAAATAAATATATAAACAGATAAACAAACAAACAAATTACTAAATTAATAGACAAATGAAA
Organism: Dioctria rufipes; assembly: GCA_963924295.1. Classification (NCBI taxonomy): domain Eukaryota; kingdom Metazoa; phylum Arthropoda; class Insecta; order Diptera; family Asilidae; genus Dioctria; species Dioctria rufipes. The sequence goes on along the minus strand of OZ002740.1, from coordinate 95,447,251 downwards.
AGTTACAATAATTCGCGATAGTACTCTGCTGTGAGAAGTGACCCAGACAAGAAAAATATAGTAAATTACATGCGGCTAATTAAAAAATGGGCATCAATAAGATTTTTAAAGGAATTGACAATGCTTGCATGTTGGATATTAGATGGGTGGGAATTCCAAAGGCGTGAAACCTGGACAAGATAAGAGTCTTTCATTACTAGCCTTATAAAATGAAGAAAAATAACGTTCGTGTTAAGATGTGAATTTTGTAAATTTAAGCATTTCTCTGAGGTTCATTGTTTTTTTTGCAGGTTAAAGAAGAACACTAAGGTTCTTTTCTTCAGATATGTAGTAAGCGAGCACCTCACCAGAAGATCGTGGTAAGGCGAGACCTGGTCGTACTCCGAAATCCGAAAATGAAGCGTAAGCAATTGTTAAACGTGACCTCCATTCTACGGGTACAAACGCTATTGAGTTACTGAGGGAAAATTAAACTTCCATAGGTGAAGTAAGCCACGATTAATGTCTAGACCAATTTTAAGCGGGTTGCTTTTGACAAAATACTGGCTGAGAGCCAGAGCCTATGTAGGCCGGAGAACTTGTATTGTCACAGCAGTTCGTATATTTGTTCAACATGATACCCAGATTCTTCACATTACTAGCGAAAGACAATGCTTTACCGTCCAGAATTGCGGGAATTATGGTTTGGATATCATGTATGTAGGGGACCGTTGTAAAAAATAATATATTGGGACTTGGTGGGATTCAGTCTCAAAGCATTAGGCTTTAACCATACGTTGAATATGTTCAAATCATCATTAATACGTATGATTCCGTCATAAAACAGGGCAATAGGTCTGTTTAGATATAGTGTACAACATTCGCGTATAAATAAACTACATAGCAGCGGCCCCAAGATTGAAGCCTGAGGTACACCAGTCGGGATATGAAGTGAATTAGATAACTTATCATCTACTCTAACCTGCTGGTGGCGGTCTGTTAAGAAGGTTCATATAAGAGCAGAAGCATAGCCACTTTTAGTACGGTAGTCTTCCAGCTATGAAATCGATGGAAACCAGTATCGCAGCATGACAAGAAGGGGTTATTACTTTCCAAAGTGACCAAAAATCTAGAAGTTAATTAGCTTTTTCAGAACTTTACATAAAAAACATAAGATACTGACTGGTCTAAAATCTCCAGCACAGTCCGGAGACAGTTTTTTGTCGACAGGCAAGACCATAGATGCTAGAATAAGAATTTCCTCTCATCAATAAAACATTGAACCATTCGCGACAGCCAAGAGTAAGTCTTGGGAGATGGATTAAGGGGAAGATTGAGGGAAACAAAAAGTATGTCAAGCATGTCATTATATCTGAGGCAAAAAACAACTCCAGCTGCGAAGGATTTGCCGTATTATGGTAGGTAGGATGCTTATTTACCACTTTTAGATCCAATGTATCAAAAAGATACACGAATTAGTTCACAGAGTGAAGATCACGTAATACATCAACATTAAAGTCACCTGTTACGATTTCATTGGAGAAATACTGTGCAAGACATGATAAAGTGCCCCCAAGCTTATCAACCTTTTCACAACTAAATCTGTTTGGAGGACAATACACGGCAGATAGGATGCATTCATCACCACAACAGTCGACTTTCACCTCAACAAATTCAATTACACTACCCTCTTATGAAAAAACCCGTTTCAATTAGAGAATACCCTAGACATAAACCGCAAGTTCTTCACCCAAACGATTCCTGCGATCATTCCGAAATGCGTTAAAGATATGCTAGGATGAAATGACTTCGCTTAGCTATGTGTCGCTAATTAGCAGTACGTGTACATCAGTTCCGGAAAAAATGTATCCAAAATCATCAATTTTATTACGCAAACTACGAGCGTTTAATGAACACACATTAAACTTTAAAGCGACTACTCATTATTAAATAAGACCCAAATCCTCTCCAGACCTGAGTAATTATCCTGGATCATCATTAATAATTATTGCACTGTTAATGATATTGAGCGAGATAAACCAGAGAACAAAACAAACAAGACGCAAATGGACAAATATAATCGTAATTTGTAAAAGAAACTTAAACATATTAAGAAATTTTAAAGTAATGCACATAAATAATAAAATAATAAGTTGTGAATAAAAACCTGAGTTTGACGACCTTTTAAACGTTCTTTATTATTTAAATTCTTTGCCTATATTTCGGTCCTTCGTTTGGGCCATCCTGAGGGCGTACAACACTGTAATAAAGTATTTTGTCATCATAAGTGCTTATGTCTATTATTATAGGATACTGTGTTCTTACAATCAATAAATTTTCCTTACATGTTTAAACTAGTGCTCAAATAAAACTAGTTTTTTTTTCACATATAACGAGGTAAAAAGCTAACACAATCAATAAAAATAAAAATAATAGGTAAATATATGAAAATAATTAAACAGACAAACATAGAAATGATAAGTATGTACGTCGTCAATATTGTAAATGCCTATGCTATTGTGTAGAATATATTGTCAGTTAATTCCGTGCCTTCTCTTTGTGTGTGTTAACAAAGTTTTTATACTGGCGGTTTATGTAAGCTGTGTCGACTTTATCAGCGGGAATTGGAAGCATCAAAGGATGCAAACGGAAGCTCTACTCAGAAGGCATAGATGCGTGGCTTCTCGTTGGACTCCTCATTTCTTTTTAACATTACATGTCATTAGGAGGAAGCAATAGAAATGCTTTTCTACCACTTCCCCATGCTTCCACAAAAGCAGTTGGGACTGCCTAACTTTAAATGAACATGGAATCTGTTTCGAATCAGAACTACACTTTTTCTGACACTTCCCCTAAACTCCCACAAAAGCAATTAGAAATGCCTGACTTCCAATAGATATGGAATACATAAGCTCATTATAGCGGGTTTAAATTTTTTTTTTAAAAAATCACTGTAGAACGAAACTTTAAACAATGATTCATCATTCATTATTATGAACTTTCGTGCACCGCTAACATGGGCAAAGAATTTTGAAAAAGCTTCGTTACTTGCTTGTAATGGTATTGCGAAATTTAGTCATATTTTTCTCATATTTACACCGAATTAAAAAAAAATGAATCTTCAAAATTGAAAAAAAAGATCCTAGAAAACACTGCTGGTGAATTTGAAGTTCCATAGTGACCACATTTCCATAGTTTATTTTTCAAGGGAGAAATGATTTCGTTGTATCATAGAAAACACTGTTGGTGGATTTAATGTAGAAAAGTGACCTCAGAGCAACGAGTAGTGACGAAAAAATTATTTTTCGAGGGAAAAGTGGTTACTCTGTACCCTGGAAAGCACTGTTGGTGAATTTTAAGTTCCATATTGACCTCAAAGCAACATAACTTGCGGAAACATGCAAATAAAAGACGCACAATGTACTTACATGCAGACGGTACTGCTGCATGTACTCCGTGCAAGAAAAATAAGCTGAAATTTAGTTTTTCAAATAATGTAGTAAATTAATTAAATAGTGGTAAAATAATATAATAAATAGAAAATCCACAGGAAAATACAAATTAAATGAATTAAATTAATTTCATTTGTTCGATTAAAAAAAGAAATGGAAAAAGTTACAATAAGACGCAGACTTTTAAGTCGACAAACATTTAACGTACGTATAGCAAAAGTAATTTTTAATAACATAAAAATACATAAAAGTTAAATACTTTCAAATAGTTAAGATAACAGTGTAAATTATTTGGGGCTTGTAAAATATTGTAATAAAAATTAAACTAATTTAAACGAAAACATTGCTTCAAGTTCGACTACTTATATCATATAACTGTTTCTATTGAACAAAAAAAACAAAAACGTTCTAACGTTTCCCTGAATTAATGCAAATAAAATGTTGCAAACTTTATGCATTTTTTTGTTTGAGGATTAACTATTAGAGCAGTTATCGTGGACGGGGACAGAAACAAAACGCAGTTTTGTAGCATTCTAAAACTATGGTGGAAAGAAAAAAGTAAACAGTTCTTGCCTGTTAATATTTCGATAGATTTTTTTATGCATATTTATTTATATTATTAGGAAATGAGAAGATGCTACATGGACAAACACATCCACTTTAAATCAACCGTCTACCAACGTAGACCAATCGCAAAAAATTACATTTGCTAAGTCCTGATGGTTATAGACTTTTATCGTTTTCATTCAATTGTATATATTTAGTATCTTGTTGAAAATGATTTATTTTATAAACCTTGAAGCTTTGTTGCATTGATTTATTTAATTATATTATGTTAGCATTATCATGTTGTTCAAAATTATAATTAACATAAAATTATGCCATCAAATCTGCTATAAATAATAATACTTAGATATTTCCCGTTTTGATTTATTTATATTTATATCAGTCTCACTAGTTTTACCATCTTCCCGTGTCTTGTGCATTCTGGATTATACTTTACATACCTCAACGAAGTGTTATATGAAGATGGAAGCCAGGGTTCATAAATTTGTTCAGTAATTATCGTCCTGAAGCTGAATAAGCTTACGTGTACGTGCAGCTCAGCACGTAATCATGTATTTATGTACAGTAAACGCTATAATCAAGACCTAATTCAAACTTTTTAAACATCTTGCAAAAAAAAAAAACGTGGAAACGTTGATAATAATTCTTTTATTTACCGTGCGGATTACGAAGGAGTTAAGAAACGTCACAGCAACCTTTATGTAGATAGTTTTTTTTACAGTGGCGAATTGGTTACTGTTTCACTTAAGTCACTGAAAAACGTCATAGTTACATTAATACCACTAGTGTTTTTACCATGATTTATAGGTTAGACTTTCACCGAACTTATTAAAAGCCGTCCAAATACAGTTGAATACACGTCATCGCATCGTATATGACACGTTATATACACGAATATGCAACTGTTAGGTGTATGCAACCAAAATGATAAAACGGTTATACGACGGGTTTTTCACTTCAATTTGCTACTTGGGGAATTGCTTTCGATTCTAAGACGAACCGAAATTGATGTTAAAACGAAGTTAAATGCATAAAATGTGTTTGTGTTAGTGGTGCTATATATTTTTTATATATCAAAACAAGCGGGATATTCTCGTGGCATAAGAAATTTTCGTAAAGCAAGCTCTTATGGACCCATGGAAATAGACATTTATTTATTTTAAATCGGAAATATGTCTGTGGGCATTATTGTCTTAGTCACTTCACTGCACCTTTAATTATATCACTTTTTCCCCGATAAACACTAGATATGACAGCACATACCACTAAACAGATCAATTATTGTTGTTTTGAGCATTACAAGAATGTGATGAGTCATTTAAATCTTACTCAGAGAATCGAAAGTATCTCGCATTCGAAGTATAGACGCACATACGTCCCATTTCATTGTAATTCCGAAATCAGAGAAATTAAGAAATCTCGGGCAAAAAGCCCAAGCAGCATTTTACGTCCCGGGTACGTAGATGGTACGAAATGTACAACAATTTAGAGGCAATGACTTGGATTAGGAACGCAGCGGGCACTTACCGGGTACGTGCCCGGTTCCAAAATGGAGAATGATTTTCAGGTGATGACTTATGTGTTTCCTTCGCGGCTAGAACTAATGCAGGAACGTTGCGATAACTTGCGCGATACATTTCAGCATCATTCCAAACAAGCCACGAAGACTTTTTTACCAAATAATAAACTACCACATTTACAAATTGCATATGGATTGATTTTTTATTAAATGATGATATAAATACTTATACATATAAATTATGGTTGATTTAAGCTTTCAAGTAGAAAGTTTCATTTACTTTTTAAATACTAGATATTAAGATATGTACATATGTATGTACTTTGATTAAAGTAAAATTAGTCGATATCTGTATCGAGAAAATTGATGCGGAAGGAATTTGTCGTCAAATGTAAGGCCGATACCTCGAAAAAGTACAACGCCTCGCATATAAAATCAAATATAAAACATTTTATTTCAAAATTAATATTTAGCTACAAAATATTTGTGGTAAAATTCCCAAAAAATCAATGACTAAAAAATCTAAAAAACTGCAAAACATACTTTTGAAATTTTCCCTTAAGCATTTTTTAGTTATTCTAATCTAATGCTTCCCATTTATCCCGAATATAATGACAAAAGGGAGACATTTCATGTTAAGAAATGTCTTCCATGAAAAAACACCACCTTATTGTCCCATTCACGAAATAGAGCCACTGTATGGTCGTGGCTCAAAAAGTTTTCGTAGCTGGAACCATGATTTGCTATTTTGAGGAGGCAGCTACTTCAAAGCTCCAAATTAAGAACCTAATAGTTCCAGAATGCCATTTCATCATCCCGAAACGGAACTTTGTTGTATATATCGGGACCTTAAAGTCTCCCCCACAAAAGCGTGACAATAAAACGGCCAAGTAAAGCTGTCAAAATTTTATTACGAATATGGGCGTGGATGGAATTTTGTAAGATGGATTTTTTAAAGTGGTAGCAACAAAGGAAAAGAAAGGAGTATATTTTACTACGGTATCCAATCAGTGGGAATCGAGTGCAGTTTTATATTGGCCAGAGAACCGTAATGTCAATGAATTTTATTATATTGTAACAGGATCGTAGCACTTAGTTTGCAGTAACACGCCTAAAAGTTGTCTACACTATAAAGTCTCGCGTGAGAGTTTCTGCCACCAAGAAGAATTTTTCAATAAATTGGGAATCATAAAGTACGAATTGAAGGTGACACAAGCTACGTCGCCACTAAAAAGGCCACTATAAATACTTCTACTATAAAGTAAGAGAATAGTTGTTAGAACGCCGCTACATCTTTACATCTTTGCGAGGCAGGAGCCTCTGGGATGATTTGGGAACCTTTTGAGGAACTTGTTCCGCGCGGGACTGCCAAATGGCTTACTGAAGTGGCGTTTTGGTTCCAAATACTATACTGAAGTTAGTACTTTAGTCACTGTAACGTTATAGAAACTTTCTTTATATCCCAGTCCAGCTTAACTTAGTTGTTGCCGGCGCTGCTTGGGAGCGGAGTTGTCGTGCTGAGCACTCTATTTTCATCTCATTCGTAACAGAATCAGAGAAACGAATTCGAGATTACTTCAAGAAAGCGAGCTCTTCGCTAAAATGTTTTTAGGGAAATAATAAAGAGCGGCTATTCGTCATTTCCCTTCCACCAAGCTTCAATGCGACTAACATGGAGGCAATTAAGAAAAAGTACTTTACTTCCACAAGGCTTCTATTGCAAGGCCTGCCAATTTTTCCCGGCTGGGTCGAAATTAACTGCCTCAGGTTTGTGGGATTGTTTATACAAGGATTCCATGTTTTTCCTTCATCTCCAATATTTTTCCTTATTAAGAATTACTACATTATCTAAATTAAATTTATGTTGCTCTTCCATCGCATGTTGAAGGCATGCTGTCTTGATACATATAGGTGCCTGTTAATCAGTGCAGCGTGTAGCTGACTTGAAGTCATTTTTATGCTCCCTAATCCTAGTTATATATATGTGTGTCCACATTCACAGTCCACCTTATAAACTACAATGCAGCAAGGCGTATCTAGTTTTGTTTTGGTGTTACTAAAGAGGTTATTTAATTTCGAAGTTGGTTTTAGACCAAGTCTAATATTGCTATTTACATTCCTCAATTCAATGCTTTCTGTGACGTTAGGGATATATGTGAACCGTTTGTATATAATCGTTTTATTGTTTCCAATTTCAAGTAGATCATGATAATTGTTTACTGCCAATGTTTGCTTTTGTATTTAACTTTATTAATGACACGTGTAATGATATGCAGGAGATAATTATTGTCGTGGAGTATTTTACGGATATTTTCGTAATTTTTTGTATGTAGATGAGTCTCATTTAATTTACTGATTCTGTTTGCCAGAGCATATCCCATGTTTTGTTTCATTTTGTTGAGATGTGCAGAGAGATAGTTAAGGATTCCTCCAGATGCCAATGGTTTCATGTACCAATCTACTTCTATGTTATTTATGGTTCTTTTCATGTTATTTATGCTTCTTTTAAGTGCTAGGTCTAAAAAGTTTATCCTGCCATTTTCTTCACGTTCCAATGTAAATTTCATATTTTCATGTGTGTCATTAAAAGCTTGCAATGTTGCATCTATTTGCTCCCTTTTCAGAAGAATAATTAGAGCATCTACATATTTCTTAATTAATTTGGGTCTTTCAGTTTGTTTTTCTATTGCAACATCTATGTGGTCATCCATTACGAATTCTGCTAAGCTGCTAGATAAGCTTGATCCCATACTGAGTCCGTTAATCTGTTTATAATAACTATCATTATAAAAAAAAGTTTGCTTCTATTGTGAATAGTTTAAGTGATTTTAGAAATAATGTTTTAAATACGTGTATGTTTTATGTGACCATTCTGAATGAGTGATGTTCGTATACATGGATACTAGGTCAATGGATATAAAACATTCATTGATATCCGGCTCGATTTCTCTGATGTGATCTTTACATTCATACGAATTGTTGATGTTGTATCCATTATCTGTTTTGGTTTTAGATAATATTTGGCTAAGCAATTCACTCAATTTATATGTGGGTGTGTTGATCGTAGATACAACTGGTCTTATGGGATAGCTTTCAGTACTCTTATGTTGCCATATATGTGTGGATATTGACAATTTTGCTCATTAGGGATTCGTTCTACAACTTGTTAATTTTTTTCTTATTGTGCATTTCAATGATCAATTCGTCGTTACTTTTGACAATATCCTGAGTTCACCGTCGTGGGTTGTTTGGGTTGATTTGGTACGTACTATTGTCAGAGAAGTGCTGTATCATTTTATTGTGATTGAGTTTTCTTATCTAATATAACCAGTGGTATAGCTAGAGCTTTTGTCGCCTGGGGTCCTGAATTTGCCGCCCTTTCTAACATCATAATAAAAAATGGTTATTAACAATTATTGGATATAAATAAATAAATGGGTTAAACCATTTATTTATTTTGTTTAAACAGATTGTACACATATTGATTTATATATTTAGTTACCTTGCATTTTTATTACAGAATTCTTGAATGACATTCAGGCCTACCGGGGAATTCGATTCGACTCGATTCGAATCGAAATTTTTTAAAGAAGCATTTTCTACTGTTTAATACAGTTGAATCGAAGATTTTCCAAATTCAATAAAAGGCAATTTCCGGTTATTTTTGATTGGCACTTAAGAATATTTGATGTGATTAATTTTACTAGTAAAAAATGCTGTATGAAAAGCCTTGATTCGATCGAATCTAGATCGAATCGAATTTTCTGGTAGACCTGATCCTTAAAATTTATATTATCTGTTAGTTCTCTTTCCGTTGACAGTATCGCTAGATTTCGTAAACTTAAAATAATCGTTGTGGAATGAAGATAATTTTTAATGAATTTTAATTTGGAAAATTTCCGTTCACAACTAGCGACAGTGATGTCTATTTTTAAAAAATCTCTTAATAATATTAATATGTTGGAAACACAGTTTTCCAACCTATATTTTTTGATAAATATTAAAAGCTCAAGAGGCCCTTCCCCGCTTTTCCAACCTTTTGCTTGCACTTGTACATCATAAAATTCTGGATCATTTTCCTTTCAATATGAAACTGTTCCTCGTCAATATTTACAAAGTTATTTACTTGACATTCAGGATTTTCATTTAAAAGATTAGTTGGTAATAGGCGTGAATTCTACGCTGCAAGGACATGTAAATGCTCAAACCATACTTTTATTTCCCAGATAACTCTATCCAATGACAAAAACATTTCTCTTTGTATTTCTTCTTCTAAAGAATCTTCAGCACTCGTAATTTCTTTTCTTTTAACTCGACGCTCAGTAGATATCTCCAACTCTTCACACATTTTTTTGGGTTTTATAAATGCTTTTTGTACTAGGATGTCCCTTTTTACATTGATATACTTTTCTAAAGAATTCAGTTTTAAATCATATTAGCCGCGTTCTTTTTTCGTGATCCGAATCAAAGGAGCTTATCGATTGACGTCGGGTGCAAAATCAATTATAAATTTACACGATTTTCTAAATTCATAAGAAAGTGTTTTGTAAGGTAAAAACTTCAAAATTTGAACAAAATTTTATTCATGTTCTATTTTGACGTTTTGTGAAAATTAAAATTATAGCAATTTGATAATTTTCCTCATATGTAAAACCATAGACATTTTTTAAAAGCAAATCAATTTGAAATTGCCATTGAACCGGATCAATATAAAAAGACGCAGCTTTGGTAGATATGTAATTTCTTTGTTTGCCGGTATTGAAAAAAAAAGAAGATTGCATTGACTTGAGTAATATTCCAGCGTTTGATCTCGTTTCAATATTCTTTCTTCCTCAGATGTCAATTTTCCAAAGCACTACACCGGCGTGCAAGATTCGCTTCAGAAGTGTCCTATTCAATTTGGCATCTTCCTTCTTGTATGCTTCTGTGGTATTAATTTATGCAAATCTGAGGAACACTAACGACCTGTTGTCCTGAAGTCAGCGCTCGGGTAAGAATTTTGTGTTAGAATGAAGAAAAAATCCTTTAAAATAAGTTATAAATAAACGGAAGAAAATTAAATAACATTAAGACAGTTTCCGGTAAATGTGTTGTTTCATTGGCTACAGGAGAATTTTACTAGAGCTCCTAAGGAATCCCCCTAAACCGATCAGGCCCAGATCTAACACTGACCGTTGCTTATGACGCTATTCTGGAAGATATTGTTTCCCAGGCGAGATTTTGGCCAAAAGAACGCGCTCAACTTGATAGCCCAGCATTGGTTAAAGTCCATCCGGATAAAAATTCACATATTGCTATTGAACCCAAAGTCGACACCTTTCCAGCGGTGTACCAAAGCTCACAGGAAACGGAGCAACTTTGGAGTTTCCGAACCAGCAAACTCTGCACAGAGGTAAAATTTCTTCCTTTTTCTATGTGTAAAACTTTACGTCTCTGCGGGCACATAATTGGGGTGCCCGAACCCAGTCTTGCTCCATTGGTAACCGCTCTGCCAGCTGGCAAGAATAACGAAACGGATCTCGGCCCAGAGACACGATAGAAATGAGTACGAGCAGTGGTGATGCTGGGTGGTCGGACTGCCCCCTTTGCTTAGAAGGAAGGAAGAAGAGAAACACAAACACTTCTTCTTATTCTTCCAAATATAACTCACAAGGGCCCACTGAAAATGTCGTTCATGGCGTAAGTCAAGGGGCTAACAAGAAGAACGATGTGGCTTCATCGTCCTTAACCGTAAAATCAGTCGATAATGTAGCAAAATCCGGCCGAGTAGATTTAATTGTCACCACCAAAGCAGCACCTGCTGCTATACAAATGCCGTCACAATTGCTCTTGCTATTACAGCTACGGAAGTAGAGTCGAAAGTGGTTGCAATAGCATCATCGGCGTTAAATCCGAAACTGGCAAATGTGGTAAAAGCAGCGTCACCCTCCGTCCCACAACCGTTTACTACCATTATGAGGCCAATGCTTTCATCAAAACAGCCGACCACAAGGAAGAGTCATCCACCGTCAGCAGTACTACGATCCCCTACAATAGTCCTGCCCCATTGGACACAGGTAAGCCTCGGCCTAAGACAAGTGCGAGTCTACAGGCTTTTCGACGAGAAGTGGCAGGATGAGCGATATGGCATTCATCTCGAGCACATCAACAGATATCCGCATAGCGCATACCTGAAAGCAATCTTTCAGGTCTTCTCTCCATGGAAGCAATAGCTGGGGGAATGGGTGAATTGAATAACACAACCCTCGAAAGTGCTACCAATCTTATGTTTGATGACATCGAGCACCCTATGCGAGCTAGTTATGAAGACCTCCTAAATTTCTCCGGGAAAGTTGGGAGGGTTAATGGCAGCGTTCGCGCTTGTCCCATTAAAATTCTAGAAGAGGGTCTCGGACGGGGTATCTTTTGTACCAGACGGGAAACATACATCACTCTAAATAGTCGGTGGACGCTTCCGAAAGACTTTTACTTAAGCATATCCGGCTCAAGGCACTGGATTGATGTAAGCACCGCGGCGAAATGCCATGCTTGCCACTTAGCAAGGCATTTTATTGCTGACTGCCACAAGAGAAGCGAAAAGAGAGTTGAGCAGAAGCCTCCCTCGCAGGAAACCACTACGACGGTAGTGGTTTTGGAAAAGGAACCTTCTGCCAGCGCTCAGCCTGTTGTTTTAGAGCAGCCATTGGATAAAATGCCTGAGGTTGCCCCAGAGGCAAGAATTATTGCGGCTTTTAAACGGTGCACCATAAGCACGTAAAAACACTGGTACTCCTGACGAGAACTCGAATAGCTAAATAGAATTAAAGGGACACGGGGATGCCTCCTCCAGAGACAGCAAAGCCAATCGTACCAAAGCGACCCCACTCAGAGGAGGATGATTGTGGAGGTTGCGGTTCGAAAATTGTTGTGGAATAGTTGGAAGTATCTCTTGAGCAGTTTTCGAACTGCGAGATGTCCGCTTTTGATGGGACTTATGTCTCGAGGTTCATTGGCTACGAGTCGTATGGTAGCACCATTTCGACTGGTAGCCGACTTGAAGTCTCGAAGGGGATGGTTCCTAGGGAGAAGATTCGCGGCATTTTTGACCCTCTCCATTACAAGAAGTTTTCAGATAAAATCTGGAATATTCTTGTTAGGGAGCTGAAAAAGCCATAGTTGTTACTTCTTCTGGCTCAACTCCTACAACCTACCCCTCTTAAGTACGACAATGAATCTCGTTGAGAGCTTCTCCATAGGAAGGTGGAGGAGCCGATTCTCCTCATCAATTGACGTCGCTCATTTATCGTTTGAGCTTTTTATCTCTTTGAATGTGCAAGATAGCTTTTATCAACACAGGAGGTTTAAGAGCTCATACAAGATTACACAGCACTATCGAGTATATCAAAATGTTCGATATAGACATCGCACTTCTGCAGGAGACGAATTTTACACAAGACACATATACACAACGCTATGCGCTATGCTTATTTACACACTGGATGTGCAATTTTAGCTACACCTGCTTCTCGCCGCGACTCAGGGATGGCGGTAATTGTATCCACCCAATTTACACTGTCGTCTCCTGTATATACAGATATCTTCCCAGGCTTGTCTACTTCCTTGGATTTTGTCTTACGGAACAATAACATCAATGTAGGAAACGTGTACCATCCTCATTACCAGGACATTGCAAGACAAGTTCTTGATAGTGTTCAATCCTGTCTGGAGAATGTTAGCGGTGAAACTATCCTCGGGAGTGATTTCAATTGCACTCTGAATCCCTCAATATTTCGGCATTCCGCAGTTGAGTTCAATTCCGCCAATCCTGCTCGATGGAGGAATTTTGTCACTGTTTTCAAACTCGTGTATTTCTATCGTTGGATGCATCCATTAGTTTATACACGAGTGTCTCGCGAAATATTCATGAAAGTCTCGCAGGATCGAGAATTGATAGACTCTACATCTCACCTGGAATACTTAAACATTTAGGTGGTGTGATTCGGTTAGCGATCATCTACTTGTAGTGGCAACCAGCACACTAGTTCAAAGAAGAACTGCGTATGGGATATTCAACAGCTATGTCTTGAATTCAGAGAAGTTCCTAAATGAATTCATTGAAATCTGGTACGATTGTCAAGAGAGGGAAGCTGACCTATGTTCCCTTGATCAATGGTGGGATGTTCGAAAGCTCCAAATTCGATCCTATACAGAAACGAATTTCAACAGAAGTGGGTATGAAGCTTCCGGCTTGGAGATTGTGCTGCGCCGCAAATTACGCTGGCTGTGGGAAAGTGAATCTCCAACCGAGTACTTCTTCCAGGAAACTAGACGACGTACTGCTTCTTGTGAAGTAAAATCAATAGTTGATGAATCTGGTGAAATTCGCAACGGACAACAGCTATCAGAATATGTTCGAGATAATAACAGTAGTCTCTATTCTGAATCGACGTCGACAACATCCTCGACTCCAGAATATTTTTCAGGATTTTATTAATTCCTGACCTTTTGGAAGTCTTCAATTCGGCGGTTGAGACACATTCAAACTTTCCTTATATCTGAAGGTTGTCTGTTATGCGCTTGATTCCAAAGAAGGAAGACTCGCAGAGGATCGGGAACTGGAGGCCAGTAAACAGTTGTTTACCAACTATGAAGAAACATTGCAAATGGCCATGATTTCACTAGACCAACAAAAGGTTTCTGATAGCGTCTCGCACGAGTATTTCTTGACTGCTCTCGAGGCATTTTGGTTTCGGTCCAGGTGGCTCGATATCGTTAGGAAATTGTATAGAGATTTAGCGATTTTAATTAAGCATCAAAGAGAACGCCTGACTCACATCTCGTTTCATCGAGGTATCAGACAGAGCTGTTGGTTGTCAGATATGGCTTATGATATTTCGTTGGAGCCGCTATTGATGAATCTTCGTCAAATGCTCGGAGAATATTCCGATCGTCTACTATGTACCACTGAGAGTCTTCTTATGTTGGCAAATGCGGAGGACCTTTCTATTTTCGTGACAACAGATGAATGGGTGTATATCGGACGCGAGAGTAAATCAAATAACGGCTGTATTGCTCTGGAGAAACTCTCTAGAGATGTTTAATAATGGAGTTGTCAGCTATTTCCATTATCCTTAATGGGAAGGTCAGCCGTGAGAAATTATTTGATTACCTCGTCCATTGTTCATCTGCTAAAGTCTGAGACGTTTGATGAAGGCTTTGTAAGTCTTCATCAAACAAAATCGGATGCGGAAGACTATGGGTTGCTGCAAGTACGGTCTATGTGCCAGTTAAGAAAGTTGGATTAGGTCTCACTAACATGGTTGTGAAATCAAGGTGTCTCCAAGTGCGTGCATTCCAAAGAGTGTTTTGCCAGACAGACACCTAGATTTCCCAACTGTTGGTGGATGTACTACGAGGGATCGGCGTAGGGGACTATTTCTACCTTAACTCTGTCCGACCACCCTATCTTTGTTTCTTGCCACGGGATCTAATCTCAACGACTCAGATCTGGGGCAGAATCAGGCCAGCATTTCTTCTCAAATGGAATGCTCTAAGGTACACGCAATTCGCATCGATTCCAAACAGGTTCAATCCTTCAAAAATGCTCGAGGCTTTGAAACTTTGAAGATATTATTGATATCCATGGAAACTGTCGAATAAATACTAATACTCCACATCCATACAACGTGGCTGCTTTTGTGCGGGAGAGATTTTTGCTAACTTGGGACCAGTGACCCTGACACCAAGTTGGAACATGCTATCGTTCTGAATGGACCACGTCGCACACCTTTCAGCACACTTACAACAAGTGTGCTTGTCTATAAGACCTGCGGAGTATAAAGGATACAACAGTATATGATAGGTGGAATAACTTGCAGAGTATACTACTCTTATCTTTCTAATTTCAAGGATGCTGGTCTTGAATTGAAATTGCTGCATCACAGTCGGGTGGATCCTAATTACTTCTCATATATTGACCGCTGAGTTGAGAGGATCTACATAGTTTGTGCTGGTGAAGGTACCCTGTTTCACAGGTTCTTCGCTTGCCCAGATTTGCAAAATCTAATGGAAGTCGTGCGCGATATGTGTGAGTTGATTACTAGAACATCGAAAGGTGTGTAGAGGGCGAATTGTTTGGTTGGTTTTGAGTTGACAATGGTCAAAGCTACAATTCACTTGTACTACATGCGAGTTTAAAATGGAAATCAGAGCACTAGACAACAACACCACGCACAATCACTTAAGCGCCACTTCGTTGATAGATTGAAGAGACGTTTACGTCTTTAATATCTGGCAATAAACGCAGCCATATTCAACTCATGGCAACCACTAATGTCGGTGCAGGACAGCGCTATTCTCTTTCGCTGGTGATAATAGGCCACAGCATTTGCAACACTAGCCCCCGGGGCTTCTCCGCGCTTAGGAATCGTTGCAAGTGCTTTGGGAAGGACAAGCTCTCTGTAAGAGATGCTAAACTGGAGGGATGATGAGAGGAATTTGTTGAGGCCTATGATAGTACCGACTGTTCTTGCGGGACTCTATAACGGTACCGCGTAAATTTTTTCGTTCGATCGATTTCATATTTTTAATTCGGTTTCGATCTCGGTGCAAAATTTATATGTTGAATTCTCGATCGTTTAGGAAAGAATTGTTATGAGATAATTTTTGGAAATTTCATATATGCTATATTGGTCAGTTAGAGCCTTTTCTCCCCTTTTTACAGAACCACTATTTCTTGTGTTTTTAATTTTAAGAGTTGTTTTATAGAGTTTTTTATTAAAAAGCCAATATACATAAAAAATAAAAAAATGGAATTATTATGACTCAATACGAACTATTCCTGCTAATCTCTAAATTTTAGGTTTAGAAAACTAGGCAATCAGGAGTGAAATGATATGTTTTTAACACACATTGGAACAAATCTTTATAACCAAATCACCAAAAGTTTTTTTTTTTTTATTTTACAGTCCTTGAAAGTAGCTCTTTCAAAAGATGTCTCACATGATACAAAGAAACAAACACGACCGCACGTTAGAGGTTATACCGACCCTCCTTCCATGATGTAAGGTGGAGGCCACCTTCAGTACAATAAGATTACGAATAGAAAATTCTCAAACCAGGCATTAAAACTATTCATGACTTTCTAGAATATTCAATGACACTATCTCGGATGTGAAACTGAAACGTCTTAACTTGAAAATACCATTAAAGGTGATTTCGGGGAAATGCCATTGTTCATTATGGCAACTACCCAGGCCCACTGAAAATAAATCATCTTAAATGGTGTATGGATGAATTTAAAATAAGAGGTCAAGGAGGCGTGTAAGTAATATATCTACCCGCTACGCTAAGCCACATATTGTCTTACCGAACAGTGATCCAGTATATAGAACTTTCCACTCCGGAAAAATGGCAATATGTGTAGAGACAAAATATACATAAAATCAGAGATATATATAGCACTCAAAGCGTTAAACTGGCATTTGATCTGGCTTGGAGCTGTATTACTATCTTGAATCAACTAGCTAGAATCAATTAGATTACGCTGATGTTAGTATAAAAAAATTATTGAGAGCAATGAGATTGGGACCACTTTGCAATGGAAACATCCATATCTAAATTGTTTGATTTTGAGCAATTCTGAGATCACAAAAAATAAGCTACTTTTCAAACAACTTAGGCTTTAAGAAAATAGAATCAATTTTATGCATTTCTAAAGCGTCAGAAACCTGAGAAAATCTAGAAAATTTAGAACAAACTCACAACATACGACAGAAACATTTTTCGCACTCAGCAGGACAATATGACAGTTCATAGCAGCCCTATTCAAGGGGAATTGCCCACTTAGATATCATCCTAAGTAGATCAGGTCGAGAATGAGAACTTTCGGTTTTGCATAGAAGATCACGAAACGGCCAAATATGTCCTCTGCGACCGCATAAGGCTAAAATATCTTATCTTGCTAGATAATGTTATAAAGAACATTACAGGTTTTATAAAAGACGTCAAGTTATAGAATGGTAGTGGTCTGAAAGGCATATTGGCTGCAGTAACTAAATGAGTAGCGGATTCTCTGTTTCGTGATCCTGAACAATAATTACAATAAGAAACATCAAGGCACCTGTTAGCTATGCAAATATGGTTCATATTCAGCAACTAACATTATATACTCCTATATTATCCAGAATGCTGCAAGTAGGTACTGTAGAATATGTATTTATTAGAATGAACAATAAGAAAATTGGGTCTCAGGCCAAAAATTGTCGATTTTTGGTATCAATATTTCGGGCGGTTCGTCACTTATTGCAAGAACGTCAAATTGCGCAATATATTTTAGCCGGAGTTTTCTAAAATTTTCCCAGTAATGACAATTTCGTGCGAAAGATTTGTAAGGTGAACAATGGCCGATGCGTATTTGCAGTAAGTATATTTACATGCTCGTTCGTGGGTACTCTCTTACCCAGTAATTATTCGACAGCGGACTTAAAATATGTAACAAAATTACTGACGATGTCTTATTGGTAGTAATGGTGATGGTGAACGTGCCTGAAATCTATCTTTGTACATAATTCGACTAAAAAAGTTTCACTTTATTTGCTTTGTGTTCTTTGGATTCTGTTGTCTATTTTTAGCACTTTTTTTTTAAACGATATTAAGTGTCCAAAATTCTCACAGTTGCAAATCTAAAGTATTAAAAGTGGCCAGTGATACATGGACTTGAACAAACTTGCATTTTAGTTCTGCTTGATTTTGATTGACATTTGATAGTATTAGCTGCAGCATTTTACTGCGTATGCTATCTAATTTTTTTTTGCTTTACCGGCATTTCAGCTCTTTTTGTGTACCTACTTCTTATCAAAACACCAACAACGAGTTAAAGTGGATGACAAATTACTTGAGTGACTTCTTCTCCCGACTGGTATGCCTCAGAGATCGATTTTGGCGCCGGTGTAATTTTATGTATTTATCAACGACCTTCCTCAACTTGATCGCGATGTTAGGCTTTACTTATAAACCGGCGAAGTGGCTTATGGTATCGCACGTATTAATGAGATAATTCGAGCAAAATCAGCGTATGCAACGCATACAATATTATACTACATCCGTTTGGTATTCCATCCGTAGCTCTATCTTTGGTTAGTAAAGTGAAAGATCTTGGTATCCTGTTTAATCAATGCATGAAGTACTGTGATTATAATAATTCACAAATTAGTAACATTTAATCCGGATTCTGTAGGATCTGGCTCCCAGCCAGTGCTTTGTCAAGGAGGCCCTCTTATATTTCATTAAAACATTAATTCCTCCTTACTTCACATACGGATGTTAGATTTTCCTAGGACTTAATAGCAGGATAGGAGAAGGGCATTAGTCTACTCTTACAGTACTTTAAGATTTGCTTAATTTCTCAAAATTGCATCGAAACAAGAACTTTTTTCCTCGTTTTAAAAGGGTAGTCATGTACGCTCTCGGAACGTTTTCCCATCAAGGTTACATAGAATACATGCACTGTGAATTCCTTTAACGGCATCCCATTTTTTACTAGATTCCCATTAATATTTACACTGGAAACACAGACAAGAAATGCCTAGATATCTAAGTGATGTATGAGAAGAGCAAGTAGCAAACGTCAATCATTCACTGATCTCAGCTAAGTATATCAAAGTCGGACCAATGTTAAAAATCTTAACAAGTATGTGGTAACGACTAAATTAGCTTTAGGCTTAATCCGGATATATTAAATGCATACTCTATTTCTATAAGCTGTAACACAACTTATGCTCATAACGAGGAATCATTATCCTTAAGACCAAGAAGTAGTACCTTTACATCCAAATATATCAGATCCCTTTTGTTTCCGCAGGGTTTGCTTCGATGAGCTTATTAAATTTATATATACCATTATGAACGATTGGATGTTTGAATACATCGAAAATGATAATCTCTTATCATGTTGGTAACTTGGTTTTCGCTCTCCACATAGCTGTGAGACATCTGTCTTAAAAGTTACCACCGATATTAGACGTGCTATGGAGTTGGGTGACAATACTGCCCTCGTTCTTCTCGATTTATCCAAGATATTTGATAGCATCAACCATTTTATTCTGCTTCAGAAGCTCTCGACCAGTTTTTGCTTCAGTACGATTGCTATCTCCATGATAGGCAAATTCTTTGTAGGGCGCAGCCAACGGGTAAAAATACATGACTTTCTGTCAACCTCTGTACCATCAACATGTGGAGTACCCAAAGGATGAATCTTTGGTCCACTGCTCTTCAGTGAATAAATAACAGATCTACATACACTACAAGATGTACGGATATTTCGAATAAATTTGGGGTCGCAACAGATTGAATCTGTCTTACTTTCATGTCGCAATGGATATTTTTTTATTACATCTGATTCAATCGAGATTTAGTTGATTTCCCGCGGTAGTTGTTAAATGAATTTACAATATCCGTTGGAAGGAAAGTAACTAATCTGGGAACTATGCTAAATGGAAAGATGAATGGCTACGATTATATTAGTTCTATGCTAGAAAAAACCTATAGCCAACTGATATCAAGCTAAAACTTGCTAAAACATTGATTCTCCCTTATTTTACTTATGGCAGGATAGTTTTTTTCAAACTAGGTAGTGTCTGTTACCGCAAGGTAGATGTTGGATTTAATGATTGTAATCGTTTCATTCTTGGGCTGCGCAGATTCGGCAATGTTTCGCATCTACGACGACCATTACTGGGTTGCTCGTTGAACGATTATGTAAACCATCGTGCGTTAATATTTTTATAGTCTTCTAAAAATAGGCAAAATAGGCATTATTAGAGAGAATTATTCGAGTTTACAACATTTGCGAGAAATCAGAACGTAATGATACCTCATTTTCTTATTTGGTCTATGCCATTCGTTTATGGAGTGCTTTACCAAGTAGTGTATTTAAAGTGGGGCGGTGGGGGCGTTCCGCCCCGGGCGGTACATATTTTGCGCGACATTTTTTATATCCATCTCTAATTTATATAAAAACAAAAATAAATAATTATGATAACTGCTCCGTAAGTTTGGAATTGGTGATAACTACATAAAGATACGTAGCTTGGAGTAGAAATTAGAGCTGCTAAGAAAGTACTGTTTAAAACGGGAGTCAGATTAAAAATTTCAAATGTGTAACCCGCGTAGCGCGCATTAATATTTAATATCGAATGTACGCTTTTTGTATATGCAGTGTTAGATTACAGCTGCACGGGACGTTCGCAAATTTCTATTTTTCATCAACTCAAGGCGATGAATTTAACCTCACATTTGGGAATTGTACCAACTGGTGCTGGATTTTGTTTTCTTTTTTTTTGTTATTTCGAGACAAAAATAATTTCGTAAAAAGTTTTTTGAGAAAGTGGAAAAATGTGAACTAATTTATAACAAAAAGTTGAAACAAATATGACAAATCTCAAATGTCAACGCGTTCAATCTGGCAGCATATTTTTCCAACTCGTCAAACGCGACGTTAACCATTCGTGGAAAATATCAATATAACCCTACTTTAAAGGGCCAATTGTTTCAAGGGAATTATTGCAATGTTGTTGAAAGTAGATCTGTGCATGCCATTTAAAGGTAGGCAGATATAATTCTTAATAACTTTTGTCGCTTACAACTTTATTAAACTCGTTTTTACATCAAGCACAAATGTCGGTGAAAAAACGTATTTAAACAAATATCACCTGTTAATACTTTTTTTAGTGCCATTAGTAAGCCATACCAGCAAGTGAGTACTCCCGCGTAATCGCATACGTTCCTAGTCTATAAGGGAAAGAGCGTAGGTATGTGTATGGGCAACGACACGTGCCACGATTAACTCTGTACCATGCAATTTGGTAAAGCGTATGCTTTTCCTGGATGTTTTTTTCCCATACACGAAAGCGATTGTGATGCTAATAAAGTTTTAATACTGAATTAGAAGATATTCATGAAATATATAAAATAGAATGATTTTGAGGATATAATAGTGATTTTTTAAATTTACAAATATTTAAAAACATAAACGCACTAACTATTGCACGAGTTCTCTTCGTCGAATTCCTTTTCACCGCCTGATGATTTTTATGGAATAATAGGAGCCTCTATCTCGACTCTTGAGCATACATATTTTGCAAACTCCAGATGTCATCCTTCTGAAATGAAAACAGAAACAATTTATAACCGCGTAATCTTAAGTTCTAAGAATGCCAATGTTTCGTGCAATACTTGGTGGATGGCGCGCGGGTAATCACTTGCGTGTATGGCTTATTAATTGTAAGCCATAAACGCAATAGATTACTCGTAGGTAGTTGCGTACGCTCCTAGACTATAATGGAAAGCACGTATGTGTGACGATACGTGACACGCATAACTCTGTACAACATGGGTGTCCAATTCATTTTGCTCTATCATCATTATTTCTAGGTTTACAAACGGAATGACAAACTTAGCATACCCTGTGATTTCATTTAGGGTATAAAAATATAGGTTGAAATGCTCTGTTCGATACACAGTAATATGGTTAAGAATCAGAGCTTTTCCAAATTAAAATTAATTAAAAATTATTTTCATTGAGTGATTTAAAATTACGAAATCTAGCGATACTCTCCACAGAAAACAACTAACAGATGATAGCAATTTCAACAATGTCATTCAAGATTGTTCTAATAAAAAGGTAAGCAAAATAAATATATAAAACACGCTTACATTTTATCATTATATGTATACAATTAGTTTTTAAACAAAAGAAATATTTATTTTTTATTTATTTATTTATGTACCTTAATTGTCAATAACCACTCTTGATTTTGATTGACTTAGAAAGGGCGGTAAATTGGGGAACCGCCCCAGGCGACAAAAACTCTAGGTACGCCACTGGCTTTACCATCCAATATTGAAGCTGCGAGCACTGTCGGTGCATTCAGGACATTTATGAAATCTCAACTGGCCTAGTTATCTTCATCAAGTACTTTTGAAACCACACAACTTTGCAAATTATTAATTTTGTATTTTCGTAATATTTATAGTTTTAGTGCATATAATTCTTTTTAGTTTTTGATAAAAATTTTACATTCGTATAAATTAATCTGATTGGATACATACTTGAAAATTTCCTGTTCTATATTAAACTTGCTAAATACATTCTATCTAGTGCCAATTCTAGTAACTTGTACTAATGTGGACATGTGTATTTTCCTATCAATGAACGTACTGTATTGTATTGGATTCTATCTGCCGTGGACATGCCGCTGGACATTAGAATTCTGCTGGAATCTAAGTAAGTTGGAAAAATTGTGGGTGTAATTTTAGTATTTATTAATGTCCTCTGCATATCCTTTCTATTTTCTTTGGTCAATCTACCTTTTGAACGGTTTTGTAGTACTCGGAGAAAGTACCTTGGGAAACAATAAGATTAGACCCCCATATTGGTTGTGTTATATTAAGAAAAACGCACATCGTTTTAACCAAATTTTTCTTTTAATTTAAATAAACATTTTGTTAGTCATTAAAGTACTCCTTTTTAGTTCATACGTAACAGTATGTACAGCTTTAATAAATAAATTTAAGTAAATATGTAAGAATTTTCAATTTTCCTTCCTTCTCCTCCATTATTGATGCTTTCAGAGAAGTTTGCAAGTAAGCTTGCAATATTATGCATAAAAACGAAAACTTGCAGACCTAAAACCGCCGTAATTTTATCTTGTTATTACTTGTGCTCTCTTTACTACTAAATAACCTCATAAGTGGTTGTATCGGTGCAGCATAAATTTAGTATATTTGACACAAGATAATATACGAAGAACTTAAAGGAGAAAGTCTTGCATACAATGTAACTTTTATGCAAAATTGTGCTCGAGAAGCTGGAATTTTAAAATATTTTAAGTTTGGAGATCAATACAATTATTAATATTTAACTGTCCTTTTCTTAAAATATATGTAGTTCTTTATGTTTAAAGCAGGACAAACAGTTATATACAGGCGCCAAGAGCTTCAGGATAATTGGCTTCGCTATTTGTATTGAAAATATTTGGAAATCTTCTTTCCTTAAAACTTCATCGTAGCTTAATTATGGAAGGAGTAAATTCTGGGTACCCACACAAATAGGAAATTAGTGTTGACTGCGCTAAATTCAGAGCATGCATAATGCAATAACAGTGTTTCATACTAAGTAATGAATGCAACTAAATATTTACATTAAGGTACTTTAAAACAATTTATATACAAAGTTAATGTTTGATAAATATAAAGGCCATAGGGGTAATTTCAAACTGAATAACTCAATGCTGAATATAGTCTTCCGTAAGGTTCCAGTCACCTTGCGACTTTGGTGCGATGATAGAAACAGTACCCCTGTTCAGTCCACAGACGTAGTTCAAATCCCTCGACGAACTATTAATTCCTAGAAAAGAAAGAAAAGGAATACACAAAGTATTTAAATCTTAAAAAGTTATAAACAAGAACACTTATCTAAATCCTAATTATCTATGGCAGTTCCACAACCTCAAAAAATTACTGCCAACAAACGAAAATGCAGCGACAAATCTCATTTCGGGCTGAACTTCTTCCATCATGGCTCGTATTTTATCTAAAAACAATCAAAAGAGCGAATAAATACAAAAAAATTAAATAAATATTATTAAAATGCAGCAAAGCATACTTACTCCAGAATATTTACATTTTTTTGCAATATCATTAAATGACATTACGTCAAATCATTATTTTCGCCTCAGTCATCAAATCCAACAAACGTCTCTAGGGCAACACCGAGAGGCGAGAGCTCATAACTGGATGCGGCGGCTATATAAAGCCGACGAGCCGCAGCAGAAAATCATTCTTGGTCCAGAGCTCATCTGCTTTAGAGATTAATCTAAATACAAGAATATTCCCAACCTCATTATAGAAGATTAATTCTATATTTCAGAGTTTAATCTGAAAACTCCTATCATTTCCAAAGATCCATCCCACACCTAAGCAGAAGTTTATTTCTGCGCAGAGATTAATCTGCTAAATTCCATCCCACACCTAAGCAGAAGTTTAATTCTGCGCAGAGATTAATCTGCGACACTCCTTCCTACACCTAAGCAGAAGATTAATTCTGCGGAGAGATTAATCTGCAAACATCTCCTGTCCACATCTAAGCAGAAGAATAATTCTGCGCAGAGATTAATCTGCAGTACTCCTGCCCACGTCTAAGCAGAAGAATAATTCTGCTGCAGAGAATAATCTGCTACACCGCCTGCTCACATTTACGCAGAAGAATAATTCTGCTGCAGAGAATAATCTGCTACATCTCCTGCTCAAGTCTTCTTCTTTCTTCTTTTTCAGAAGTAGCAACGAGCGAGAAGGCGCATCATCATTTTTATTTTTAATTTAAATTTGTTTATTTTTTTTTTATGTCGTTTGGTTTTTATTGAATTTTTATATTGAATTTTTAGTAGTTTGTAGGTTAGTTTTTAGTAAATGAATTTGTGATATTAGGTTAAGTGTATGAATTATCAAAAATAAAATTTTATATTTGAATTGTTTAAGACTGAGTTGTTATTTACAAACCGGCACTCCCTCCCATGTTCGAGACTAGCTCTCACAACCCCTCTGTGCAAGTTTGATTTTCTAAATGGCTTTTCGCATCTAAGTATTTTTAGAACGGATCGTTTCACATTAAAAATAATTGTAACCACTTCCAAAGGATTTTATATTCTGAAGAATTTTCCAGTAAAATAAAAACGTGTCGGACTGATCTTTTTCATTGTATATTTTTACGTGCAATAGAAAAAGGACAAGCGACATTTATTTACCTCGTGTTAAATAACTAATTAAGTGCGGATATAAACCACTTTCGGAGAATCGTATCACAGAAAAGGGCAGGCGACATCTCTAAAGTACGGACATAAGCAACTTTACCTTCGGAGAATCGATGTTTCGAGAATATTCGGGAAGCTTCTAGCATAATTTGTAGAGTACAAAAACGGCGCTTGTCACCGCCAGAAGGCGGGCCTTATCTTATACAGTGCAGTGAATACAAGTGAAAGCGAATAAAATAAAAGAAGGTGTTGGATTGCGAAAAGTTAAAGTGCACATTAGTGGTAATTAAAGTAGAGTTAATTGATAATTGTTTGTGGATTTTGTAAAAATAATCAACATTGTTTAATAAATTGAGGACTGTGAATTATATTTGAAATAGTGTGATTTGAATAACGAGCCAAAGCCACGTTCGTAACAACTGGAGTCACAAGTGAAATAAAGTGGCGGGTGGCATTCAACTTAAAACAAAGTGTGATTAATTTCCTGAAATTTAGTAAAATTTTGTGCTTTACGTCAAAATTGTCGAAGATAGTCTAAAGCAATGGGACGCAAACCTGAGTAGTCACAAGTACATGATATGAAACTGGAGTTGGGGAAACGGTCATTATAAACCGCAGGCACAAAGAATATTATAGTTGAGCGACTTAGACAAGCTTTGGAAATGGAAGAGGCGAATCCTGACACATTTACTTTCGAAGATAATTCACAAAAACTTGAAGCTGAAGAAAAGTTTGCGACGAACATGCAACAAATTTTGGGAGCTCTAATGAGTAAATTGTAGTGTTTAGCACTGCAAATGAAGAATTCTCTTGAACTCTTGAATTCTTTGGAATCCAGCTTAGATGAGCAGAAGAAAGCTAAAAGGAAACAAAAGAATACCCTGCAAGCTTGTTTGGAAGATCAGAAGAATTCTCTGCAGTCCCGTTTAGATGAGCAGAACAAATCTATGGAAATGCATTGGGATGAACAAAAGAATTTTCTCGAATCCCATTTAGATGAGTAGAAGAGCTCACTGGAAAATAGTTTGGACCAACAAAGGGGTTCTCTGCAGAATATTCTAGAAACTTGTTTGGAGGAACAGAGGGATTTTCTGAAAAATTCCTTAGACGAACAAATTTTGAAAATTGAAGGAATCGAGCAGTAAGTGTCGGAAGTCTAATAACAAATGTCGGAAGTTCAACAAAAAGTGTCAGAAGTAAAACAAAGTATGACGGAGCAGCTTGACAACTTTCAAGAGGATAAAGCTTCGATACGGCACGAAAGAATTGAAATATCTGGTGCAGACAGAATGAAACCTCCAATATTTGATGCACAAAGTTCGTGGCATATTTTCAAGAGGCAATTCGAGGCAGCTTTCGAAGCAAACGGATGGAATGATGCACACAAAGCTACAGCTCTGGTATATTACTTCATTAGTACAGGCGATAGAGTTGCGTTATGAAGATGAACACATGCAGCAAGTATATCACCTACAGCTACGCAACAGGATTCAAAAGCATGGCGAATCACTACATCAATTGCAGGCTGATGTGGAAAGATTAGCTTATCTTTCATACTCTAGCGTAAATGCGGTTTTCTTTAACGAAGTGGCAACAGAGGCATTTGTGAACGGTATTATATATCAACATTAACAACAAACCGTAAAGGTGGTAGGAAAAAAGTCAACAGCAGAAGCACTAGCCTACGCACTAACGTATGAATCCACCATACAATCTTCTGGAGTACAGTACAGTAAATAAAAGAAATTTCGGTGGATGAATACACTTGCAACAGAATACAATCATCGCAGAGCACTCCTTGTTCCTTCGATGCTTGAATTGTAATAGACTGGGACATCTTCAAACCGACTGCAGAAAAAGCCGACGAGTGGAATTTCTAGAAGAAGAGAGGAGAATTGAATTTCAAACATGTCGAGCTGGGCAGCAAATTTGCACTGAAATGCACTCACAACTGAACACCCCTTCACGTGGTGTTTTTTGATGTCGGGATTGTAATAAGTGGGGAGAAATTCAAACAGACTACAAGAAAGGTCGTCGAAAGGAATAAACACAAAAGGAAGGCTGAGAAGAATGACAAAGGTGACAAGCTAGGGAGCAAGCTATTAGTGGAGAGACTAAACTCCAATCTTACGGCTTTGAGATCCAACAAAAGAAGGGCCACGGAATTGCAGGATCTTCTATATAACGTCAATGCGAGCGCGAATGTAAACTATGTGGACAGGAGAAAGGAGAAGAAGCACCACCTACTATACAGTTGGTAACTGTGGAGCCATTAACAGTTTGTGACACCGAGAGCTTGGGAAGAGCAAAACGAGAAGATCCGGACATTTCGCCTATTCTTGCTTGGAAAGAAGACATGGAGAAGCCAGAGTGGAGGGATATATCAGGGAGGAGTGAAAAGTTGAAATGCTACTGGGTTCAATGGAAATCTCTTCACGTTGAATGAGCTATATTAAAAGGCAAGTGGGAACCAACTAACGGCAAATCATTCCGAATGCAAATAGTTGTGACGGCATCAGAAGTTAAGAATTTTTTAGGAGAAATGTATCGTAGAAAGTCTGGACGACATTTGGGAGTGAATAAAATGTATTCTAAAATACCAGAGGATTCAACGTGGTACAGGAATCGCTTGTGTAAATACTGCGAACATCAAGACCGTGATCCACCTGCGGGACCAACAATTTTAAGAAGGGAACAGTGTTGCTTGCAATAGAAAACTGACAACAGGCATCTACATACTTCACGTGGAGTGCTAATTTACTACGGGCATAAACAACTTTCGGAGAATCGTATCGCAGAAAAGGGCAGGCGACATCTATAATGTACGGACAGAAGCAACTTTACCTTCGGATGATCAGTGTTCCTAGAACGATTCGGGATGCTTCTAGCACAATTTGTAGAGTACAAAAACGGCGCTTGTCACCGCCAGAAGGCGAAACTTATCTTACACAGTGCAGTGAATACAAGTGAAAGTGAATAAATAAAAGTAAGTATGGGATTGTGAAAAGTTAAAATGATAATTAAAGTGATAATTAAAGCAGAGTTAATTGATAATTGTTTGTGAATTTTGTTAAAGTGATCAGTACAGTTTAGTAAATAGCCGACTATAACAACAAAACTTGTAACAATATTTTTTTATGGCAACACCAATTTAGTCTATATTTGAAATCGTGAGAATGTTCCTGCAGCAGAGAAAAGGAAAAGCAAAAAGAAAAAAAATTGGAAAACATAAGGCGAGTAGTACAAAATTAGACACCGAATTATAACGCAATGTTAACAAATGCGGAAAAAGATGAAGATGAGATGAGAATCATAATAAAATTGTAAAAAATCCCTTTTTAAACCATTACAATCTATGAATATACAACTAGAAGCGTCATCGGGTTATTCTTCACAAAAACGCTCAGGAGGGCAAAGATTGTTCTCTAGGGAAAACAGGAGAAAAGTTTCTAATTTGAAATGTGGTGAAAAACTAAATTTTTGTATAGTAACACGAAGAAGGGGCTGTGATTTCGCCCATTTTTATACCTTAGTTTAAGTCCTATGCTAGATTAAGTTTATCATTCTGTTAGTAACGGACAGAAATAATGCAAAAAGGGTTAGACACCCACGTATAATATTAGATGTTATTTTGATTTTTGCAGGTCCGTCTGTCCGTCTGTCTGTTTGTCTGTTCGTCATGACGATAACTCGATAACGCGTGCACTGAGAGTGCTGAAATTCTGGATGTGTATTTAGGCACTGCCTGGGAATGCGTTCATGAGTAGACTGATATTTTGGTAAGAGGTGTTTTCATATAAAATGTTTGTTTTCAAAAATGGATTAAATCGGGCAACCCCCTTTTTTGTTATAAACTGTTTTTCTTCAATGCCAAAATAAAAAAAAAAACTGAATGCTAATACCTTCTCGAGATAGCATTAATTTTTTACTTTCGACTATTGAATTTTTCATGCTTTTGGTAAGTGCCATACAGCACCATAAGATCCACTTTGTTACTAAAGGAAAATAACGGTTTTCTTGCTTGAATTTTATGATTGTATAGCAGTGAGACTCATGGAATGTCGATTGGTTAAGTTCTATACGTGAAGCTGTGAAATAGTGTAGTGAATCATTTAAAGTTCTTAAAAGTTTCAAGGTACAGTAATTGTTCAATTTGGAACGGTAAACTCAATATTTACTTGAAAGTGGTAAATAATTATCCCAGCCAAATCCATACTTAATTATGGCTGCGTTGTTTCATAATTAATATTTTTGGAGAAAGGAAGAATTTTCATTTTTTAACGATTTTGAGTTAAATTATAAATACCTTACCTACCACTGAGCTAACGATACAGATGTTTTTTCTTCTTGTATTCCTTAATTTTATAACTAGCCTACTAAACCATCTGACTTTCAGCTGGCATTAACCAGTAACGATGAAAGCGCACAAAGTGTCTTCTTTTATTTATAATTTAATTCAGAATCGTTAAAAAATAGAAATTCTTCCATTCTCCATCTGACACCGATTCTACAAATTGGTGATTTCGATTCCCGCCCGGGAAAAATAAACTAATGTTTTTGTTTAAAATACAATACGTATAATATGAAAATAAAGATGATGAGTCTGGAGGAGACTTTTGACTTCATTAAGCTCAGAATATGTTCCGCCAGATGCTGAAAAAGCATGGATGTTGATTCACATCATAAAACCGAATAACTTGAAAAACAAAAAGAAAACAAAATATGTAGCGCAAAGCAAGAACTACGTATTCTTCAAAAAGCTGTTACTAACGTTTGATGTGAAAAGGAAACTACAAGAACTACATATGATT
Organism: Dioctria rufipes; assembly: GCA_963924295.1. Classification (NCBI taxonomy): domain Eukaryota; kingdom Metazoa; phylum Arthropoda; class Insecta; order Diptera; family Asilidae; genus Dioctria; species Dioctria rufipes. The sequence continues at coordinate 95,417,136 of OZ002740.1, read as the reverse complement.
GCTCCAAAAGCTAGAGATGGACGTCATGTGCTTTGGAACAACATTTCGGATGAAATTATTACAAATGTTTGCAATTTTATTGGAAATTTTTCCTGTATGAGGATCGCACTACTTTAGAAACAAACTCGAGAGGAGACGAGGTGGTTTCTGAGAGAAAATTAAAAATAGTAATAATAATAACGGGTGGAGAAAGATTCCTTATGTCAAGGGACTATCCGATATATTTAAAAAAAAAAACAGTATAAAAAGAACAATATTATGCCCGCGTTTTCGAATAAAAGAAATTTAAAAATTTTATTAGTAAATAACAAACTTATTCCCAAAATTAACGATTTAGAAAAAAAGTGGAGTTAATCAGATCTCTTGTCAGGATTGTAATGCTATTTATATAGGAAATACTAAACGAAAAATAAAAACGAGATTTAAAGAACATCTAAAATCAAAACAATCAAATGTAGGACAACATATTCGTGATAAGAATCACACAATAGATGAAAACAATATAAAACTGTTGGATCACTTGCCGGGAGGGAGACTAAATACGAAATTAAAGAAATACAAGCAGCAAAAAGTAAAGAAATGTCCTTGATCAATAATCAGTTGGATTTCACAAACAAAAGCCCTCTATTAAATCCGTCTCTTATAATATAATCTCCCAGTTCATGGTATATATGTAATAGGGATAGTGGTAGACTGTTTGGTAGTTTTTGTTTGTAATTTGGCAGTTGAGTGAGGGGTCGAAACGCGTTAGGACATTCTTAGAAAGTAATTGAATAAATAAGATCTTTTGTGAAATAAAACAAGTGTTTTTTATCAATTTAAAATGTTAATATGAAATCATATTTCCGCTGCCACGGCAAAACAATGCACTCATCAAATAAGGAATCAATATCTATATTTTTATAATCCCGGTAAGAATACTTAATAGGAGAGTGATCCATGCCTAGCATAAAGTCACAGCTGAGAAAAATAACATCATGATCGAGTGTACTAGGAGGGTTGATTTGATCGTGTGCAATGATCTTTCCATCATCTGTCACTAGAATCAGGTCACGAATAGAAGGATTAGATGTATTGTGGTAGGTAGGATAGAAATTAACAAAATCAAAGTGAAGAGACTGGAGTAAGTGTGTGAATTGATTTTCTAAGTTGTCTTGCCTTATCAAATTGACATTAAAATCACTACCAATACTGACGTTCGCATTGCGTTGTGTTATATATAAGATTTTATTTTCAAATTCACAGGCATTATCATAGTTAAAGCAATTCGGGGGAAAATGTACGGATCAAAAGCGCACTCTTCATGACCGGTACATATAAAAATTCAATTGCTTCATCAACTGAAAATGCGATTTGCTTGGCATTGATCCAGTCCCTAATATAAATACTACACAACCTCCAATCGTCCCTTGCGGTCGTTCCGAAATTAATTAAATTTAAAAATCGACAAAAATGATGATGGAATATCCTCGTTTAACCAAGTTTTACTTACAAAGATAGCATGCAAGTTAATATTGGAAAGTATACAATTAAATTCATCCATTTATTCCGAATACTTCGCGCATTCAGCGAACAAACACTCAACCCGGTGGAGCGATTACATAAAATATTAAGTAGTATTCGCATCCTGCCAAGATCAGTATAAATATTGCTATCCGCACTTATAAATGAGAGCAACACCGTCAGTGAAGTAAGTTAAAACAGATCGATCAATACCCATTAGATGAAGGCTAACGTAATTATTGAATCTTAGCAGTAGGAGTAGCATAATTAGAGTTGAAGATCACTAGCCGCAGCATTTGCACAAAAACTAAGAAAGCCTAATTACGAATATATATATAATATAAATAATATAATAATATAATAATACATATAATATAAATTATTAATACTAAAACTCTTCAGTAGAAAAAATTCAAAATATTTAATTAATTAATCAAAATATAAAAGGAAAATAAACAAACACAAAATTTTAAGAAATGGAAAACCAAATAAAAAACAAAAAACAAAACAATGTATGCAATTCGGATTACAACTGTCAGATTTGGCGCCAAAAACAATTACCTTTATGGTGCTGCGACCTTTTTAGAACGTATATGCCTTATTCGTGTGACGAATAGCGCATAAGGCGTTTTTTATGATATTGTGTAATAAGTCGTCAAAGAAAAATGCGGTTGATGTATATATGAATCAATGCCTACTGTAGGGTTAAGATAATAAAATAAAAAAATATATATATATAAGATAAATTTTCAAGTTATTGGACTTTTAGTACAAAAAATGAGATATTTGGTGCAACATGTCTTAATTTAGATTCCGATATCTCGACAACTATCTTATGTAAAGTCACCAACACTATCTCAACTCAAGAATTATTTGTCTTCTTTAAAATCGTTAGTACTCTATCCAACCGTTTCGTAGTTTTAATGATATGAACAAAAATGCAAAACCCTGCACTTTGAAGGTGAAATATCCTTTTAAGTCGAACACCTCGAAACTGTTAGGAGAACTGAAAATTGTCCATACAATTTTATTCGTTTCTCGAGGTCCCTTTTGACCTCGTGCAAGGATGAAATCCTTATCTGAAATACCCTGTATATAATTTAATATTTGTAATACGTAATTATATAAACAAAATATAAATAACACCAGGTTTCTTAAATACATAAAAAAATACGTAGGAAGATTTGAGGGGAAATATTTCATCGTTACGCTTATATGGTAAATATTTTGGAAAATTCAAGTGATTTGTTTTTTACATTCCTAAATACGGTAATTTTACAGGCAAATATTCAGCCCTAAGGGGATTTAGTTTGAACCACTAACATATATACAGGGTGTTACAAAAGTATGGTTACATACGCTAAACTTAGGTAGCTGGGACCAAGCTCAGAACAAAATTCTATAGAGTTTTGCCCCACATTGGGTTTTTTTCGAGTTATGCTGAAAACACTGTTTTGTGTACCGGAAAGTGTAGACTTTTAATTTTAATGTATATCTCAGGAATGAAATGGCCATTCATTCAGTATCGATACTTTCGAAAAAAAATATCGCAGTGAGATTTGTGTCTTTTATTTTACAAATTTCTTACGTTGGGAGCTTTTTATTCAAAATTTCTAACAAAATTTCTTTTTGTTTTTTTTTTAATTATTTTGTGGCTTATACGATTCCCTTTCCGAGAATAGCTGGATTCATACCACAAAAACTATTCATTTTAGGGTTTATTTGAGTGGCTTTTATTACGGTCTATTCAGAGTATACGAAAATTCTCATTTGCTTTCCAGGAATACGCTATTTGTGCACTGGTAATAAAATTGTATAAAACTTCAATATTGATGTACCTAAGTAAAACAGACTTCTAAATTTGTAAAAAATTTATTTGGTCACAACAAATTTTCAATATGTTGACCATTTTCTATATATCAAAATTGTAATCTACGTCTTACACTTAATGGAATGTCAATTTATTTCAATCTTTCTCTTACTTTCAAACACGCTGCTTCTATACGCTGCCTCAAAATATCCTCGTGGTTAACTACGGCGGAATAAACTTGTTCCTTCAAATAACCGCATATGAAGTAGTCCATCAGAGTAAGGTCTGTTGATCTCGCTGACTTTGTTATTGGTCCACCTAGGGCTATCCATCTGTCAGCGAAGTTTTGATTCAGCTAATCTTGCACCCTTTGAGTAGAGTGAGGAAGTGCTCCATTATGTTGAAAAATCATTTTCCGCATTATGCTCAAAGGCATGTCCTACATCAATTCCGGTAGCACATCCCCAGGAAATTGAGATAAGCCCCTCCGGATAAATTACGGCGAAAGATATAATGCCCAATTAAATTTTGACCCAGGATTTCTGCCCAAACATTCAGCCTGAAACTATGTTGGGAGTGTGATTCCCTGCTTTCATGGGGATTGCTTTCAGCCCAACTATGTATATTGTAGAAGTTAACCACTCCATCCTTTGTAAGGTTGGACTTATTAGTCCACAGCACGTTGCTTAGAAAGCGGGGATCAATTCTATTCTTTTCTAACAAAAGCCTGCAAAAGTCAACGCGGCTTTGAAGGTCTATTTCTATTTATAAAAAAATTTAATTTGAAGATAAAAATATTATTTACACCCTTAGGCCTGCCTGAACTATCTCGTCGACTGACAAGTGTTCCTTCCGTGATTAACCTATTAAAAGGAATAGAAAACAGCTCTGAAGATGGACGAGGTCTCTCAGGAAATCTTCTAACATACTCCATCTTTGCTGCATGCGCATTTTCTCGACAATACTCGTCAAAATACACCATATGCGCTAAGTCACGTAATTCATGTCTACCTTCTATTGGAGCTGACATAATATTCGTTTTTAATTAAATTTCTTGGCTATAATTGATGAAACGGTGTCTATCAATAAGGCGATACAACTAGGTCAGAAAACCTGCTTTTACGGATTACTTGCGTGCATCTGCTGACACTGAATTGAGTGTCTAAGTACCCGAATAAAGCAAACTTAACATTCCTGAACAAACTGCAATGCTTTAACTTTACCTGAGTATAAATATGTAGGGTATGTCTGGACAGCAAATGAGAATCTTCGTATACTCTGAATAGGCTAATGAGCATAACTTGTTTTATGTCACCAAGTGACTGTAATAAAAGCCACTCAAATAAACCCTAAAATGAATAATTTTTGTGGTATGAATCCCCCTTGAAAGATTATTCGATATTACTTTATGAAACTCTCTAGATACATCATTGAGTTACATACTGTTAGAAAAGGAATCGTATAAGCTACCAAATAGTTAAAAAAGTAAAAAGAAATTTTGAATTAAAAGCTCCCAAAATAAGAAATTTGTAAAACATAAATCCCATTTTGACATTTTTTATTTAGAAAGTATCGGTACTGAATGAATATGCTATAAGTTTCCTTTAAGTGAAAGATACTGTAAGTTAAACAAAATTTATTTCTGTTTTCTCGGCCATTTCCTTCCTGAGATATACACTAGAATTAAAAGTCAACACTTTCCGTGAAACAAAACTGTGTTGCCAGCATAGCACGGAAGCAACGAACTGTGGGGCAGTACTCTATTAGAATTTTTTTTTCTTAGCTCGGTCCAAGCTACTTAAGTTTAGCGTATGTAACCATACTTTTGCAACACGCTGTATAAAAGGACTGCTAGTTGAACCAAAAATGCATGACAGCAAATGGCACCACTTTTAAATTTGTGTGTCTTCCCGTGATATCATTATTTCCCATTGAACTGTAATATTGATAATGAGCAATTGCTTAAGGTTCAGAGGTATTCGCAGAAAGCAATAGAACAATTCCTACCAAAATACCTTGTAAGAAACATTTCTTCAAGCTCATAATTAAAATTTAAATAAAATAAGTAAAAAACGAGTTTTCAAACAAAACTGAGGCCAAGCCGCATGAAAAAGTAGAAAATAAACTTTTCTTCACACACAGTGGTGGACTCAGATTTTTTTATTGGGACATTCCTCATGAATATTCCTTATCTTAATGAATCAAATCAATTATTACCTCTGATTGATCATACTATATGTTTCAGTAGATTTTCAGCGAATAAAATCTGAGTATTGTTTGAAAACTCGTTTTTACTTATTTTATTTTCTGCCTTTATCACGTTAACTAAATTTTTATTACATGTTGCATGGAGATATTTTAAAACAATTTTATGACGGCTGAAAAGACACTGATTTACCAGTTTTTCAAAAAAATTATTCGAGTATCAAATCGTTTAAGGACTGCAACGGTTTTTGGAAATTCAAATTATGTTTTAAACAGCGCTTTTTAGCTGTATTCCAACTTGATCCCATATAGCATGAATTTTCCCGATTTTCCATGTTTTCCACAGACTTTTCCTATTACTATGAATTTTTTTTAAAAATTTACAAGAATTTTCCTCGATTTTTCATGCAAGTTTTCATGATTGTTGAAGAGAAAGTATTGATGCTAGTAGGACGGAAACTTTGAAGTCTGACATTTTGAAACAACCTGTCTTGTCATTTATCAAACCGGTACCTGCCCCCTTTTTCTATGCTACGACCTCATTGGGATTTAACATTGGTCCTTCGAGTCGGATAAGATCTGCATGTAGCAATCTGGTCAACAAAAAATGGCGCTCAAATTGAGTACGCCAAAGGAGAGTTATATGAGGAAACTGAACTCATATATATAGAGCTCCTCTCCACTCTACTAGAGGAATTAGAGGAGTCATTCCCAGCACTACCTCCCAATACAAACACAAATTAAACCAGAGTTCAGTCAGTACGACCCTCAAAGCCTGAAACACGGCTTCCCTCAATTCATATACCGATATTCGACGATAATTACAAAATATGGCTGACATTCCAAGATCTATTTAATTCACAAATTCACACAGACCTAAATATTGCCAAGGTCCAAAAACTTCACTACCTCAAACTCAGCGTCACTGGCGAAGCTGAACGCTTATTACTTCAGTTTGAAGTGACAGAAGCAAATTACGTTAAGACATGGGAACTACTACAAAAACGATTCAACAACAAACAGGCTCAAGTTAACACACATTTAAAGGGTTTGCCAAGCCAAACGCCAATTAAAACAGAGTCTGCCCATGCCATCCGCTCTCTTCTAGACCAGACAGAAGAGAGCCTCCATGAGCTAAAATACTTAGAACTACCTATCGAGCATTGGGATGCAATATTAATCTACAACCTTGTTCAACGCCTTCCATCAGAAACGCATCAGCTATGGGAGCAAGAAGAAGGCAGCAACACCGACGTACCAAAAGACGCTGATCTGCCAGCCTTTCTAGAGTCACTCTCTTCTTACTCTAGAATCCCCTCAAGTAGGTGAAAACTTGAACTCAGCAGAACATGGACGACAAGCAAGTTCTCCACATATCCAAGAGTTACAGTGCGGCTATAGAGCCACGAACTCAAATAACATTCCATCATCTAACCATGCACTCAAAGGTGCTCAAGCCATCACGAACAAAACATATACTTGCACCAAGTGCAAGCAGAATCACACACTTTTTCATTGCACGGCATTTAAAAAATTAACTCCAGCAGCAAGGCTACAATTCGTGCAACCATTTGCAAAAATTGTCTCGCCTCAGGACACAACATCAATAGCTATCCTAGCCATAAAACCTGCTTCCTATGTCGCAAGCGGCACAACAATTTACTACACGTAAATCAACCTATCGAAGCAAAAAGCGATGTTACAAATAGTGACCAGAGGCAAGCAGACATGAAACATAATAAGCCTAGTGGCAGTAATGAGCTAGACACAACCTCACTTTTTACAACGAATGTCAACCGTGCATTGTTGTCAGCAGCTCTCGTTCACATTGAGGGACCAATAGGACAAAAACACAAAATCAGAGCACTGATAGATTCAGGCTCTCAAGTTTCATACATGACAGAAGCAGCAAGTCGACGTATAAGACTCCCGAAAAACCCTACAAAAATCAAAGAACCAGGGTTAGGAAAAACGAAAACAGCTTCCATAAAGTCCCAGACATCATTCAAACTAAGGTCAGTCTATACAAGGTTTGGAACAAACATAAGACCCCTTCATAATGAATCAGATAACAGATTTCATACCAGCTGACAAGATAGACAGCAGCAAACTGCCTTATCTGCAGCTTCTACTACCAGCAGATCCTAAGATTTACGCGCCCGGCCCAATTGACACATTACTAGGAGCTGACATATACGCCGAAATAAATGCAAACGGAATTATTAAGGGTGCTCCAGGAGAACCCACAGCACAGCACACTCAGCTAGGCTGGATCTTAATGGGTAAAACTAAAAAAAGTGACAGCATCAATAGCATTAACGCGCTCACTGTTCAAGTGACAGAAAATGATAAGTTGAATCAACAACTAAAAAAATTCTGGGAATTAGAGGAAATTCCACAAAGAATAATTCATCCCGATGATGAATTATGGGAGGAAAAATACAAAGACTCACATCAATGTTTAAGCCATGGAGCTTACCTAGTCAAATTACCTTTCAAAACGAAAACGGACCAGAACTAAGGCAGACCAGACCCATGCCAAAAAAACAGTTTTATCAACTAGAACAACGTTTGAAAAAACATCCAGAAATGTATACAGAATACAAGGCATGTATAAAGGAAACCAAAAACTGGGACACAATAAAGTAATTCTTAGTAAATACAACAAAATATAAAAATAAGATAAGAAATAAAGCTACTATGATTACATATTCATATGAAATCTGTTGAATTTGTTTGGGAGCTTGCTTTTAAAATATTATTTCAAATCGACTGGATTACACCCATAGGTTAGTAATGCAGGGTAAGTTTAAATATCTATCACATTTTCATACAGAAAGAGATATTTAATAACACATTGATTAAATTCAGAAAACCTTTTTAAAGTGTATTCCAGAAGAATTCCATAGTTTTTTAGTAAATTAGAATAAATTTTCAAACTTAATTTTTCTCGATATTAGACAATATTTTTAAATAATTAGAAAATTTGGGTTAAATTGATCATTTTTTAAATTGACATTAAAAAAAAGTATTTGCTGTGTTTAGTTAATCGAAGATTTAATATTAGTAAAAGAGTCTTTCCGTCTACATAAATATTGGTGCCATTCGGGAAAAGTAAATTTTTTTAAGTTATCATAATTGGTTTTATTTGAGTTGATATAAAGGGTTTTTCAATGCGTTGTTGAATCGTGTATCGTTCTATTTTTATTAATGGCGTAGTTTCTACTTGTCAAATGTCAAAAAATGACAGCTCCAAAAGTGACATCTACCGAATTAGTGGGCTAATTAAAATAACACCCCTTATTGGAAAACCCAGTATAAGTGAGCTTCTTAGTTATTAAGTGACATAGACGACATTATAAGTATCTTAAGTTATATTCGTGGATAATCAACCTCTGAAATATATTTTCTTTTAAATTTGGAATAGTGTAATAACTTTGCCGTACTGTGAAATAAAGCACTAACTTTAAATATTCATTGGCGTTATCATTTATAGTCCCCGACCCTATATAGTTTTTTGAGTGTTCTCATTGGGCAGAACAGTTGATATTTTCATGTCGACTGTTTTTTTTTTATTGATTTTTTAATTGCATTTAGAAGTGAAAATACCGATTTGAAAATACCGATTTTTCATTAAAAAAAAAAATCAAAAATTTTATTTTAAAATAATTTAAAATTATAAAAAATAAAAGAACTCGACAGGGTTACCTCGTAATAATGTGGAAAAAGAATTTGTACAATTTCGAAAGGTTTGATGAAGTAGTTTTTGAGCTAGAGAGTTCACCGACTTTGAAAAAGGTAAATGAGAGAAAAACGCGCTTAAAGATTTAAAAATTTCACACAAAAAATGAAATATGAATAAACGAGTGTTTTGTTTCATAGAATCACACAGAATTCTCGATGACAGGGCCATAAAGCAAAGGACTTTCAGCTATGTCATCTAGGTGGTAGAAGGGGAGGGGGGTATGCCCTAGATAAAGAGAACGAAGTAGCTGCTAAGAATTCCCGTTGGACTGCCAGATAGCAGTTCGCTGCAGCTATAAAGCGTATCGAAAGGACTTACAGCTCCATATCTCAATTTCAAATCGACTCCAAATTTTACCAGAATAATCTTGATATGTTGTACATTCATATGACGCATAAAAAAATACGTTATTCCTTTTAATTGAAGTAAAGCTTGCTGCATTTTCTAGAAAGGTTGAATGAAAAGTGAACTAAATTTGTGCAATTAATATGTTAACTAAGTAGGTACATAATATGTAACCAGTGCTTATTTATTTTTCAATGAACATTTCTTTTGAGAGGATTATAGCTCAATGGCATAATTCCAGCTACAAGATTTCGATTCCTCGTCTTAACAAGTTTTTTTTTTTTTCATCAATATAAATTACATAAATGGATTCAGTCGATTCGTGACTAAAAACATAATCAGATAGAATTGACTAATTAATCTTAAAACAGTGGCACTCAACGACTATTGCATTTTGGAAATTCTAATATGTATGCATAACCAACTGACTACCCACTTACTTGCCAAGTACTAATAACAAAAACAAAACCAAATACCCATTGGAAAATAATAGAAAGCTTGTAAAAGCTAAAAATTGATCTGCAAACACTTTTCCATGAAACCGGTTTTATTTATTCTATTTATTTAGCTTAACTTAAGGCATCTTTGTGAAACTTCTTCCATCAGCAGTACCCTTCTTCCAGTTCGAATAGAATTACGATGCTTTAACTTCAGCTCCTCGGAGCTTATCAGGCAAACCACAAGCAATATATTCAGAGTTTAAAGTCAGAACCATAAGTATATGAAAAATTAAATATCAGAACATCGTCTGCGTATAACGGAAATATTCGCCGCCGCCGTACCACCCATCCCGTTCGCAGTGTTACCGCAGTGCACTTGAGAGCATACATACATAGGAAGTACGGAGAAAATATGAATGGAGAGCGCGCTTGATCCCATTCATGAGCTCTGTATACCATCATCATGGAGGGAGTTCATTCTACTTGTGGAAGTACTTAAAAACGTGACCAAAAGTGAGTTTACATTTCTCATATGAACAAAATATTACAAATACGTGACGAATACAATACAGTACCAGACCAGTAGTAGACTGCTTAACCTGGACAGGGAGTCCCGACGCAACGGTAAGAGTTCATAAATATTAATCAAACCGATGAAATTCAGTTCATGGTTAATGCTACATATGTAGGTACATATCTACATATGCCATCAGGAGAAGAAGCATAGCATGTTGCTCAGTAGTATAAAACAATTAGATAGTATCTACTCAGAGATGCTGTGTTGTTTTGTTTGACGCGTCTGAGGATACCAAGGCGTGAAACGAAATACTTGCATATTGCGACTGATTATCTCATTGAATGCGGATGGAAGGAATCCCCTTTAGAAATTTTTTGCTTATATTCGATTTCTTTTTTATACCCTAGACGGAATCATAGGGTATACTAAGTTCGTCATTCCTTTGTAACGTATAGAGAAATAATGCTAGTTGAGAAAATTGGATTGGATACCCACGCATAATATTAAAATTTATTTTGATTTTTCCATATGTCTGTCCGTCCGCCCCTTCGTCTGTCCGTCCATCCATTTGTCTGTCTGTTCGTCCTCACAATAACGCGTTTATTTTGGGAAGTAATATTTTGAACACGGGCTTTAAAAAAAAAAAACAGCAAATTTACGGTGTATTCACAGCTAGCATTCCCTTGCATGGGACAAATCGGGCAACTCCTGCGTAGGGTTGCCATACGAAAATTGTGTTTTCACTATATATTTGAACACTGACTGAGAACGTATTAACGTAGAAAGCTCAAATTTGTTACAATGGGTTTTCATAGTAATAGTAAATAAAGCTTAAAATGGACTAAATCGTGCAACCCCTTCTGGGTGTTGCCATTTTAAAATTTAGATTTTTTTACGTATACTGTAAAAACGATCAGTCCTATTCGGTTTTATGGTTCTGAAAATTCTTCAGGAAATCCTATTAAATTGCATATAATCATTTTTACTGCCCGACGAATCGTTCTAGAAATATATGTGAAAAACCAGTTCAAAAATCATACTTCCACAGATGGGTGACTATACCAAATTACATATGGGCATTCATCTACACAGTAAAAAAATTCTTTAATTTTACTTCAATTATAATATTAAAATTTTACAAAGCAGAGCAGGAATTTTATAAATTGATATTAAAATTTACGCATTTGTGTGTAAAATACATAAAATGCTTAATTTTACTAATTCTAATTGGTAAAATTCAACTTAAACGTGTGAAAGTACGTATGGTTTTGTAAATCTTACATTAGTTCTTTAAAATTGCTTTCATGGATAGTAAAATCCAATTGTTATGTTTAAAATTACTATGGTTTTCTAGAATTTCAAGTACGGCATAATATTTTTCAGACAAGTTGAGACAAGGCTTATAGCGTCATCACAGATTTATTAAAACCGTGATAGGATGCAGAAGTAGTTTTCTTGTGGGGTTATAGGTATTTGTGTTTTCAAAGGAATTTATATAATAAAAGTGAGTGAAACTTTAAAAAATATGTTCAAGTGTAGTTTGTGTAACTTTTTGTCTAAGGAAAACAAAATATATAACAAACATTTATATGTGCATCGCAATGAAAAAAAAAATGCAAGATTTCAGTGTCTGTTTGGAAATTGCTTCCAGTGCTTTAAAAATTATGATTCATTTAGATCTCACCTGAATAGAAAACATTACGCAGAAAAAGCAGTATTATTTGAAAGTGCAAAATATTTTATAAAGTGTAAGGTACCACTGTGTGTATACGAATGCAAATTTTTGAAAGATATTATCAAACATGATACTTGCCATGATCATTTAAAAGCAAATGAACAAATTATTTGTCCTATGTCGTTTTGTAAACATCCAAATACTATTGGCTATAAAGATATGGAGAGCAGTTTAATGTCACCTCGAAATTTTCCATTAATAACTACTATGATGCAAAGGAATCACTATTTGAATCGGCCAGAAAAATCGCAAAATAAAAGCAATAGTCCGCTAAAAATGAGAAGATTTTCCAAAAAATTTGATAATACTTGTAAAAATTGGGATCCTGATGAAACGATAAATACAAATACAGAAGAAATTACACAAATAAAAGAAACTTTAATAAGATTTAGTAAACAAGCAACTTTTACCAAAGATGAGTATAATAGAATAAAATTATTAATTTTTAAAAAAAGTGCCCAGTTTTGGGGATTTAAAGGATAATGAGAAAAGAATTTATGTTTAGGAATTTTGAGAGTCAAACAGAAAACAAAATATCTGATATCACCTCAACATTTCATGAAAAGTGCAACAAATCATTAAATATGGGGAAAGTAAGAAGCCAAGAATTTAAAAAAAAAGAAAATACGATCGAAGGAAATTCCTATTGCTCTGGATTTTTTGTGTCACTATTTTCAAGAAAATTTGGAGTTCTTATGCAAAACTTATGATGTAAGTATAAAATATTTGTATGCGATAGAAATGCAAACAATTGTAGTTATTTACTTATTTTTAGATTGGTGCTCAATTTTCAGATATTGATGTCCCAAATAATTCTCCTTGGTGTGCAGCCTTGGGTAAATCTCTTTATCGTAATCAATTTTTATAAACTATTTTTTTTTTTTAAATACAAATGTAGAAACAAATGATGAGCGAAATACTATTTATGATTTTGTTGAAAAATAAATTGCTAATTCAACTTCAAAGAATATTCAAGAGGGGTTACATAAGGAATTCTGTTTTTATTTCACTCTAAATGAGACTTACCCCCAGGAAACATTAAAAACTTGGGACTTCATACAAAGGTACTTTTTCGAAATCAACACAGATATAACATGAGGGAAAAAGTAAAATATAAATGCTTTGGCAAAAGTTTTACATCTGATAACGGCAATTGCTCAAGTATAATCACCTTAAAAGTGTGCACTTTGCACTTTTTTCTTGCTTTAATATGGATTAATGAATATTTTTCTCTTTACTTTTTCAAAATATTTTGTGTAAACTTTTCAGTCATAAATTTTACTCCTTGTAGCTATAAAGATATTGAACTGACCTTGAAATGTAAATAGCTTTAAAATAAAATTTATATTTATTTTGTTTTTGTTAAATAGAAATTTTTTTTTTCAATTATATTATATATATTATATATAATAAAAAAAAATCTACAAACAATTCTAAAAGAATTTCGTTTTCTTAATTTAGTTCTTCAACATTTTATTGAGTTTTGTTTTCTTTTTTGTATTGTGTGGAATGCAAATCAAACCTACGTTAATCATGGATAAACTTATGTATTATATATTTGCAATATTTCAAAAAATAAATGAGAGAATACTATTCTACTAATGTTATGAAAAAAGACAAATTTTTACTATTTCCAGAGTTTTCATCAATGGTTATTTCGCAACAAAATTTGACTTCCGTAATAAGTAGAGCGGTTACGTTAGAAAAGTAACCACACACAAATTTTCATTTGAATTTTACGCATTTTATTGCATTTTTACAATCGTGTGTGTAATTTTACAAAGTATATATGTAGTTTCACAAAGTATGTTTGCATTCGATTACTATGAAAATGTGTAATTTTACGAATTCGTGTGTAATTCATTTACTACATTGAGTATTAAGATTATGAAGGATGTGTAATTTTTTTCAACTAGTTGAAAATTACTACTTTAAGAGTAGGCACTAAATTGCCTACTTTGAAAGTAGTAAGAATTTTTTACCGTATAGGGTATCTTAAGAATCGGTCTTAGACCAATTCTGGCATCTTGCTAGTTTTAATATTATATTTTGCCAGTTAATTAATTAAACTGTACAGCATTTAGATGTAAACTTACAATGCGATGTATGCACCTTTAGGAGCACACGTTTGTAAATAGAACAAAAAAAGTGTGAATTAAATTTTTGATCAAAACTTAAAAATAGAAGTTATAGTTGATGAAGATCTCCTCACTCGTCAGCCAATGATTCGATGACTATATCAAGTCTTCTTTCGTTATATGGGTGTCACAGCGGGACTGGCACGGCACGGCGTGGCAAAATAGTTGCCGCGCGGCAAGTTCGGAGATTACTCAAAAACACAATTTTGCCATTGTCGGTGGCGGCAAGATTTCTCATTCATTCCCAATAAGTCCGCGTAATTCGTTACGTGAGGCTTTTGGCATTCTAATATATTCGTAATGGAATCTCGTCACTTTTCTCTGTTTTTCTTCAACCAGAACTACTAACAACAGAACTTCTAAATCGAAATTAGATATCATTTGGATCACTCTAATTTACCGCGTGCCACCTTACACTGTTATTAAAAATGAATGTACTTGAACCGTTTCCCTTGAAAGTTGTGAAGTCCATTTTATATTAAATGGTGATATTTAAGGGTTTGTATTTGAATGATTTGAAAAGTATTGGTATATTTTAATACGCTCATTTTATGATTTGGAAATATCAAATTAATTTAAGTTTATAATGTGATATTTTTATAGTATTAGTTAAAAGAAATTTATACTTTTGATGACCTCAAAAGGAATAACATCACTTTTAAAGTCAACAAAATGTGAAAATCATGTATTTATGATATATTACATACATATGTGATTTCAATTGAATCACATCAATTTAAAAAAAAAATTTATTTCACATTTCTTCGGATAATGCCATTAATACTTTAATTACAACTTTATAATAATATGTGCTATTTGTAATTGTATTCATTATAAAAATATTTTTAAAATAGTAATGATGTGATGTATTCGAGGAATATAAGGTAATAGATGCATCATACCTTTGAATATTTTAGATGTGATGGGCCTGACATGATGATATAGGTGGTAGTATCTAGTATAGTTTCAAATTTTCGTTGTCTTCTTCATCTTCATCCGCATTTTCATCAAATAAAGTTTTATACAGCATTATACTATTATTACAATTATTATTGTTTTTTATTTTTTTAACGTAGGGGGAAGAGACATAACCAGCCCGTATTCCTTCCTGTCCTCTTAATGAAGCGAATTACGTCTACTGGAGGTCAACTTTTCAGTTCATTTACAGATAGCAGGGAATGCACAAACGTGTTCAGCCTGCTCCAGGCAAAGGCCAGACAATCGCACAAAAAGTGTATTAGCATTATTTATACAATACAGTTTTAGTGAACATCATGTTCTTCTGTAATGCCTGCATTTTCAGCATTGTTAAATTTTTTTTTCAAATTTTGAAAATCGCGTTTTTGACATATGTCTTTCCACGGTTGGTGAAAATGTAACTTAAATTCTTTTTTTAAATACTCCTATAAAGGATGTCGTGGAAGTCGAAGTCTAGCCGGAATCGGGTGATAGGCCAAATCATAATAGTAACCAGGAAAATATGAAAAAATTTAAGTCCGTTTTTTTTTTAAATTATATGCATATCTTTTTTTTCGAAAACATGTACACCCTGTGATGAGTTTTTAGCTCCTGTTGCTACAAATCTTTACTTCTGCTCAAATTTATTCTTCTTATGTAATTCCGAACAGTGCTCAAGTAACCTGTCGCTTTAAATTTAATTATTTAATTTAAATTAAGTTTTAAATTAAACACCAATTATTTGGATGTATTCCTCATAAATGCAATGCATGCTGTAATTTTCGTGTGTGGTGGCAATACTCAATCACACGATAGTCCAGAAGAAAGCAAAGGTCGTCGTAAAAAGATCGAAACTGTCCAAATCCAAATCACAAGCAAACATGTCCAATAAACGAAACTTAAAGTACGAAATAACACCAACGAATATGAAAAGGTGCGTAGTAAACAAAGGAGCGTAACGTACTGATCTGTATTGCATGTGCCAATACTCAAAAAGTGGTGTCACTATCTGTCTCGCTTACACTTCATAAAATGACTTTCTCGATATATGACTCATTAGCGTCAATATTGGTCTCGCTCACACTTCATGAACTGACTTCCTCCGTATCTGACTCATTACCGGCTATTATCTGTCTCACTCACACTTCATGGAACGATTCTCCGTGTCACTCAAACTAGAATCTTAAAGTTACGGTCTCAAGGCAAGCTTTGGGTACACTAGAATCATTTTTAGAACGTAAAAAGTAATTTTTCGAAACTGGGTTTCTTGAAGAAAAAGTTTAATGTAGCAAGTGTTATACCATTTTAGAATCCTTATTAAATGCGTCAACTTTTAAAGTTACTTGCCTAACTGGCGTAGTACATTTTTTTTCAGTATAGCCAGTTAAAGTTGGAATAAAATTGAAAAAAGTAAAGATTTGTAGCAACAGGAGCTAAAAAACCATCACAGGTTGTAAATTTTTTCGAAAAAAAAAGAAATGTTTATAATTTAAATAATACATGACTTAGATTTTTTTTTATATTTTTCTAGTAACTATTATGATTTGGCCTATCACGCGATTCCTGCTTGACATCGACATCCGGGACATCTTGTATATAACTTCTAGAACTAGATAATTATAATACTAATTTCTTCACACTTTTATATAAACTGGGTGGCGCAAAAGTAATCACCCTATTTGGTTCAGCTAAAACTTCTTTTCTAAATTAGAAAACTAGAATTAGATTTTCTTGTACGTATATTTTTGCCATGAAATTTCGTCGCATAAGAATTTGAAGATGATGTATTTTAAATAGTGACCTCCAGAATTGATGCACATTTCAGCCCTATTTAGCACATTTTCCACAACTTGCCGTAACATTTCCTGCGATATGTTCTTTATTTCTTGATGAAAGTTTTTTTTTAGGGCTGCGAGAATCTGTGGCTTTTTCACATACACCAATTATTTCAAATAACCACAAAAAAAGAAGTCTGGACAGGTTAGATCGGGTGATCTGGCAGGCCAAGGCAAATCCCCAAAACGAGTGATAACAAGGCCTGGAAAAGCGTCCCTCACTATGTCCATAGTGTCGTGCGCTGTGTGTGCCCTGGCACCGTCTTGTTGGAACCAGATGTGCTCCAGCTCAAATTCATCCAAACTGGATATCAAGAACTCACGTAACATGGTTCTGTAGTCACAAGTCATACAGAATTTTGCTTAATTTTACTCCTGAAATCAGTTCTTCACTCATTACGATAACTGCACTGTTTCAACTGAAATGAATTTCCCTATCGCGGTGGCGGTGAGAATGCAACATGCAGCAACTCACCGTCACCGCTTTTGTCACCGCTTTTGTCACCGCCACCGCGTTTGGTGTGAACGCTCGCAATCATTTCAATGTTGTGCATCCCACCGCCATCACCGTACCGCCACCGCCACTGCGTCGGTGTGTGTTTGCCTTTAAATAGTATTTATATGCACATTTTCTTTATATTCCTTTATAATTTCTTTTGCGATTTCTTTTTACATTATACCATTGAACAGCTCTGGAGAAAAACATGTTCTGTTTATTAAAACCTGCAGGCTCCAAAATGTGTCAAAATTTGCTTTGCGATCAACTTCACTAACTAGAGTTTGGTAATTTTTTGAGCAATTGTACTTTATATTTTGAAATTTTATGCCTGGAACAGTCTAACCTGTATTTGTGTAATATTTCTGTCCGCTATTGCACTTCATTTTCTTGTTATTTTGCGTATTTATATTATTGTTCTCTTTTGTAGAATCTGACTTATTCTCATCTGAAATGGCATTGCCATTTACTTTAAAAATTTTAATTAAATAAGTATGTATTGTTTTCATCAGAATTGCTGCCAGTATCTGATTCCAATTTTCTGTTTTTGTTTTTTCATTGGGATGATTTCTATAAAATAATAATAATAAAATATTAAAATTAATTAAAATGTAGAAGAAAATGCATGAA
This sequence comes from Dioctria rufipes, assembly GCA_963924295.1. Classification (NCBI taxonomy): domain Eukaryota; kingdom Metazoa; phylum Arthropoda; class Insecta; order Diptera; family Asilidae; genus Dioctria; species Dioctria rufipes. Next base: position 95,398,780 of record OZ002740.1, on the reverse strand, counting down.
AATAAATACTTTAATCACTCCCAGATTCTTAGGTAACATTATCCACTGTGAATATTATATAATATTAAATGCATATAGTGGAAAATATAGTAGAGAAATTATGTAGCATAAGTTTTAAACTAAATATTATGTCTTTGGGGAAAGTGGACTTATGTACACCACTTTCAAAGTAATTATATTTCCAATTAATTTAACTACGTAAAGTGACAAAATGATGAACATTTTCAAGGATTTTTTGAGGATTGTTCATAGATACATAAAAAGCTCATAGCAGATTGCATTCATTGTTTTCATCAACTAACTTTTTGTAAAAATGGACTTACAACATTTTCAAAGAAAACGGCTCATTCGTTTTAGTACCTCTCAACTCACCGAGGCAAAGTTTATTTGTAATTTGTGTGAATTTTTAATGGATCTTCGCAGAAAAGCTTCCATATTAAGGCTTAATGACAATAAATGGAGCTCTCATTTACGAGGATCCAAATTATAACTATGTGTAGAGCGTGAGCTTTCGATCTAATCAATTAAGCTTAATGTCTACCAATAATAATTATAAAGAACTATTCATAATTACATGCATATATTATGGTAACCTTAAAAGTGACATCGAATGCAGGCGCTCATATCATGAAATAGCTGAAAACGTCAGTCGAAAGAGAGAGTTGATCCACCACACTAGACTACACAGTATCTCCCATATTTAAAGTTTATTACGTTAAAACTAATTGTTTAAGTTTTTTCATGTGAATTATTAAATATCTATTACGGCAAAACGGGCCCACCTAATTTGAAAATGCAATAAAACAATTATTTGGTGATCTAGAACTACAAAAACAAGTTTTCCGTGAAGTTTATTTATTTGCACAACTAAACAAATAGAAAAGCTATAACAGAAGTGAGTATTTGAAAAAATAATTCAGTTTTATGAGACCTTTTCCAAGGGCTTTATTTAACTACCACATTATAATAAGGCGCAAAGCAAAACTTAACCTTTTAAAAATCTTAATCAGCGGAATGTTTCCCTTTAAACTTGCTAAAATTAAGAAATTCAACAAAATTCGGTTATTTTTAATAATTCCGAAAAAAAATAGGGGATTTTTACCTTCTAGGGGATAATAAGGCCCCCATCATCTTTAGTTATAAATTTCTTAACCTAGAACTGAGTAAATCCAAACAGTCTTCATTTTTTGGAACAAAAATAATGTCACAATTATAATCATATATAGGGATATTAGTTTCATTGAAAATTTAGGTTAGGTAAGGTAATAAGGCCCACAGTCTACTCCAGTGGGCCTTATTACACCTATGACCAGATTTTGCAAAATTACTCGGTAATCAAATTAACACAATGGCGGGCGAAAATAAACACCGAAATCATAAACTACATTACCTAACGTTCAAACTAAACAAATTACTACATGTGGAAATAACAATTAAACAACGGAACTAATGATTTTGTCCACGATTGCGTTCGTGTCGACTTAATGCATGTGCGCGTAAAGTATGAGGTTGCTGCGATTCATTTTAGTAGGAATTTTTAAATGTGGGCCTTATTACCCACCGGGCTTTATTTACTGCAGGTATACCTTATAATAATTTTCCACATATCAATTTCCCACATATGTACATGTGCAAAAACTGAATATTTTGGCTTGGACAAATGGATCCTAGGATCCTATCATCACCACGAAAAGCTTTTAAGAATTAAAATGAATAAATCATTCACCTTTTATCAAGAAAGAGGTTTATTCTTTGATTTTTATTAAAAAAAAATATCCGGCTTGGGGACTATTGAATAAAATTACCTCAGTCTTCCTCCTCGTGTTAAAATAAAATTATAGCAATAAATCCTACTCAAGTTACAGGGTTTTAATTTTGACATTATAAGTAATTGGAAAAACAGCTCCGGTAGTATTTAAAAATATGTTTGGAAAAACTATATTCAAAAATAATAAATACTGGTGTGTACATAAAAAAGTTTTTAGGAATGGGGGGGGAAATAACACGGTTTTGTGAGCTTTTTGATTAAAAAACAAACATATCATCTTGTTCAAAAATCTAAGCCTGGCAACATTTGAACTAAAAATTTTGTAATATGTTGTCGGACGTTTTAAATCAATATCGTAAAAATTGTGGAAAATGAAAATGGGGTACACAATGCTTGTAAATTTATTCAGCCTTAAGCACAAACCACATTGTTAAACGGCGACAGTGGATGAAGAAAACTAGTTGCACAACCATGAAAGACATTCCGATCTTATTCTGCTAAGATAAATTAGTTTTATGAAAGCTGGTGATATCAAAAGCTACTATCACATGAATGAAAGTACATTTAATCGATTACTACGAATGGTACAACAAGTGACTTTCATAACTCTAAGGTACCTAGACACCGGAAGAAACTCTGAAGATCTCAAGTTTTCAGCAGTAATGCTACCACCTTCAATAAGTGGAGTATTTAGGCCACACATACATGATGATGGTCCCTCGTTGTAAACTCCATTCACATTTCCAACCCTTCCCGCGACGAAATATTTCCTCCTAAAGAAAAAGCAAAAGAAAACACAAAGAATGCAAGACTAAAATAAATTAAAAGAAAACCTCTTATCTGATTGTTGGCAACTTCCTTCCTTTGGCCTAGCGATGTCCAAACACTGCAATAAATAGATTCAACACCAAAAAATATACAAAATTGTTATTATTTATAACAAAATTCTATAAAAATATCATCAACTTACCTAAAGTGTACATCCCTCTTGTATATTTACATTTCGTAATGTCATATCGTGACATTACGTCAAATCATTTGATTTCGCCTGAGTCATCAAATTGAATAAACGTCGCTAGGACAACACCGAGAGGCGAGAGTTCATAACTGGATGCGGCGGCTATATGCCGACGAGCCGCAGCAGAAAATCATTCTTGGTCCAAAGCTCATCTGATTTAGAGACTAATCTGAGTACAAGAATATTCCCAGCCTCCTTATAGAGGATTAATTGTATATTTCAGGAGACTAATCTGAAAATCCTATCATTTCCAATATTCTTGCCCATACCTAAGCAGAAGATTAATTCAGCGCATAGATTAAACTGCGCTCTTGTTTCTAATAGCATATTGTTACACTTCCAATCTAAGTATTCGATTTTTCTATCGAATCATTTTACTTCCATGTGCCCTCACGCACCATCACAGAAGATGATTCTGATCAGAGATAATGTGAGTGTCTGAATTTGTCAATAGGAATATTTTTACTTCCCTTGTGGCCTCACGCACCAACAATGCAGCTTGTCAATTATTCTTCGTCCCTATTATATATTTTTTAATATCTGATACTACAAACGCGCCTGTGATCATAATTTATTTATGATACCCAACCAGCATTTGAAGCTTACAGTAATGAAAAATTAAAAACTTGTACTGAGTTTTAGTTTCAGAACTAAAACTCAGTACAAGTTTCGTGACAAGCACTGAAATATTTCACCATATGGTTAAAATTCGACGTCATAAAGTGACAATGAATCGTTATATTCACTCATAAGAGGAAATATGCATAAAGTGAATAATACTGGAAATCACTACTAAGGGCCAAAACAAATCTATTCTTCATTGTGATATTTATTTGTGAACAGCACGTTTTTATAACTCTCCAATTTCACGTCGAGGAAATTCCACTTTATAGTGCAAATTATATAGCGATAAACATTTAATTTTCACCATCGAAAATCCTTATGAAGTTGGAAAATGTTATAGTTATATATAGTGCTTTTATTAGTGACTAGGACGTTCTCGCCATCATATTCGGTTATTTAAAATAAGGTAAATTACATAAAAAATAAACTTTTTAATTTTTCTATAGCGAGAACTCTATATGGAATTTTATTATTTATATGGGTTTAGAAAAACATACATTCATCGGTCGCATTTAACTCTATCTGTAATATGGCCAATAATCGATCAAAATAAATGTCACTTAATAGTTTCAATTTTATCACTACAGAACCACAGGGTGATATCAAAAGTCTAGCTATGCAACTTTATTGTTGCCATATTCATCAATTTTCATGTCAGTCACTATATGGGGATGATTCCTAGCAAAAATCGCGTTCTTATCACTATAGTCGGAAAACAATTTTTGATTAGGTGGATTTTATTATATTAGTTATTTTATTTTTTTATGTGGAGCACTGCATAGTGAAATTTCTTTTAAAATCGGCCATATTTTTCTTAAAATCATTTCCACCTTATTGGATACAAAAATTTGTTCGAAAATGTTTCTTATATTTCATAATGTTAGACCTTTATAGCATTGAAAATAGTCAAGAAAAATATTTTGATGTACCTACTCTTCAATTAATCCTAAAATTACTTTGGCTAAAAACCGTTGAGATAAAAAATTTCCGAAAAATTTACTAAACGCTTTTTTCGAGGCGCTTTGTTATTTTTCGATTTAAAAAATGATATTTCATCAGTAAAATTTGAAGCGTTTATAATTGATTTGGGGAAATATTGAATAATATTTAATTAGAATTCCCTAATATATACCATATATACATACCGTACAGGAGATTTAGAAAAGACATTTTGATTTAGACTAGTACATTATAGCGAATCAGTATTATACATTTCCGTAGAAATACCACTTGTGTATTAATATATCTCTTTAAATTACAGGTATTGCGGTAAAAGTTTTTGTATGTATAGTGCTTTTTATATCCTAGATGAATTAAAAAAAAAAAATTAAAATTACGTTCAAAAATTAGATAAATCGGGCAACTCCTTCGTGGGGTTGCCATACAAAACTTTCGTGTTCCACTATATATTTTGCCTGAGAACGCGTCGACATAGAGAGCTGAAATTTGGTGTTTTTATAGTAATAACAAATAAAATTTCAAAAATGGTAAAAATTTAGGTTTTTTACATATACTGTGAAAACGATTAGTCTTTGACATTTTTATTGTACTAAAAACTTCTTCAGAATACAAAATCCTATAAAATTGGTGTTAACCATTTTTTCTGTCGGACCGTTCTAGAAATATATGCAAAAAATCACTTCAAAAATCAAATTTGCATAGATCGGTGATCATACGAAATTTTACTTGTTTAAAATGAAAATCATATCTTTAGACGTGAAAATCACATCAATGTAAAGTGATATCAACTAAAGCTAATCACTTCATGGTGATAATGATAGTGAAAATAACGTTAGTCTCATCAAAATTAAACGTTTCATTCACTCATAATAATTCCCCAAAATGTTGTATGGACCAAGAATGGGACGTGTTCTGATGACAAAAGTGGTAGTTGAAACTACTATAGAGGAACTCTGTTGAGTATTTATCTCGTTTCAATTACCAATTGTCACTATAAAATGCTAGTTGGTTATTTACATTTTGGACGTACTTTGGGATCATCGCAACAGTCTCCTACTATAGCTACAATATCATTAATACTAATGCTCTTTTGACTGATGTGCAGTCCATGATTGGAACTCAGTAGAATTTATGTCCAAGTAAAGTTCCCAAATATTGTTTTGATCCACTTACATAACAAATACTTTCCTTTTATTCGCAACAGATTACCGAATTAGAGTTGCCCGTGGTTTAAGAGACAGCTTCCAGGTAATATTGCATACGATAGGTGGAAGCAATATAAAACTACTAGTTTTGAATAAGAATATAGAATGCTTAGAAACCGTACTACTCATGCAATTCGGGAAGCAAAAAAGCGAAATCTTTCAATGTATCTCAACACTGCGCTACCACCTAAGATTCCGTGGGAAATCGGAAAAAGGAGGCCGTTGTTGCTGTTGTTTATTCCGAATGTACTTTGGATCCTGATCTTCTCAATCTCGAATTTTTGTCTCATAGTTCTAGCTCTGCTAATGGCAGTGATTTTCTTAATTCAATACAATGTACAAGTACCTTATTTCCTTTCCATTTCATCAGAGTTTCTAAAGTTTATGCAGCTTTTTCTAGTATTAAGTAGTTCACCATCTCAAAATTCACGCAAAATTGAAGTTTTCGAAAGTAATACCTGCTATACCTAAAAAGTCTGGACGTAATTGCTCCGATTTTCGCCCCATCAACATTTTACCATTCCTATCTGCGATCTTTGAAAAATTAATGTTCGTGCAAATTTCTCATTATCTATGCATCAATAGTCGCCTTCATAACTTCCAATCTGGTTTTCGTCGTAAGCATAGTTGCACCACTGCCTTACTGAAGATAGTCTATATAATTAGAGAAGCAATGGATTTGGATTAATTAATGTTACTGGTGCTCCTTGAATTTTATATAAAACACATTACTAAATTTAATTTTTCCATAAGCTCAACTCTTGATTACCCTCATTTTAAATTATAAAATACTTGGAATTTTATTTTAAACTGCAAGCTGTATTTTTACTATTTATTCTTAGAATTCTTTCCAATTTTGCTGTATTTAAGTAGGGACAAGTTGAACTATAACATGGCAAGTGAAATTTGTTAGAGATCCTAAATAATCCGTTGAAGGTTTTAGATATTGCGAATTTTTGTTGTAATATTTTCTGAAAAGTTTAACACTTAGCACTGGAAAACAATGTTATGAGGATAAATTGGCATGACATTTATTAAAGCAAGAAAACTATTCATTGCTTCCTTATATTTTGTAGTTAATGAGAGTACTCAGGTTCAACTTTAACTACTTCAGATTAATAAATAGTAAAAGAAAATCTGGGAATATTTATTGTCGATTCCCATTGGCGAGTCGTGCCTATCTAAGCCGGGTGTTCAAGATCGAACAATATTGAGAAATTAATATATAAGTTCACTTCAATAAAAACTAAAAATAACACCAAAATGTAGTATTTAGTATTCTCGTATTTTTAAAACACACCGAAATATGCCTTTGTTGGATATCTTAACAGGGAAGAATTTTAAATTACAGAAATAGTAATATATGAAAAGGAACAGACGCAGCTTTGTTAAAGAACGGGTGAAGAAACTTTTGTGAACATTTCATACATTACTTTAATGACAATTCATTTATAAATAAATTCCATATGCCTAATTTAATAAACACAACCTCCTACATACTTTCAAATCTAATATGCTATTTGGGTAGAAATGGTGTCTATTTTTCTCCAATAATAAAATTTTGTATTGTGCATTTAGTTCTTCTGCATTTTGTTGAGAAGGACCAACCAATACTACGGTGTAGTCAAAAACAGTTGAAAAATTACCTCTAATAGTTCAAATATTTGACACTGTTTCATGGAGTTTTTTCGTTATAGTAACAAATATCCATGATTTTACTCTGCAGGATGTTAAATAAAATATCAGTGAAAGCAAATAGTTTTGTAAAAGTAACGAAAATAAACTGATTACAAAATTTATTTAATAAATGTAGAAACTCTTTGGAAGATAAAATGATTTCTTTACCCCATTTTTCTGGTTCGGATATTATTTTCTCAAAAATCTCGATTATATATTTTTTGAACTGACAAACAGTGTTCAAAATTTGGAATTTGACGACCAACGTGTTGGAGTAAGTAACTTGTGGAAACTTTGTTTATATTTATTTTTCATATAACGTAAAAATGTTAATATCTTTGAATAGAAATATATGTTCTTGTTGTAAAGGATTGACAATGATTCATACTTTAGAAGGGAAAAAACATGTCATTGGTGTAAAAACTTTACAGGATCAAGGATAATACTGCAAATTTGTATGAAATTTTTTACAAGAATTCAAATTTAAGGCTCGTTAATTTAGACATTTGACAATAAATCGTAACACCTTAAATATGGTATTAAATATGAACAGTCCTCTGTGGAAGCACATTCCAAGTTTGATCCGGCGATATCCAAGAAAAGCCTTCTGAGCAATAAAGTGCCTGCACTTCCTCCGAAAAACGAAATTTCAAAGGTAAATTTGAGGGGGAAGGAAGGCAGAGATACTTGAACAAAATTATGATCAGAACACTCCAAAGAATCAATTGTCATACTCCATCCTTCTTATTTATCGAACACAATGCATATAATCTGATAAATCAGCACACGTCATCAATTTTCGTTAAAATTTTCTTGAACTACATACATTTAAAAAATAATTCCAGGTAAATATCAAAGGTTGCATTTTCTCCTCTCTAAATCTTCCTCAAAACAAATTAAGGATTAAAATAAAAAGATCTAGAGTGGAATTTTTGATATATTCAAGGATAACGGCATATTATCCTTGAAGACAAATTTTAAGAAAAAGGACCTCAAATAATATTTTTCAGAAACTTCAAAAGTTCCTTAAATAAATAGCGTTTCTTTCATGGACTTTCGTGTGCACATTCTCAGATAAAAGTTTTTGAAGTTACACTTATAAAGCAAAATTTGTAACTTTTTTTCACATTCGTCGTATCTCCATCAAAAATCGACAATAACAAAAAATACCTGTGAAATTTCATCAAAATCGAAGGTGGTTGATGCAAAAATTTATATAATATTTGTCGATTCTCTGTAGAATGAAACCATGGTGATTCAATTCGTATCACACGTCATACATTCAAAATGCCGAATCTATGGTGCGGTATAGTCATACCGTGTTAAGCTGTGAACCGTTTCGTCAGCAACACTCTCAGCAATGCAAAGGCATGAGACGAGTCCTTGGGAACTTAAAAATTTCGTCAGAATGAATATTTCTTTTCCTTGCATTCGCACATATTGGTACTCTCCTTGGCGTTCAGTAATGAATTTGAACACTCATGATAAGCAATGTAAAGGCGGAGAGAAATATACGTTTACGAGCTGGGTATTCTGTGAACACTTTGAAGCCTCGCCACTGCTATCACAACGACTACGAGTCAACCAAGATGACCCAGTTATTTAGAGCCTGTTATTTGAAATAAGACTTGAATTTGAAAATTTCAAATGAGGGTAATCAAGTGCCTTGGAGTTTATGTCCTGGGATAGTGCAGAGTACAGAGTGATTTGGAATTTACGGTCATAAATAAAATAGGAGATAGGTTGAAGTGTTAGGAACAAAGAATGTGTAACACGGGAGGTGGGGGGCAATCTCAATAACTTCGGAGTTACAGGGTGATGAAAATATGCCAGCTTTTCACAAAACTTCCTTGTAATATGATCTTTCAAGGTTCTCACATGGTAGTAAACCGTATAATCTTTCCAATGAATATCTGAAACGACTTGGTCGTTTCCACAGCTCCGGTAGGCGTTCAAAAGTTCAAATAGGGTCCAAAGAAGATCCCTCTCTTTTGTAATGCACTCAGCTTCAATACATTCCCCCACAGGAGATTGAGTCCACAAAACTCGTTGTCACTATTACTATACATCTACATGTATACATACTTCTCCAAAAATTGAAAGCTAATTGAGAAATGAAGTGAGTCATTAAGTGCGCATTCTACACTATCATTATAAATGACAGTATCCCCCCCCCCCACAATATGTGCCAGTAATGATGCCGGTATATCAAAAAACCAGATACGATCATTACTGACTAATAATTACCTACAGTTTCTGGAAACACGATCATTACTAAAATCATTCTGATAAAGTAATGACAATATTACTGATCGCGTAAGGTCCGGAACTAGGTAGTTTAAGTAAATTGTTCTTTCTGAGGAAGTATTTAGCACATTTAACAGGTTGAACGCCGCGTTCTCACCGGTGCTAATTTTTGTTCTTAAGCGAGTGTTTATTTGTTCACCAGTGATCATTTCTCTACTAGCTATTGGGACCACACGTTGGTGTTCATTTAGTTCTGTGCAAAGATTACTGATTTGGTAAGCCGGTGGTCTAGTTCTTCAATTTTTGTGTTTTTCTAATAATGTTATTACTTATTTTTCGTGATCCACTGAAGTGGTTACTTAGCCCGATAATGTAATTTTACATGACCGCAGTATATCCCCCCGCCCCCCCCCCCGCCCCCCCCCGCCCCCCGCACACACCGGGGAAATTTTCAAATTTATAATGTTATAAGTATTACATTTTTAAACTAAGATTTGCTGGAAGAAATCTAACCGACCAGATGCGTTTTCTGATGATTTCCCGACAGATCTTTTTTGCCAAAGGAAACTGATTCAGAAAGTGAAGAATTTAGTGAAGTAAACGAAACAAATAATAATATATCACATGATTTCGATGATGTAGTCCCGATTACAAGTCGAATAGATGACCGGCAGTTGAAACCTGTTAGGGCCGGTAGACATATGCATTTAATATTCAATATTTCTCCTCAAAACATTGGAGTGAATCCTAACATTACAGGTTCGTTAGCACGAAAGAAGACAATTCAGTTGAAGTTTTCAACTCGTTTTAAATGACGAGGTAATACTGTTGTTGATATCCGAACAGTTCTGATTTGAATATTGCTTCTGCAACAAACACAACACAAATAGCAAGACTCGCAATGCTGCTTGACAACAAGCCATCAGGATGAGAAAAATTTTTAGAATTACAATATGGATAGGTATTTTTTTAAATTACTCAGTTAAGGGACAAATCGTCGACAAGCTTCATTTAATATATTAAACTCCATTCCAAAAATTATGAGTCGAAATAGATTTGAATTAATCTTGGAAACTTCCCGAATATAATTCAAACCAAAAATCAACAGTCTATATTTTCAAAAATAACATACCAAAATTTCAAGTGCGTATCTCAATACATAACTTATACATACACAGATATATTTTTGAAATTTCAACATTCGATGCAATACTTTTCTTTCAATAAATTCCCTAAAATCACCTTATTTTTGAGCAGTCACACTAGTTGTGTCCCTTAAACTGTTTAAGTTGTACGTTATACCTGGATATTTAAACTGTACGCTGGTAACGAAAAATGAGATGAAATGACTGCTGCAGAAACAGTTCTCATTATTTAAATGGACGATGTTTTTGATAGCGGAAGGACTCTATATATGGAAAATTGATATACTAGTGTATTATTATCAAAATGGACGACTGACAGAAAAACACACCTATTTGGCAACCTGCAGAATAACAGAAAAAGCAATCCTCCAGAAGTGATGAAAGAAAAAGTGGTGTGAAGAAATTGCTTGACAAAATACGGATAAAACTGTAGTACTTAAATGGAAAGACAAACGGGATATCCTGATGCTTAACACCAAGCACTACGATTCTATGTCAACATTTGTGATAAAAGAAAAAGAGTGCTCCAAACTTGCAATAATCTTAGACTTGTGCAACTAGGTACCTACTCAGTAAAAAATTTGCAACAATTTGTGCCACTAAAATGTTCGATTTTCCTATTCTAGGGCACATTTTTATAGAATTATCGAATTTTTGGATCCATTGAGCAGGAATACCGGAAGCACGAAGTAATCATATCACAGGAAAAATACCGGAACCTTATCCGAAAGGATAGATCTGTCTCAGCTATAGACATACTTTTCAGTTTACCGGCTGAAAGAAAAGAAGTTGCGAGAAGTTGCGGAAGTTCGTATAATGAAAAAACATAATCTGGTGTAAGATGGATAAAACTTATAATAACTTCCGCCGTGCGAATTTCACCAACGTAGAATTTGGATTATAAATTAAAAACAAGTAAAAAAGCTAGAATTGGTCTAAGACCAATTCTTACGATACTCTAGATGAATGCCCGTATTAAATTTCGTATGGTCACCGATCTATGCGAGTTTGATTTTTGAAGTTGTTTTTCGCATATATTTCTAGATAATAACCAATTTTATAGGATTTCGTATTCTGCAGAAGTTTTTAGTACAATAAAAATGTCTTGGACTGATCGTTTTCAAAGTATACGTAAAAAACCGAAATTTTTATATGGCAACACCAAGAAGGGTTGCCCAATTTAGTCCATTTGCTAATGTAGTAAAAACATCATGTACGAAATTTCAGCTCTCTACGTCGATGCGTTCTCAGGCAGTGTCCAAATATATAGCGGAAAACGAAATTTTTATATGGCAACCCCACGAAAGAGTTACCCGATTTGTCTCATTTTCGAACTTAATTTTACTTTTGTTTTTTAAAGTCCGTGTACAAAATGTCAGCTCTTTAAGTATACGCGTTCTCGAGTTATCGTGCGCACAGACGGACGGACGGACAGACGGACGGACGGACGGACATGCAAAAATCGAAATAACTTTTAATATTATGAATGGGTGTCCAATCCATTTTGCTCTACCATCATTATTTCGGGGTGTTACAAACGGAATGACAAACTTAGTATACCCCTATGATTTCATCTAGGGTATAATAAGAATAACCACATTAATAAATTATTTCCGTATTTTGACGTAATTTTAATAATTCAATAATTAATTTTTTGAAAAGTAAATGAAAACGGGATAGGCTTCTTCTTAATCCTTTACAATAGAACATATTTATTTCGTTTTTACTTACGTTATTCTAAATTTTATTTTTTATCAAAGGGAAAATTGTGATTTGTCATTATTCATCATTATTCATTTCACAAAAAACTAAATTTTATGTGTTGGTAAAACACACCTCGATTGGTAATATTTAAAGAATCAAAATAAAATATAAGAGTAATTAAGTTTAAATGTAAAAACAATCCAAACAAAATATTAAGTTTAACATAATTTTCCAATACATGAACCTTCCTTTTAGTGTGTAATATTAACATGATGTAGTCAGAGGGTTTAATTCCTTTTTCAAATGTGGATAGTGTACTTTAGACTAGGGAAAGTAAAAGGTATTAAAAACAAAACCAAGTGGATTTCATATACTTTTACCTATCCTTTCTTTCCTAGGTCATTCTTTCGAACTCGTCCTGGAACTTGTAACGCATTACAATCATGCATAATTCTCCCCATCGACAACTTTTCTCAAAGAATTTGAATGCTGCATGGAGATCTGTATGCCCCACTAAAAACAAAGGCAACTGGTGCTGTGCTCGGATATGAACTGATACTACCATACTGGTTACAGGCAGATATGTATGCACATTACATACATATGTATGTCTCTACCTACATCATAATATGTTTGCATTTTAAAGGGAAAAAAGAGTATAAATTGCATTTCTTGAATCGCGTTCCTTATATTAACTCTCGAAACCATTGTGGGTTGAAAATAGGAGCATTACAGATATGTACACACATGAAAACAAGGCAAACAGCTGGAAAAAAATCTACTACGATTTCCCTGGCCTAGGGTTCGTATTCGCATGAAGAGCTCACCCCCAATGTTTTCTAGTATACTTAATGCGGTGTGACTGAAGTGACTGCACGGGTTGTTGAATTGTAAAGTAGTTGATGCGGGTTTTGTAACAAGTGCAGATGTAGACGACACATATGACCTGGCAATGGGTACAACTAGGTAAAAGTAACTTTCCAAAGAGACTAAGATGGCTTACTGGCGACTACTAGGGCTGTTTTGTTTCACAGAGCACTCAACGTTGTTTACAATGCTGCAATATTGGCATAATAAAGTGACATACTTCAAGTTACCACACAATAGAGTTGTATTGCAGGCCAGTTGACTTCTATAGAAGTCATTTTATATGTGGCAATAAATCCAGTCCTTCCCCTAATTTCAACTTGACATTTGTTTCCTTCAGGTTGCGTTAATATGTGGTTACGTTTCCGGGTAGGAATAGTTGGATGTAATACTGTGGCCTTTACTGCGTACTTTATTTATGTCAAGGTAAAAAGGTTGTGCATGAATTAACGAAGTATTCCCATACATTGAGATCTGAAGTTGGCACGAACACTAAGTATTCGACGACTTTTTTAAGGACTGGATTATAAACTTTATAGCATACCTTAATAGCACTGAGTCTTAGATTTGCCTTATATTTTTCTATTATGGGTATATGTACGTGACAACTTAAATAAAATGCTTGGAAAAGTGGAATTTTTCTTATCATGTCTAGTCGACATTATCCGACAGATGGTTTATAGAAGCTTCAGTTTATATAAAAAATTGAGAAAAATGTTGAAATTTTTTAATTTTGCAGTTGTAATAAAGTTGAATCTAAATTCTCCGGGTGGCTTTACAATAAATTAATAAAAGGAAGGGCGTAGTTCGTAGTCCTGCATGGAGAACAAGATTTAAATTCACAAAAAACGCACGCCTCATTTAAAGTGCTCATTCGATTGAATTTGTTTCATTCAACCACTTTTCTGTTAACTCAAACGTAAACGTAAATTGAAGGATTTTCTAAAAATGCGTAAACCCCTACGCATTCATAAAAAGCTTCCTATTTAATAATTCACTCTTAACCCTTAATTACAGATGAATAATTTATCACTTAACAAGAGCGGTCCCATGGACCGCGATTTATTATTAGCTTAGCAATTAATAATTTAAATAAAATATCGAAATTTAAATGTGTTTATTACCAAAGCATCGCTAAAAAGAATAATTCAGTTAATTTGTTCTAGCTTTTCGTCTTAACTTTAAGAAATTTTCGTATTATACTGTTAAGTTGAAAAAACGGATAACGACTAAAATAACCGAGAATGAAAGAAATTAAATAATGGAAAATCGATGAAAAATTTAGAAAAGCACATTACAAATTTTCGGCTACATGAAACCTGCTTTTGAAAGCCAGAAGCCTTCATTTTGATCGTCAAAACAGTTAAATTTACTGTTATTTGTGCATCTTGTTTATAAAAAAAACAATGCTCTACCAACATTGACCTTATAAATATATGTAATAATATATATTTTCTTCCGTTCAATAGAAAATGACAAGCGACACCTATTGGAAATAGATACTGTGAGAGTTTCATTAATTAATTAATTAATTCAAAAATTAAAAAGCACACTTTGACGATTGGACTTATGACTTTATTGACAGATATATCTACTTTATACATAGTGACTATATGAGAGCATTGTACATTGGGGTAATGTGTTGCCAAATGTAAATTTCCTTAACAGATACGAACAACTTTACGTTCGGAGTGGACCAGCGACATCTACTGGTTCGAACAGGAAACTGCTTTAAGAGGAGTCAGTACCAAAATTTGCAAGTTTCGGAGATTTTTCAATGCGATTTCTGGCAAACTATTTATAGCAGAATAATGATTTATATCTTGAATTAAAGGTAACGAAGAAGTCTAGTAAATAACGTCGGCAAAAGAAGCAAAAATGTATTGGAACGGAGACATTAGTTCGGAAACTTGTAAATAAAATAGTAAAAATTGAAGTTTTTTAAATCGCATTCCTGTTAGTAGGTATTCTAATTTCTTTAGATTGTGACTATCTTAGAAAGAGAAAGCCTAGATTTAGCAAAAAACGTCTAGTTTTTTAATTTTTAGTGGCCATTTTTTTAATTTTTTGACTCTAATGGTACTTGTTTTTGCTCCCGATATTTCACCCACGTTAAATTGCAATATTTCAATGCAAATTAGTATTTTTCACAATTATGTGCAAAAATATTTAGGAGAGTTAATTTTCTTTAAAAATTTTCAATTTATTTGAACTGCAAATATTCAGTTTTCATCTTAAGTTGTATAATTTTATCGCTTGGGTTTCTGTCTTTTGCGCTAGACGTCGCTAATGTGGTTTGCGGTCTAGGTCTAGTCTAATTTTATATGAATTTCTCCCTTTTAGGACACAAACCTTCGTATAGTAAATTTTTTTGCATACAGGCTCGCAACTATCTAAATTGAAACTTTTGCTGGTTACTAACTCCTCTTAAATTCTGAGAATCGTTATCTCTGGAATAAAATCTTTGGGGGTTCTACGACAATTTGTATAGTATAAATACAGCAATTTTCACCAATAGGGGAATCTTGTCTTAGACAGTGCAGTGAATCCGAATAAATGTATAAACAGCCGGAAATGTTTTAATTGAATTGCGATAATTGGGAGTACAGCACTAGCGATAATAAAGGTAGAACTGATTGATAATTGCTTGTGGAAAAGTATAGTGGAATAAAAAACTTGTGAGTTATATCTGAAATTTTGTGTTTCAAATAACAGACTAAACCCACGCTAGTAGCATCATGTAATAACATATTTATACATTATAAATATGGAAAATAAGTCAAAAGATTAAATAGGAAGATACTTACATCCTTTTATGTGGAAATTTAGTAATATTCCATTTGTATCTTTTTTACTAATAAACCGGGAATTACAATATTAGTAAATGTTTATAATTTTGATAAAGGAACTTAATTTTTAATATATTTTCTTATTATAGATTTACCAAACATTAAATTTTAAGTCAAGTTATTGGGCAAATGAAGATGAAAATAGACTTACTGAGGAACCAGGAACCTCAAAAGGTTATTTTATATTACTAGCGCTCACTGTGCCTCTGCTGGTATACAATTTTACCTCATACTTTCAAAATCCGCGCCAAAATCCCTTATTTAAGCTTTTTTTTTCATGCGCCTGCAATGCACACTTTTTATAGTGTGCGTATAAACTTACACAATCTTTGAGTTTGGTACGAAAATTGTTGATGATGGGACTTTCCTTTAGTTCCTTAGTGGTAGATTATTCAAATCTATGAGTATATATGTATTTGGACCTCAACTTTTCCTTTAATTATCTTAGATTATATACCTGCAATATATCCGTTGTTTACATTTAAGAATATAATAGAAAAAAAAAGAAAATTTGCAAATGAAAACTAAAAATAACCGCAATTCATTTGATTGTCTTAAACTCCAATCTATGAACGCGGCTAATTTTACTTTTAATTTGTGTTACGCCGCATGGCATGCAGTTTAAATGAATCTTTGAATGTGGAGCAAATTGTATTGGAACGCGAAAAAATTGTAATTTTTTAAACATTTCATATTGTTGACATAAACTCAAGGATGTTTGAAATGAATATTTCTGCAATCAGGACACACGCATTCAAATTGACAGTTTGCTAAGTCTTAAGCGCCATTGGCGCCGTTTTGAACTCGCAATTTCCTGGTTTAAACAATAATTTCGTTCACTTTGGCATGCTCATTTTCTCCGTATACATTCATATATATTTCCGGTATGAAATAATTTAAGTAGTGATGATCATGGCCAGCGCTTTGGTATCGATATCTTATTTGGGCTTGAAAATCTAATTGATAAAAATTTCAAATGAAAGAAATTCAGAAACAAAATTTTATTTTTTCGGCAGAGAAAAAATAAAATTGACACCATGGGTATCCCAACATCTTTAAGTAGATTGCAAATATGATTTTTTTTTTATTTATTCAATACTTTTGTTCAGCGAACCTGGAAGAAAAGGAAGGAAATAAGCATAAAGCTACACATTAATACATAAAATTTTACCTCCACCTGGAGTCTGCACAGGTGAAAAATTCCAACGACTATCTGCAATAAAAATGAAAGGAATACATTTATAATTAACTTAATTTTGGTATCTATTTTCAATTTTAATCTACAAAGGTCATAGATACAACAGTCAAGTCTTGGCGGTATGTACATATACCCCGTACAAAGAAACAATGCCATGCAAAATCAAAGGAATGGAAAACATGAATAATTTCATGTTCCCCATAAAACATGCAACAGAAAACATTAATATACAGATGAAACTATGTGATTAACATACTTATTGTTAATAGTTGTGGACAAATAAGGTGAAAAATCCCACGAAAGCACTCACCTGACATTTGTCCACAAAGTTTCATAATATATAAACTATAAGATAAATTTAATATATTTTCACGTAAAAGCACTCACCTGTAGTTCATATATTTTGTCCAATGTCGAACAACCTGGAAAAAAACACGCAAACACATTAAAAAATACGATTAAATACACCATGACACTCGCGGGCGACAGTGTCAAAACAACGTAACCTTCATAATTTCGCGACGTTTGACATATCGAAATCACGTAAAATCGAACTGTGATTTCGATGGTCGCGTTCGTTTCGCGATATTTTACGCGAGAAATGTGATGTTTGCGATTTTTTATTAATACGTTTCCCACAATAAGTGCGAAAGAGACTCACAGTGGGAAGAAGACAGAAAATACTACAAAATGACAGGAAAATCTACTACATCGAAATGAAACTTAATGAATCGAGATTTTATAGTAAATGTCCCAAGAAATTACAAAATTCGTACAAAATCATCGAAATGTTAATTAATTTCTTCGAGAAAGATGTCAAAATGTAGACAATTAAATTTGCTATCGATTGACATTAAGAAAAAGTTATTAGTGGCAGTTTCAGTGAAAATTTCAAAGATTTCACTTTATAGATAGCGAAAATGGAGCGAATTTCTCTATAAAAAGGAGGTCATTCGTTCATTCTGTGTTCTATTTTTCAGCGATTGTTAAAGAAAGTACTGTGTAAGCCATAGTACCCTCAACTTGCAATAATTATCAGTGCTTAACAATATTTTTGTACTTATAGTTTTCTTTGTTTTTTATTTTTATTAGTAATTTCACTTAATATTTTTTTCGGTTTTTGGTTTCATCATTTATTTTTTATTTCATTTAAAGTCAGTTCTTTTTCGTTCTTCAAAATTAAAGTAGTTTTGTCATTTTAGTTCATTCTGCTTTAGAAACCTTGATGCAACGTAGCCAATTCATAATGAGACATATTCAGAAACAGGTTTGTCATACTATATTCCAATTTAATACAATAATATGTAGATGTTTTCATTGTTCAGAAAAAGATACTCTTTATACCCTCGATGAAATCCCTAGGTTATATGTATATACGCATTACCTGATTCAACTATAGCGCATTTTATATTTTTCTACTGCATATATAAAATATTAAAGACAATATAAAACTTTCGATAACATATGGACATTTAAGAAAAAAAATTTAATTTTAGTATAAAAAAGTAAACAGTTTTATTCAATTTTATATAGGAACAAAAACCAAAACAAAATTCCATGTAATTTTTGCAAAATTTTTCCGCTATTCGCCTTTTTTATGCACCAACCACAATCTGCTACATTTTAGAAGAACTAAAATTTATCATCTCAGAAATTAATTTAAAAATAACCAAACTTTATTTATACCTTTTTCGTGTATTTCTGGTTTTTGCGTGCTTTAGATATTCCTTAAAGAAATTAGCACCGTCATGTTCGGTAAACCTGGGGTGGGACTTTCTCACGACAGTAAATAACAAATTAGTTATGCCCCTAAAGCTTACAAAACTTCGTTTTG
This sequence comes from Dioctria rufipes, assembly GCA_963924295.1. Lineage (NCBI taxonomy): Eukaryota > Metazoa > Arthropoda > Insecta > Diptera > Asilidae > Dioctria > Dioctria rufipes. The sequence goes on along the minus strand of OZ002740.1, from coordinate 95,379,684 downwards.
TAGCTGTTCCCGTCCATGACAGCTGTTCCACTACGGAGTCCTCGAATAGGAAGTAGCATATTGTTCGTAATGTTTTAGATTCGTTGAGTCCTCCAAAAGTTGCTAGCTTTTTAACCTAAGGTTTATGTAAAAAATAATAATACGAAAATAGTTGTATACTGTATATTATTACCATTTTTAATTTGAAGCAACTATCTGTCAAGAGTTTTCCATCCAACTCTTCAAATGAATTTATGTTGCTTATTGGAAATACCATTGATTCGTCATCGTTATCCTCAACTAGATCTACAGCACTGTGTTCTAGTTTTTTTAATAAAAGATCAAGGGATACCTTAACCTCAGCTTCAAACTTTAAACGGTCTTGTTGTAAAGTCCTTACTTCATCCCTCAGCTCTCGCATTTCTTTTAAAACTAAAATGAAATAAAAAATAAAATAGGTATTGTATATAAGCATAGAAAATTCTATGAGAAATTGTTCCGAAAGTACCTGTCGCCAACATTATATTTCCGGTCTCATGAGTACTTGATCCCTCAACATTATTATTTTCTACTTCTACAAAAATTTATTGTATTAAACAAAATAAATATTTTCTATAGCAATTCTGTAACCTCTTGATTGATCAGAGTATAAGAAAGTGTAAGTTTCTAGGTTTTCCTCTAAGTTAACCTGTTCTACAGCTGATTCAGTTCGATTAGTGCCTATAGTTATATAAATTAAATATGTAAACAGGTCTTAATAATTCATTACTTAACACGCACCAGTACTCAACATCAACTTATTCAAGTCATACTCTTCCGTAACAATTATTCTCTCCTTGTTTGATGGTCCATTGATGTCTTTATTTGACTCTGAACTGGAAAGATATTCCGCTTCTTACTCTCTCTTAAGAACTTCATTGAGATCAACTTAAAATAAAGAAAATTTCATATACCATAACAATTAATAAAGTTTAGTAGAAATACCGATATTCTCAGCCAGTACAATGCAAGAATATTTATCCCAATCGTCCTTTGGATAGACACACATACGTCGTCCTTTGACTAGCTCTGTATACTTTTTTGGCCAAGAAAGCATACCGTTTTGTACCCAACGCATTGGAACCGCTGCACAGAACTTTTCGCCATCCTCGCTCGTCTCCACAACAGAATACATTTTTTTTTCTTTTTTTTTTTTTTCTATAAACTTGAAATTTTGCTTTTTATCTTATTTCCGTTAAAATATTTTAATTTACATTATTTTTTAATTTTATTTTATTTTATTTTTTAATGTTATTTTATTTATTTTTGTTTAATATGAGTGCATTAATGGAAAGAAAACACTTTTATCGGTATTGACTTTAATTCGATAAAGTTTACATTCAATTTCTTCTGGTAACCATAGTGTAGGTGTATTTTTTTTACAATTTGATTGATACACGTTAAGAAGTGAAGATTTACATGGTAATGTGTAGTAATCGAATTTATTGCATAAACTGGATCCATAAATCCTGGGAGCACCATTAAAAGTTGTAGCATTTTTCATGCAAACAATTGATTTACGTTTTGTCAAAAACCATTTATTTTTTTCAGAACTCGATATCAAAAATTCTTTAAAGCGGATTTCTAAGAATACGCCACGACAACTTTGTACAACATGGCAATATTTGGTGTTTTGCTTTTCTAATCGCGGAAATGAAACTTTTGATTCTTCTTCATGTGAGTTGTTGAAGTTTTCTGCAATTCTATTTGCGATTTGCTCTAATGGTTTGTTACCAGTCCGTAATAGTCGTTTCATACTGTGAAGTTTGTTTTCATAAGGGAAAGTACTGAATTCCTCTAGTATTCCGTTCCGTTCTACATCATCGACCAAATGAATTAAATTATGTACATTATAACTTACATTCTCAATTCCATATATATGAATGAAATCATCAAAAAAACAGCTCAAACATTCTTCTAGCAGCAGGAAGATATTTTAACAGATTTTTAGTATTACAAATTCTTACAGCACAGTGTAGAAGGATAAAGTGTGCATAAGCTTTCTTTGAGAGAACGTTTTCAAGTACCACAGGGCCTGAATACAATAGAAATGTTCTGAATTCAGTTGCTTTCCAGAAACATACGACATCTAAGCCTCTTAATGTTCGATTAAATTCTGTTGGAAGAGTTTCGGAAGCCTCCAATATTTTATTAGAAATATAGGTCTGATCTTTTGCACAAAGTTTAATTTTTATTGAGCAGCATGAATTAACTCGTATCCAATACAGTAAAAGCTTTTTGATAATACCTAAACAGAGAAGGTGCATATAGTCCAGTGGGAAGTTCGCTATCATATCTATAGGCAAATCTTCAAGTGGTGAACGTTTTAAGTGATGCTCTTCATTGTTTCTTTCTCTAAATGAATTGTTCGTTCGCAAGGATGAGTTTTTTTCATGAAAGCTCATTGTGTGACTATTATGAAAATATTCATCTTCAGTACTGCAACGCTCACAAGCAAAATACCCATTATGGCCTTTAGTTCCTTTTATAAAGGCCCTTGCAGGAGAGTCGCAAATAATGTTTCCGACAGTAACAATTATCTTTTGATTTCCATAGGTAACACCATCTTTTAATAGAATTATTAGTTCATCAATGAATTCTTTCAAATAGTTGTCAGCTGAATTTGGTTTTGCATGACCATAATACAACCCGACTATTAAGGGATTTGACGTATGTGCATACTTCACTGAACATAGAATAGGCCAAAATTGAGCCTTTGAACTTTTACTTATTGGAAGCCCATCAATATTAACATCCAAGCTGACTACATTTGGCTTATTATCGGAGTCTAGAAAAACCAAATCCAAAGAATTTTTAACACCGAAGTGAATATATCTTCCGGGAGGAACTGATATGGAGCTTGGATTCCTTCTTGGCGTTCGCAAAAGTGTTCGAGAATCTTTTGGAACTACAATGCCTTCACTTCGTAATGTTTGCAGAAGCTGATTTACAGCAACAAGAGATAAATTATTTTTCAATGCCCAGCGACGCAAATTTTCACTAAGCGGAATATGTTCCTATATTGCGTCATATTCTTGGCGAAAATCAGAATTTTCTTGTCTAGGAATGTATTCACACTGTATTGGCGCATAACTTGTGTCATATTCAGAGTTTTCACAGGAATTTTCTATTTCGGCATCTAGTTACCACTGCTTTGGAGGCCGCAAGTTTTCCATACGGGAAAGAAAATTATAAATTCTCCGCTTAAATGTCTGTCGGCTTACAATTTTATGTTTTAAAATAGGATTCATGTTAATAAAATAAAATAATTTTCACTCGGTGGAACGATAAAAGATTTAGGATATCTTGATTGTTGAATCGTAGTTTTTCTTATTTTGGTAACTTTTCTAAACTAGAAGATATTATTAATTATAAATGCACTGTTTTTTAATTAATCATTATGTACAGCTTTTATATTACTGTAGATGTAGCACAAGCTTCCACTCAATTTATTTTTCACATAACACAACTCTAGAAGTAAAAACTTACTTTCCAAAAAACTTTGTTTCACGCACGCGCACGAACTCCTTATAACAAAACTAAACTGAGAATGACAAAACTGTGGCAAAAAAGTAAAAATATGACGTGAATGGAACGTTTCGGTTGCTGGAACGTTACTTTGAAACCTTGAATGCCCTATTGGTTCTGCTGAATTATTCTTTTGACCGGTATGCAACGCTTCGGTTGCTGGAACGTTACTTTGAAACCTTCAATTCCCTATTGGTTCTGCTTAAGTATTTTTATGACTTTATGCAACAATGTTAGAAAAACGCAACCTAAAAGTTCTTATGAACTAAAACGAGTAACAAAGTGACTGAATAGAAATATGCCTATTATAAAATTTCGAGTTACTTTGTAACCACGGTTACATATGGCTCCTTGGGTAGGAATTGTTCCAGTAGGTATCGATGCTTTAAATGCAAACAGATGCATCATACATCGATACATGAGGATGCTATAGTAAACAATTTACATCCTAGGAATGTAGAGGCTACCAATCTCCAATCCAAATCTGTTGAAGTTGATATCAATTCAAACCCTAGGCAACTTCAAAGACACAGAGATACTAATAACAATCTCGACCAAGTCGATCTAGGTACCAATCAGGGCATGGGAGATCGAACTACAATTCATATATACATGAACAGAGTGCGATGTCATTCGTTATTATCTACAGCTTTAGTAAAAGAACAAGGTGCACACGGAAGGCCAATTACGTTGTCTTATTGACTCAGGACAGGAGCACAATGTTCATTTATCACACAGTCGGCATGTTACAAAATGCAGACTATTTGCAGTCCAACACTGGTAACTGTAATAGGGTTAAACAAGAGTTTAACAGGTAACTCGAACAAGCAAACAAAGTTATCACTGAAGTCCTGTGGAGCAGATACGAAAACAATTTCAGAGAAATTTTTGGTAATAAATAATATCCCTGATGTCTTACCAAAATATCAATTTCTAAGACAAACTACAAGTACTTACATCAACTCGTCTTAGCTGATCCTACATTCTGGAAACCTGGCAAAATAGATGCACTTCTAGGCGCCAAGGTTTATACTAAGATAGCACAAGAAGAAATTGTTCACGGCCCACCTAATACTCCAACAGCAATGAGAACAAGTCTCGGTTGGATATTATTAGGAACAGCTGCAAATGCAAAAAGATTATCCTACTATTTTTTGATAAAATCGGGAGTAAGATATTATCCTTCAATCTTTCGCAGCAGTTAACAGATTTTATATGACTCTCAACACTCTAGCATATAAAGTACTTGCAGGTTTTTTGGAATATTCTGCACATTGTATTGTATGATTTCGAGTTTCGTTTCTTGCTTATTTTGTAGTTTTTTGGGGTATGACAATCTCACATTTCAAAAAAATCATTTTCCTTACCTTTTGTCCTCTTTCTTTTCAATTGGCGTGAAAAAAATATATAAATACATAGAAAAATAAAAGAAACTGTTGAACACAGCTGAAAAATAAATAAAAAATAATTAGAACAATATATAAAATATTTAATACTTCCCTAGACTAGAATTCCAAGATCCTGTGTCCAGTCAGCACTGGCCTCCTGTATCTTCAAAAAGTATCTGAAATGAGAAAAAAAGATATATATTAGTTCAATAGAATCAATTGGATTAACTATTAAACAGCACAATAAAAAATTTAAATACATACATGCATACTGCCAAGAAACAAATTTCTTGGCAGTACAACAACAACACTACATGAAAACATAAACATTGCTATTTTTCAGCGAAATTCATGTTACTGGCATAATAAACTATTGCGAAACATGCAATTATGTTTAAATATGCGAATAACATAAACTCGCAAAAGCTACACACACTATTATTAATGAAAAATCAACAATTGTAACCATTGTTGACACTTCATTAATCACTTTTTTCATCACAAAATTTGCGCATAATTTGCATGATTCTTGCAAATTATGCACAGGAAAATCATTAATTAATATTTAAAGAATATATTTAGGCACTTACCTTGTAAATTAATCCCTTGGTGGCGAAGAAATACACAACACAAAACACGGCACTTCACGACTTAAAATTCGCGAAACCAACTGTCACCGCGACGAAGTAAATAATCATTTTTATGAAGTTGGCCGCGCTCTACCTGTTGGCAATAATTAAAAAACGCGAAATTGCCCAGGTAAGGAAATATTTATAAAAAAAGGTAATTCTAATTCCCATAATGAGTGGGAAAGAGAACGGTGTGGAAACGAGACAAAAGAAAATTCGTGAGAGAATTTATGTTCCACACCGGAAATCAACATAGTATGATAGGGAGCGGCCATATTGATAAGTTTTAGAAAAATTGAAATATTTCAATAAATGAATTAGGAAAAATTATGGATAATTAAAAATAAATTAATTCACATAATTTGGAATATTTTGACATTACAGCATGGACTTATAATGTGCAAAAAATATATGAAATTTGCATTTTTTCATGTGGAACTTGTCCGAAAATGGCGGCTCGGACATTATAAAAAGGAGGTGCTCCCTAACTAAACTCTCATTAGTTTGACAGCGATCGTACATGCAACTTAGCATAGATCCAGTGGTGTTTTCAGAAATCAAAAAGTGCAAAAATTAATAATTCTCAATACAATCTTATAGCATAAATCAACGTGCCTAGCAAGGTACAGCATTCACATGCTATCAAGATTTTAATATCAAATTAATAAGTTGGTGTGACTTGAATTTGGTGGTGAACGTTTTAGGATAAGTATTTGTGATATATATTCTTAAAACATTTGGTGGTGGACAATTTAATTTAGTTTTTTCACATAGCATTGACTTCATGCAAGCCACGCATAATTAATGCTTCATGTGAAAAAACAACGTAGATTAGTTAATATTAAGCTACACGTGAATTATAGTAAGTAAGAAACAGTGAAATTAATTGTAATAAAAGTGAATTGGTGAAAATCTGAGGTATAAAATTGAGCACGTGTCACGTTACGACACCTCAAGAATACATGCCTCCAGATAATTAATTAAATTAATTAAGTACGTTTAAAGTGAAAAAATTACAACAGAATTCAGACTAACGTAAAATAAGTAATTTTTGGTTAATAAAGCAACAGTAAACACAAGCTCACATATCTTGTCATTTTAACATACCGCTACACTAACCTACCTAAAATGCAGTAATATAGCTGTAGTGTTCAATTACCGCTACATTACAAAACATTTTTTGGTGGTTCCATCCAGGAATGTGTGCCTGTTTACTGTTGCGATTGACAATAATTCAGTTACGATTAAATTAGTCAAGCAATTCTTACTGTTATTGTGCTGAAACGTGGCAGTTTTTAAGAAGTTTTCAAATTAATAACTGTGCTTAGACGTGGCAGTTCTTATTAAAAAATACAAAAATTAATTTATAAACGTGCTTAGACGTAAAACTTCAGGGTGCCCAGACGAGGCAGCTCGAATATTTTCGAAATTTCTGTTATAATTACTGAACTTACATGTCAGTAAATCGTGTTACATAGTTAATTGCTGAACTTATATGTCAGTAACTTTTAATAAATAGCTGAATAATTAAATTAACTAAAATTAGTAACGAAAATTTAGATAAATATTTTTTCACGTCAATTTGTCATACACGGTATCAATTTACGTTCTTCGACTAAATTTACATTTATCCCACGTGGCATTAAATTGCTTTTTTTTCAATTATCTTCATCAGTTAACCCACACGGTTAATTAACTAATCGTAAAATATCAATCAACATGGATTCAGTAGATAAACTAATCCTTACGGAAAGCATATTGCGTGCAAGAATTGAAAAGTTAATCGAAAATGGAAAGAAAACGAACCTTGTTAAACGAACACAAGGCTTTTATGAAACTAAAATTACAGATTTGAAGAAACTATGGGAAATATATAGCGATACAGATATGGCAATAAATCAGGCTTTATTAGAAAGTTCTGATGAAAAGCAACATGAATATTTAGCCCAAGATAATCATAGCTCAACAGAGTTAAAATATTCCGAATATATGGGAGAATTAGTAGAAGGATTGCGGAAATTCGTCCCAACTTCTGAAGCATCAAGCTCGGGACAAGTACCTATTCATTCGACAACTGTTGTTCAACAGGAATCATTCCTTCCGCGCATTCAGTTGCCCAAGTATAACGGCAACTACGATTTATGGCGATCATTTCATGATCTATTCATTTCTCTTGTTCATGACAATACAAAGCTAACACCAGTTCAAAAGCTGCATCATCTGAAATCATGTTTAGTGGGTGATGCTGAGAAATTGTTGCGGCACACCCCAGTAACAAATGAAGATTACATGCCAGCATGGAACAAGTTAAAGGCTAGATATGAGAACAAGAGAATTTTAGTTAATCATCAATTAAAGGTTTTGGTAAACCAAGCCAAACTAAATGCAGAGTCTGCTAAAGGACTCAAGTCAATAATTGATACAACAGACGAATGTATCCAACAATTACAAAGTTTAGAAGTTGATACGACATCATGGGATGTACTTCTAATACATCTGTTAGTACAGAAATTACCTTTCATTACCCTCAAATTGTGGGAAGAAGAGCAGGGAGGCACACAAGAACTCCCAACATTTAAGTCATTTAAGCAGTTCTTAAATACACGTTTAAGAATTTTAGAATCGTTAGCAGATAGTCTAGTTAAGTCCACACCACATCACAAACCAAGCACCACACCAGATGTGACAAAGTCATATCACGTTACACATGAATTTAAATGCGCAGCATGCAATGCCAGGCATTACCTCCAAAAGTGTCCGAAGTATCTAGCGATGGACATACCATCCAAATATCAGATATTGAAGGCATCAGGTCGGTGCTCAAATTGCTTAGGAATTCACCACTTAAATAATTGCACTAGCAAATTTAGATGTCTGAAATGCAATAAGAGACATCATAGCACCCTTCATGAAGAACACAATAAGGAAAAACCCAAGTCCTCAGCTGTTCATAATGAGCATAAGTCAGCACATGACAAGGTTAGATTGCGCTCAAGTCAAGCTAATCAATCTAGCTCCTCACAGGAAAGCTTTTCCCGGTTACAAGCAGTCAACAATACTGATGGCTTAAACACTAGTCATAACTTCGTAACCCGAGAAAGTCACAATGCTCTACTAGCAACTGCATTAGTAGTAGCACAGACAAAAAGCGGAAAACCTTATATTCTACGATGTCTGATAGATAGCGGCTCACAATCATCTTTCATCACGGAGGAAGCTTGCAGGAAATTAGGAGCAGTACAAAGCCCAATTGCAGTCTCCATCACAGGCTTAAACACTAGCCATACAGCCATCTCAAGGCACCAAACAATACTCTCTCTTCGGCCTCGAACAACGAGATCTACAGCAGTATTAGAAGAAAACTTTCTAATACTTAAGAACATTACAGATCCTCTGCCTTCTAGAATAGTGTCTAAAAAGGAATGCGCGAAGCTAAAGAAACTGCTACTCGCAGATCCCACATTCTGGAAACCGGGAAGGATAGATGCATTATTAGGAGCAAGAGTTTATGCTCAAATATTGCGAACCGGTATACGGCAAGGAACAAATACGACTCCTACAGCAGTCAACACAATATTTGGTTGGATTTTGCTAGGGTCTAGCATAGATGATGCAGAGCACAAAACGTCATCATTTACAATCACAACTGATGATGTGGCTCTTCAACTCAAGAAGTTCTGGGAAACAGAAGAATTTCCCACAAACCCCATTCTTAAAAAAGAAGACAAAGAATGTCTACAGAGTTATCAACTCAATCACCAGCGTCTGCATAATGGAACTTATCAAGTTAAGTTACCTTTTGTAAACGACGAGAACCCTACTCTGGGGCAATCGAGAATACAAGCAATCAAACGCTTTCAAGGAATTCAACGACAATTAGCCAGAAATCCAGACTTGAAAGTTGAATATGAGAGATGTTTGGACGAATATCTCTTGTTGGGTCATATGGAGGAAATACCTCCGCCCAATATCAATCAGCCCCATTATTATATACCTCATCATGCCGTTGTGAAGGAAAGCACGACAACAAAGGTGAGAGTAGTATTCGATGCCTCAGCGAAGACGTCGAATGGCAAATCTCTTAATGAGTATCTACTAAAGGGCCCAGTTCTGCAACCTAAGCTGTTCGCCACGTTGCTCAACTGGCGTAAATATAAAATCGCTATGAACGCAGACATTGAAAAGATGTATCGCATGATCACCATGCATCCCGATCACCGAACATTTCAGCGAATCATTTGGAGACATCCTAAAACTAAGGAGATTCAGGATTTTCAGCTGAACACGGTGACATTTGGAACTGCGTCAGCGCCATACTTAGCTATTCAGACGCTACAGCAGTTAGCAAATGATGAACAGCAAAGATGGCCTTTAGCTTCTACGGTTACAACCACAGATTTTTATGTAGATGATCTCCTGACTGGAGCTGACAATCTTAATGACGCCAAATGCTTATTAAATCAACTAATAGGTATGATGAAATCTGGAGGATTCAATCTCAGGAAATGGACAAGCAACAGTTCAGAGCTGTTAAGCCATCTTCCTGCAGAGCAATGTGAATTCACAGAAACACTAACGATCACAGACCAGGAATCTGTAAAAACACTAGGAATTCGCTGGCATCCTAAACTGGATAGTTTTTCCATTATAACCAAACCATGGACAGTTCATACCAAGGTAACTAAACGAACCATTCTGTCTGACATCGCATCACTGTACGATCCTTTAGGCTGGCTGGCACCAGTGGTAATCACAGCCAAGGTGCTCATGCAAGCACTATGGATCACAGGATGTGCATGGGACAACAAGGTATCGGAAATAATAGAACAACAATGGAATAAGTTTAAACGTAACTTAAAATGCATAGAAAACATACAAATCCCTAGATGGATCAACTATTCATCTGAGGTAAGCATCCAATTACATGGATTTTGTGATGCGTCTACAAAGGCTTTTGCAGCTGCCGTTTATTTACGGGTAGATGATCAGAACGGCTTAATTCATACCAATTTGCTTACTGCAAAAACTAGGGTAGCGCCAACTAAGCCAACAACAATTCCTAGATTAGAGCTTAATGGAGCTCTATTACTTGCACGACTGCTTCAGGCTACACTTGAAGATATGCGCCTACATCATGTGCCAATCTTCGCCTGGACAGACTCAACAATTGTCTTGCAATGGATCAAGGAACATCCAGCACGATGGAAAATCTACGTAGCAAACCGCGTTGTCGAAATACAAGACGTTGTACGCTTCGAACAGTGGCGTCACATATCTACAAACCACAATCCGGCAGATTTAGCCTCCAGAGGTATTCCTGCAGCAGATTTAACCAGTAATCATTTATGGTGGCATGGACCATCATGGTTAGCTGAAGAACAGGACAACTGGCCGAAATTTAAGGACATTTCGGAACAAACAAATTTAGAAGCTAAAGAACTTCCTACAGTAAGTTTTTTAGCGAAATTAGAAAACAATCTTCTTTTACGATATTCGTCGTATACTCGCCTTGTGCGAATTGTAGCAAACATTCAACGTTTCATACACAATTGTCGGCATCCGCAATCGAAACTCGTTCAAGCTTTCACTGTGCAGGAATGGAATAATGCTGAAGTAACAATATTAAAACTCGTACAACAAACTGCGTTCGCAGAAGAGTATAAGAATATGTTGGGCAAGAAACCATTGTCACAACATAGCAAATTAATCAAGCTCAATCCATTTCTGGACAACAACGGTTTAATACGATTAGGTGGTAGACTTCTGAATGCAACATTGCCATATAATAGGAAGCACCCAATCATCTTACCACGTGATCATCACGTTACACTAATACTAATTGACAAACTGCATGTGGATACTCTGCATGGCGGTCCATCACTAGTTCTCAGCACTAGTCGAGATAGATTTTGGATCTTGGATGCTCGACGCCGAATTACTAGTCGAATACATAAGTGCATTATCTGTTTTAAACATCGCACTACAACAAGAACCCAATTAATGGGAAATCTACCAACGTCTCGAGTGAATATAACGAGACCGTTCCTTAACGTAGGAATTGATTATGCAGGACCTGTAATAATAAAAGCATCAAACCTACGAAATGCAAAATTGTTGAAAGCATACTTTTGCATCTTCATTTGTATGGCCACAAAGGCGGTACATCTGGAGTTGGTATCAGATCTCACATCTGAAGCATTCCTCGCTGCATTAAAACGATTTGTAGCACGAAGAGGATTGTGTAGTGACATATACTCAGATTGTGGCACCAACTTCATTGGAGGAAAAGCGATTTTAGATAAGGATTTGCAAGCAGCAATTAAAGGTGCAACTCCAGTAGCAGCACAATATCTTGCCTCCAAGCAAATCAATTGGCATTTCAATCCTCCAGCCTCTCCACACTTTGGAGGGATATGGGAAGCTGGAGTAAAGGCAATAAAGTACCATTTACGCCGAACATTACAACACTCCAGATGCACATTCGAAGAATACTCGACAGTCCTGGCTCAGGTTGAGGCATGTCTAAATTCTAGACCGCTATGCTACGTGAGAAATGATCCAGAGGATTTACTTATCCTCACACCCGGACATTTTTTAATAGGCCAAGCACTTAATGCCATTCCAGAGCCAGACTATACACATGAAGCAATACTACCTTCCAAACGGTGGAAGTACATACAACTATTATATAAACAATTTTGGGATAAATGGTCAAGGGATTACTTGAACCAATTGCAAAATCGACCCAAATGGTATACAAGACAACCAAATATTCAAGTAGGGGACGTGGTACTTGTAAAACACGATCAGATGCCACCCACAAGTTGGTTAATGGGCATAATCGAACAAGTGCATCCAGGGACAGATGATCTGGTTCGGGTAGTCAAAGTCAAAACGCGAAACGGTAGTTTTCTACGACCAATTGCAAAAATTAGTCCGCTACCATTAGCTATAGATTAACTACCTGTTCTTAGTGTCGTCATGTGTCTGTCCTTTTGTGTACTACTGTTGGCTGAGGGTTGTGTTCTATTCACGTTACGCCATACTAACTGGTTGCCATTTCAGATGTCATTCACCTACGAACAGGATGATACACTATACATTCTGGAAGACATTTACTTTAGCCCACCAGGAAGCCCGGAGCGGAGGATGTTGCGTGACCCGGGATGTGATGTCTTTGGCAGACCCAGGCCGGAGTTGGCCCACGAATTGGCTCCAGGAGGTCGAGAAGAAGTTGGAGGAGCTACAGAAGAAGTTTCCAGAACCAGAGGAGAGCCATCCACGAGCGCAGCAGCTAAGAACTCAACTACGGCTACAAACTTACCGTTTGTAGGCCCGACTCCCTTTACGGATCCACACCCGGAGCAGACAGTGGTGGTTAATGGCAGTCGGATATCTCAGTTATCCAGACTTCTGCTGACCACAACCATAAACGAGTTCGAAATGAGGAGGAACAATAGCTTTCAAAAATTTCGAACGCGAGAAGGCGTAGATATATATCTGCCGCGATATGTCTTGCAGCGTATTAATGTTCGGGCAATACAGCAGCGGAGGAACCGCGAAAAATTCATTAATCTACCCGACAAATACCAAGTCAAATTAAAGGTCACTAAGGACGGAGAATTAATATTCCATCATTACCACAAGAGAGGTATACGCAAAATAAAAGAAGCTTTGGTTGAACAAACTGTTCAATGGGGGGGAGTATGTTGAACACAGCTGAAAAATAAATAAAAAATAATTAGAACAATATATAAAATATTTAATACTTCCCTAGACTAGAATTCCAAGATCCTGTGTCCAGTCAGCACTGGCCTCCTGTATCTTCAAAAAGTATCTGAAATGAGAAAAAAAGATATATATTAGTTCAATAGAATCAATTGGATTAACTATTAAACAGCACAATAAAAAATTTAAATACATACATGCATACTGCCAAGAAACAAATTTCTTGGCAGTACAACAACAACACTACATGAAAACATAAACATTGCTATTTTTCAGCGAAATTCATGTTACTGGCATAATAAACTATTGCGAAACATGCAATTATGTTTAAATATGCGAATAACATAAACTCGCAAAAGCTACACACACTATTATTAATGAAAAATCAACAATTGTAACCATTGTTGACACTTCATTAATCACTTTTTTCATCACAAAATTTGCGCATAATTTGCATGATTCTTGCAAATTATGCACAGGAAAATCATTAATTAATATTTAAAGAATATATTTAGGCACTTACCTTGTAAATTAATCCCTTGGTGGCGAAGAAATACACAACACAAAACACGGCACTTCACGACTTAAAATTCGCGAAACCAACTGTCACCGCGACGAAGTAAATAATCATTTTTATGAAGTTGGCCGCGCTCTACCTGTTGGCAATAATTAAAAAACGCGAAATTGCCCAGGTAAGGAAATATTTATAAAAAAAGGTAATTCTAATTCCCATAATGAGTGGGAAAGAGAACGGTGTGGAAACGAGACAAAAGAAAATTCGTGAGAGAATTTATGTTCCACACCGGAAATGAACATAGTATGATAGGGAGCGGCCATATTGATAAGTTTTAGAAAAATTGAAATATTTCAATAAATGAATTAGGAAAAATTATGGATAATTAAAAATAAATTAATTCACATAATTTGGAATATTTTGACATTACAGCATGGACTTATAATGTGCAAAAAATATATGAAATTTGCATTTTTTCATGTGGAACTTGTCCGAAAATGGCGGCTCGGACATTATAAAAAGGAGGTGCTCCCTAACTAAACTCTCATTAGTTTGACAGCGATCGTACATGCAACTTAGCATAGATCCAGTGGTGTTTTCAGAAATCAAAAAGTGCAAAAATTAATAATTCTCAATACAATCTTATAGCATAAATCAACGTGCCTAGCAAGGTACAGCATTCACATGCTATCAAGATTTTAATATCAAATTAATAAGTTGGTGTGACTTGAATTTGGTGGTGAACGTTTTAGGATAAGTATTTGTGATATATATTCTTAAAACATTTGGTGGTGGACAATTTAATTTAGTTTTTTCACATAGCATTGACTTCATGCAAGCCACGCATAATTAATGCTTCATGTGAAAAAACAACGTAGATTAGTTAATATTAAGCTACACGTGAATTATAGTAAGTAAGAAACAGTGAAATTAATTGTAATAAAAGTGAATTGGTGAAAATCTGAGGTATAAAATTGAGCACGTGTCACCTTACGACACCTCAAGAATACATGCCTCCAGATAATTAATTAAATTAATTAAGTACGTTTAAAGTGAAAAAATTACAACAGAATTCAGACTAACGTAAAATAAGTAATTTTTGGTTAATAAAGCAACAGTAAACACAAGCTCACATATCTTGTCATTTTAACATACCGCTACACTAACCTACCTAAAATGCAGTAATATAGCTGTAGTGTTCAATTACCGCTACATTACAAAACAGAAACTCAAACCATTAATTTGATAAAGTACACCTATATATATATATACATATATAATATACATAGTTTCAAAATATTTTTCATAACAATAACAATAAAAATTATTATTTAGGAATTTAAAAAAAACTGTTAAAGCAAACAAAGCAACTTTCCCATGTATTTGTGCTGAGCTAAATGGTAACATTTTTGTTCACTTACAATCCAGTGCTCGGCAAAGTCAAATTTTGTGCCATTAATATGCTCGACTTGATTTTTAAACTGATAATCAATTGAGTATGGAGATAGATTTTTTTTGTGGCACTCTTCTTAAAGGTTTTTCTACTGCACAGAACTTCTCGAAGCATTGTGGTGTACTCAGAATTTTCTGCCCTAATATATGAATTAGCAGCTTTAGACGACAAATATTAAGCACTAACTATCAACATAACTGATTGGAATAGAACTACACAGTCGTACGATTCACTTCATTTCCTAAATGGAAGTTCCGTTAATTGCCTGGAAACATTCATTCAAAGAGACACGCTAGTGTGCTGTGAATATTTGTTGTAACTCGATGCGATACGATGCCACGATGGGCTTTGAGGAAACAGCAAAATTTTGAAATGGTGTAGTCCCAAAGCTTAGTTTACACTGGGATACTTGTATCGCGATTTGTATGAGGCCCAAATATATTCGACAAATCGCGATACATCTGCTCAAACAAATGCTCATTCATTTTCTTTTGCCTCACACAAATGCTCATACATTTTGTCTATGTTGATTTTGCTTTTGATATGACTTGCCGTGATACTTCTGCGTTTAGTGCAGTTTGTCGTGCGTTTAGTATCACCGGTTGTCAAGAATTTCAATGTAACGGCAACCTAATCGGCTGGTGATATACAATTTCTAAACCTTGTATCTTTCTTTACTATAAGTGGAGCCACTAAATTCAGCAAATATTCTAAATTAACCCTATTCATTCTCACATAGTTTTTCAAATAACTGCCATCCTCCAAAATTAACTCATTTATAATCATATTATGTCTCATGTGTTTCACTTTTTTTTTTTAATACTCGTTGCCACCACTTACGATTTGTTTTATCATTTTTTTATTATACTAAAAAGACTAATGATGCACTAACTTAGTATATCGACAAGTGCCCTTATAATGCGAATAGAAGTAAAATTTTTTTTGAATATATACAAGTTGAAAATTGTGACGATACAAATATAGGTACAATTCCTGATATTTGTAACTAAGTGTAAAATTACACGGTTAAAAAAATTGGTATAAACGATGCACGTTTTTTATACTTTCAACCTTATTAGTTCCACGAATCCAATTTTTCATATAAAATCTAATAAAGATATGAATATCGGCATCTCTAACATAGAACATCAGTTAGATATTTGAATGCCTGATACTATTTTGTTATAATATTAACACCATTGAAATTATTTATATAGGGTCCGCCAAATAACTTTTTTTTTTTTTAAACAGGGCGCAAAACATCGAGTGTAGCTTCGGTTGTGTGGCACGTAGCGCCGTCCTGTTGAAACCAAATGTTGCCAATATCCTCCTCTTCAATTTTCGTTCAACATGGCCCGATAAGGATTGCCATTGACTGTAACGGCCACTCCTTGCTCATTTTCGAAGAAAAATGGCCCAATTATGCCTCTGGACCAAAATCTGCACCAAACAGTGACTCGTTTTGGGTGTATCGGCTTTTCAATGTATACGTGCGGGTTTTCTGTGCCCCAAATGCGACAATTTTGCTGTTTACATACCCGCCAAGATCAAAATGAGCTTCATCCGAAAAGATGATTTTTTTGGCAAAATCGGCATCTTCTGTAAGTCGATCGCAGGCAATATTTCCCAGCGTTGTTCAAGCGTATACACAACCATATTCGTTCAGCGGAAGAATAAAACTAATTATCTGTCAAATCAGACATGAGCTAAGTGTTACCATTCACGAAATAAGCACTAGTTTAAAAAAAACGTTAGATGGCGGACCCTATATGAATATAAATACTTAGAAATAAGTCATACGAACAACAGAGTCAAGAGAGTTACGCATAACTGAAATTTTGTCATTGGCCGGCTCACTTACGCAGTATGTAGTTTTTACTTCATGCCACGATGGCAAGTAATAATGTTTTTTTTTTTTTTTTAATAAATATTTAGATTGTTTCATTTTTTTTCTAATTAAAAATGTTTTCATTTCTATTTGAGAAGGGGGGGGGGGGGCTCATTTTTTAATATTTTGGCTAGAATGAAAATAGGTTAGCAAATTTTTCTGTCTAAAGAGTACGAACCATCCCAAAATACTTACAAAAAAATAAAATTCCCTGTTTGAATTCTGTAATATATTTAAATTGTGAAATTCGATAATTCAAAGCGGTAACACTAGAGCAAGCTCATGACTGTGAGTACCGAGAGTACTTAGTATGAAAGCCTTAGTAGTAAGTCAGTTGCTTGTTATATATTGAATAAATATGTTGTATCGAACGCTGTGGTTTACTTTGTCGACCGGCTCCTAATTCCTATTCACT
Organism: Dioctria rufipes; assembly: GCA_963924295.1. Taxonomy (NCBI): domain Eukaryota; kingdom Metazoa; phylum Arthropoda; class Insecta; order Diptera; family Asilidae; genus Dioctria; species Dioctria rufipes. Next base: position 95,362,123 of record OZ002740.1, on the reverse strand, counting down.
TTTGGGCCTGCATATATTGCAAATTCTAATCAGTTCGATCGATCGAATTTATTCTAAACGACTACTACATTTGTATAGGATAGTATATTATTATAACTTAATATAACAGAGATAAAAAAATTATATCTTATATTTATTTATTATATTTAAGCATAGATAGCACAAGAACTAGATGTCGCATGCTGTACTAAAAAAGTATACAAAATTTATATGGCTGGGTGGTCTGTTCCGGAATGGACGACAACATTTGAAATGGTGTATAACGTCGAGTGATTCATATTTTTCGTATCTGAAGTGTTGAGGAAGTCGATCAAATGTATACAAAACTGCTATTATAAAAACAATTGCTTTCGGCACGCCCTAAAACATGTTATGGTCCATTCCAGAATGCACTAACCATTTCACAGTCTGTATACTCTGCTCTAATATGCCATGCGACATCTTGTTCTTGTGCCATTTATGATTTAAGACAGTTATGAACACATTTTATACGAGAGGTTGATTGAACTGTATTTAAAATTTATATAAATTAGTTTTACATATTATAAAATTTTATAAATTGAGGAGTTATACAATTTATTCAAACTTTTTATGGACATATATTTACATTATTTGTTTATAATATTTACACCTAAATTTTTAACCGTGATACCTTAAGCATAATTTTTGTGTTTGTAAAACTTTTTCTTAAAAGGTTAGCAAGAGAAAACTTTCTGTTTAAAATTCATAATTTCGTTTATTGCACTTTCAGGCAATGATTCCCGGACACCCTATAATTTGTACAAACATACTACTAAGTTAGACATATCTACAATGGTAGGTCATTCTTATTTTTGTATATTATATAAGATTCAGCGCATTACTAAAATTACGAAAGCACGTTATTATTCCACTTCAATTTTCCTCAGGCAAAATCCCAAATTTAGCATAAAGCTGTATGGTAGTAGGATTAAACTAGATTGCTCCATAGCACCAATTCCGATTAATTTACCTCATTTACACCAATTGATTAGGACAATTTCAGCTAGTTAACCTCTGGTAAAGAACAAATTGACAACAGTTCGCAAAATTTTAGCTTTCATAGCAGCAATGGATGTAGGAAAGCGGGTGAAATGTGCGAAAACTTTAATAGGCAGATTACAACATGGTAGCACCAGCTTTCCGGCTCAATTAAGCAACATTCGTGAATATGCAAACAACAAGCTGTGGATGTTGATTTAGCCCGCGGTGCATTTTTACGGTGAAATTGAAAATTGTTTGCTTAATTTGTTAAGCATACAAATAGCGCAGCCCCAGCGCAAAACACAAAGCAAGAAGAAAAAACTGCGCTTGGCGCCCCTTTAACTCACTCTCTCTCTCCCCCCCCCCACATTTTCTTCGCCATCGTATAACCATCCTCGCAGCTGATTTGTCCTGTTTACCTTGCTTTTCAGTGCTAGCTCATGCGTTAATAGCAAAGAAATTCTGCTAGTCTCGAACTTGCCTTTATACCTTCTTTTTTTTCATGATAATCAAAAGAAATATTGATACAAGCACAACTACATAAATTGGGGATGTCCTGAAATTTTCTCAAAAGAAAGGGAGTAATATTCAGTGCCTCCATTTTTCTTAAAGAGCAAATATTCCTTGGGAGTATAATGGGTGGCGGAAAAGCAAAATGATTGTGAGGCAGTGGGGGCAGTTATATCAGGGCTTGTATTGTACGGTGCAACCGGGTAAGAACGTTGCAAGCGCAACAACACTTTCCCATTGCTATTCTTAAAATTGCCCTCACCAATTTCCTTTTTCGTTCCTGTTTTTCATGAAGTACGAATATTATGCACTTCCACCTCATTCGTTTCCAGCACTTTTTCTGTCTGCACAGTGAAAATTTGCATTTTTAGTGTTATTGCGTGCCAAGATAGACTTCCATGCAATTTTCTCCGTGAGATACTCCCATCACACATTCTGATTCAACAACCTCGATAGCCCCGACGTACCCTTTCTTAATTTCACCCTTATTTGGCCTAAATGGAAATTTTCGTGGCTTGTTTTTGTTATAAATAAAGCAACCGCATCATTTACCAAACGCAGTCAAAGGAATCGATCGACACTTGTGATTATTACTCAAAGAACAGTAAGCAGCAACCTTAAATTCAAATTGTCTCGCCTTTGGTATAATACAGAATTTCTTCTCGACGAAACTGCGGCAAAATCTGAATTAACGTTGAATAAGATATGCACAGCATCAGGTAGCTTTCTCTCAGATTTTGGCCGTTATAATAGGTTGAGCTTATTGAATTCGATTTCTGTTAATCAGATATATTTCGTGGTTAAGCAATATGAAAAACAGCAGCACATGTCGAAATGTAAATATGCGATTGGGAGAATTTTCATTTGCATTACGACGGGATTAGGATTTCATTAGAAGAAATTGTTTTTTTCTGGATGCCATTTGCATTCAACTAAGCAATTGTACATTTAATTATTTCTATCAAGTTCGTTCAAATGATAACACACATACAAGATCTACTTTTATATTATCAGTATAATATTAAGAAATATAAGTAAAAGTTTTTGAATGAAATATAAAAAAAAATCGCATTTCAAATAATTTGAATCTTAACGGGAAGAAAAAGAAAGAAATAGAAAATATAATTTTTAACTTAAGTATAATAAACTAATAACAAAGTAGTACAAGTCACACATACTAAAGAATATTGTTGATAAATAAGTTCATAGCAATAGTTCAATATTAAAAACACCACAGATCCTTAATTCAAAAAGTTATAATTCATTAACTCAGTTAGTTGAATACACAGGTTAAAATTACATTATTTAATAGAAAATTTGCAAATTCAAAAAACAATATCGATCGAGTTCAAAAAGAATTTGCCTCAACGGTATCAACATCAACATATTCAACTCAACTTAACATTTTTTATTATTGAACCCCTTAATCTATTTCCATATATTATTTTGCAATTAGTGAAATTATAGAACAACCGCTATAATGAGAAGTTATGTGAAGTCGACTGAACGTCAAATGACATTGTATTTAGTTCAGTAATAAAAAAAGACTGATTGTCATTCAGGTAAAAATAAATTTTTCTAATAGCAATTTCTTTAATGATTATGTACTAAGTGGTTGTGTTGTTAAATTTAAGACATGTGTTCATGTTTGCTTAAATCAGTGTATTTTTTGTGACATGTTTGAGTATATAAATATGTTTTGTTTATTGTTGTTGTTCATGTTTTATGCTTACGTATTTTATATTATTTCCCTTAATTACAGCAATAATCGGACATAAGAACATACTGTGGTGTGAAGAGCTCTGAGTCTTAGATATGTACCTTAGTAATTTATTATTGATAGCTGAGTCATGAGTGAGTTGAGCGAGTAAGACGTGTTTGTTTGTCGTCCGAGTTTAACTTATAATTTTGCTGGTAATACGATAACGTTTTGGTTCGTAAGGTTTAATTGATGATCTGTGCTGTGCCCGCCTAAAAACGGTGTTAAAATTATTAAAAGTTCTCAACATAATTACTTATAATCGGCATTAATTTTGGTGATCTCGGATTATCATTGCGGTATCATAATATTGTTTTTGCATTCTGTAACACAATTGCATATATAGTAACACATACTTATCTGTGCTAATGGGTGATAAGGACAATGCAAAGAAGGGAAACGAGCGCCCCAGGAGGGGAACGGCTGTGGACACATTGGAGCAATCTTCCATATCTTAACCCGCACTGACTGCAGTTAAAGCCGAAATATCGTACGTTTGGAATCCATTGAACATCGTCAAGCTGTGTGATGCGGTGATCACAGGCGTATCGTTTGTTAAAGGCGAAAATTTAATGGAAATATTCAATGCACTCTCTCGATTCGTTAGTTTAGATCAACCTATTGTGCCTATCAACATATTATATCAACATATTATCAAATAATAAGAAGAGTGTGACCGAGTCAGTTCTTATTATGAAGTTTAAGTTCCCCTCTGACAAAAATTCAATACTGGCTGCTGTGAGGAATAAGTTGAAAGCTGCACCTTCTGGCTCCAAAATAATACGGCTGCATGACCTTGGTATTGACAATGTTGGTGATCAGTCTTCTCCTGTGTATATTAATGATAGCCATACTTCTCAAAACTATCGTATTTTCCGTGAGGCGTTAAAACTAAAAAAGGAACGAATAATTGTTGCTGCTTTCACATCGTTTGGCCATGTGTATATACGGAGAAATGAAGGAGATGAACCAACTCGTATACTGACATTTAATAATCTATTATACAGCACCTGATGATTATGCTGTGCTCGACTGAGGATGACGGACTCGATGTTCGTAGTTATATAAATTGTCATTACACTATTTTTGCTAAGTTTTGATTTTTCTTATTACATATTCATTAATTTAGAATCCCTTTGCTTTGGTTTTTCTTTTTATATAGGTATATTAGAGTTTTATTTGAGTTTATCTGTTATGTTTTTGTACTTTATACCCGATTTATTTCAGCTGTGTATGCGTGCTCCCATTATGTTCGTAAATGGATAATGCTGATGGTGTTGACGGAGTTGTGTGCACAAAAACCTTAATTAATATATTATGTAAACAGAAAATTGGGCTCAGGATTGCGTATTTCAATTCGAGAAGTTTGCTGGCGAAGATGGATGAAATTCGCGTAATGTTGTGTGGTTCATTGCTCGATGGGATTTGCGTGTCGGAAACTTGGCTGAAACCTGAGGTTAGTAACAGTTTTATTAATATTCCCGGCTTTAAGATATACCGTAGTGACAGAGCGAGAGGACGTGGAGGGGGTGTCGCTATGTACGTCAGAGATGGTGTAAAGTGTAAAACGGTCTTACGAAGTTATGATAATCATGCTGGAGCAGAGTACATATTTTGTGAACTTGGCTCAAGTCCTACTAAAATCCTAATAGGATGCGTATACAAACCCCCGCTATGCAATCATGTTAAACAGGAAAATGATTTATGCCATATAGTCCCTCGCTATGAGAATATCGTTATGAGTGGTGATTTTAATTACAACTTCCTGCAGCCTTTGGGTCCTGCTTGCTCTTTTAACGCATTAATGACGTCCCTTGACTTACATCGTATTAATGAAGAGCCTACACATTTTACAGCCACTCGTCTTTACTTCTCGATGCCTTTTTTGCTCCTCATGAGAACCGCATTTTATTTCATGATCAGATTTCTCTTCCAGGGATATCTGATCATGACTTAATATATCTTACGTATGATATACTTTTAGATGTACAAGATATTCCTCGTACCTTCTCCTTCAGATCTTATCAACGCATCAATCTACAAATGTTAATTCAGGACGCAGAGTCAATTCCATGGCATACTGTTCACTCATCTTCATCTGTTGATGAGCAGGTTAATTTTTTGTGCTCTGCACTGAATTATTTGCATGACAGGCAATTACCCCTTGTAACTAAAACTATTGTTAGTGCCCATTTCCCATGGCTGTCCAATGGCATTCTTTCTCTAATCAGTGCACGAACCCGAGCTTATAGTCTGTGGAAGCGGTTTCGGTCATCCAATTTTTGGGAGGAATATCTTATTCTACGTAATCGTGTTTCTTCTGCCGTTAAAACTGCAAAGAAAAGGTGCTACTGTTCGGTTCTGAACATCAATCTTCCTACGAAATAGGTCTGGAGCAATTTAAAGTCTCTAGGTATAAATTCCAAGAAAAAGATTTGTTGTGAGGCTGATCCCGATGAATTAAATAACTATTTTCTCGCTAACCATCATTCCTCGTCTTCTGAAGTCGCCATGGATCTCTTATCGCTGGTTTCATCCCAATCACGTGAGAGCTTCTCCTTTTTGAGGGTGACTGAGGCTGATGTATTTGAATCCTTTAAGTGCATTAAATCGTGTTCTACCGGCCTCGACATGATCAACCCTAAATTTGTACGATTACTGTTGCCCTTTATTCTCTCTCCTATTACTCATATATGTAATACATGTTTCATGACCTCAATTTTTCCTCGTGCCTTTAAATACTCTAAGGTAATACCTATTCCGAAAAATCCATCGTCAGAGTTTCGCCCTATCTCTATCCTTCCTTTCTTATCTAAAATTATAGAAAAGATTATATCTGCACAAATCTCAACCTTCGTTGTGACCAATGGATTGTTACATGGTCACCAATCTGGATTTAGAGCCAATCATAGCTGTATGACTGCCTTATTAAAAATAACTAATGATATTAGAATCGTATTAGATGAGGATAAGTTTACTGCTCTTGTATTCCTCGACTTTTCTAAGGCTTTCGATTCCGTTGATCATGGAATTCTTTGCAAAAAACTTGTCAGAGAATTTAATTTTAGTTATCATGCTGCTCGTTTGATCTTCAGCTACCTGAGTGGTCGGTCTCAGGCAGTCTTTTCCAATTCTGGAGTACCAAAAGGCTCCATATTAGGACCACTTCTTTTTGTAATGTTTGTGAATGATATATTGGGTCGTGTTAAACATTGTCAATTACACCTTTATGCAGATGATACTCAGCTGTACCTGTCCAGACCGGTTGGATTGGTTGAGGATGCAATATGTTGCCTGAATCTGGATTTGAAGGCTTTAAATCAGTGGTTGGTGGATAATAAACCTGACAAAACAAAGTGCATAGTGATTTACAAAACGCTGCTCGACACTAGCTATTTCCCATCTGTAACACTCAATGGTGCTGATATATGCTTTGTGAATTCCACTCGAAACTTAGGACTTATATTCAATAGAACGCTATCGTGGAATGATCATGTTGACAGTACATTACGAAAGTTATATGGTGGTCTTCGTGCACTATGGCACCTAGTGCCTCTATACCACTACCCACACGTTTAATACTTGCCCGATCAATGCTTATTCCGGTAATTACATACGCATGTGAAGTGTTTAGCGAACTCGATTCGCAATCGTAATATAAGCTTAATATTGCTTTCAATTCAATTGTAAGATATGTCTACAGCCTCCGCAGATATGACCACATCTCACAATTTGTTTCGTCCATCTTTGGTTGTAACTTTGCGCTATATTTAAAATTTCGTTGTATTTTGTTCTTGGCTAAAATTATTAAATACCGTGAACCTAAATATTTGCATGACTGCTTGCAATATTGCAGATCCAATAGAACAATTGCACTTATTATACCGCGATCCACCTCACTAACTACCAAGCGCCAATTCTTCGTCTTCACCATTAGACTTTGGAATAGTCTTCCAATTGCTCTAAGAAATTCTTTGGGAGCTCGCACATTCAACAGTTTTAAACACTTGCTTTTCCTTTATCTTAATTCATGAAATGCTTATGTACTTATACAGCTAATCTTACTATTTTTTTTTTTTTTTTACTTTCCTTATCTTATTAGTTTTCACTTATATCTTATTTTATTTTATTTTTTACTTTTTTGGATTATTTCATATTTGCTGCTTAGTTTTAGTTTATGGTTGTTGTTGTAGTTTTTTAGTTTCTTAATTTTGGATTATTTAATGTTGAATTTATAATTAGAAGCTTGTACAAACTTAAAGACCTAGCATCTTACTTGTACAATTGCCAATAATAAATAAATGAATGAAATGAATGAATAATGATTCTTTGTGATTATGTTTACTTTTTTTTCAGATGGAATATTAAATGCAGACGCAGCCGAAATAATTGATAATAATAAATATATAAAGAAAACTTAGTAATATTAGTGCGGGGGAAATAATAAAGGGAAACTAAAAAATTGTTGTTTTGATTATTACGGAATTTTCAAAATCAAATAATTGTCCTATTTGTGCAGAGGAGCACTGTTGAATAATTCATTTAAAAAATGGCACGCATTGTTCTATAAGAAGAGTAGCAATAAGGCCTATACATTTTTATAAAAAAATGTAAAGGCAGACGTCTGTCCATTCATATTTATTGTAATTGTTGATAATGAAATGCACAAAATGAAAGAAAGAATTCTTACGGGACCATCCCGTGATGGCCCCAAAAATTGCTGATATATTAATGATTTATTAATGAATATATTAATGATTTTTTTTTAATTAACTGGACTTGATAATCCGTCCAAATTTTTTGGTGTATTCAAATAACTTGTGCTCTAAAAAAAAATTTTTTTGTAATGCATTGACCACTGTAAGATGATGCCTCAAAAATATAGTGCCTGATGGTGGATGGAGGGTTCTACTACTCTGAAAATTATTCAAAATAAAATAAGAAACAAAGAGATTATTAATTAGCATGAAAAACTCCAATATGTTGACCAGATTTTAGTGTGAAATTTGACCTTTTCTTTAAATTCAAATTCAAGTTCTTCATTTAATGTATATAACAAGATGAACTTTTAAGTATGTAGGTATATGGCAACGCGTGACCAACCACCGTGTAAATCGGGCAACATATCGAAGTTCGCCGCTAGCAATAACATAGGAATTTTAGTCTTATGTCAATTTTGAAGAAAGCATGTTTTTTTCTGGTTTTCATAAAAGAAATAAAACTTGAAATATAAAGTTAATAAAAAAAATGCACTATTACGTGTATGCGAACCACCACACGTTCACCTACCAGTGACATGTTACGGACATTCCTTCAAAGGGATATCTAGGTTTCTCGGTAGTGAACTGAATAGTTTCAACAATTATTCAGAAATACTGCTAGTAGTTCTTTCACACAGGATTATCTTTTGTGTTTTTAATTGGTAGTTATAATTTACATAATTGATTTTTACATTTATCAAAAATATATTTGGTTTTTTATTATACTACATAATTGTTAAATATACTAATTTACTATGTATTTTAATAATTTTCAACGAAATATTGCAATTTCTAGTCGGTAAAATGCCTGGAGAGAAAACAAGTTCTATTAGAGTCATATAATCAAAAAACAAAAAGCCCAAACAAAAATAAAAAATCTCGACGTTGTTTGCTTTGTCTTTCTAAAATAGTCACAATCTAAAGAAATGAGAATACACTAACAGAAATTTGATTTAAAAACTTCAATTTTTACCATTTTTTACAGGTTTCTGAGCTAATATCTCCGTTCCAATGAATTTTTTCCCGACGTTATTTAGTAGATCTCTTCGTTATATTTCATTTAAAATATATATCATTATTTCGCTACAAATAGTTTGTCAGAAATTTTGCAAATCTTGGTACTGAGTCCTCTTAATTAAAAGACTATGAAATTCTTAAAATTTTCGGATTTTTGGTATGCTGCGTTATATTAATAAAATCATAGCTTTGGTTCTAATTATCATTTAAATAGATGGTATGTTAGTTCGCGTAACCTTCACTTTACCGATATCTACCCGGGTAGATATTTCGATTTACTTCCTTTATAACTCAGCGAAGTTTCATCAAATCTCAAAATGCCTCCGACTCAGTGACTAAATTTTCTGTTTATTTCAGAAAATAAAATTTATATGGAAATTTGTTAATGTTGAACTTTTTCGTTAGAATATTTGCAAGGAAAAGACTAAAACAAGTAAATACAACTATTTATTTTTATGGTTAATAAAATAACTAATAATATAATAAAAGTATGTACGAAAATAAAAAAAAATAAAAATAGAAAAACAATTAAAAATACTGAAAAACATCAGCTTTGGGATAATGACTAAATTGAGGATGAACCTACATGATATCCTTCATATTTTGTTTGTGTCAAGCTGTGCTGTGCGCATACTTGTTTTGTCTTGATTCATTCTTGGTGAGAAGCTTTTTCTTTTTCTGGAGAATTATCTGGGGTGAAATTTTTTGTCCATTTGGCTTAGTGCAGCAACCGACTCACCTATAATACATTCAATTGCCGCATCAGTTCAGTAACCTAAAAACTAATAAATTGGAGGTGCGTTTTATTGATTTCTATTTTTTGATTTCAGACTGACTAATAAATTAGCATCATTCGACATTTAACTATGGACATCGACTCTAAACCATCGATGGTGCATCGATTATATCGTCACTCTTACATCGATGGTAAAACGTCGCATTTTTTAAAGAAACCATCGATGTTTGAAAATTTTCGTTATTCGATGTCGTACCATAAGTTGATCATCACAAAGAAATCCGTAAACGGTGCAGCTGTATCCCCTTCTTAGCGAATGGCTATTGTAACGTACCAATCGAAATGAATGAACACAAAAACAAATACTAAACAATTTCAATGACCTTCTGTGTATAGAAATCTACAGTGTTCTCACATTCTCACAGATTTTCTTCGTTTTTGTTCTTTTCGCTTAGTGGATACTGGATACTCTAAGCGTTCTAATAATTCACAAAGCAGTTTTGCTTAAAAATAGGTAATAGAAACTGCATTTTTAGAGAAATTGATAAAGTATTACCAATGTCCGCGCCATTATAAAACTCAATTCTTCTATACAGAATGGTACAAATCTTAACTAAACAGAAAAATTTTAAATTTAAATTCTGCGATGCTTCATGTGAACCATGAAGGTTACTTATTTAAGATTACAGATCAGTTCGGTGCAACTTATAATGCTTATTCGTTTGAACGTGACAGATTGAGTTCTATTTGAATTTACTCAGAAAGAGTTTCTGTTGTACAAAACTGATATATTACAGCTTGTATAAAATATTCATGAGTTTCTGCCTGTTTGTTTGTAATTACTGTTATCTTGTCAAGGGAGAACTTAGTCCTATGTATAGTATATGTATATAAGTATATATCTTAATAAAATTTCAAAGTGTAATCTTGTAACAAAACAAAAGAACGTTTAAACATTTAAGTTCTCTCGGCAGAATCCAAACAATTTCAGCTTCTGCCGTACTAGAAATACCTGGTATGTTCATCAATTTCTGACGGTTCATCAGGAAAATGTTTTGTGGGAACCTGAATCTTTTCTTGATCTAGACCCAGTATAGAACAATTTTGCCTGTGATGATCCCTTAACGCCAGCATGAGAATAAAAATCTTCTGGAGGCACGATATTTATTGTTGCGCTGTGGTACTCGTTTCTCAAGAGTAGTTAGAATCACTCACGGCTATACCAAATAAAACCAAAATTGATTCTTCACTGTATCCATCACATGGAAAACGAATAAATTCCTCAATCTCGTCGAATTTTTTTTACAAAATCTGTTCGCACTATACTTGCAGTCCCAGAATTGTGACCGATGACCGATTCTCTTCTCAGACTTTGCTGATTCTTTTTGATTTTTCTCAAACCTGTTTTTACGTTTTTTTTTCAGCTTTCACGTTTTGTGATTTTTTCACCCAACCTCAACTTTTTGACAGCCCATGCTCTTCCTCTTCCTTCCCATTCGGGTGCGTTCCGCGCGTCTCGACACTCAGTCCATACAGAGAGCAGCCCGCGCATAAATCATGCCGCTAGCCTCAGTGTAGCATACTGCTGCCTGCAGTATGCTACGACCATAATAGTACTTTATCTCTATCTTGCAAAACTACTTCTCACTATATTTGCAGCTCTTCGTCCAGCTGCCATAAGGTCCTTCTCATATAGAATAACATAAATCCCGTGTTTTTATCTATTGCCATATAATTTTAAGACTAAAAATCGTATTTACCATACAAAATGTATGAACAATTTGTGTATCTACCTGGTAAAGTTCATTGTTTGAGAGAAAATTAAGCATACAAAATGCTTTTTTCTAAGGAAAAAAACGAAATACGGATAATTCTAATATCCTTTGATTTTTATAATTTTTTGAAATAGGAATACCAATTATATTGCTTGTAAGTTTATTAAACCACACGATGAGATAATAATGAGTTTAGGGAATAGAAGTATTTTCATTAATAAAGGACTGTTTATTTAAAAAAATAAACCAAATTGGTTGTGTTATCATATATACCGTAAACTTTTCACACCATGGGTATATCTTTTATGCTTGTTCACGTTTTGCATAACTTTTGAGATAATTCTTTCTAAAAATCTCTTTCTTGACAATTAACAAAGATCTCTAGAGATCTCTAGGGATGAAAGATAAATTTCGTCTATACACTTCAGTGATGTATCTCTCGAGGCTTTTTCTTGTGGTCTCCAGAGATCTAAATTTTTTTCTCCAGAGGCAAGAGTATCTTGCCGTGTAAAATTTTGGAGATTTTAGTTTCGGTAAACCGGAGACTAGAGATCGAAAATCCTTCATGCAATCTTTACCTTAAGAGTAATAGATAAGCAGTTTTTTGTGTACGTATACATTATAATGGAAGTATAAGTCGTTGTTCTAGTACTCCATTTAGTTTTAAAGAAGTGCAAGAAACAAGGTTTTGAGTGTACCTTTTACTACAATGACCGTCTTTGGGGAGTTTCTTCAAGACGAGAGTTAATTTATATCATATTTTCGAACCTCCATAAGTAAAATAGTATATTATAAAATAGTGTATTATTAAGATAAGCTTTTGCTATATACCGGAGATATCCCAAAAAATTCTTTCTTGAAGAAAATTAAGATATAATGAAAAAAATTTTGCGATACAAATCAAAGTTGCAAAAAATAAAAATCCTTTACTTGGAGTAAAATTTTGCGGCTGTCGCGCGATTTTGGCAGAAGATTTTGACGGCACTGGTCTTGTTCTGTTGCGCATCTGCGAATGAATTTAAAATATTAAAAAGCATGTAATGCCAAAGCTCGTGTGAAACGGCTCTATATAAGGACATAAATAATGATGTAACCCAATTTGAGACGGTTATCATGAAAGATTTTCTTTGCAAGCTTCTACGATTTTGTATTATATATAGCATTCGCAGATATATTTAAACCAAGAGCAGATAAGTTTAACCTAAGCACAAATATGTTTAACCCAAGAGCAAATAAATTTAAATCAAGCACAAATAAGTTTAACTCAAGGGCAAATAAATTTAAACGAAGCACAAATAAGTTTAACCCAGGAGCAAATAGGCTTAACCCAAGCACAAATAAGTTTAACCCAAGCTCACATAAGTTTAACCCAAGCACAAATAAGTTTAACCCAAGAGCAAATAAATTTAAACCTAAATTCTCAATAAGACAACTTAATACAAAAGCTTTCAATTTCAATTCAAATCAACATTTTATTTTTTCATTTTGTCATTAAAAACAATATTAGGCTTCAAATATTGGCAAAAATTTTAGAGCAGAATTCGCCTAAGATAAAGCATCGCAAATCCAGAAATTGTCAGAATAAATAACAGTAAAACCTTATCACTAAGAAATGAATTGATGCATTTTTCGATTAGTTTGTACAGATTCCATCACTCATCACAGTGCTCAGTTTGTTTGAAGCAACAGTGTCGATTGTAGATTTAAAGTGGTTTTCTATAAAATTTTCTTTAATTCATTAACATGAGCAGTGACAGAGGTTTCAATACAAGTAGTTCTGATGAATGGCAGCCCAAGCTGGCCAAGATGTGGAACTGAACATAAGAAAGAGATGTAAATCGTAATCAATCGAAATTCAAAGAAACTAAGAAGATGCTTTATCATCGACGAATTTTGCTCTAAAATTCTTGCCTTCTTATTCTCCTATGCTCAAACCAATAGAAAAATTATTCTCTAAATTGAAGGCGTACTCACGACCAGTTTTAGGTAATGAAATAATGCACAGCCCTTGGGAACTGACTTCTGTCACGAATTAAAGTAACACATTAATCTAGCTCCGTATTTGCTCTCTTAAATCCACTAAAGGAGTCAAAATATTCAATAGAGTGTTCTTACGAGCTAAATAACTTGAAGCCCTATACAAACAGCGTATGTTATTTACGTTTTGACCCAACTGTAGTGAAGCGTTAAAATCTGTAGCTACTTATCTGATTAGGTACCTAAGGTTGATTGGAAAGTTCTCTAGAATTTTGCCAAGGAAAATACTATGCATTACCATATTGACACCAACATCATAAAATATTATGGAAATCATATGACAATTCTCCGATTTGAAGAGATCTATGAGCAACCATACAACACGTTTTTCGAGATGATGCTATTTCGAACCCCCACATAGTTCGAATGTGGTTTCATAAATTCCGACAAGTCAAATTCAGGGAGAGGCACTTGAAAGAAGGCCATCTATTTGATCATAATGCTCGACCACATTTGGCTTTGTGAACTCAGCAAATGACATTACAAATTTATGGAATTTTATCGGGAAGTATTCTCCAGACATTATACCGTCATATTACCAACTATTTCAATCCCTCCATAATTTTCTTAAATAAAAAAATATTTAGAAATTATGAATATTTTACCTCAAATACGGAAAAGTTTTATGCAAGGGGAATAAATAAGCTACCACAAATTTGAAAAGCATTGGAGGTGAAGTAAGTTTCCACTTTCTATATAAAATGGAGCAACTTTGTGACTTTTCTGAAACCGTAGACAAAAATATTTGGGTAATTCTTTTTACATCTGTGAGTTTTGATATGATCGCTTTGTCTTGCATTTTGTTGATTTTTTATTTACTGTTTTGAAAGTGAACCCTTTTTATCGGGATTAATGTTGGCCTTTTTCCTGGTACGTCTATCGAATGAGAGAATTTCCTGTTATTTCTGCTTCATCATCTTTTGTTTTTTTCATTTTTATTTGTTTTTTTTTTTAATAGTTTTATTTTAAGACTATCAGAACCAAATTAACCCAAGCTCGCTGTAGTGACATGTTTAATAAATAAACGGCCAACAATATATACCAAACACCAGATGAAATTTCATGCCATGCCACATTGAACAAAAAACATTAAAAGAAAATTAAATAGAACTATAAAAATTAAATAACATATAGACGTTTTTTAAAAATATGTTTAGAAACGTCAGCAGAAAAAGGCTCAGCCTTATTATTAACAGCAAGCACATGCGATTAGTAGGCTCTTACATGCTAAAGCTAGACCTTGAAAAGTGAACATGCAACAGAGGTAGCCTTCGCCAATTGTGCCTACTATCACAAAAAGTCAAATAACAACGTAGAATCCACATTCACATTCAGAACTTTCGAGACAAACGTTTTATAAAGCCTAGCATAGAACTACTCTTTGATACTATGAATTCTATATGGGAGACAAAATTCAATCTTTGGTCACATTTGACACACAAATGACAGAGATAACTAACATGGCGAATCGAGAAATCCGAATACCCATTATCATAAATAATAGGTTTCTGATTCCTGTGGAGAGTCATAACCTCACATTTGTCGATATTGATTACCAAATTATTGCTTTTGCACCAAGGGCAAAATTTGTGGAGGTCACTCAATCATTAAATGACTTAATCTGAACGAAAAGTTTTAAGTCGTCAGCATAAATTAAGATTTTGCAGTGCTGCACAACAGAGACAATGTCGTTAATTTATAGAATAAAGAGCAACGGGCCCAAGTGATTTCGTTGTAGTACGCCGGACGAAGTTTCAAGACTATAGATAAGGAATGCAGGAATAATATGGGATGTGCTCTGTTATCTAAATAAGACTCCGTCCATTTTATAACTGTTTGGGGAAACCTATACTTTTCCATTTTAAACAATATCACGGAGTGATATAACTTGTCGAAAGCTTTACTAAAGTCATAATAAATACAATTTGTCTGGTAGCATTCTGCAAAAACGCCAACAGTATCCGAGACGAATTCCAATAAGATGGTGGTCCTAGACCTGCCCGAAATAAACCCATGTTGGTTTGAAGAGAGCAAATTCTTACAGGAAATTGATAATTGAGAGTAAATGATAGATCCGAATAATTTGGGCATGCAATATAATTTCGAACGAATTCGTAAACAGCTGCTGAAAACAACCATTATCGAGCGACTTTTGGAAAATAATTCACAGCAGAGCTACCAGGAAGATGCAATATAACTTAAAAAAGGCTGGAAGAATCAGCTCGGGACCCGTTGTGAAGTTATTTGGAAGCCCAGTAATATGATCAAGTATGTATATCCTCATGTGTAATTGTAGGGATAGTGAATGAAAAGCTATGGTCGTCGTTCATATGACTACAATTATTATTTCCAGGTTGTCCGTTTTTTTCCACAATTTATTCTTTTTATTTGAACAATGAAGAAATATTGTGTTTCGTCACAATTTGGGAGATTTTCTGATTCATGGCAATATGTAATTAGTAGAGGGGGTGGTATTTTTCAAAAATAGATATTATAACTGAGCTAGGTTTAATTAATAAGTTACCTGCGTCAGTAGATTGAACTGAGAACATACTTGCATACTTGCATTTTGTTTACAATTAGGTCATGACGCAATCTTCGTTTGACCTGGCACAAGCATTTCAATAAATTGGTTTCTTGCTGATATGCAACTTTGTTATTGATTGATTATTTTATTTAATGCGAATTGTTTTCGATTGCGTTGCAATTGTTTTCTTGTGCAATTTATTGGAATGCTTGTGCTTTGATTTATGCGATCATGCCACACCTTTCCCCTTTTGGAAAAAAAAAATAATAATAACGGAAGAACAGTTTTGTTGTTATTAAAAATTTTTTTGTTTTCTAACTATTACTTTTACTTAATATATTAAACAATTTGTTTTTCTTCTAAATCTTTTTACTTAATTTATTTTATTAATCAATTTAATTTGTTTTTACTTAATTTAGTTTTTGATTCCCATGGAGGTTGTGTGAGAGTTGCGTGGTAACGGTGTGGTAGTTGATTTATTCCTATAATTTTTGTCTTCAGTCATAGGTTTAAGTAATTTGCGTGGTATTTTTCTTGCGGTTATATTTATTAAATTAGATGCTTTTTTTTATCTCTCATCCAATACTTCGAAACTTGCTCTAATGCGAGTTCTACTCTTTGGGTATATATATTTATTATTCATAATTTCTTTTATTATCTCTAGCATCAATGCTTTTCATTTATATTATTCCTTTTTTAAATTTTAATTGATTTTTGTTTCCCTATTTACTGCTCATAAGTTGATATCCAACCTTTCGAACCTTTCGGATACCTGCTCTAGGCAGGCTCTACTCGTTGGTTTACCTATCTACATATAGTTACTTTGATATGCTTCCTCATGGCTTCAATCTTTATTGCGCATCCTTTTTTTTATATAATGTACCGCGTATTGCCATTTAACTTTCCTTTGATAATACTATAACTTTTCGTAGTGCTAATACTTTAATGCTACGCAGGTGATCAGACTGCCTAGTTTTGAGATACGCTTATTTGTGTTCTATTTTGCTGTATTATTATATGCCCATTTTAGACCTAATTTTTTTTTCTTTTTTTTTTATCTTTAGTAGTAACAGGAATATTTGTACATTCATATATGGTATGTCAACTACCAATTTAAGTTTTTTTTTTTGTGTTTACGTGTAGCTTACGACATTTTCCATGATTTTCTTAATATTACAATTTCATCATTTACATGATTTATAAGAAAATGATCTTTTACGTCGTCTATAGCTTCTGCGATGTACATGCATTTGCCACATTTATGCCCAGTTCTTTTCGTTAAGGTTGTAATTTTGGACCAGCGGGGATGGTCGAACATGAATTTTGTTGATTGTTATTTTCGTGATTAATTTTCACGTGTTCTTGAACTGATTCCATGAAGGCCGCTATGAACCAGCATTTCAGGCATTGCTTCATGTTTTTGTTTAATTTAAACCACTTTATACCATTTCTGCTATGTTTCTTTAGTTTACGTATTGGTTTGATGTGGTCGTAGTATCGTCAGAGAAATAGCAGTCGTAATGACAACGCACTGTGATCTCCTGGTGGTCTTTCGAATGTTTTCCCATTTTTTTTTTTTTTTCGAAGGAGAACAAAAAAAAATTTTGGATCAACTTTTTGTATTATATTGCAAATGTTATCCCAATTATCTTATAAAAACCAATTATTTTTGTTTTATTTTATTTCTAACAATATGTAATTTTCTTCTACTTGCTAAATTGAGTATCTAATATACTAAATTATTTTACCTTTTTCAGGTCATTTATTTCATTCTTTGTCATTGCTAGTAGTGTTGCATATTTATTTTTCTGTTCTGGACTCTGCGCTAGCTATAGTAACTCAGCGTTCTGGTGCATGTTTTTGAATAGACGTGATCTCCGTCCTCCACCTTCTTCTTTGAATATTTCTTTTGTTGTTGTTGTTACTTTGTACTCTTCATTTGTCAGTTGTTTTGGTTCCGCGGTATATGTTGATTGCTTTTAATTTGTGTATTCTATTTATTTTCATTTTAAATCTTGTTTCTTCCTTTTTACTTTTGAGTCGTAACTTGCGCTGGACTGTTCTAAGCCCCCTTCTGTGGTCTCGGTACAGAGTGTACACTAACTCTATTACCTTCACAACTGCTATGATTTCCAAAAGAATAATAATCTGCTTATTATCAATATTGACCGTATCTTCTATTATTAGGTTGATGACGATCTCGCCGTTATTATCCGCGTGTTTTGAATTAGTTTTTACCATAGTGGGTGTGTAAGAAAATGTTCCGTTTATTTATATTTCAAAGAAAAACGTTGAACAAACAAAAGAATGTTTTTTTATTGTACGATCAATTTACTCTATACTTATTATAAATTATATTGATTATTCCTATTGTATATATTTCTTTTTTATTGTTTCTATTATTATAATTAATGCTGGTTAGTTGAATATATATATGTACATATATCTGGTGTAGATTATAACACGCGTAACTGATTAGTAAAGTTTTTAATTTGATAAACTTATATTTACATTACATAACATTACATTACGTATAGTTATGTGTAGATTCGGAACCACTTTATTCTACTATAAGCACCGTATCAAAAACGGTTCAACTGTCGTCAGCTTTGTCATTAGATTATTTCCAATTATATTTCTTAACTTACTGCCATTATCAAGTAAATAAGCTCTAAGATCAGCTTAATTGTCCCAATCTGGAGATTGTCTTCTCATTGTCATCTGTAGTTTATCTTTGAATTGGTTGAATAGTTATAGTTGAGTCGTTGTCGATGCTTAGTTATCCGAAGAATGTTCTTAACGTTACAGACCGAAAATTGTTTTTCTTTTCATCACGGTCCCTCTATTGTATGTTTAATATCTTCAAGATCTGAAGATTGCTGATTATTTTAATTGTTCAAAGAATATCGTTCTTTGTAACGTCACGGTCCGAAGATTGCAAGTTAATTATCACGGTCAAAGCATTGTTCGTTATTGTCGCGGTCCAAAGATTTCATTTTCCTTATTACGGTCCGAAGCTTACAGGTTAATTATCATGGTCACCATGTAAGAATACTATTTGTTGTATATATATATTGAACACGTTCACCATGTGGTTATACGGTGAAGATAAATGCTTGTCGTTGTGGATCGCCAAGATCCAAGATGAAAGTAGATGAGATAGGAGAAGCTTTGTAAAAAGCAGACCTCCGCTACTATGACGGGCGCAGCTGTGAACAGCAGATTTCCGATAGTAGGTACGATGGGCGCAGCTGTAAACAGCAGATGCCAGGTGGAGAAATAAAAAGACTACTTGTTGTTATCTCTAACTAGTAAAATCAATTGCTTTTTGTTCGGGTGTTACTATTAAATTTATACATAAATTATTTCTTACCGTTAACACAATTCGGTTGCTATTTTAATTTCCTCTTTCTTAATACAAAATGCGTACTTGCATTTTGTTTACAATTATTATAGGTAATGACGCAAATGCATATTTGTATATTGTTTACAATTATTCTAGGTCACGATCTTCGTTTGACCTGGCACAAGCATGGAATTTCAAAAATGGACTAAATCGGGCAACCCCTTCTTTGTGGTGCCATTTAAAAATTTTTAGTTTATAGGTACGTATATTATAAAAGCAATTAGTCCTAGACGTTTTTGCTATGCTGAAAAGTTCGTCAGAATATGAAATTCTATGGAATTGCTGCTAATAATTTTTACTGTCCGACGTACCGTTCTAGAAATATATGCGAAAAACCACTTCAAAAATCAAACTTTCACAGAGAGGTGATCATACGAAATTACATACGAGCATTCATCTAGGGTATCATAAGAATTTATCTTAGACCAATTCTAGCCGTTTTACTTCTTCATAAAATATTGTAATATTGACGAATCTTTGGGAATTCCCGAAACCAACGTGCACTAATATTGCTGAGAAATATGATACAAATGACCATGTCTGGACAATTTTGATGATATCCTAGCTAGATTAATTCCCCTCTGTAATTTCATATAGTGACCTACCAAGCAAGTTTGAATATTGAAGTGGTTTTTCGCATATATTTCTACAACGGTTTGTCGGACAGTAAAAATGATTATTACCAATTTCATATTCTGACGTACTTTTCTGTACAGTAAAATCATCTCGGACTGATTGGTTTTACAATATACGTAAAAAAGAAAAAAAATTTTATGGCAACACCAAGAAGGGGCTGCCCGATTTAGTCCATTTTTGAAATTTCATTTACCATTGGTATAAAAACACCATCTACGGAATTTGAATTCTCTACGTCCACACACTCTCAGGTTATTACTATTAATTTATTTTATGTGTATTTTTTAAAAAGTTTATGCGAGCCGCTGACGCATAATCCTCCCTCCGCGATGCAGCTGATGAATTTTTTTCAATACACTATGATGTCAACTGTTTCTAAAGCTGGCATATTATTACTTAAAAAAAAAAAAGTTTACTACTTTCGTAGCCTCTCACACCCAGACCCACCGTGGGTGCGTCAGCTGAGGCTTGATTTACTTATTAGTCATAGCAGATCTATCGAAATAGACAACAGTCGATCGACATAAAAGCACTACCTAAACTGCAACGCTATTTCCCCGACTAAACGCCTGGAGGACTTCAGGGGAGTTAAAACCTGAAACATTTCACACACCCGTACCATAAACTGGGCGTTGAGTCTCTGTTTAAAACCCATACGATGACACTTCTATACCAATGGCATTAAGCAGTGTGCCAAACGCATGAAAAAATACCAGTAAATCTTTGGCATTTTTGTTTCTTTTTTATGATGTTTCCAAAGCTTAGGGAATACCCTAAGATGCCGGAGCACAGCCTTGGAAAGGAATAAGAGGTAGGGAATTGAGGATTATAGGGTTGAGTCAATTAGGTGACGGTGCGCATTATGCTTGAATGTTTGTGGCTCATACTAGTGTGTAGTAGTAGTGCTCTAGGGAATCTATAGTTGCTCTTGATATGTCATCGTTAATAAGCCGGAATGCCTTCTTTTGGACTTCGTCTAACGCGGACAATGCAGTGCATCCAGCCACTGTCCAAAGTCCAAGTCTGATGGAGTAAAA
Source organism: Dioctria rufipes (assembly GCA_963924295.1). NCBI lineage: Eukaryota > Metazoa > Arthropoda > Insecta > Diptera > Asilidae > Dioctria > Dioctria rufipes. Next base: position 95,340,921 of record OZ002740.1, on the reverse strand, counting down.
TATTTCTTGCATCTTTGCAAGAAGCCCAGGCATTTCATCGCGTTTTTGGCAATACCAAAAATGTGATCGGACCAACTAAGATTGTTGGATATTTCAATGCCTAAGATGTTAAGAGATGAATAGGAAAGAGCCTATGGATGCTGCATTTATGTTCGCACGATAGATGATTATGGTAATAATTCAGTTAAATTGATATGTGCAAAATCCTGGGTAGCGCCCATTAAGACGATTTCTTTACCTCGTTTGGAGCTTTGTGCGGCTCAGCTACTGGCTCAACTTATTGCCCGCGTCAGTAAAGGCTTCACTAAATGGAACCCTAAAATAGTTTGTTGGACTGATTCAAAAATTGTTTTGGACTGGTTGTCAGCACACCCTTCATCATGGACAACTTTTGTGGCAAATCGTACTTCATTAATTCAAGAAATTTTACCTAATGTGTGCTGGAATCGTGTACCGTACTCAGATAACCCTGCGAATATTGTTTCCAGAGGAGTAATGCTTGAGAAATTAGTGAAGTGTACGAGCTGGTTTGATGGTCCTAAATTTTTAAAAACACCACCAGAATATTGGACGAAAGGAGAGATCTCAGTTAATGCAGAAATTCCGGAAAGAAGAGGAAGAAAGTCTTGCCTGGCTGCCACTGGAACTCACCCGATTGAAGATATTGTTACAGAAGTAAAATTTCTAAATTCATTTAAAAAACTTACATTCGTACATTCGCTTATATGCTTCGATTTATTCGTAATTCGACAATTGTGAGGGAAAGGTGTCTTATTGGTGAATTGATACCTGAAGAGTTAGCACAACCTGAAAGAAGAATCGTTTGGAATGTTCAACAAACTCAATTTCGACAGGAGTATATTCGGTTAGACAAAAGTTTAGTCGTGACCCCTCAGAGCTTCGTCAAAACATTAAAACCCTTCCTCGATGAAGACTCGAAAAAAGACTAATCAGAGTCGGTGGGCGACTGCAGAACTTCCCTTTTCTACGAAATTTCCTATCCTTATCCCTCATAACCATCCCTTCACTTCATCTTTAATAACGTTTTTGCATTTGAAATATTTCCACGCAGGTCCACAAGCCTTGGTGGCTATTCGTCCTGAAAGGTACTGGTTAACTAATGCCAGAGATATTGTGAGACGAGTGGTGCATCGCTGTATTCGTTGCTTCCGATCCAAGCCTATCCTGATGAATCAGCTTATGGCTAATCTTCCTTCACATCTTGTACAACCATTTAACAATTCTGGTGTCGACTTTTGTGGGCCTGTTTCGATACGCTCCAATATTAGAAGTAGACGACTTGAAAAGGCATATATATCGCTCTTTGTTTGTTTTAGTACAAAGGCTGTCCATTTGGAGGTTGTCTCCAACTTATCTTCTGAAGCGTTTATTGCGGCTCTTAAGAGATTCATCGCCCGAAGAGGACATTGTCGTGGTCTGTACTGCGATAACGCAACTAATTTCCTCGGAGCCAATCGTCAGCTGAAAGAGCTTCATGAAATGTTTAATAATCAACAGACACAGAATATGATCATTGACATGTGCGCAGAGGATGGAATAGATTTTCGACCGATTCCACCCAGAACACCTCATTTCGGAGGCCTCTGGGAGGCCGTTATTAAGTCAGCCAAGATGCATCTCCACAGAACCATAAACAACGAGTCGTTAAATTTTGATGAACTAACAACCGTAGTGGCCCACATAGAAGCAATACTGAACTCTCGTTCAATAACAACGTTGTCCTGTGATCCTACTGACTTAGAAGCTTTGACTCCTGGCCATTTTTTGACTGGAGGTCCGTTGACAGCAATTGTGGAACTCGATTTGACAGAAATTAATCTAACCCGCTTATCTAGTTGACAAAGGATCTGCGCCTTAAGACAAAATTTTTGGAACAGGTGGTCCAGAGAATATTTAGATCAGCTCCAGCAAAGTAATAAGTGGAATTAGACTACACCAAACCTAGCTATCGGAACTCTAGTCCTTGTGGCCGATGATCAGTTACCTCCACAAAAGTGGCTGTTGGGTAGCGTAAAGGAAACATTCCCAGGCTCGGACGGAAAGGTTCGTGTTGTATTCATCAATACAAAGAATGGAGTAAAGAAGAGAGCAACTCACAAGGTGTGCATTCTTCCCATAGAAAACTAGTTGCTCAATTGAAGGCTGAACCTTCAAGGCGGCCGGCATGTTCGTATGTTTACAAAACATATTTGCTCATATATCTATATCAGTAGGTCTAGTTGTATCACTTTGTTTGTTGTGTTCATCAATTGTCATGTAATTGCTTACACACTATTCAATTTTTTTCCTGAAATTCACAGTTATTGTTATCGCTCGTTACTGCATCAAATAAGTTTAGTAGAAATTATTACGCACTCGTTTTTGTGAACTCGTTGTGAACACATTGTAATAATTGTATAGATAAATAAAGAATTTTATCACACTTAATTTCGATGGTTATAATTAAATTGAAAATTTTTCATACAGTCCATTCGTAAATTATTCATTGGTTCACCAGTTCGAGATATCTTCTCCATCGACGGAAATGGGTTGAGCGGGTGTTGGAGTACAATTAAGTAATAACAGAAAACATTGCGTTTTGGAAGCATTGAACAAGACCCGAATCGCTCTGCCCCAAGTGAGTATTTTTGTGAGGTCATAGTTTAGTGAACTGTGTTATGGAACTATGTTGAGTGATTGACGACAGGACGTTAAGTCCCGACTGCCAGCATGAACTGAGAGATCAATCGGCGGATAGCGTTGACTGCAGGGCGGCACGATAGCTCGCCTCGGCTATTGGCGGAGAGTGTGGGAGGATTCCGCTGCCGCCTGCCATATACAAAAAAAAATCTCGTGCCTTAAACCAAAAACGCCGCCACACATTCAGTCCTGAAGGGACCTTTACGTCACCTACCTACATCTACACTGAATGAGCGGACCTTACATGACCTTCATGTCTGAAGCTAGACTCGAGAGGAGTGAGGGAGACAGGAAAACTTCACTATTCCATGACAATTTCTTATTTATTCAACTTAATGTGCTTCATGCACCACACAATATCAACTTCTGTAATATTAATTCTTTAATAGACATACAAGTCATTAACATGAGTGCGGAACGTGAATATTCAACCTCAAAGGGAACGAGCGCAACTCAAAAATTCAAGTCAAAGTTAGCAAATTATACCATAATATGAATATATGAATATGGGAATATAAATATATCTCACAACCAAAAGAATATATATGTAGATATGTATATCACAAAAATTAACTATATGTTTAATGTACTCACGATCAAATTTCCACGGCATGATGAAGCGCTCCAGCATCCGATGCATATATAGATACCTGTTCTGGTTTCAAGAACAAAAAAAATTCTTTGGTTTAAATTTAGAATGCCTCAACTTGCTATCCCTGGTTGCCCTGCTCCCATCCCTATTGAATACTCATGACTAACTATCAGTAGCCACTCCTTGGTCTCACTTATAATTATTTATGAATTAAGCAACGACAAGATGACAATATTTCTCGAGATTTTAAACATCTGTTCAAAAACTAACACTCGCATCTATATCCTACCAGTTGTATTAATCCTCATAGATTTTTCGCGGTACAATGCCTCCATATAAATTGACGATATGCTACTCTACCGAAAAAATTACAGAAATTTCAAAATTATTAGTATTAGTATCTAGCATTAGTGTTAATTTCAACCACTGAGTTCATGGACTAAACCTATATATCTAAATTTCTTAAAAATACATGTGAATGCTTAACAGGAAAACTATGGTTAAGGCTCGACTAGAAAACTATCATTATGCAGTCGAAAGAGTTATCAATCCAAAAATTCATTAATTTCCTCGACACGTCAGTGGTTGCAAAATACTGATCACTTGGCTTCTGATTCTTCAGTGGGCTCAGGCGCTCCTTCCAAGAACAGCGCAAAAGTCGAAAACAACTATTATCTACGGCAAATCACTTTCTTTCAGATGTTTATTAATCACTTCCTGACTGGATCCTTTATGAAAGTTCCACGGAAATATCCGTTACCCATCACTTCACGAATGTTCATGCCATTGGCGTCATGAAAATGGGCCTTAGGTTCATTTGGTTCCGAGCCCTACGTAGCAAGGGTTACGAACACAATTTATACACCCTTTTTATTCACTGATTCGAAAGTCGCTAGTTCAAAAATCAGCAGCCTGTATTCTTACGTTAATTGCAGGTATTTGTTGAGGTATAATCTCGGCTATGGACGGCGAGGTTTCGATGCTGTAGGACGCTATTTTTTTTAGATTTTCGCGTACTGGGTTAGTTTCCTGGCCGATGTCTTTGGACAAATTCTTGGATGCTATACTTCACTGATCATTGGGTGGAAGATTTGACAAGACAGAAACGATTGTCTTTCTCTTCTCCGACGGCAGGAAAGAACTTTTCGAGATCGGGTGTGCGGACTGTCGGTATGGCAGCCGGCCGACATACCTGCTGCAGTAATTTTCAGTGTAGCATACTGCTATGACCATAACAACTGAACATGTGGCTTCATTTGTCAGCTATAACGTTTGCACGGGAATCAGCTATAGAGTCGAACGAGTACACGAAAACAGGAGTGCTATCGTCTGCAAAACTATGAATAGGATTGAAAGTAAGGGCTAGCAGATCATTAATAAAAATAAGGAAGAGAGTAGGAGAGAGCACAGATCCTTCCGGTACACCGACATGGATTATAAAACGGCCAGAAGTAACTCCGTCTAATATAACTTGAATTGAATGGCGAGAAAGAAAGCTTTCAATCCATTTTAAGGATAGAGGGTTTAGGCCTAATGCCTGAAGCTTGGCTAAAAGAGCAGGATGCCAGAATCTATTGAAGGCCTTCGAGATATCTAATGCGATTCGCCAAAATCATGGAGGCATTGATTCCAAAACTCGGTAAGGAATGTTAGTAAATCTCCAGTAGAGCGGCCAGCATGAAAGCCGTATTGGCAATCGTTAATAAGGTGATTAGTTTCTAGATATTTCATCAATTGGGTATTGAAGAGTGTTTCGAAAACCTTCGAAAAAATCGAATTAAGGGCATTTGGTCTATAATTTGAGGGATCACTAGCCGCCTCTATTTTTGTAGGTATTGGCTGAACATGTGCAAGTTTCCATGCCGAAGGAAAGACTCCTGTCGAATAGGACAGGTGAAATAGTTTGCGTAGGGGTTTATCTAAAGAAGAGAAGACACCATCATTATCAAGTTTTTGGTAATGAATTATATCTGGAGCCGTACACTACTTTTCAGTCTCCTGATAGTCCTGCTGGAATTCATAATGCAAGTCCCACAAATTCAATTCTTTCGTAATTCTAAATGCCTGCTTTTCTATTTTGCTCTATAAATCTTAAATCAGTACATACATATGTATTACATATTCATGTACATAAAAAGTACATAATCTTGCGAACATAAATTGTTAGTTTTTTCCAACAATAAAGGCCGACTGTTTTCTTATAGTATCACGCAGTATCTCAGAAAATTTTAATCATCCTAGCAATTTCTCTCCCGTTCTTTAATGTGACATTTACAAGGAAATATAACCAAGAATGAGCGTAGAAGTAATGTACTTTTTTTTGTTATCAGTAATAATGCATCCCCCAACGTTTTTTATGTTTTCCAATGAAAAGATGCAACCCATCGCCATCATATCATCATTTTCTAGCTCATCCTGGCAATGGCAGTTCTATTCAAGCATGTCTGGAATGGTGATATACATACATGATTGAGAACCCTGACAGAACCAAGATAAACCCGATAACTTGTCGTAAAAGGCAATCACTGAAATTTATATGATGCCTTTATACGAATACGGCCCAAAATGTCACCATAAAAACGAGGAAGATTGAATTCGGATCTCAATCTCCAGCTGACATTGTAATCTACGGCAAGAAGAGTTGTATGGGTGACAATGCATTTTACGACCCGGAAGCTTTTCCACGATGAGGTGGCGTCAGTAATGTTTTATGACAATGGTTATTCAGGGCAATTTGCAAAGATTATTGACGCACAAAGTATAGGTTCCAATGAAACATTTGAGAGTTTTTGATTGGTCAAAAAGGACTTAATTTTTATTATGATCGTAAAGGAGAAACTAATTAGGTTAGTTATTATTAGTGTAGCATTTTTTGCCGCATAACTTGAGTGCGCAATTATTCCTGCCTTTAAAGATTATTCATAAGAATTTACTGCACATAATAACGACAGATTTTATAGCCATACTGTTATACAGGGTATCCCAAATAAAGACGCATATCTTTTATAGGGCAATAGCTTGGATTACGATAAACAGAGCACAGAAAGGGAAGTTGCGGGTGGGAAAGGCGTAAAATCAGTCTCTAAGAAAGATGTGTATATTAACCTTCATGAAAAGATTTCGAAAACAATATCGTTTGAGATTGCCGAGCGAGTTGGTTGTGCGTGTATGTGATTTTTAGTTATGAATACGTCCAAAAATACAAGATTTATTCAACCGCTCACCGAAGTTTACTTGTTCTCTTAATTAAGGTGCAGTTGAGGTAAGCTTTTCGGCTCATCCGGAGACATGAGAGCAGATCCAAGAGTATCCAGCGTGTACCGGGCAAAAGCCGGGAATTACTATGTAGAGGAAAAAGTGTTTTTTGATTATAAAAATGTAGGTATACATTTATATATATATATCACTCTACATTTAAAAAACTTTAGTTGAAACCACTGTACTACCATATCTGGATGCAGCTAATTATACATATACCAAAATTAGCGAAAGGATAAGCCGATGCAGGAAGCAAAATTCATTTTATATTTAAGCATATTATGTTTATATCAAGTGAAATTATTTAGACGTACTGTGAAAAAAAGATACTGCATCTAAACCACTTGTTTGTGAAGTAAAAACAACTGTTTAGTATTAAGCATAATAATATTATTCAAATTTAAGTATCTCTGGCTAAAAATGAAATAACAAGTGCTTAATACCACAAAGCTTGTATATTTTATTTTATTTTTGATCAGTTTTGTTTGTTGAAGGTTTTGTAAAAGTAAACAACTCGTAATTAATTTCATTCAACCTATGCTTAATTATACCCTAGATGAAATCAGAAGATATACCACAATTTTGGTATTACCCATTCGCCCATCTGCCTGTCCTCATAATAACGTGAGAGCATGTTAACCTAAAGCAATGAAAATTTGCATACGGTTTTAAAAATTTTAGATTTAAACCGAAAATGAGCAATATAGAGGAATTTTTGGTTTCGCTATAATTTTGATTCTGATGCATGATTAGTGTTGTCAGGATGGGAGTGAAAAAAAATTCCAATTTTGGCTGAGATAATCTCCTATTTCCCAAAGATATCTGCCTTCAAATAATTAAAATTATGGAAGACATGAATATCATTTGCGTACTTAGATTTTACATATCAAATATTAGTCACCATTATGGTTGGGAAAATTATACCGACAACGTTTTCTTTGATACGTTCTCTTCTATTTTCATGTCACCACCTAATTCTGGATTGCCCTATATTTATAACAATACGACATGATGGGGGTCATATGTTATAATAATATTATTTTTAGTTTAATTATTATTTATAGTTTAAGCTCAAACTAAAATTACAGATATCTTTTAAGGATAATAGAAAAGCAGCCAATAAAAAGGAACGAATTATTGCAGGGTTAATATTTCTACAAGAAAAGGGGATGCAACGCGACTTACTTGGATTTAATACGATCCAAATTTGGGGTTAGTAATGATTCATTTTTTCGTAGCTTGTGTTCATGTCATCGACAATATTATTAGGAATTCACTGGAAAATAGTACGGAAATTGATTGATTCTGCGATTTTTTAACTTCTGTGATTTGAATATTTTTGGGCTAGGCGGTCAGGAGGAAAAGCACATCTTTAATTACCGACAATTTGTTTTTTTTCTCCAGGGTTTCAGCTTATATCTCGAATCAATTACGCAGTCTATTACAAACATTAGTGTATTATTTGAAATAAAAATTAAAAAACAGAAGCTAGTTACGGATTGAAAGCATTAGAAAAATATTTACATGATAAATAATAAATAAAAAATATAATAAAATATCGATTAAAAAATAATAATAATAAGTAAGAGATAATTTCCAAAAATGAAGTAATATATAATGTTATGTTATTTATCTACCTATTTATTAATATTATGTTCTCAAAGAAACATATTTTTTTATTTATTATTTATCATGTTAGACTTTTTCTAATACTTTTATTCTGTTAATAACTTTGGTTTTTTAATTTTAATTTCAAATTATACACTATAGGTTCAACTACAATTTACGTATACATAAGTAATGTTATTTACGTAAAGCAAACGCGTCCCTTAAATTAAATTAAATTAATTTAACTGTAACTCGTTGGAGGGGAACCTTCGTTAAATTTAAATGTCAAATTGCAGTCAGTAAAGGTTCGGTAAGAATCGTTCATTTCGTAATAACGCGATGTGTCAAACAATATAATTAATACTAAATGATTAAAAGTGCAACATAAAAATTAAAATGGAATAAAAATGGAACTGCGAATTAATAGAAATCACAAATCATCGATTAAATCAACTTCCATTTGTTAATTTTTTCACATTTACGTTATTACGGAACTGCGAATTAATACCAAGCACAAATCTTCAATTAAATCAGCTTTCATTTGTTATTTTTTGTTTTTACCACTTTTTAAAATTAAAAACATTTAATATCAAGATAATAACCCTTACGGAATGTGATATATATTTAGTCTAAAAGTATAAATTTTTCGTAAGTAAACCTCAGTCTTGTTCAGAGTCTTAAGTGCTTTACTTAAATTGTAGTTGAACCTTATGTTTGTAATAGACTGACTCCTAAAAAACGGTTTGGGACATCAGCCAAAACGTCGAAGAAATAATAAAATTCTCGGAAATTAAACAGATGTTTTTCCTTTTGCCAACCTAGCCCAAAAATATTTACTAGCCAACTGCAATCAGGATCTGAAAACGATATTAGCAAAAACAAATGTAATGCGTATATATAGACTACCTAAAAAATGTATTACCACACATACATAAATAACCAAAGAAATGGTGGATGTGGACAGGTTCTATTTTAATGAGACTATGCCTACCAGCCTGTTTCTTAACACCAACTCTTCTTAAATTGATTCAGACTTTGATTTTGCCTGTTTTATGTTTCCGTACAACAAAAGAAAATAAAAACAGGCCAAGTGCAAGTCGCAATCGCACACGAAGGGTTCCGTACCATCGTACAAGATTTAACACTATGTACTTTTAAGATCGAGCAAAAACAAAAGCTTATTGTATGGCGACCCCCTTTAATGTTTAACTTTATTTTATTTTCATTATTTGTTGTTATAGCGGCACTAGAAATACACACTACGTAAAAAATTCAACGGTTCATGAGATTGAGCCCGGTGACAGACAGACGGACGGACGGACAGCGGAGGCTTAGTAATAGGGTCACATATGCTTTTCACGGAAACTACGTAACGTATAGGAATATTAAATTTGCTAGATGGTTAGATCTTTGCGAAGCGCACATATTTAGGCACTCAAAGATTATGAAATATTTTTTTTTTTATATTTAATCGAGGTGAGTTTTCCAAAAAAAAAACAAATGTTTCTTCTGTATCCCATGAAAGAGCTACTTTCAAGTATTCCAAGAAAAAATTCGAAATTTTTATTGAATTGGTCACAGCCCGCAATGTGCGGGAAAAATACCGACCCCCCTTCCCATTTCTTCTAGGTCTATAAGTTAAAATTTTGATATTATCAGGGCATTCAGTTATAGATAACAGGAATACTGCAGCTTTCTTATCACTCTAATAATTGCGGGAAAAAAGTGTTTTTTTGTATTAAGTTATGATATAACTCTTGCCAAGAAGAGCAACTATTATAAAATTACTCTTGCGTCCGTGTGTTTGAATATTACTCATTTTTGATTATTCGTTGATAAAGTTCTGGTACGAAATGCTCATTGCGCGAACCGAACTCGCTCTTAACCGAATTATTTATAATTATAAAGGGAGTGTGCGACAAGGTTTTAATTATAATATTTGCTTCATTTTCGGATTCTGGAGACTTAATTATGTTACACTATATAATATCTTTTTAGTCGGCTTTCTTTTAACACTTTTTTTTTAATGGAGAGCATTTGAATTTTTTTATAATTAAGTAGAAACTGCGTGATTGTAATATAATAATTCTCCACTACTGAAAATTAGTTATGATGAAAACCATGTTCAGATTGCTCGTTTATAGAATCCACACATCGAGCTGAGAAAATTGTTATAATTCGTTTGGCCTGATTCCGTATTTCCCTTTGTTTGCGGCAGTATTTATCGTCTTTGTAAGAAATTTTAACCTTACGTATCTGAACTTTGAGTAATTTAGTTAATTCTATTAATATATAAATATGTATATATGTATATATAAATTAATAAAGATCAAATAGAAATTAAGAAAAAAAAAAAAGTTTACCTATACATGAGTGATTTCTACGGAGAAATTCTCCTTTCCAGATCCCTAGGCGAGCATGCCGCAGTTAAGCAAGGCGTAGAGATAAAAAAAACAAAACAAAAAACCAAAAGCACAAAACAGTGGGACGCTCAACAGAAATCCATGGCCATCGCACGAAAAGGTCGTCATCATGTAGTTTATGAAGATGTGGTCCAACTTCATAGAAAGACGAATAGAAGCAACGGCGACTGCCTGCGAGAAAGTTAAATTAGATATTAGCATTGAACTGCGTATCACTGCTATTGTTTATTATTCATATTAATAGCCTAAATTGTTATTTATAAATAATTAGAAAATTTTAGTCTTGCTTAAATTGCTTATTATTAAAATTTGTATGTATTGCTTGATATGTAGATAATGTAGCTAATTAGGTAGGATTTAGTATTGCTTCAATTAGTTATTATTTTTATTACGAATTATTGATAGAGCTGCTTATTATTACTGCTTATTACTTATTTTCAGATACAAATCTTATATTGTGTGAACCGTTGTTAAATTATTTGATTGCTTGAATTGTTTGTATAGTTAAAATTATATAAAATTTTACTTTGCTTGATCTGTAATTAAACTTGTCGGGAAGAAGTTAACAAGATAATTTTGAAAACGTTAGATCATAGCTTTTGTAGTTTATACATTAGTAGTAAGTATTTTAAGAGGTATCATAATTTAAGAACAATTACTGTATTAACATGACGTGGCGATCAAAGGCACTGGCGTACCTAAAAATTTCAAGAACATTCAAATTTAGAAAAATATTGTACTCACTCAGTTCAGACTTTCCCACTGAAGAAAAGCAAATCAGCGGAAAGCACCTAGAGAGTATAACAATTCGACATTTCCGAGATTAATTGTACTGGATACCAGATTAGCAATTGTGGGCTATTCCTAACCCAATAAGTTAGACTTCACAAAATTGGCCCGAAAGATCAAAAATAAAACAACAACATAAATCGCAATCGATATTTCTACAATTAACAAACTTCGCGCCTACTTAAAACTCTGCTGGAACAATTTCGAAGGCGAATTTTAAATTTTGTGAAAAAGCGATATTCCGTATAATACGTAGATAATTCTACGAGTTGAGCAATGCTGGTATGTGAAACGGACAGTTCGATTTCCGGCAGAAAAGAAAACTGCACTTGGATAAGTGACGGTACATAGTGCCCAGGAGGCTGTCGGCATAAGTTTTTTTTTTCTAAAAAAAAAAAAACAAATACAATAATAGTGAAAACTAAAAGTGAGAAAGATTAAAACAAGTTCAGAATCGGAAAAGAAGAAAGGAGAGAACAAAATACGTCCAGTAAAAACTGAATTAATTGAAAGGAAAAGTCGAGCAACCGGAGTAGCAGAGTATGAGAAGAAGTGTGGTAACGTATGACTTATTATATGTAATATAAATTGAATTCCTCATTAACTATCCAAGATCCTTATAAATAATCAATAAATCATAATAATAAAAAAAAAAACTTATAAATAATCAATAAATCATAATAATTAATAAAATGAACATCGACACAACCTCAACATACAAAATTAAATAATGAATAGTTTTATAAAAAATAAAGGAAACAAATGTAATTAACGATGTCAATTAATTAAAAGCAACCAGAATGTGCAACATCTCAACTAATAAGACAAATTAGCTGCGTGCCAGTACTAAGATCGATAGTGAGAAACCCTACGAATGTCAAAAATTAAAATTCCCATCTAAAAAATATGGGGAACAAATTTCTACGGACTTGGTCGGTGGGTCGAGGCCGTTCCGCCTGGGCTGGGTCTGGCAGAAGAGAGCGAAGTTACGAGAAGGAGAACAAGAGGAAAATTATAAAAAGTTTAAAGTTTATTTTAAAAACCAAAATTTAACGAGGAACGGGAAAGTGGAAAACTTGAATTCGCCCGCTAAAAATGGAAGTGCGAACGTAGTTAGTCGACTCAGCAGCTAATTAACACGAGACGCCCAGATTGGATAGCGAGAGCGCAGCACATGGACGTCAACTTTTCACCAAGTATCATTTCATATATCACTCACTAACAATTAATTAAATATACAAAAATAATTCTATATAACAACCTACTAACAATTAATTAAATAAAAAAAAGGCAGAACATACTTCAGCAACAAAAATCTAATAATAACTAATTAGTTTAGCATTGTAGTTAAGGACGGCCGTAGGGTTTTCTAGATTAAAATTGAGAAATCGAAAGTGTATGTCCTATGTAAAAGGGTCTTGGAGTCGCATTAAATGAAAGAATTATTCTCATAAGCATACTGAACGGTTTTATTATTCATTAATAATTATTATGCGTGAATGTGATGGAACCCGTGTAAGCCACAATTATCCATCCCTAGACAACATGGCTTACAGTGTTCCTAACGCAATTGCAACAACAATAAAAAAAAAGTTAGCTGGACAGGGTTATGTACTGAGTAGAAATGTCAAGATAAGTGTATTTAAAATTAAGGCCTGGGGTGATGACTTGGAAAAAAGTGGAGTTTACAAAATATCTTGTAATGATTGCGACGCCATTTATGTCGGAAAAACAAGACGGAAACTAAAAGTTAGGTTGAAGGAACACATTAGCTCCAAAGCTTCTAATGTACATCAGCATCTAATGTGCAATAAGCACAAAATTGAAAATAATGTTAAACTCCTGCATAGTCTACCGGCCGGGAGATTGTTAGATAAATACGAAATTAAAGAAATCCGTGCGGAAAAAGAAAAGGGCAGTTTCATGTTAAACGAACAGACTGATTTCAAAAATTCAAGCCCTCTCTTAAGTTGGAATAACATAGTTCTCTAATTTCAATATTTGCTTGTATGTAATTTTCACTTTGGTATGTATTGGTAATGATGATTGGTTCTATGGCTTCATAAGCTGTATATATTAATTAGTCCTCTGATGATGATCTTTGAGATCGAAACGCGTTAGGCATAAATTTAAATAAAAATTTTATATATTTTCTGTGAAACATAACAAGTGTTTGAATTTTTCCTTAATTGAAAATGAGGTTTCACCAAGTGCCCACAAAAAAAATCTGTTGATTACATTAATAAGTGTATTTGTTTTAATTTCGTTTCTTCCTTTTAAAACAAATTGTTTTGCACATTTGTATATATAATTAATATTTCGGAAAGTTCAGAGTCCAGAGTGCTGCGCGCCTCATGTTAAAACGCTTTAAATTGTTCATTAGCAAGGTTTGCATTAAATTCATCGGTAGGCAAAGTGAATTTTTATCTGCGAGTTAAATTATACATAAATTAGGCTGATTATCAAAGTTGATGGTTTCTTTTATTGATTCAGCTTCATTCAAGAATTCGTGGACTTATAAACACGTGGCGGCCCCAAAAGTGTTCACGAGTGCTCTCTCCATAGCTAGCTACAGAACGTTCGCGCCACAAAAGTGTGTAACATGTAATCTTATGTACTTTCTTTTTAAATCAATTTCCTTACTTGTTATTTTATAAGCAGAGTAACCAGAAATGGTATACTTTTAGTTAATATTGTCTTTGTTTCATAAATTTTTATTTTTTGAAGCTACATATACCAACTGTACGTACTCAACACATTCAGAAATTTATATTGAAATAGATAAAAAAAAAATCATCCAACCTCTACTGGCTGTTAGTGTCATTAATTCCTTAAGTTGTACTAGTTTTCATGAAGCTCAGAAGCAAAGAAAACATATTTTCATGAAGTTACAGCTACTACAATAGTAATAACTCTGACGATAGGCTATGCAAGATATTTTGCAAAAATCAGTATAAATGAAATTCGCCACAACAATTTTCTATAATTTCCATAAAATATACGATAGATATAATACATAGGTATAACCGAAACATAGGTTTCATATACATCTGTCCATAAATTCAAGATTCGAATGTCCCAAAAACCTACACAAAACACGGAAAGTTACATATTAAATCGATTTTCATTCGAATGTAATCAACATAAATAACCTTTCACTCCACAGCTAACACCAGAAAAGTACATTTAGCCGCTTCTGTTTATTTCGAAATCTATTCGTCTCAATTATACGAAGAAAATAGTTTACTTATTCGGAATAACGTATTCCATACACCCAGAAAGTTATCCAACTAAGCTCTATCCCTTATCTAAATAAAGGTAAATTACAAACAAATTAAGATTAATAATTAAATGAGAGCTAGAATAAAAAGGATCTTATTAGGGATGTGGAGTAATAACGAAAACAAAAGCAGCTCCCGATGAGACAATTCCAACGTAAAATTGTGCCCCTCAAGTGCCAAACTGCAGTTGTTTTTTCGTACGTGACTTGATTGCGAAACAAAAGTAGAACGACATCCGACACCACTACCCAAAAACAAGATGTGCTCATGCATATACTCATTCTTTTCTTCATATATATATTTATATATACATATGAACAAGTATCTAGATACATGCTTGCATATAAACTATGTAGATACAAACTGGGACAAAACAAAAGAAAATAAGCGCCCAGACAATTTCTGTTCTATTGCGGGTGAAATGTTCTCTAGAGAGGTGGTTCTAGACACTGCCCAGCACCGTATCAAGCCTAGAAAACAAGGTTTTCCATATCTATAATAGATTTTTGCTTGAAATACCTCTGCGTTCTCCGCGCTACTCGGGTGAATGTGCAAAATAAAATTTTACTTAAAATTTAATTAACATTGGGATCATTTAATTGGAAAGATTAACTAACGCAAAACAAGTAGGTTCCTTGTAAGGTTCTTACTCGTTAAAGTCATTGCAATTACCGTAATGTAATGCAATGTACAATTTCAATTATTACCTGCAAATACTGTGCATTTAGAGGAGTTTGCTGCCAGCTGCACTTGTGAAACAGTTTTGTAACCGTGCATATTACCTCCTCTGTGTAAAGTGATAAAATTATTCAATAAGACTTTAACACTAGATTTACGGACAATATTGATACCCACTTTACCCGTCATATTGACAGATACGTCAAAGTGCGTGCTTTCAGGAAAATTAATTGAAAAAATAAATTTTCCAAAAATTATTTGTAATTGTAAAAACATAAATAAATATATTTTCATACCTTCTATACTTCTTTTTATTACAAAAAAAAAAAACAAAAAAACAGAATTTTGTTAACATATTATTCAACATTTTTTTTCATAGATATATAATTTAGTGTGTGTATTTGCCACAAATATCCCTGACAGCAAGTTTACGAAATTTAGTACCGGAGCGGCGAGGAATCTGATGTTAATAACCCAACTTTTAGTCAAGCACGCCAATTGTAGTGTACCAACCATTATGTTGGTCGTACGACAATAACTTTTTTTACTGAACACCTCGATTATTTTCTCCGCCAACTTATATATCAGCTCGTCAATAAATTCGTATGGATACTGATCTGTCGGTCTAGTGTACCTAATGTACTAGTGAACGGGAGGTAAATGGTGTTACAACGCTACACATTTATTTCCTTCGTCTTTTGTTATGAGTCTTCGAAGTGCGGTCTGAATTTTATTTCTTCATTCCTTGAAATATAATTTAAGGTTAATTGTAATTGAAGTGGTCCAGTTTCAGTTGAGTTCAAGTGTTTTTGAATCATTGGTAAGTAATTTCTCATATTTTTGTGGATAGTATATTCCTATTTAGGGAAAGAGTAAAAAAAGAATAAATTTGTTGATAACATGTTTAATGGGCAATTTCGTGCACGCATATGACATGAGTGATAATCCCAAATCTAAAAAAAAATATTATTTTTTAAATTTTGTTAGAAATGTCTCATTGCATTAACAACGACGAAATATAAAGACTTGAACTAGAGAAGAACAAAATACCTTTGCAAAAGAATTATGTTTACATCTTTCAGCATATTCCATTGCAGACGACCTTAATGACATACAAAGTAAAATTATTCTCTCAGTTTACTTTGTATGTCCCTAAGGTTTTCAAATGGTTTGTTTCAATTATGGTATGCGTAAAAGAAAATTATTTACACATTGCTCAGTTCATTAAAAGCATACTCTTGCTTTAAAAGAATGTCTGAGAAAAAAATTAGTGATGCATTTCGAACAATTGCGAGAGATGAAGTATATATACATTTTCACGTGGATGGAAATTGTGGCAAATGGAAACTATAACAATTATTTCATGACATTTTGTACCATTAGCACTTTTCCGAATAGTTATTAACTCTTTAAACGAATTGTTTATCTCTCTTGCCTTAAGTAAATATACCTACATACATATGTTAAAATAAATTATTTGATGATCATGAATTCATAATTTCTTCTAACAGAAAGTGTTTTTCGTGTATTTATCCAAACGAATTAAATGCAAATACTTACTACAGTAGTAATAAAATCGTTTGACCTACATCAAAAAATATTATCTTAATTAACTTACGTTCACTTTAACAATCACTTTTTAGAATCTTATCGCGAGAAGTGATCCAGAATGAGGCTAAACTAAGGAAAGATGTTTTATTGACATACAACCGCTCTAATTGGGCACACGTACAGCAAGGTATTGCTATTTTATTATGAAATTGGTTTTTCTTTTTTTATAACTATTAAATAATACGTATGTATATTATATGAACTAATTTTTCTGAATTTTATTTTCTGAATTTAAAAACTATATCACCCCGGATAAACATCATTCCGCTCAGAGATGAGGTATGTGATTTACTCACCAATGAGAATCATGATTACGCTCCGCGATGAGGTATTTAATTCACTCGCCACTAATAATCATGATTACGCCCAGCGATAAAGGATTTGATTTATTCACAAGGGCAATCATTGAATGTTCATTATGTGAATGCGAAGTATAAAAATTAGTATAGTCCCGGTGCTAGAACGAAATTCAACATTACATTCATCCAACCAATCATTATGAGGTCATCAGTGCGATCATGATGATTGGGATATTGGGCTACCAGTGATGCAATTTACATTTCACTCAAATATTAGTAGTTCTGTTTTTGTTGCAATATCCAATTTGGCAGGGTTTGTCTATATTAGACTTATTCCCTATTGACGATAACGTATTGTAAATGTTACTGAATTCAGTTTTATGTTTATAACCAAGTTCTTCAGCCAACTGAAAATACATTTTATTTTCTGGATATATATCTCTGTAATTTCCTTGTAAGCACCCACGCATTAATTGCCGCTAAATCGAAAATGATGTAAAAACTTGTAAATGCCATCTGCGAAACCCTCGTTTGCAACTGTTTTTTCGTGCCATTTGGAGTGTGTTCCAAAACCCAATTGCAGCTATAGTTTTAGCTATGCCAAAGTTTTTAAAGATGTCTGAAGTTAACTAAAACTATTCGAGGTTTCGGAATGCTCTGAGTTACCGAAAATTATTAGAACTGTCTTTCACAATGATTTTTTAATTTTATTGATACTTAAAACTAATATTTTGTTATACATATATGTATATATATTATTAAAAATTATAACTGTGTATTAATCCGAAATGAGCAAGAAAAGAAGAATCGTTTTTCTCGCTTTACATTTGGACGACGAAATTAGGGAAGTCACGAAATTTAGCAAGAATTGTTGTAATTAATTTCAAATTCATAATTAAAGATTTAATATTTTCCTTTTAAAACCCTTGACCTACTTCAGATTTGAATTATGACGATGACGAACCACATTTATCTGCTTGGCAAATAATTGAGAGGAGTTTCGTTCTGCTCTTTGACTGTTGGCAGAGATTGCGGTATTTAGACAAGAGCAAATTGGACGCATTCCCTGCTGCAAATTTAGCTTGTTGTGTGACGCATAACGTGTGACTCACATATCCGGAGAGATGCACAGAAACTTATGTATCTTCGGGATGGAATACCACAGGTTGCAGCAAGTTTTCTATGCATGTAGAGCTATGAATTTGGAAACAATACGAACCGGTGAAATATTGAGAAATTTGATGGGTCAAGAATTGTTCAATGGATGAAACTTCGACCAATCTGTTATCATATATTTTTTTAAATAAAAAAACATATATATAGTATATGTACAGAAAAATTAATTTTGCACACATTATATGTAGAATTAAACTAATCTACAGTTTGTCCATTAGTTTGATCATGATAACCTTGTATGTATTTACGGCCTGCCTTATCACTGTAATACCAAAGTAAACTTAACAGCAAGTTAAGTAGCAGGTCAGATTTCCGATTGTTACATGCCTACAAAAGGAATGAAAGAAGAAAAAAAACTCTTTAAAACTTAAATGCGAAAGCACAAATTACATGCAACGAAACCAGAATGGCAAATGATTTATTTTCGTAAATTAATGAGAAAGGGCGAAGTTTTCAGATTTTACTCTCATAAAATATTTCTGCGAGTTTGTGAAAATAGGTTTTTCTGAAATAATGAGAGAGTTGGTTCCAAAGTTCTTGATGTAATTCTAAGTTGTGGTTCCAAAGTTTTCGCTGTAATCCTATGCTGTGGTTCCAAAGTAGTTGCTGTAATCCTTTGTTGTGATTCCAAAGTTGTAGCTGTAATCCTATGTTGTAGTTCCAAAGTTGTTGGTGTAATCCTATGATATTTGAACGCACGTGCTTCTGTTTACATTCGTTTTGCTCTAAAGAGATAAAGTGGGTGAAACCCATGCTGGATTCTCTGATATTTTTGCGAAAAATGATAATTTTAATTGACATATAGGGTGTTTCCTCCATGGTGGTCCATAAAGCACGAGGTGATAGTACTCACCTAAACAAACAAAAAATCGAATGGCAGGGGGGGGGGGGCCAATATCAACCGTTTCGGAGTTACAGGGTGATTAAGAAAAAAAGCTAGTTTTGCACAAAACACCCTGTATCTTAAAAAGTACAGGGCGTACGGTCACAGTTAAGAGCTCATTGTATGTAGAGCTTCATGGCCTCTCCAAGGACTGCTCAACCAGCCCCGTACCCCACTCCCCTCAAGAATTATGGTTGTCTAAACTCAAAATTTCGAATTTTTTTACCTTTTTTTTTAATTTGACCTCTATTATTTTTGCAAAAAGGTCGTTAACATAACTTTTTTTTATAAAAACTGTAAAGTAGGGACTCTCCTCTTTAATTTGACCTACTACACTTATGTGCTAACTGTAACAGTTAAAGAGGTATTAGCTGTTAACCTATTCCGGTCACACCGAAATCAGACGATATTTTTTAAAATGACGTACTAAGGGAACAAATTATCGTTGAGGATAGGTTTGAAAATAGGTTTGAGAATAAGTTTAGAGGTAATAACTCTTAAAGAGCTTCAGATAGCACATTGCATGTAATAGGTCAACTTAAAGAGGAAAGTCTACAGTTTACAGTTTTTATAAAAAACGATATGTTAACGACCTTGTTGCAAAAATAATAGAGGTTAAATTAAAAAAAAAGGTAAGAAAATCAGAAATTTTTAGTTTAGACAACCATAATTCTTAATTGGAGAGGGGTATAGGGCTGATTGAGCACTCGTTGGAAAGGCCATGAAGTTCTACATACAACGAGCTCTTAACTGTGACCGTACGCCCTGTAGTTTTTAAGATACAGGGTGTTTTGTAAAAAACTAGCTGTTTTTCTTAATCACCCTGTAACTCCTAAACGGTTGATATGCCCCCCCCCCCTGCCATACGATTTTTTGTTTGTTTAGGTGAGTACTATCTCGTCCTGCTCTATGGACGACCATGGAGGAAACACCCTGTATATTTAACATCTGCTTTCAGCATCTTGGCCAGAGCGAAATTTACCTTTTCTCCCAATAGGACAACAATAATGCATAGCTAAGTTCCTTTCCCCCAATCATGCAAAAGACGAAAGTGTATAACATAATTTGTTTCTTTCTAAAAAGCGCGGTAACTTTCCAATTATGTTCGGCTGCTTCCTATCTTACTATAGATATTGGCAATACTTTTCTCGAGTTGCCGCTTTTCATCCCTGTCCGCATTCCATTCTTCTTTCCCTTCATTTTCCATCGTAGTTTTCACCTCTCTGTATAACTGGAACTCTTCCAGCAACATTCTATTTTCAGGCAGCCTTCTCTGCGCAGCTAACATGGAAACATCTTCGCAGTGTTGGGCATAATCAACTACATCAATCATTAATCATGACTACATCGAGTAATCTTAGAAAAATGTAACCGTAATCATAATTACATGATTACATTTTTTTTATTACAAATGAAACTTTTCAAGAGATTTTAAAATTTAGTTCTAAGAAAACAAACAATCTGTAATCGTAAGAATTTTTATTGTAGAAAATTCTAAGCCACTGTTGAATTATGTATTAATTGAAGCTAGTGTAAAGAATGTAAGTGCTTCTATTGATAGAGACTCACACATATCAGATCATCAGCTTAAATTCGAATATCTTGATTATATGTGAAAAAAGATAGCGAAAAAGATTAGATTTCTGGGGCGTATAAGAAAGTCGTTGAGCATGGAAAATACAATAATGCTTTTTAACGCTTTGATTTTGCTACACTTTTCATATTGCTCCACATTGTTATATGCTAGTTCGAATGAATTCAAGGGCAGAATGCATCTATTATAGAATAAGATAATGCGAGTTATTCTGAAATGCATCATATTATACACCAGTTACAAGCATGCTCGAAGCGCTGCAATGGTTAAATATTACTGACATGACAGCAAGAGTGAGGATGAAAGACTAGATTTACTAACTACTTCCTAACAGAACGATACAGTATTGGTTTTGATATCATAAAGAAGTATCTAACTCTAATAAAGAAACCGTGAATGAAATTATTTCTTTCTTAATTGCAAATATATTTACCACCCCCCCCCCCCCCCCACCCCACCCATTACAATCAGCTCAACCAACAAGACGACAGACACAATTTATTTGGTCTAACGCCAACAATAATGCGCACGTATATATTTTTTAGTTGTTGAAACTTAAATTTGCACTAATTAGCTGAATCATTGAAACGATTTCGTTTCATATTTTGAGAAATTATTTCGTATTATCGAATTTCCGTTCTCCTCCTTGTACCAATACATAGCAAATTTGATTTCAATTTTCCGCCATAGTTTCTTACCTAAAAGTATGTGAAGCTTTTTGGGTCTCATAGGAAATATTTTTTCTTTTTTAATATACCTATAGTATATTAGCCGAAGAATTCATAAATTCCCTTGATCCAATACTGGTTCGTCAGAATTCAAACTATTAGGATCTTCTAGCACTTGTTGAACTGTTTCCCCCGAAACTAACTCTTCCTAATTTATACCTAGTTGTTGACCTAAGTCTTCGTAAACGGGAGTCGCATTTGGGAACCTTAAAACAACATCTTTCTTAAATAGAACTATTTTAAATAAATACATTTAAAATATTACTTTTAAGTTGAACCTGAATGAACAGTTCTTCATTCAGTTCTAAAACTTCGATTGCAATTATAACTTGAATGGAAATTTCACGAAAGGTTTTTAAAAGCCTGTTAAAGAAAATACTTCAACTAGATCACGGTTTATCCGTTAGTTAGCAGTTCAAAGCACAGTAAGGGATAGCTGACTATCTGATTGTTAGTCAACTTCAGATGACAGAATTTAGTTGACTATTGGGTTTTGAAACGATTGAAATCAACTGTAGTCAACTGTGGCTATGTTTTGGAACTTATTCTTGGTCGACTACATCAACTCCAAATTTCGTTTGGTTATAAAATTTTGCAGAATCAGGGAGACGTTTATTATTGTCTTCAATTGTTACAAATTTATGTTTTGAACTGAGTAGTAAAACTTGTTTTGCGGATTTGCTTTTGTAAAGAAGTGTAGAAAACCGTTCCATCTTATATTTGTCATATTTTAGTGATTTTGGCAATTCCCTTATGTTACCCCATATAGTCCCAACCAAAGGTTATCTTTTTTGCAAGTGACATGCACGTGATGAAATTATCGGTACTCGACTGAAATACGATTCCGTTTGATCACTATGAACTCACTCAAAGTTACTGATGCGGTGCTGGTTTCGTCCTTACCTAAGCAAGAGGAGCCAATTATAAGATATTTATTGTTTGCTTCTGCTGCCAATCAAATTTTTATGGCAAATTTATCTAGTTTGTTTAGCATGTATTGCGTAAATCGGCATATAACCTTTATTGGGTACAATTTTTCATCAATGGTAATATTAGAACAACTATTATAACAAGCTTGACTATTTTAAACAAATGTTTTCATTGTATGAGAAATTAATGCTAACTTTTCCATTTATAAACGTTTACTACGTTCAGATCTTTTGTCAAACCATATGAAGCGGAGGATTTCCATAAATTTGTCTCTGGGCATTATCCGTGGGTCCCCATTTCATTAGACCATAAGTTTTAAGCTATCAAAGATTTTGCTTCATGAGCTCCTCATACATTTAAAATTTCTAGGAAAACGCGTATCTGCGACTTTGTTATAATCCGCCTTTTTTTTAATTTCGAAATGCCTCTATTTCAGTGAAAATTGTTATAAGTTTCAACATACTTTTATCAATTATCAGCTGAAATACGCTGCTTACATTACCTAGGATAACACTACACGTGGCATAGGCCGTTGGTCCTGGCACATCTTTGAATATAGCGAGCACTGGTGATCTATAACTACTTCAACCATACTTCAATGTTTTCCATATAGTATCATCATTTTGGAATTCATCAGAAATTTCCACGTCACTTTCCCTTCCTGAAAACCTACGCATTGTTTTCTACTGCGTCATACATTAAAAATATTTTGATTTGCATTGTCTGAAGGTTCGATTTCGATGATTCTTGTATCAGAATCCGAATATTCAACTTCATTTTTGCTTTCACATAGTTCAATAAATCAATAGTATTCAACATAATGTAAAAAAACGTATCCTTCAATTTTCTTCATTTCAACACATGAAATTTGATATCCGTGAAATTGGGGGGTTCCGTAAAACTAGTGTGTAAAAGACCGTCATTGTAATAATAGTTGACCGATTAACACGCAAGAGAAATAACCATATCGTTAAAGCGAAGATGGAAGCATACGTACGTCTTTGTCTATATGCCTACAATGGTCACTGCCTTAAGCTTTCAACTACGTATTAGTATAGTGTAGTTAAAACGAGTGTGTGTGACTCAATTGATGAAAACTTCCGAATTTCGCAACCGGCCACAATGCAAGAGATCTGCTAAAGAAAATACTCCTGTAGTACCTAAAGAGAAGGAGCAATGTTAGAAATTTGTGTTTTTTTTTAATTCAGACCAAGAAACCTTGACGCATACGACCAAGGAGTCAATGAAGTACATAAGAGTTCTTACACAAAGTTTGCATGAAGTTCTCTTCGACCCAAGTAAAAAGTCCAACCAACAGTAATACGAACCTCGAAAAGTGTTATAAAGTTTTGAGGGCTTATTTTTACATTTACATTTTACACCATTTTAAACTTTTTTCATTTTATTTACTCTAGTCGTTTACGAAATCTTTCATAAAACTATTAACACAACAAAATGGTACAATTTCGTTCATAAAACTTCTTTTTGATCAAAAAGCTTTGAAATACTGGAAACAAATCTTGTTTATTTTTTTAACAAATTTTTTAATGCCTTTTTGATAGATATGTATTTACGAAAATTAGTGCTTACTTACTAACATAAAACTTTACTGTTTTTTACAGGCTAGAATAGCCTTTACCAAAAAACTCGGTAGGAATATTTCTAAATAGCTACGGGATGACGGGTATTTCTTGAATGTGGTAACCTCACACTCGGCAGGAAATTGAGAAGTTTGTTCTCGAATACGGAAACCTTGTCCTCGGTAGGAATATTTCTAAATAGCTACGGGATGACAGGTAATTCTCAAGCGTGGTAACCTCACACTTGGTAGGAAATTGAGTCAATTAACTTCTTCGCTGTTTATAAACTGAGAAGTTCGTAGCTGGTCGAAGCTTGTTGATCGACTGATTTATTCTCGGTGCCAGCTCGCCTTTTATAGACGTGAAGTGTGGTCGTCTTGTTGATTCCATTTGACAATTTACATCTCAGGCATCCTGAGTTACCATCATTCATGGAACGTCAGGAGGGTTTGTTCATACATGAACATTTAAGTTTTTCTTCATTGTAAACAAATCAGTCAGTTAATCGGGTTAAGCACTACTTGCTATTATACGGCATGCACTAACGGATATTTATAGATTTAAATACCTATTTGTAAGTTCGTTACAACTTACTGTTATTAATATTTATTTTCCATTTTAACATACACCATCCCTGTATTTGATGGGAAATTCAGTGAAATAAATGCATTTTTGAAAATCTATAGCTCGATAATTTCCTTAAGTATTTGTTAAACGAGTTCTGATTATAACCTTATTGAGATGCGATGTATACAGGAGAATATCATCAACAAAACAAATGATCCCTACTCTACAATAAACTTGTTCAGGTTTAGGGATGTGCGAGGTGTAAATTTTGTATAGGATGAAACCCAATAGTGTGCCTTGGGGTACCCCTGCATCAATTTGAAAACTCGCAGAGATGGTGTCCTTTATCCTGACCCTGGATGATTTATTTGATAGGTAGTTTTATATGATTGTGCAGATGTATTTGTGAAAACCGAATTAACATCTCATCTTATATATCAGTCCTGTTATCCAAACAGTGTTGAAGGCCTTTCCAATGTATAATGCGCAGGCTAATGTTTGCTCTTTTGTTGTTCAGGTTAGAGCTCATGCATTCCATTAGTTCTATGAGGTCATGTGTTGTTGAATGTTTGTATTTAAGGTCAAATTGGTGATGTGGAATAACATTGTTGACTTCACATTGTGATTTAAATTTTTTTCAAAATAAAACATTTTGCTCATGCAGGAAAAAAGCGAAATTAGCCTATAGCTAGATACATACTAGTAACGGGTTCCTATTAGGTATAGGTATTGGAATAACATTGGCTTGTTACCACTTATCCAGAAAAATTTCATTATTAAAAATGTGAATAAAAATTAACGTTAAAAAAGTATATAGACATGGCAGGGATCTTTTAAGCAAAAAATTTGAGATATCACAACCTGCAGTTATTTTGTTATTCCTTCCTTTTATTAAGTATATGATATCTTTGGAATTTGCAAAATTTATGTAGCTCTCGTTGTTTGCAAGTAGAGGGATGCTGCCATCTTGATTTATTTCGGGTTGCTGGTCAGCTAGAGGAGAGCTAGAGCGATTGGTCAAGGGATGGGGTATGTCCCCCATATGACTATTGAGGCATTCGACTAAAGAGTTAAAAAGTGGTGTGAAATTATTCTTAAAACTGACATAAGTGAACTGGTTTATGATGCTTATTTGTTCAAGGTCTTCAGAGTTATCATTTCTTTTATGAATATTTTCATAAGACTGTCCAAGAGCATAAACTTTTTCTTCTTTGTTGTACAGCACCCGTCGTTATCAGACAATTTAATTGGGGGAATATACTTAATACCAACAAGACCAGTTAGCTTCTTGACGGTTCTGATAGAATTATTGTCTAGCTTTACTCCTGACAACTTTTTAGTGCAATAATTAGCATAATGAATTTTTATTGAATCCTTGATTATTTTCTCAAAACAAGATATTTGCGACTTCAGTTGATACTATTATTATTCCAGATTATAGTTCAATCGGTGCCAACCACTGACTTACAACAATGGACTGAGCGATATGCTATTTCATGTGGCACAAAAGATATTGTGTTTCTGCTTATCAGAGTTTGAGCACCCTTTAAAACGTTTACTACATAAAAACATGTAAAACTCAATCAATTAGATGAAATTGTACACCCGAAAATCGAAATAAATTAAGAAAATAACTTCCTTGTGTTCAAGTGATATTTTGATCGCTTTTAAGTACTCTTTTAAGAAATTAAACTAATTCCGACTTTAATTTTCTAAAGGTTATTTTGCCTAAATCCTGCGTATGGGCAAGAGAGACATCAAATGATAAGAAAAATTTTGTGTTGGGAGGAGCTCCAAATCTGCCATAACGAAAAAGAGAAAACTATGTAAAAATTGTGCCATTTCTTCCTGTAGGAAAATGACACTGCGCTCAGTCCATTGTTATAAGTCAGTGGTGCCAATGGCGACGAAGTTTATTTTTTTCACGAATAATTTTCAGGAGTGCGGGTGGTAAAGGAATACATGTAGAATTATTAATAGTTATATTGTCTAGTTGATTAATAGTGTTATCAATTTGACTTGTCGTCAAACATCTATCATTAGCAATGATTAATTGTCTTAAGGATGTTGTTATTTTAGCTTTGTATAGTGGCTCAGTTGGTGTTACCATAGTCCAATATGGTTCTAGGCTCAGTCATGCAAAGTTTACATCCAATAATTGAAAATACCTTGGAAGAAATAAGGAAGTCAATGCAAGATAGTATTTGACGATTAAGAAAGGTTGGTTTGTCTGGATACTGAATAAATAGTGATTTATCGATGAAATTGTTGGTATACCATTGATGCAGGGATTTGCCTGACGTGTTTTGTGGTTATTATTACAGGAATGGTGTCTGACATTGAAATTTCCGCCTATTATATAGAAGTCGCGTTTAATTTTGTTGAAAAGTTTATTGAAGAATTTCATTAGGTGCGAGTTACCAAAAAGGTTATATGACGATATTTGTAGGAATTTGTTGTTTTGAAGCTTTATTTTTATTGCAGTTACTTTCATTGACTCCATTCCCATAGGAAAGTTCATGTGGATGTAGTCAATATTTTGCTTCATTACGATAGCCGTACCACCGCCAAATATAGGTCTACACTTCGGATAAGGTCATATTTTTTTAACTTTGGGACGTGTTTCGGGCTTAATTTAGTTTCGCTGATCACTGTAGTATTGGGATTGTGTTTTCTTATAAATATATCTAAACGGTGTCTTTCGTGTATGGTTACTAAGGAATTTACATTAACTGTAATAATTTTGAGCTTGTTTAAATGCGATTGTGCGGACATACATAAGCGTGGCTGTTTAATGACAGCTCAGTAAGGAATAAAAGGAGAGCGAATCTGTTTTGGTTATTATCTTTTAGTTCTCTATATTTCGGGAGGAAATTGTCCACTATATTCAAGCAGTCGAAGCAGTCGAAGAGATCCATGCCAAAAAGTATATTGCATTCATCGTCAAAGAAGCTGACACTGTTATTGAGTGTTGTTATTATGTGGAGTGATGTTAGTATGTTGTTAGTGGTGTTTACTCAGCATTGAGGAGAAGCTGACTTACTTACTTACGAAATTATAATAGGATTTGTTCCAAAAATCGCACCTTTCTTGTTTTCTTTTAAAATTTCCAGGTATTTCTCACATTTCCTATAGTTGGCGGTGTGGACACTTTTACAGCAGTTAATGCATTCTGGAACTGCGCTCTTGTCAGCTACTAAGAATCCGCTTGCGTCGAAAACAAAAGTGGGGTTATCGCTAATACTTTTCTTAGGTAAAGAAAATTCGCGAGGCCTATGACAGCCTTTGCATTTCACGCATCTATAGGCCATGTTGCATTTACTTGCGACATGACCAAAGCGTTGACACTGCGCTTCTACACTGTGTCATAACAGATGCCTTAAATTTTGCCATGTAAATCTCTTGCCTTAGGAAGTACTCTGTATTTATAATGATTGTAGTGTCTGAATCCGGCTTAACTTGTAGCAACCAATTGGCTTTTGTTCCGACAGAATTAACTGACCTCCCTAAAGAAGCAATTTTCATTAGCTCGTGCTTAGGAACTTCTCATCATATGAGCAATCCAAGCCTTTTAGTACGAAGCTAATAGGCTTGTCTTGCTTTGGTGTATGTATATGGGTAATGGTTTAATTTTTCGTAATTAAGTAGTTCTAAGGCATTTTTGTAGTCTAAAATATTGGTCATGATAATGTGCATTAAGTTCTTGTTCAATTTTTTAAAACAAAATTTCTGTGATTTAGGACTAATTCCAATTTATTCGAACAGTCTTTTAAATTTATATAGGTGGTGGTTTGCTCACCCTTCTCCCCATCCATGTTTTCATTCCATTGAGTTGGATTAGATTAGAACTGACTCTGACAGAGTTTGATACTTACACAGGCTCGTTTAAGCACCTACTGACTACTCTTTTTTACTAACTAGTCTGTACTGATTAAAATTCTGACCAGTCAGTACAGACTAGTCAATAAACAGTGAAATGTACAATTAAGATGACGGAAATTGAAAATAAAAGGTAGATGCTAGTGGAAATTTGTGTTTATATTTCTAATCTTCTCTCTTTTGAGTGTGAAATGACTGAAAAGAATTTAATATACATTTTAATCTTTATTTTGTGGAGAAAAATGACAGACCATATCAGGACTGTCCGTCAGCTTTATTGGCTCGTGCAATCGTCGCGTAAGTCAAACTGGTTAGTGTTTGTGTTTCTACTTGCGCTGGGCATAAAGTTATCTTATTTCTTATTGCTATTTTGCTTATCGGAATAAAACTTACTCTCTAAATCATTATATTTTTCCATTAATTAATTTTGGGCTACCTGTATATTCTTGATTTGCTCTTCATGTTTCAAGTACTTTTCGTCCACATTTGGAGAAAAAGCGAAGTTTAATTGCTTGATCTCACTAGAGCTAGAGGAATTTTCTTGTACATTTGAGGTGTGGTCAGCTCCACTAGGGACGGGCATAGGGGCATTGCAATTGTTTTGAATTCTTTTCTGGTCTATTTCTTCCGAAATTTTGTTCATTTTTTTATCTACTTTTTATTCGCTTTCACGTTGCTTTTCTCTTTTATTATCTTACTCTTCTTGTCTGGGGTAATACTTCTCTTTAATGGCATTTTCCTTTTGATTGACGCGGCACTTTCACTAACGTGGCTGTTTGTTAGAGTTGATAACTCTAGCGAAGTTGTGTCTTCTTCGCCAGAGTCATTTGTGTCTGCGTTTGCTTTTCTTAAGCTTTGGAAAGTTGATAACAATGCTTTTCTACTTTTGGATATTTAAATTTAGTGCACGCCGAAAACCGTGCGATATATCTAATATTATTTGATGTATATTTAACTAAGTCTTTGGAATATTTACTAATATTGTTTTTTTATTCTTTTCCACTACTACTTGAACAACTTCACATGAAGAGATCACGTAGTCACATACTGCCTGTATATGGCACAATCCCTATTTCTTCTTTTATGTTTTTTGTTTTCTCTTCTGTCACAATTCACAAATTGTATTACTTATTCGTCGTATTTGTTCTGCCTATGACTTGGGTGTCACATGTGACCAAAGATTGAATTTTGTCTCCCATATAAACTTCATGACATCAAAGAGTAGTTCTATGTTAGGCTTTATAAAACGTTGGTCTGGAGAGCTTGTGGCGACGCGGCTAATCTGTTTCCATTATTTACAAATTACGGATAAATCATCATATAAACCTGGTAAATCATTTTTTTTAATTCAGGCCAGTAATACCTTGCTGAACGTAGACAGCCGTATCTAGGTAGGCTTTGTCTTTTTATAACGTAGTGAAAAATATATTTTTGTTTACAGTTTCGTGACAGCCCACTGCAGGGCAGTATTAAAAAATATAAAAATAAAAAATATTCAAAAGAAATATAACGGACCATTAAAACATAGGCACAGAGGACTTATATTTCTTTATGCATGTCCCATATGCTTTTTATTCTTTCAGCCGTGACGCAAGATCGAACTGGACCAGTGCTCCACAGGAAACTCTCAAGAACATCCTTTACAACCAAGAATCATAGGTTGATTTCATTCCGGTGGATTGTAATCAGATAACTGAAGTGTTGCAGGCGGCCGCACCCACAGGGCTAACGCAGGCGTGCTGATGGATTGTGTCCTGACGTTCATAGAGCTTACGAGATCTGAACCAAATATCTATCCTTTTTTAGATTCATTTCACGTCGCGAGATTTTATAACTGAGCTAGAAGCAAGTTTTCCAGTGTACTAAAAAGCAGCAAGACTTCCCAGCAAGAACTGGACCTTATTGTCATAGGGACATTAAGACCCCATTACAAGCTGTTAAACTATCCATGAAATGAACCTTCGTCGTCGTCGCTGACTGTCATCAGGACATTCAGTTTAAACTACTTTACTTACACTGAGAAAGTAGTTATACCTCCAGTGAGGTAATGAACGTCAACTAACTATCTCCGCTCAAGGTTGCAGATTCCGTAAACAGCTTATCCAATTGATAACGATTGGTGTCGACAGCTAATTTCTTCAACACTCAAGCTTGGAAAATCGGTAAACAACTGATTACCAAAAGCTCTCGAATCCCACCATTACACTTGCTTTGTGAGGTCCCTTCCTGAATGCTCTAGTCAGGTCTGGTCTCCATTTTACGGTACACACATCGAAGGTATCGACTCTGTTAAGCTGAACTTCTTACGATTTGCTCTCAGCCACCTACCCTGTAATAATTCATTAATTTTTCCACCCTATCAGGATCGCTTGAAACTTTTAAATATCCACTCGCTTCAGAAACTAGGCAGAGTTGCCGATCTAATTTTTATGCATCAACTCTTAAACGCGAATATTGACTCTCCGTTGTTAATTGACAAATTCTATTTTCGTGATAGTAGGCACAATTGGTGAAGGCTACCTCTGTTGCATGTTCACTCTTCAAGGTCTAACTATAGCATGAACGAACATATTAATCGCATGTGCATTACTGTTAGATTAGATTAGATCAGATTTGTGAAGTAGTTTGTACGCATTACCTTCGCTATTACTGCGACCTGAGAGATCTATTGTGAGTCCTCCATTACATTTACTCTCTTTCTAGGTTCAGGCTGTTAATGAAGTATGTAAACCTTGTCCCCGTGCATTACTGTTAATATATGGCCGAGTATTTTGCTGCTTACGTTTCTAAGCACGTTTTAAAAATAAACGTCTATATAATATTTAATCTTTTTAGTTCTATTTAATTTTCTTTTAATGTTTTCTGTTCAATGTTACATTGAATGTAAATTCGTCTGATGTTTGGTTTATGTTTAGTTTAACATACTAATACTAACACCGACTAAGTGATGAAACGCATGTATTGTTGACAGTTTATTTATTAAACGTGTCCATGCAGCGAGCTTGTGTTTAGCTGCTTCTGATAATCAATATTAAGTTAGATTCATAGAATTACATTATTTTGTCAACAACATTCCAATGTCGAATACTTTTAAGTAGGTATTTTCTGTAGGTATACAGAAAAAAAAAATCAGTAATTTATAAGTAGGGCACCCATTCCATGGGTGGGGTATATTTTACCGGCATCATTTTAATAAGGTTCATAGGACTGATTACGTATATTCCAACAATTGGCACTTCCTCCCTTAAGTAACTTAAGTAAAATTGTAACCAGTTAAACAAAACTTCTTAATTTTTTGCTAAAAAGATGCAAATTGCTGTCCAACGTACAAGCGTCCTCATTTAACACTCTAATGGTGATCACTTAATTTGACTTAACCTTTTCGCTCCCCCTTAATCTTGTCACTTTATTTGAGGATTT
Source organism: Dioctria rufipes (assembly GCA_963924295.1). NCBI lineage: Eukaryota > Metazoa > Arthropoda > Insecta > Diptera > Asilidae > Dioctria > Dioctria rufipes. The sequence continues at coordinate 95,308,925 of OZ002740.1, read as the reverse complement.
ACCTTTTTATCTTCAACTGCCCCCTTGGCGCTCAGATAGCCCGTAATCGAGGCCTAATTATTATTCAAATGGTGCGCACTTATTAATCCACTTTCTCCCCAATTTAACTGACATTTACAGAAAAGTCTTCCTGCGTGTATACTCTTCTATACCTACCCTTCCTAAAATTTTCGGGCAATTAAAAGTTGGGGGGAAGTCATTTGTCGTTAGCTTGAGCCCAAAACTTGTTCGCAATATTCCTGACTAATGGCTCGAAAGACTGCGTGGGCTGCAATTATGGTCCCAATTTACTCTAATGACGTAAACATGTGTGTACTACCATTATGTTATATATGTATATACCTTATGTAAAAAGGAGGTGTTCTATTCAGTCCAGCTAAAAATCTGCCAGGCAGGGGTTTGAAGTCAATGTGCCAGACAGATGCTGACAGGAAGACAATCCAATCCATTTGAAAAAAAAAGGAGAAATAAAATCTGATACAATGCTGCAAAACACAATTTGGAGATTTTTCGTATGCGAACACGACGCTGGCCCTTTATCTCAAATCTCATCGATATACGAGGATTTGTTTCCAGCATATTGAGGGGATATTTTCTAGCAATAAGTGGCGAGAAGTACACATATATTGGGGAGCAAATGGATTTTTTCAGGATTTTCTTCATTGAGCAGGAACTGCGCTTCTTTCCTTAAACGTTTCCTTCTTCGTATATCTGCATTGAGAGCTTATACATCCGTGGTTTGGGTTTAAGAGGGAAAACTTGTAAGTACTAAAAGTAGATGCGAATTCTTGTTACTTTTATCTCTTGAAGATTGTTAAGAAAAGGAATTTGTCAGGCGTAAACGAGGAAAATAAACTTCTTCTTTCTTAGCAAAAAATCTAAACGTAGTGAGATTACGCTAGAATACGTTGTTGTTTTATCAGGAACCAAACTTTGTCCATTGAGAGCCAGTACTTAAAAAAAACTTTCATTTATACAATAAAATATAGTAAAAACGTGTGCATATTTTCTCAATAAATATAGTATTTATGAATTTAAATCAAAAATCGATTTATTTCGAAGGCGAAAATCTCCGCATTTTCATGGTATTATAAATTATATTCCAATGAGCAATGTCCTAAATACAAGGTGTTTTCATCCACGTACAGAGTGATTAAGAAAATATCCTAATTTTTCATAAAATACCATTTATATTAAAAGGGTGCAATGTCACCATCAAGACCTAATTCCATTCAGAACTTCATGGCCTTTCCAACGGCTGCTCAATCAGCCCAGTACTCATCTCCCCTCAGGAGTTATGGTGGTCTAAACTGAAAATTTCGGATTTTCTAACTTTTTTAATTTTTAACCTTTTTTTTACGAATAGGTAGTTAAGATAACTTTTTTTTTTATAAAAACTATAAACTGTGGACTCTTCTCTTTGACCTAGTACACTTATGTTCTAACTATAGCCGTTAAAGAGTTATTAGCTCATAACCAACAAAATTTGGAAATTGTTCCCAAAGGATGATAAGAAATTCAAACACTCAGAATCAAAAATCTCTTTCTATAACATTGGTGTCTGTCGCTCAAGAGATTATTACTAAGAGACTCCAAACTTGAACACTTAAGGGCAGAACCGAACTGGGAGGACGAGCGGAGCAGATGATTTAAAGTTTGCTTGATTGATAATAATATAATAATATTTCTTTATTAGCATAAACAATTGAGATACAAATCTCTTTATAATGTGCACTCTATGGTAAACAAAAAATAATTAAAATTAAAATTATTTATGATATTATAAAGAAAAATGGTAGAGGTTATGCATGCAGTGGATCATATAATCTATAAACGTTTAAAATACTCTAAAGTTTCTACCTTGAAACCCTTATGACTCTGTATTATTCTAAGATTTACAGGAAGACTATTCCAGACTATAACACCATGAACGAAGAAGGAGCGAGAACTAAGCAGGAGATTAAAACGTGGAAGTAAAAGTAGCCGAGTTCGCTGCGAAGAAAGGAATTTTTAATGGGCATGAAGATATGGGGCACTATGCCTATTTATAATTTTATGCATCATCACACACAGTCTGTAGCGAAGATAGTTATCAAATTGACATCCAAAGATTCTTCTAGAAACGACTGAGACATGATCGTATCTCCTGAGACCAAAAATGTATCTAGCGCAGGCATTAAAAGCAACGTTGAGCTATATTACAATAGACACAGTCACCATATGTGATAATGGGTACAAGTAATGCCTTGACCAGACGTTCTCGTAGTAGCCGATAGATCTTCAAGACCGTTAAGTTAATATGAGCTCTCCATGAAAAGACACCGTCAATGATCATCCCCAAATTTTTTAATTCAGGCTTGTAATCGATATTAATGTTATTTATACACAAAGGAGGAAACAAGGAGACATCAATTTCACGTTTAAAAAGAATTATGCTCTGCGTTTTGCTTGGGTTCAAGAACAGTCTGTTTCTTTCTAACCAGTCAACTATGCAAGCCAAGTCGCTATTAAATTTACTAATATTATTGCCAGCTTGGTTCACCGAGGAAGCGAGAAACAGTTGAATGTCATCAGCATATAGCATGATTGAGCAATATTTAGGAATTTTGACAACATCATTAACAAACATCATGAATAGGAGTGGGCCTAATATTGATCCTTGTGGAACGCCGAACGAAATGGGAGAAGCTTTGAAGAGCAATTATTTACTACAGTGGCATGTTTACGGTCAGTTAAATATGACAATATGAGATTTGCCGCAGACCGAATAAAATAGAACTGTGTTAATAGTTTCTAATAAAGGATAGAAAAGTCAACCAAATCAAATGCCTTAGAAAAATCTAACGAGCACAGAATCGTAGTCTGCCTTAGCTCAGTATTACGGATGTGATGTTTTCATAATCGGATATACTTTGGCGACTTTAAACTGTAGTGGAAAGGAAGAAGTCGTAATAGCAGTATTGATAATATGTACAATAGGTCTAATAATATATGGTAATATTAATTTAAGAAATCGTATATCAATACCATCATATCCAATTGCATTGGATTTAACAGACTTAAACGCAAATATGACCTCATTAGTAGTAACATTTCTAAATGAAAACTGTATATCATAATCACTAGTATGAGATGATACCCTGAGAATTTGTTACAAAAAATGCATTTAATTCATCGGGATCAAAGGAATTAGAGCTATTTTTATTTTTAGTAATTCCTGCATCTTTTATGTTTTTCCAAATGATCTTTGATGGCAGTGATGTGTTAAATTTACCATAATAATAGTTTAATTTTGCCTTTCGAATTTCAGCCGTGATTAAGTTTCGCAGCCTTTGATAATTACTTTTAAGCTCAGTGCTGCCATATCTTCTCCATGACTTATAGGCAAAGTTTCGCTCGATAATCAATGATTTAATATGATTGTTGATCCAAGGGGAGGAATAATTCGTGGTTATAGTACGTATTGGAATAATTTCATTATATAAATTGTTAATAACATTGTTGAAATATTCAACCTGCTCTGTGGTGTTATTGCTGGAATGAATATAATTCCATTCAAGAGAAGCCGCTCTACTATGAAGCCTATCCAGATCAACCGTTTTATAATTTCTAAATGTAAAGGTTCTTTGCAGAGGTCGGTTAACTAATGGACATGTCACTGAGGCTAATAGTACACTATGATCACCAATTCCAGGGAGAGGAAGCTCTGTATGAGATTTAATCAAATCAGGTTTATCGGTCATAATTAAATCGAGCAAGCTGGATCCATTATTACGATAGTAGGTTGGATTTGTGTTAATAATTTTTAAGTTCATAGCATTCAGATATGAGATAAAACTCTTCTTAACATTACTTTCAATCAACATACTAATATTAAAATCTCCAAAAATCAGACTAACTTCATATGCACTAGAAAGTTGTACTAAATCTTCAATGAATCCATTAATATTTGTAACTCTGGGAGACTTATATACACATGCTAATAAAACTTTTTGTTGTTGAATTAACATTTCAAGGAATAAATTCTCAGGACCAGGAATGTTGTTATTAGAGGATGAAACTACTTTACATCGAAGATTTTCGCCTACATACACCGCTATGCCGCCACCTTGTGAGTAACCACGATCATTACGAAATAATTGGAAGCATGGTAAACACACAGAATGATTACTTATGTCATCCTTTAGCCAGATTTCTGTAATCAATATTATATCCAGCTTACTATTTTGAAAAATATGTTTAAATTCATCAATGCTAGACAGTATACTTCTGACATTAATTTGGCAGATATTAATACACCCCTCATTAGCAACAGTAAAATACAATATTACATCTCGTTCAGAAATGAAGTCAGAGTCTGTACTATCATAGAATGTAGATGTCATAAAAAATCGTCAGCAAGAATTTCAAGATGATATGTACTAAGAAATTATAGCATAAACTCAAACTAACATGCATAAACCTGGAAACCATTATTACAAGAGTGAAAATAATAGAATAAATTATAAATGCATGACTAAATAAGTAACATATGAAAAGAAAGAAGCAACTAAAGATAAAGTTAAGATAATAAATTTAAGACATTTTTAAAAACAAAACAAAAAAATAAGTTACAACATTACACTGCCTTCGAAACAAGCTTACCCTGTGTCGAATGCTGCTCCCAAGTCGTTAATTGTTGCAGAGAGGTGACCTTGAGGGGGGACTCTTCAGTATTCAAATTGCGTCTGATATATACAACACCATGAACAGTAAAAACAGAAGCAATTTTCCCGTTGCGTTTGAGTTTAATGCACTCATGTAGAATATTTTGATCTGCAGACGATAGACATTCTTTTATGTAGATATTATTATTTCCATGAAAACCAAGCTGCGGTAGCTTAGGTTTAATTTTTCGCACTGCCCATAAGAATTTCGTTTTTTCATCCGAGCTATCAAATTTGATGATAATTGGAACTGCATGCCTTGAGTGTATGGTTTTACTGCCGTCACCGCTCGCTCTCCTTAATCTAAACACTCTGGTGTTCCGAATGGAATGGGACAATTAACCACTTCGGACAATTTGTGAATAATTTCACTAATATTTTCACTGGCAAGCTGAGGAATCCATTCAGAAAAGCATATCTAGATTTAGAAATTCTTTCAAGGCTATTAACCTTATTTTCCAAACACTTCTTTCTCTAGAGAGGTTATCTGTGATTTCATGTTTGCAACTGATCACTGAGCTCCTTAGAAATTTCTGAAATTTTAGATGATAACTTTGATTCCGTGGCTTTTAACTTGGTATCAAAATGCTGCTTGACACCTTCCAGCAATTGTTTGATTTCTACTGATGTTACAAGTCCATCAGGTATTGAGCTGCTACCGGCACGTGTTTTAGATGACATTGCTGATAATCTTGAAATGTTCACCACAAAGCTTTGAAATTAAAACAAAACTGAGAAGAATTTAGCTTGTTAAGACTTCTAAGTAAATATCCTCGTGCACTGGTTTAAAATTACCAAAGAGAAAATGCAAAAATTACGGAGCCAAGTTTCACACAACTATTCAATCGCCATTGGGCCTTTCCTAAAGTCTAAAGATCTTGCCCTGCTCTTCTCCGTTTTGACATTATGGCTCCTCAAAATTAAAATTTTGGAATTTTAACTCGCTTTTCTTCTTGACTTAATTTTTTATCAATAATCATGTCATTAACATCAATTTAATACTGGATTTAAGAAGCCGTAAACCTTATCTACAAAATGACCTTTACACTCTGTACCCAAAAAGGGACCATTTCTGTGTGATTTGCAATTTCTTAAGCAAATCCAGCGAAAAGTTCAATTAGTGCCAGAAAGCATTTTACCCATTTACACTGGATATGTTTAAGAAAAAGTGCATAAAATACAGAAAAGACTATATTTTGGGTACAGCGTGTGATAGGTCACTTTAAGGCACAGATTTTGGGTTTCTTAAATCCAAAATTGGTGTTGAGGACGTATTTTTTGATAAAAGTATTTTTTTACTCTTATAAAGGACCAAACGCTCCTATGTCACTTTAAGGCACAGCTTTTGGGTTTCTTAAATCCAAAATTGGTGTTAGGGACGTATTTTTTGATAAAAGTATTTTTTTACTCTTATAAAGGACCAAACGCTCCTATGTGCATACATGTTTCCTAAATATTAATTTCTTCCTACTTCCTCAAAATTTCAATTTTCAATTTTATCTTATACTTATTATTAGTAGTTCGGTATTTAACATGGATTCTAGCATTCCTTGTTTGAGATAAAGCACTATTCGTTTATCAGACGATTGACAAACATTTTAACTTTATTCTGCTCGGTTCAGTGAGAAATGCTCACGTGTATGTATATTGAGTACGAAAATGAATTGCAAGAAGAAAACCCTGTCTTGCTCTGCTTGCGCTCGCTTCAGTGGGGCATCAGCCTAATAATTTGTGTTGCTTATTCTATTTTGATGAGAGATCCGAATGATGAGGAAGAAACGTCAATAGAAAGCTCCAAGAATGGAGACCTGGCTAGAAAGACCACTCTTTCATTCTCCATGATTCCCGTGTATTCTGGTACCCCAATGCAGAGACACCATGCATGTCCTTTACAGGCACGTATCCAGACCTGCACCCTAGGGGGAGTCACAATTAAAAAACTCGAGGGGGAGGAAAAAGTCGGAAGAAGTCGCTTTTCAAAAAAGTTTTTAAAATCATATTTACGTTATATCACAAAATCTAATTTTCGGTTTAATTTGGAAAACCAATCAATATTATTCACATCAAACTCATAGTGGATATTAAGGACTCATAAGCAGATACGCCTTCTCGTGCAGAGATTGTAGAAATAGATGTTGACGCAAGCGATTTTGTCACGGGTGTAGTAATTGACTGAGAGTAAGATCTTGAGCCTTGCGACACATTCAAAGGAATGCGAGTAGGAGTGCATGATATGTTACTGACTATTTCTTCTGATTCCCATCAGATCTTGCTTTCTTCTGAAAAAAGTTGTCAATGGTCTTATCAGTCTTTCGTTTTACACTTTCGTTACTATTTCTACCTTCATCACTAACTAATATAGCAAGTTTGTCCTTCTCCTATTCGTATAGTCCTGCCTTAAAAAATCGGAAAAAAATTTTAGCATCAATTTTCGCAGCACTCGAATTAATTCAACTGATGGTTTTCAACCACCAATAGTGTACAAAAATTCGAAAGAAAAATGTTTAAGTAAATTTCTAAGAACAAAATGTATGCTTGGCAACGCTTATAAATAGCTTTAGCGACCCAGATCAGCCAAAACACCTGAATCAATATAACTCTTTGCAACCATTGTCGTAGTGCATGAAAAACCTGAAGAAAAATTGTCAAATATTTCGAAGAAAACTGAATTCTTGTGCCCTTATCCAAAAGAGTGAGCCACTAGAATCAATCCACCAATTCGTTTGGACCGTTGTTGGTGTCATTAAAATTCTTAAGAACAATTTGCAAGTATATTTGTAAGGACAATTTAATGCTTCACGAACGTAAAAATTTTTAAGAACCCTAAATCAAAAAATTCGTTCAGTGTGTTTGTATGTGTCTGTTGCGAGCTCCTCACTAACTTGTACTGTCATCGATTTTATGTCGGAAAATCAAATAGGTAAAAAAAATTTATGATCGCTGACCAACTTCTTGGTAACAATAACACTTTCAAATGTCGAAATCGTGTTGTTTTACATCTGTAGGAGTAATCGGCCCAACAAAAATATGTAAAAGCATCATAATAACCGGGCTGCTAAACATTGCGTTCCTTTTTCTAAACAAACAAACACTAAAATAAATATGTATTCCAAAAATATTTGCCATGCTATGATAGGTATGTTTCGATACTATATGAAACATCGTGCACGTTTCTAAGACGAAGAGCTACGAGAAAATGATAATTACACCCACTCCAGACTCCACTATTAATACTAAAAAGCCCCTGTATACCCGCTTGGTCGTTTAGCCCCCCTCAAACCTAGATGTTATGCGAGGACCACTAAGAGCCATCCAAGCTTCCTAAGTGTAAGGATAGGAAGTCGTTTTCCTTGATTTCTATATCACGAACAAACTTTGCTGCCATTGCGATTGCGTAGACCTTAACCCGCAAGATCTCAGCCAGGAAGACTGTAAGTCTTGCTAATGTGTACTCCAACACATATCTAGAACGTAAACACTGGTACCGGCACCATCACTTGTGAGGGGTGAAAATTTCTAGAGTGGACCAAGGAAGGCTCGAAAATTCATAGAGAATGAACGGCCAAATCGAAGTAAGCACTAGGTTCTTACTGTTATAGGGAAACCAAAGTATCGCTAGAGCTTATGAAAGTAATTGTTATAGTATTATAGATATAGCATAATAATATCATAATTATCGCAGGAGTTGACTTCCCTACTTGCTTACCATTTCAGTACAGTAAAATGAAGGCTTCACGATTATCACGGGTATGCTTGAATAGGCGTTAATTCTTTAAATGCACCAAACTGAGGTTAATTAAACATTATAAACGACATAAATAGTGCATACATTTAATATAGAATACCGTGGCTGGTCACCATATGATTGGTATCATCGGGTGGTATCGTTTCGGAAAGCTATATTGTGCTGTATAAATAGTTACGATTTATCATGAGACCGGCTTGCTCATGTATATTTCAATAAAGCCAATTAGTTAGCATTCAAAATGTTCTCAGGAATATTATTACAGCAGCTATGTAAATCTATGCCATATCATGCTGAGAATAACGCAGCTATTCTGCTTTATATCCTCTCAATGTTTAGCACGGCTACATAAGTGCCGATTATTGTTTTAAACAATTTTACAAATTCAAAGCCAACCAAGCGGGTAAATTTGGTAAAAACAAATTTTCCAGCAGTTAATTTCTGACAACGCTGACACGATTCCCGGATATTGGGCTCTGAAGTGGCAGCACAAGTGTAGTACCATTTCAGAGAATCGCTCGTATTAGAGCCCACTTCATCCACGAATGCAATGTGAAAATAATTCCCGCGGGTGTTTATGAAATTAAACAGCGCAATCGGTGCCCGAACATAATAACGCAAGCAGCATTACCCTTGAATATATACTTCAACAGGAACAATTTTCACGCCTATGCTCGTAGTAATCTCAAATGCCGGGATGAGGACCTAACCTATTCCTCTACTCTTGGTCTAATGGAATTTTCCTCTATGCTAGATTGTGCCTCCTCGTGCTTCGGTGTGTTTCATATTCATTTAGTACTCTAGTGGCATAGACAATTATGGCGGGTCTTTGTGCACATATAAGGTGTTATTATGCCAAAGGATTACTCCAGAATGGAATATAACCGTTCATTGATATTCATGGGTGCTTTTAATGTGTCTAGAATGCTTTTTGAGGAATCAATGTAGAAGATAGAAGTTACTGTATACAATGATTTTCTTATAATCTTGTATCTATGCATGACTGCAGTAAAGTCAGCGCAACATTTTAAATCAGTTGGAGTATTCCGTATAAACTTTTCTCACAACTGCAAGTGAAATCCGCTTTAGCAAACCAGACAAACTTCATTTTGGCCAGTCGAGGCGGGCGGAAAATTGAATATCGACCGGAAGCTCAATCACTTTGTACGTCCCTCAAAACCACATCAAAGCGCACCCACTCGCTGATTCACCCAACTTTCGGCTGGGGCTCCGCGGATGAATAAATTAGAGAAAATGCGGAAATATTGTAAGCAAATGTTTACTCTCATTTTTGTTTTTTCCTTAGAGTAATTTTATCCAATTTGCCTATACGCCGCCCATCAATCCAATTGTTATTGTTGTCAAGTCATTTTTATGATAAAATCCAAATCAAAATCTCTTTAAAAAAAAAAAAAAAACTTTCTCTTCCATCTGCGGTTCACGGGCTCTTTTGTAAGTTGGAATGTCAACATTCGTGAGTTTCATAGATTCGCCAGGTTCAATAATGTTTCAATGCATAAATTTGCATTTGAGATATTTCAAGCTGAAAGTTGGAATTTCGTTCGGATGGTGGTTCAACCATTTGAATGAAACGAATAGAGCAGTCCGGGCCGATAATCAATAAAATGAATGTATACCTATAGTGAGTCCGGCCAGCTCGCTCTGAAATAAATTTAACATTGGAGGATATATGTGGAAAATACCTATTAAATGCAACTTAAATTATACTGAATATTCGACAGATAATTTAAATTATAATCTATGGCTGGCCGTAGAGTTGAATAGAAAATTTATTACGGTCATGGCTATACCCAAAGGAATATATATAACACGTATGTACAATCATATTATATTTATGTACATTATGTATATGACAGCATGATGCAGGCGCGTTTTAATATAATATTTCGATGAAGACCTTCATATTATACTAACAGTGATGGCCAAAGATTTTAACAAATCATAGAAAAATTCTAATTAATATTAGAAAACAGTGAATGTAAAAATACAATTTATGTTACTCAGTACCAATTTCATTGTATTCAAATTAGAACTTTTACAAACACAACACTGTACCGAAAGCAGTTCATTAATGAATTTTAATTAACTTTTAAGTCTGGGTTTAAGCCGCTATCATTTGATAGTTCATTTCAAAAACAACGAAAAGGTACCTTGCTTAATTCACAAAACCGTAACTCTCATATTTATGCGAATTGTCAAATGTTCATGTACAGAAACTTTATTTAGTTAATGCTGTGTAGACTGAGGAAATACTTGACATAACGATAAATGAGATGTTGGTGTTAAGATATTGTCCTATCAGTATGTTCTGCCCAATGAGAACACACAAAAAAATATTAATAAGGATTGTGGACTGTAAATAAGAATGCCGGGGAATATTTCAAAGTCAGTGGTTTATTAAACACACACGTTAAACTTACGCACAAAGTTCCAACTTAAACTAAATCTAATAGAATTCAATTTCACTTATATTATACTTTATTGGATAACGTCACTTAACAACTAACTTCAATTAGATAAATTGATTCAATAAATTCGCTTACTCACTAGTTTCACTTATGTCTCTAATTTCAATTTCTACACAATACTGTCAAAGCTGAGATAACTTTGAGCAATGGCACTATATATATATATAAATATAATAATCAGTATAAAATATAGTATATGATCAATAAAATAATTGTACTCACGAATTTAAACTATGTAATCGACTTTATGGCGTTGGTAGTTAGATAGTTAGTGATTATATTGTTCTAGTCGTTCACCGGAACAAGACACTTTACTTCAGTCGAGACCCAAAGCAAAGGTGTAATTTGATTAGTAGAATTCCTGTTTCTAGTCATTCCCCGGAACAAAATACTTTACTTCAGTCGAGACTCAAAGTAAAATTGTATTAGTACTGTTTATTCTAGTCGGTACCCAGCATAAATATCTTTACCTCAGTCGCTACCCAAGATAAAGTTGTTGAGTTAGTAAAATTTATTCCAGTCGAGACCCAGAATAAATATCTCTATCTTATTCGATACCCACGATAAAGTTGCTTTCTTAATAATTCTATATTACTACCACTAGCCAAATCGATTTCCAAATGATGCGCAATCTATGAAAGCTGGATGCGAATGGAGAGAGATTTAAGTTGGCCTGCGACTTATATTGCCTCTGAATTGCGCACGGCACCAACAAATTATTTTACCTTGCGCATAGCAACCAAAGTACATTGACATTAACATCTGTGCAGGTAGCAACAAAAAAATGCGTTGACCTTAGCAGTTGTGCAAAGCAACTGGAATTTTGAGCATTTTTGCTGCCGTTCCTGATTTTACCTAGCTAAAGTTATTAGGCTTATAATATAATAATATAATACCTATCCTATTACAATATTGCTAATTTGTTAATTTAAAGATACCTTCAAATGTACAAATGACTTAACCTAATTCCATTCGATTTGCGTACTCTTATCGAAGACAAGTCACTTTCCACTGGATTGTGTCCCGGATTTGTTTATGTGGAATGTAGCCATGATGTGTTGATTGTTTTCTCCACTAAAAACTGCCTTATCGGTGTGCTTGTATTGTAGGTAGATATACATCGTTTCGTTCCCAACCTATTTGCAGTAATTAGAAATTAGAATCTTTTAAACTATTTTAATTTCAGGTGGCTATTTAATGTTGGTTTGAACACAGTATATCTCATAGCCTGGACATAGTTCTTACTCCAGATAGATGTTATTCGTCTTGAAGAAGGGTGTTAATTTTTTTTTCCAAAATTAATATTAGCAAATGCAATATTATAACATTCACCAGAAAGTGTGAACCGATTGTTTTTGAGTACACAGTATAGCTAGCGCGCACCAAGTTATAAATCAGAAGTCTGTTAACACTATGCATATTTAATGAAATATTTCCAGCTAAATTTGCTAGTCGAATCTTAATTACGATTTATACACTACGATAAGTACATATGCCAATCACAGGCATGCTATACTAAATTACTTATTTGCACTTATGTGCTTCTTTGATGTGATGCAACTAGATTGACCCATATAAACATGGTATAAAACATGTAAACAAGTGCAGTCACTTTTTATGGCTCAAGTATGACATACATTTGGGTGATTGTTTTGCTTGTTATGCATTAACATTATTGTGTCACATTTATTGTGATCAACTTATTGAGAAACGATTTTAGGTCAATTGATTATTGCACTTATGCTGAATGTGCATTCTTGCGTTTTTAATTTTAATTGATTTGTTAATTGTTTGTATTCTTATGCATAGTTACATCACATACCCTTCCCTTTACGGAGAAAAAATAATATATTTTTTTCTGTAAATGTAATGATTAACACTATAACTTTTGGACAATATATTCTTTCAGCTCAAATGATAATAAGCCGTCCAAGCTTTCTAGGCAGCAAACATAGGTACATGTGAGAATCAAATGACTCAAATAACTCCAGCCGTTCTGACTTTCGAATGTCCAACCACCTATCTAAGCTACTTTCGGCTACAGTTATAGGTCATCAAAATACATGATAACTGAACTATCACCAATAAGATGTTGCAGCTCTTTATTCCTCCTTGTCTCCTAACTTTAAATGGGGATAAAAAAATGGGACGAATATTTTTAATTTGAATTAAAAAATATTTAATATTTTTATTTATTTATATTTTTGTTTTTATATTAGACATGTTGTTTGTAATTTCTTTTTAAAAAAGAAAAACTGAAGAACATTTTTTTATATTAACAACAATTAAAAAGATATGATGTATTTATTTTTTGTTTAGCTGTTTGCCCTCTGGTGTGTATCTGTGTTCAAAAAATTTTTTTTTTACATTTTTTTCAGTGTTTTTCCCTTAGATCATATAAGAAAAAGGATAGGCTATGCATTTTTCTGCATGTAGTAGAACCGCATCGCTCTATTCGTTTTAGTCATGGAAGTAGTAAACTACGATATTGTCACACCGGGCGAATAATTTAGTGGTTGAAACTTTATTAAGTATTGAAGAAATTCAATAGAAGAGATCCCATTATATCACAACATTTTTAAAATAATTTTTAAGTTTATAATATTTTTATAACTTTTTACATTTTTACGAATTTTCCTTGTGTCCCCTATATTTTCTGATAATATATTTTGGCGTTGCCTTTGTATAGCTACTGTAACTTAAGGCGACAATGGCAATTATAAACAAACAAACCGGCATTGGAAAATATTATTTTTTTTTTGGCACGGCTGTTTATTTTTATAAATATTTCACTCTTATTTTATTTAAAACACTATAATTTATTATTAAAAGAATTAAGCTGACCTGCAAAATGATTTCCTAAGAGAATATAATGGGTTGTTTCTGCAACACAGCATAGCGCACTTCATCGCGATAATTCAAGACTCCGGAGTCTCGATTATATAAAATCCCGTTCACAAAACAATATCTCACTATTGTAGCACACTACTATTAAGTAGAAATCACTCTTAATTACTTATTTAGTACAAAATCGCGAAATCAAACCCGAACTTCTTGTCACAAAATCTGAAATGTCAGCAATAAATTAGAATTTTCGAACTAACGAATAACAAGGCGATACACCTCTTGTCATTTCCCCTCCGTGTCACAAGATGAAATACATATATCACGTACACGAATCTTACACAGCATAGCCTATCCTTTTCGTTATATGATCTAAGGTTTTTCCCTTAAAACGTCAAATCAACTATTTTTTTACAGTCAGCGCAAATATTACTCTGACAAAAGTATATACATAGAAAAAATTATTTTGTTTTATTTTCAATAACAAACAAAAGGTAATTGCAAAAATTCAAGTAAAAAAATATTGTAACTTCCGCTACAATAGCTGTACCACTTTCTTGCACTATTTGGAAACCTCAAAGTATTACGAATCATTTGAGACTCACATGTACCTATCATTGGTGCCTGGACTGTAGGAGGTGTGGAGTAGTTGAAAATTTATTCGAAAGCCCGAACGGTTTACTATCATTTGAGGTGAAAGGATATAATGTCCAGAAGTTAAAGTGTGATTCATAACATTTGAAGAGAATAACTCTAACCCCTCCTCTCCAAAGCTTTAGGATTAACCAAACCCTAAATACATACAATTTTTGCTTGCATAACTGGGTAATTTTATAATTTCTTTTATAATCATTTTATCCTCAGTTACTCATTTCACTTTATATCTTTGATTAGTATGCGTAGCGTAAGATTGCTCTTACTATTATCTTACTTGATCTATAGTGTATGTATTCTAGTATTACTCTTACGAGGTCTGGTTTTCATCATAATGAATGTAATAACTTTATTGTTTATTTTTTGATTTGTTAATCTATAGTTATTCTCTTTAGTCTCATAGTGCCCAATGTTGTACATAGCTCAAATATGGGTGGTACATGAAATAAATGATTTTTAATTTTAATTTTATTTTATTTGAAAATTGCAAGAGAAAATTATTGCAGTAAATCGTATTCCGAATAAGCTAACGTTTTTTTTTTTTAATTTTTAAAAATAGGAAGCATCTGCAACTCGTACACAACTTCGATTTGTCAATCATAAATTTTTAAATAATGTACCGCTACTATTTTTAACCATCTTACCATCTTACCATCTCAGAAACCATCCATCTAGTCTAGACCATTAATGTAATACATCCTATCTATCTACATGTCATCTATACTATTAATTTATTTCATCCCATTCTTCCTTTATGGCCGCCAATCTCATATACTACCCGTTCCGGCACGCTAGGTCCCCAGCAAACATTGCGAAGCCAATTCGAATCACAAAAATATCACAAAGTGGAACAGAAATTTCACTAGTAAATTTAAAGCTAAACCTCAAGCGTGAGTAAATGTTGACAGAACGTTATATAACATTGGTGGTATCACTTCGGATTCACTTTGCCTTTTACGGCAAAATATGACAAATATAAATATATCTTAACTTGGTAACAATAACTTTAGCGATTCGCAATTGAAATTATTTCTCAATCATTAGCACTGCCCGTGTGTCCCATCTACGCATGAATGTAATTTATTAACCTATGCTTAGGTACCTACCTATTTAATCAATTCTCCTATAAATATAGCCTCTCATTTTACCCTAACTGATAATTAAATGAAATTTTTATTGCTCGCCTTTTTCAATTCATAGACAGAAACACTAAGGCCGACAAATTTCTGATCTGTTCACGCTGAAATGCAAGCTCAGAATGGAACAAAAAAAAGCTAGAATTGATTTAAGACCAATTCCCATGATACCCTAGATGAATGCCCGTATGTAATTTCGTATGGTCACCTATCTCTGCAAGTATTGATTTTGAAATTGTTTCTCGCATGTATTTCTAGAACAGTGCCTCGGACAGGAAAAATGAGTATAACGAATTTTATATGTAGGATTTCTTATGCTGAAGAAGTTTTTAGTATCATACAAATGTCTAAGACTCATCGTTTTCACAGTATACGAAAAAAACTCAATTTTTGTATGGCAACACCAAGAAGGGGTTGCTTGATTTACCATGTACCAAATTTCAGATGTCTACGTCGACGCGTTCTAAGGCAGTGTGTTTAAATATATTGTGAAAAACAAAATTTTTGTATGGCAATCCCACGAAGGAGCTACCCGATTAGTCGCATTTTCGAGCTTAATTTTACTTTGATTTTAAAAAGTCCGTCTACAAAATTTCAGGTTTCTAAGTGAACGTGTTCTCGAGTAATCGTGCGCACTGGCGAGCAGGCGGCCGGACGGACGTGCAAAAACCAAAATAACTTTTAATATTATGCGTAGATGTCCAATCCATTTTGCTTTACCATAATTATTTTTGTGATTTACAAATGGAATAACAAACTTAGTATAATTGAATGAAACTAGTAGCCTTTTGTACATGTACTTTATTTTCACAATTTGAAGATTTTTATTGATTCTGACAGCTGTTTCGGTCCAACTGGACCATCATCGGAGAATAGACAAGTGCTACTGGTATACATTTACAAATTCGAGAATCTCTTCGTCTAGACTTAAAATAAAAATAAAATACAATAAAATGCACACACATATGTCCATCAAATGTTTACGAAGAGAGGATTGCGAATGTAGCTGAATCTGGTAAAATCATTGTCTATTGATGACATATTTAACAAAACTGAGCGAATTGGCTCGAGATGTTCATTCAATATATTTTTTCCCCCTTGTATTGCTTTCCAAGTTTCGTAATTTTCTAAAATATTCAATTTTTCCTCTTATTTTCAACATGAAGAATTTTTAAGTTTTCTTTCTTACAAGTGTGTGTGAATTCTTTCATATGTTTGGCCATAGCAGAATCATTTCTGTTAAGTTTAAAAGATCTTATATGTTAACTAAATCTTGTATTGAAGCTTCTACTAGTTTGTCCAATATAACTACTTTCGCAATCCTCACAAGGTATTTCATACCTGATTTAGCGAAATTATCAGTTTTATCTTTGGAATTTACAATAAGATTTTTTAAAGTATGCTTATTATAAAACGAAACTCTAACATTTAGTCTTTTTTGTATAATAGATCTAATTTTATACGAAATTCTCCCAATAAACGGCAATTTTACCCAAGGTTTTAAATTATCATTAGTGATATTGCTATCAGTAGGAAATACTAGTTGTTTTATTCTGTTTTTCTTTTTGTTTTTTATTAGATTTGAAATCATATTCCCAGAGTAACCATTATTTGTTGCTATTGTTTTTATAATATTAAGTTCTTTTTTATAAGCTTCATTGGACATGGGAACCCTGCACAACCTATCCACCATAGCGTGGAAAGCTGACATTTTTGTACTCATTGGATGTTTAGAATTGCATGGGATAACATTATCCGTGTACGTAAGCTTGCGAAATACTTCAAAGTTAAAGCTACCTGTTTCATAATTATGATTATGATTGATACCTCAAAGTGTGTGCTATTAAATCTGCTATCGACTGACAATAAGAAAATTTCATTCTTTTGAGACTTTCATTGAAAAATTTGAATATTTCGCTTTATCGGTACCGACAATAGAACAAATTTTTCTATATAAGGCGACCCATCTTATCATTCACTCATCTTTTACAACGAGTTGTCAAAGGAGATACAGCTGCCAAATGGTCACAGTATTTCATTTTGCAAATTTTCATCAGTGATTTAAAAAAAAATGGAGTTAATTTTTCAGAAATGATTTTAACTTTGGTAATTTCCTACAGCATAAATCTGTTTTTCTTCGTTTCATAATTTCAAGGTATCTTTTGATCTAGATAAATTATTGGTAAAGGTGACTGTTGTGATGTGAGAATGCACAAGAACAACCACAATTTACAAATCAATTAAAGTATGCTCATTCTGCATTATTGTATTTATTCAATTGACCTGAAAAGCATTACTCAATTAATCGATCACAATAAATATGTGATCGATAATATTAATGCATGCTAAAGAAAACATGCGTTCACCCAACTGTATGTCACAATCGCAAGAAGTGACTACATTTGTTTACATGTTCTGCGACATGCTTAATAAGGATCAAGCTGGCTGCGTCCATCTTTCTTTCAAGTTAAGCACATAAGTGCAAATAAGCAATTTGGCTTAACGTGCCCCAAATCACGGCCATGTAGGTACCTATCAAAAGGCAATGTTCAAAGCATAATTCAGTTTAGGCTAGTATAATTGCTTTTATATAAATAAGCTAGGAATAGATCAATAAACCAGAAGTTGTTCTTTAGTTCTAACACAATCAAGACTTTTTATTCGAGTGTCTGCTAGCCTTAGCTTCACTCCTTTTTTCTTAGGCATCTGCTAGTATATCTGTGCCTATAAAGAAAAAAGAGATCTACTCTCTGAGATTCTCTTAAAGAGATCTGCTTCAATAGCTGCCTCTTCCGAGCCGATCATATTACTACATGGCAACGTATCTACTACATTGCGGCCATGACGTATTTTTATTACTTATTTACTACAATGCCGTTAACTTGTAAAACTCGTGCCATTTTCGACATTGTTTACACCAAATACCTAATAATAATAATTAACATTTACTTAGTAGTACAGCATTCTGGTAAAAAAAAAATAGTCAATTAATTAAACTACTCGCCTTGTGAAACTATGTCTTTCTTAAGGTCATCTTCACAAAATGTGATGAATTCATTCACGATTGACAGGTAACAGGTAGTGTATAGCATTAACCACTAAGAAATTAACGAAAAAAAAAAATTGAATTAATCTGCATTAATAATTAGAAGTAAGAAATTTTAAATTACAATAAATATAAATTTGATTTAAATGAATTAGTGACTGGCAATTAGTTTAAATTTTTGAAATAATTTTATATAATAACTTAATTTTTAAAGGAATATTAAAGGGACGATATCTTTTCATTACCGCTACACTACCATCACCTGAATATCACTGTTTTCTACTTTTGCTTCCATTTAAATTTTTATTGTTGGTTGACAGAGGACAGTAGACGTTTGCATAGTGACAGCGTATTGCCAAATGCACCTTAGATTACGTCGGACAGTAGACGTTTACACAAGTGTCAACTTATAGGAAGTTGAACTAGTGCGTAAACGAGTGTTGGTACAACATTTTATTATTATTTTTTACAGGTGAAAACAAACAATTCTTCAGCCACTGAACAAAGTTCGAATTTATGAGCGCACGCAATTTATGTTCTATAAGAGGAACGTCAGTAAATTGGGTAGCGTCCAGGAAATTAGGCTTTCCAGCTAATTTTGATCATTTTCCTATCAATTTCATTCAACACATACGCATTCAAATAACTAATTTTAGGAGGCAATGCATGCCAGCTTCAATCGCTCTTTTTTTTTTACATCAAACGCTTAGGGATTGGACATCATCACGGAATCGACTTGGGTTCGCGATTATTTTATTCTGGGTAACGAGCAGAATAAATAATGCTAACAAATTTACTTTATCTTTGGTACTGACTGGGATGAAGAAATTTATTCTGGGTCTCAACTGAAATAAATTCTACTAAAAACTTTATTTTATATTGGGTAACGACTTCCGGGTCTCTACTGGAAAAAATCTTTCTAACAAATTCACCTTATCTTCGCTATTGATTAATATAAAGATACTTATTCTGCGTCTCGACTGGAATACATATTACTAACAAATTCACTTCTTTCTTGGGTATCGACTAAGGTAGAGATAGTTATTCTGGATCTCGATTGGTATAAGTTTTGTTAACTTAATCACTTTATCTTGAGTCCCGACTGAGATAAAGATAGTTATTTTGGGTATCGACTAGAATAATACTTATTAACAAACAACCTTTATCTTTGGTCTTGACTGCGATAAAGATATTTATTCTGGGAAGTGACTAGAATAAATACTACTAATACAACTTTGCTTTGGGTCTCAACTGAAGTAAGGTATCTTCTTCCGGGAAACGACTAAAAGAAACATTTTATTAATCAAAATACAACTTTGCTTTGGGTCTCGACTGAAGTTAAGTATCCTGTTCCGGGGATCGACTAGAACTAAACTAGTACTAATATACAAACTTTGCTTTGGGTCTCGACTGAAGTAAAGTACCTTGTTCCGGAGCACGAGTAGAAAAAAATAATCACTAACTATCTATTTACCCACGCCATAAAGTCGATTATACATTTTACACTCGTGAGCACATTTTAATTAATCATTTATTGCAAATCTTGTATTACATAGCCCATTTATTATTTGTATTTATACCTATTGGTGCCATTCCTGAAAAGTGAACTTTCTAAAATATTCTCTGAAGTTATCATAATTTGTTTTATTTAAGTTGATAGTTATTCGATCATTTTTTATTATAAGTGAAAAGAAATTTTATTTATTAAGTGACATAGTCTGATATGTATATGTGTATCCTAAGTTACATTAGTGAGTTTGAAATCTCCGAAACACATTTATTTTTAAATTTTGTATAGTGTATTAAATCTGACGTATTATGAAATAAACCACTAACTTTAAATATTCATCGGTGTTGTTATTTATATCCTTTATATTTTTGTTGAGCGCTCTCGTTGTGAATTCATATTTAATTCAAAATTTATTCAAAGAGCTTTAAATTAATTCATATTGCAATTTAAATTGTATGAAAAATGAATAATATATACAAAATATTGAAATATACGCTTGTGTTTTCACCAAATGGGAGCTAAGAATCATAATACTACTATAACTCAAAAGAACATATAAATTATAATGGTTTAAATATAGGGAAATAAAGGAAATATAATAATTAAGAAAAATTCATTAATTTCGTTGAATTAGGACTGAAATTCAGAAAATTATTTTATAAATTGTCGGTTACAGAAAACCTGCAAGGTGTGTTCTTCTTGCTTTTGCTCCATATATTTCTATAGACTTCTATAAATTCCAAGATCTGATATGTCATAATAAGGCTATCAAAAATTCTAGACACCCTTTTCTTAAAATCTGTATAACTTCGTTTTATTTTTTATGAATTGGCTTGTACTAAAGGATTTTCCAATAAGAGGTGTTATTTTAATTAGCCCGCTATTTCGGTAGATGTCACTTTTGGAGCTGTCATTTTTTGACATTTGACAAGTAGAAACTACGCCATTAATAAAAATGGAACGATACACGATTCAACAACGCATTGAAATTATTAAAATTCACTATAAAAATGGTGAAAATGTGGCACATTTTTGGGTCGTCGTGAAGCACCTTGTCGGACCGCAATACAGAAATTGGTAGAAAAATTCGAGCTGTCGGGACAAGCTAGTGATGTGAAGAATAAAACCCGTGCACGTCGCTCAAGAACAGCCGAGAATATTGCTGCTGTAGCCGAAAGTGTTGAAGAAAACCCAGGTTTGTCCATTCCTCGTCGTTCTTTGGAATTAGGCATTCCACAAACGTCATTACACCGTATTTTGCATAAAGATTTGGGTCTTAAGGCTTATAAAGTTCAGTTAACACAAGAACTCAAGTCGGCCGATCATCAACAACGTCGAGTCTTTGCTGATTGGGTCCTTGAAATGCATGAAAATGATCCGGAATTCCATCGAAAACTCATCTTGAGTGATGAGGCCCATTTCCACCTCGATAGCTTCGTCAACAAGCAAAATTGTCGCATCTGGGGCTCGGAAAACCCAAGAGTTATTGTTGAAAAGCCTCTCTATCCTCAGCGTGTGACTGTTTGGTGCTGTTTATGGTCCCGCGGGGTCATTGGACCTTACTTTTTCGAAAATGAGGCTGGAGCAACTGTTACGGTGAATGGATTGCGCTATCAACAGATGAACGAAACCATTGATCTTTTACGGTAAAATTTTCCGGACCATGTTATTTCTCGAAGAGGTGGTCACAATTGGCCACCGAGATCTTGTGACTTCATACCTTGCGACTTCTTCCTTTGGGGCCATGTGAAAGAGAAGGTCTACGCCAACAGCCCAGCGTCGATTCAAGACCTCAAAGATGGAATTCGTGAGGCTATAGAGGACATACGGCAGCCACTTTGCGATTTGGTTATGGAAAATTTCATGAAAAGGATATGGTCCTGTAGGCGTGGTCGTGGTGGTCATTTGGCTGATGTTATTCTCCATTATTAACGGCATACCTTCCTGTTTATAATGAAATAAAGATTTGATCATTTATCTCAAAAAATGGCATTTTACTTTGAATATCAAAATAACACCTGTTATTGGAAAACCCTTTAGGTATTTCTCTAAAAATGTGTACTCCTTACAAACAAAAATACTTACGTGACCACAGAAGCAGTATCCCACGTACCGCTATATAGTATATATACACATTCTCACAATAATTACAGAAATAATCGTGCATACCTATCAGAACTAAAAACTAGGAAGTTAATGCAAAAACAAGAGCTGAATAGCTTACGATGACAATGATATGCAGAAAATTAAACTTCTAGCGGTCCCTGCGACCGCTCTTCTGTGATTAAGGGTTACATTTTTGCATTTAGGTTGTCTCTACAATTACAATTATTCAGTACATCACGTCATACATTGTTAAATATATTTATTGACAAATTTTTCAAATAAGTGGACCCCACGATTTAAAGAACATTCACTTTTTTTTGCAACTTTAGTAGATAATTATGTCGGACGTACTTTTTCTTGGAGTCGTGGATTTCTTGTTGCTACTGGTGATGGAAGTGGTCAAAATATTGATGAGGAAAATGATGATGATTTATTCTAGCAAATATGTTGACGGCACTCCATCCGAAAGATTTATTTTATAAAATATATTTATGTGTATAAAACATTTTAACATATAATATAAATTTGCCTACGGTTTCTTCAGTTATTTCGTTTAGAAAGTTATTTTTATAGCACCCAATTATGCCATGAACAATTTCATACTGATCTCATGGCCGGATTCACTAACAAGAAGAGTAATGGAGTTCTGGAGATGAGAGTTCTTTTGACACATAGCTCCCCACTGGGAATTCTGTAACTCGGGGAATTTGTATTGAGAATTACCAGACTCTCTCTTCCACTCGACAAAACTCTCGGCTGTTCTAGATATGAAGAAGTAAGAACAATATTTCTCAACTCACAGTATTGTCTTTTTTGTTTTGTTTTGTGAAGGTAGCTAGCGCCTAGAATTTTTTTAATTAAATTATGGATTCACCGTGTATCCGGGTTATATTTACAAAAACAAATTATGGAAATCCTTGGAAGACTTACAGAGAAATATGGTTTTTTGGGTCTAAAAAAAATTTTAAATCACGCAAAAATTATATATTTGGTCATCTTCCAGTATAGAAGAGATGTTATAAAAATCAATGCTTATATGTAGGATTAAATGGAATCTATATTTTGTCTCCAAATTAGATACGTAATAAGTTTTTGAGTCCGGTAAATTGTTTTGGGGATAACTGCAACAGAAGTGAATCACTCTTTCTTCAGATGAAAAAATGGCATCGTTATGAAGACCTGGAAAGTCGTAGAAATTCACTTTCCATGAGAAAAACGTACACAACAGAGTAGTTATGGATGTGAAACAAAGAACAGAAGAAATGTATACAAAATATAGGCGTATATATGACCCAGTGCATAAAAAACCCATTTCGGCTGTAAAAAATCTGTTATGACCTTGGAATGATAAAAAAAATTACACCACTCGCTTACCCGCTCCTCCCTCTTTAATTTGATATCAAACATGACGTAATTTGAACAGCCTCCAATGCAGGGTGGTAGGACCCCCCCCCCCCCCCAAGTACCCACCAGAAATTGTTCACCTATATTTGTGCACTCTAGACGCTAAATCAGTAGAAAAAAACCCGAATGCTCTACGACCCTCCCACAACCGTCTTCAGTATTATGACACTTCTCTCATTTTCCCTAACTCCTGTTAGGGCAGCGACATACGATTAGGTTTTCCCGTCCGGCTGGCCGTCTACGGTTTTTACCGTCGCCGTGATTACACGACATACGAGACGGTTATTCTCGATTATTTTGTGGATACAAGTCAGTGAAGTCAGTTCAGTAATTTTTAGGGGTGCTATAAAATATGGAAAACATTTGTGATATTGAACTTGTAATGATTTTGCTTTTAATTGAGGATAAAGAAGAAAAGAAAAAACAATTGCAACGTAGATTTAAATGCATCCGCTAAATCGAATTAGACCATCGCGAGGACATGCAAATTTAAGGAATTTATTTATTTATTTATTCAAAAATTTACAGCGATAGCTTACAGACTGGTCACATTTAAAAGCTACCGGGATCTTAATAACTAGAAAATACAAAAGTAATACGCATAAGAGTTGCAGAAGAAGATTTAAAACAATAATAAATTACAAGAAAAAAGTTAGAATTACAAGTTATTATTAATAGCTATTGAAGATTAGATGAATTACTATCAAAAATTCAAGACAACAGAGAATAATTAAAAAGTAAAAAGATTAAAATTAAATAATGAAAGCTTAAGGAAATTTGATGAATCAACAAAAGGGGAAATATACAGTGATTCTTAGTATTGAATTATTATTATATAATGGTTACTCTGATTGCTGAGTCTCAATTTCATTTCTGATATCAGTTTCACATGAGTAGAGGGTCACACGGAGGATGTCAACATCGTTTAGTAGGTCATTATGATTTTTCTGAATCCTATAAGTAGGAAATTTATAACGCAGATTAGTTCTGGCAGTAGGGATCTGGAAAGTTAAAGGTGAACGGGTAACTCTAGTTGGATTAACAAAATTAATGCTGCTTAATAATTCAGGGCAACGAATATGGTTATGTATTATCTTAAACAAGAAGATTTCATCTAGGAAAAGACGCCGCTTTTCGAGGGTAGAGATACCAAATTTGTCAAGTCGAGAAAAATAATTTAGATAACATCCATCCATTTTGTATTGAAGAATTCTAGTAAATTTCCTGTGCTCAGATTCAATCTGTTGTATATACACACCATAAAAAGGATACCAGATAGTGCACGCGTATTCGACGTGACTTCTTATTAAGGAATTGTAAAGGGTAATAAAAGAGGATGAAGATTTAAAAGATTTACAAATTCGGAATAAGAACCCCAGTAATCTAAAAGCTTTGGAAGTAATCCAGTAGATGTGTGACTGAAATAACAGTTTCTGGTTGAATACAACACCCAGGTCTTTCAATTCAGTAACACGGTTAAGACAGATATCAGCAATTTTGTAATGGTAATGTATGGTAATTGTTTTTCTAGAAAAAGGTCGGGTTTTACACTTGGATATATTCAACGGTAAAAAATTATCTTTGCTCCAGTTCTCTAAAACAAGAATATCTCTCTGTAAAGACATGCAGTCCTCTTCTGCCTCAATAACTTTAAAATATTTGCATCATCTGCATATAAAAGACATTCACTTCTTAGTTGGAGGGGTAGGTGATTAATGTAGATGAGGAATATATAAGGACCAAGAATGGTACCTTGCGGGACACCAGACGTTTGTACAAACGGGGTGGACTGATAACCATTTAAAACTACTATCTGGAGTCGTTCACGGAGATATGACGCAAACCATCCTATTAGATTTGTATGAAAACCTAAACAAGACATTTTTAGTAATATACGAGAGTGCATGATCTTATCAAAAGCCTTGGAAAAATCTGTTTGAATAGAATCAACTTATTTCCCCTCATCAACTGCAACGGCAATTTTGTTAGTATATATCGCTAAGTTAGTGAAATTGGACTTACCCGGAAGGAATCCATGTTGTTGAGAGTTGAAAATGCAGATTGTTTGGGGAAGAAGTTGGTCGTAAATTATTTTTTCAAACACAAGAGCAAGACTATTGGAGATGGATATAAGTCTGTAATTTGTTATGGATTTAGGATCACCGCATTTAAAGATAGGAGCAACGAAAGATTTATTTAGCGTGGATGGATAAACTTTGTGATGTAATGACAAATTGAATAATACGCTTATTCGGGTACTTAGACTGTAGAGCAATTCTTCAAGAAGATATTTGGTACAGCATCGGGTCCTGCTTTCTTACTTATATCTAAACCTAGAAGAATTGTTTGTATATCTTGCGGAGTGATTGGAAGCACAGAAATAGAAGTAGAAGTGGTGGAATATAGAGGAGATGAGAGGGGTGCTGAGGCAACTGTGGATGTGGACAAGTCATTATTGCTAATGTTGTCAGAATATACTGTTTTGAAATAACGAGCAAGACTATCACAAATATCTTGAGGTGTATTGAAAAGTGTATTATCATAATAAATTTCACTAGGAAAGATGTTTGATGATTTCAGTGTTTTTGTATAAGCTCAGAATGCTTTAACGTTGCTTTTTAAAGCTCGCTCGGTTTCTTCTAAATATTTCTTATAACACTCTTTGATTAATCTTTTGGACAATCGACGATATAGGGAAAGACTTGCATAAATTTCGGGGTGTTTTAATCGTTTGTATTTACGGCGATACTTTTCTTTTAAGGTTTGGATTAATTCGCGATTGTACCAATTTGGATATTTTTGGTTTTTTGGTTGAAATGATGGCACTAAGGACGCAATACAATTCTCTAGAATAAAAAAAAATTATTAAATGATTGATTTATATTTGTGGAAAACTTAGAAGAGAAGTCAACTTGGGTCAGATATTCATTGATAATAGTGTAATCGGCCTTGTGAAAGAAAAGTTTATTTGGAGCGCTCACTGGTAATGAGTCATGTCGTTTAAATGAGATATCAACATCGAGAGGTGGATGATGTTGATCGATACGGGAAAGTACTTCTAGAGAAGCCGATACCATAATATCATTTTCGGACAAATTGGACCAGATTAAATCTAGTATTCTATTATTATGATTAGGTATCACGTTAAATTGTCTTAAATTACATATGTTAGTGTTATTTTGAAGCAAAAATGAAGCAGAATTAATAAAACCAGACATACTCATGCACATCTCTTCATTATTATAAGTCCAAATTATATTAGGTAGATTAAAATCATCAGTGACAATAACTTTAGACATTTCAGGAAGTTGCAAATATTTGTCACTGATATTAGAAAAGATTGAATCATATACATCAAATGAAGTAAAAGGAGGAATATAAATACAAGATATGTATAACCGAAAATAATCATGCTTGACGAAAACCCAAAGATCCTCGTTTTCAGACTCCATTTCAGGAGCGTGATATGATATCAATGATTTATTAACGGCTATGAGACATCCTCCTCCATCTTTATTGGAAGAAAGACTTAGGTTTCTGTCTTTTCTATATACTAGGTAGCAATGATCGAAGAGTTCACTACTTAATACGAAGTCTTGCAAAAACGTTTCAGTTAAAAATATAATGTCGTAATTGCTCGCCAAGAAGGATAGTTTTACATCCTCGGTCTTAGTTTTTAAACCTCTAACATTCTGATAATAGAGTTTAAGTGATATATGTATTAGAAAATAAAGACTTTAGAGTGCGGGAAAATAAAAAAAGGAAAATATTAGAATTATGTAGAACTTTTCTTCAAAATGAAGTCAAGACTTCCTTCATTTTTAACCAGAAATCGTTTACTAGTATCATTTTGTTTTAAGTAGATTTTCCCTTTTGTTGACCAAAAGTATTTAAAGTTCCTTTCAACTTTGAACAATTTGGCTTTATAAAAAAGTTGCCTTTTAGATTTTGATAGAAATTCATTAATAAATATTTTTGAGTCTATGTCGAAACCTAGATTAATGGCATTGATATCTTTTTTTTTTATCTTATAGGCACTAATTACACGATCTCTAACAAATTCCGAACTATATTTGACAATTTAGGTATATTAGCGATAACATTTCTATTTGTCCTGCATCTATAAGCTTTGATGATGTCTCTTTCAGTCAGAGGTATATCAATTGCATGATGAATTTTTTGTATTATGTTGAATACATTTTCTGATTTATCAGAAGGAATATTGCGGGATTCAAGAAAATGACTAAGTGCATTGTCTTCCAAGATTTCAAGGCGGCTTGTGATGACTGATAGGTTATGTTGAACATCGACCTTCTCCTTTTCAAGTAGTTTTTCAGCTATTACTTTAATATCGTTGAAGTCGTTAACCTGGGAGTCCATTGATTTGTTGAATTCAGCTTGTCTGTGTTTGATTGATTCAATTTCAAGTGACATTTTCGAAATGATACTTTTTAAAGACGTAGAGCTGTTATCATTATCAGAATCGGAGATATCAAAAGATGGTTTGGACTTGGATGTTGACTTCTTTAGACAACATTTTTCACATCGATAGGCCACAGTACCTTTACCAATACTGTTTTTTTCTTGGTTGGATATTTTCATACAGGTCGTATGGCAGAAATTTTTACAGTCAATACACTCATGCCCAATATTCGATCTAGTGACGAGACCATCGCATAGTATACATTTAGGGGGCATTTTTAATATTTACGATCTACAAAGTTCAATGCAAATGAATGGTAGATATCCTCGGCTATGAGATAGGCTTGAAGCTGAGCTTTTATAGATTCCACATGTACAAAGTTCAATGTGCGTAAAAGGTAGGTGTCCTCGGTTATCAGTTATATAAGCATGTGATTATTACGAAGTGAAAAATAAAATTTTATGTTCATGCAGAATTCAATAGTGATACCTCAGTCTTCCAATTATTACCAATTATAAGGTTTAAATTCTCTAGTGTAAGAAACAAACAATTTTCTTCACGTGACGGTTTAGATTGAGACACAGATGATCATTGTGTTCCATCGTCGACTTCACAACAAATTATTTGATGACCGTCTTAGATTGGACAAGTTAATTTAAATTCAATACGTTCTTATTTTTTATGTTGGAAATTTTTTTATTTTCAACCAAATAACAATCACAAAATCCTTTAACATAGATATCACTCAAATCACTTCTATTTTTTACTATTTTTCATTATTGATTTTTTCTTTTACGGATTTTATTTTAATTTATAGGAGCTCAAATTGACACATCTTACGCTTGCCTACTATATATACGAATGATGAGGAAAAGTTTTTTAGCTTTTATGGAATGTCTTCTCGCTCTTTTGATATATGTTACTTCACATAGTTAAGGAAAAAATTTCAAAATCAAATACTTGCAAGCCGATCTGCGCCAGGCATTATACTACACTAGAAAAAAAAAAAACATAAAACTATTCTAAATATCTCACGCGCACTCCAAAACAATTTTAAATTATTTTATCGTTTTGTTCGCTACTTAAGTACTGCTGCACTGCATTAAATTTCAACAAAACATCCGAAAAAACAGAAACGTATGTCGCGTCACATTGCACTCAATGAGTTTAGAATTTCATTCGACAGCAAACCGTATGTATTAGCCGTCATCAAACTGTGGCCAGCCACGGCTGCTTTGAAGTTTTGAAACCGGTCCAGTTTTAGCCTGATCGTATGTCGCTGTCAAATTAATCACTTGGAATTCATTTGGCACGGAAAAAACCTAATCGTATGTCGCTACCGTTAGGGAATCGCGAATGAAGAGTTACAGGATCCGGCCCTATCGCGTGGGACTTTCCCTGAAAACTCCCACATGCTTTTCTTCATCTCTGCATAAATCATATCAAACAAAATTTTCTTACCGATATTTTTTACTCCTGTTTAGAATTTTATTTTTTATTTCTGCTGCTGTGAGCTCTATCTTACAAAAAAAAAAAAAAAAAAAAATTACAAGAAGCGACAATAAGAACATATTCCATGTCTGTTCGAATCCTGTGCCACATCACCTTAAGTTGAAAAATATTAAAGCTGTAGCTCATCAAAGTTGAAAGCCTGAAAGTTTGAAACGAACTTTTTTATTCTGTTAGGAACTTGGAGCGGAGTAGAGTAGTAAGTGTTTGGTAAGTTTCTGCATTCATTTCATATGTATTTTCATCTGGCGATAGGTACTTGTTTTATGGACATTATTCTTGGAAGTTGGATTGCTTGGTCTGTCTGCTTACTGCTTGGCAAAGCGAAAACAGATATGATTGCAGTTTTGCACATTGTTGTGGAATTTCTTTTCGCAGAACTTAAGTCAGCGACATGATGTCGTTAAATATCTATAATGCATTTTAGTTCTTTCTCCACCTAAAATTATCTTTTTATATTTTTTTATAGCTTTTTTGCACTTATTTCAAATGAAAAACAAAATATGACCACATTAACTCCAAACACTTCATAATACATTTGTCACTTCAACTTGAGAAATGTCAAATATTAAATATCAGAAAAACTTGCAGTCAACATTGCTATATAAAATTCGACTCTAAAAGGTTCGTGTATTAAATGATTGATGGTTTATAACTAGGGTAATATTGAGATTAACTCTTTATACCACGAAGTTTTTATATTTATTTATAATGCTCTACACACTAAGTATATACCGAAATGTTTTTCAGTGTATAGAGATACACCTGCGGTTTAGTAAAAATTGTAATATCGAGACTACAAATCTGTCTCCGTTATAGAAGCTCTCTTTTTTAAAGAACGGCAGTAGCTTTAGGACGTTATATGTATAAGCCCTAAATCTTTGTCTGGAATTTTGATTGTTCCCTCACCTCCGCTCGTTGGCCAATCAACAAGTGAAAATAAACATTTACTAATTATTTTTAGTACTAAAAATTGTTCCAATTTATTATTGAAAACTCTAACTGAACACACAAACAAATAAATAATTCAAGTAAATAAATAAATAAAAAATTTTATAATTTAGAATAGTTAAGTGAGTATTATATATTTAAAAACATTTTAAATGACCACGCGCGAATGATATTAATAGTCAGTCAGTTATCATGATGCGTTGTTAAAGTTTAAGATTTGTGCTAATAAAGAGTCATATAATAAAGATTAAAATTTTTCTTTAATAAACCTATAAAACATTACATTCAAGAGCTCGACTTTATGTCGTGGCGGTCAGCGAGAGATCATTAAAAATAAAATAAAACCATAATAAATAAATTCTTCGAAAGCTGCATGCACTCTGACAACTCCTTAATTCAACAACTGAAACCTACTTTGCATTGTAACTAGAACTAGGATAGGCATTTTAAATTTAAAAGATAAGTTGAGATTAGGATAGGACTGGAGGAATTTAAAATTTTTGTAAATTGTTTCATTAAATTTAAATTTCTGTTTAGTCAGTCAAAATATGGAAAAAAAAAGTATTATGCTTAAGCTGAAAATAATTATAAGTTATAGACTAAAATTAAGGTTTACTATATTAGCAGATTTTAAGAAAGCAGACGAGCCAAAAGAGCAATTTGTGTGAATTAATCGTCGTCTCTGTCATGTTTTATGGACACGCTCTAAATAATGTGTAATTATACAGTAAATCAGACTTTAGCTTTGGCCTACCGTCAGTAGTAGCACACTATTATTATAGCCCGCCAATCAGTCACGAGGTCAACATATAGTAACTTAACAATCAACTGCAGAAACACAGTGCATTAAGGTAAATAGAAAATAATACTTTCTGAAGTACTTACATATAAAATGATGTTTTATATATTTACATACATATATATATATTATCTTATGCTCTGAGATACCACTTAAATATAATTTCCTTATAGACTTGCAGAAGGTAAGCGCTTTTAATTATTTACTCAAACAACTGTGAAATTAAGAAAATGCGTCCCAAAGGAAACGCTTTCCGACACACTTTCATGTTTGTCTCTCAAACAAGGCAATTGCAGCAGCATAAACGTTAAAACCATTACCACAAAAGACAAAAGGCCTCTTTCTAAAGGCAGAAGAAACTCCCTTCCTTATCTTTTGTTTGTTCATGACATGACAGATAATTAGTGTCACTCAAGATGTTTAAAAGGAAGTTTTGGAAAGCACCGAAGGTAGAACCTGGGAAAATCGCAATTGTTGTTTCAAGGAGAAAATCTAAAGAAGAGAAAACTTCATAATTGCAGGCATACTGCAGAATCACTGTGTACAAAAACTTTCTTGAAACGATTTTTTGGTTTGTGCTGAGTATTTCCTCGAGATGGGTTTCTTGTATATAGTTTTGCCTTAAATTTGTGGCTCAATCAATCAAATAATTCATCAAAATTAGTAGGGTATAATAGCATCTGTCAGAAGAAATGTATTAGTCATTTCTACATATAATTACTATTCCAACCGAGGAAAGTTAATGGATAATTTGCAAAGTTTCCTTGCAAAATTATACATTTTCGTTCTGAAACACTTAAATTAATATTACCGAGCTTTGTGCACGAAAGTTAATTAACTCAGTTCTAAGGCTGTATGAATATGTATTTAGATAATAATTCTCATATAATAAAAAAATTATAGCTATAATAACGTAAGTATGGTGAACTACAATAACAAATTTAGTTTCTTTAATTACATTATTAAAACCTTTCATTTTGGAAAATTATGATGATTATGATGAGTCCATGATTTCATGGATTCTTTTTGTCTTGAATTATGAAATACTTAAGCATACATCAACATCATATCCTTAACTTAATAAATTGAAACTGGAGACAATTTAGTAAAATTTCATTTTACTTTTTTGTAACAATATTTATGGATATCTTTCAAAATGTTATATTTGAAACAATTTTTGATACAAGATTTTATATTAAAATTTTCGAATAGTCTAGTTTAAAGCTAAAGATACACAGTGAGAGACTCTTGGTCTCCAGTTTCAGATTTACAGAGACTTAAATCTCCAAAATGTTTACACACGACAACAGACTCTTGTCTATGGAGGTCAAAAATTAGGTCTACGGAGACCTTAATAAAAAAGTCCCTAGAGACACGTCTACGAAGTGTATATAGTATGCACGAAATTTGTAGTTTGGTCTCTAGAGATCTCCAGTGATCTTTGAATTGTCAGGCAAGAGATCGTTAGAAAGAATTATCTCAAAACTTATTGATAATTTTATGTTATGCGAATGGTGAAAAGGCTTAAAAAATATATCCTTGATGTACAAACTTTCAGGGATAAAAGATAAAACAATAAATTTATATTTTTTTTTTTTTTTTTTTTTTTTTTGATAACCACAACTCTATTGACGAAATCAATTTTCTGCACCAAATCTATTATATTAATCATTACATTTTTTATTAATTTCTTTGTAACAATTTGTCATTCCACTTTATTCCTTTCCCTTTTCGAGTAGACCTACACTACACTGACCAGAACACACAATATAGTCTGCGGAGACATAGAGACGACCAATGAAGAATCTTCGGAGACCGGAGACCGAACCTTGGAGACCTGTTTGTTTTAAAATACACGACGGGAGGCCGAAGACCAAAAAAGTCTCTAGAGACAAGGTCTCTTTAAAGATTTTTCATGTCTCCGAAGTGTATACACGAGTCTCTGGAGGTCAAAGTCTCTCGCCGTATAGCTTCACCTTAAGGGTCACAGTTCCCAAAATCAGCTGTATTCGGCTATAGCACAGCCAACGTGACGCAATTTATCATTGGGGTAGTTGGTTTGAAAAGCCAAAACAGCAATCTTTTGATTGCGTTTTCTCCAGTGACTTATTAAAAGGCATTTTCTATAGAAAAGAATGGTACAAGTTTTATAGTTTTCTCTTTCGCGCTATGTCAGTGTTCGAGCTACCAACACATAATATTGCTTACTGAACGTTTTCTTATGTCATTTGGGTTTTTTTTTGTGCAGATGCAATCACCACAGGAAGAATAACGTAAGGAAAGTGTTACCATACTCCATCTGTTTTGTCCACACGTACGATTCAAGTAAAAATAACATTTTGAAAATAAAATTTGGAATGAGTTCAATTCCTTATAAGCGATTAAAATATCACTTGGACACAAGAAAATATATTTTTTTAATTTAATTCGATTATCGGATGTAAAATTTCATCTGATTTGTTGAGTATGTTTTTTTATATAGTAAACGTTGTAAAGGGTGCTCAAACGCCGATATACAGAAACACGAAAAGTGTGCCACATGAATTAGCAAATGATTCACTCCATTGTTATAAGTCAGTAGTTTTGATACATGGAACAGTATCACCTACTCGCCGACTTCATTGTCATGGTTAAGGCGCGTTCTGCTTATTTTTGCAATTTGCAATGTGAAAATTCTGTTTTAAAAATATTAGACGTCAAAATTCCAAAGTTCTCGTACTTTCGTGTATGAGAATACATTTTGCCTTGTACATCATAACTGAGTAGAACTTCAGCGTAGATGTACGGGAATTATGGTAAGTTTGACTCTCACGGTTTGAGGGTGGGGGTCGGTTGGGGGAGGTGGGGATGGCTTTACAGTGTTCCATGTGCAGGATGAGCCATAGCTGAAGATTTAGTAGATATGACTTGAAACAATTTTCCTATACTAGATAACGAAATGTCCTTTTCTCACCCGCATATTAAATTCCGATACCTTTCACATAATTGGAACAGTAGACTTACATATGTACATACACGAATTGAATCTATTTTCTAAAAATTCAACTATTCCGTCATTTTACCCGAAATATAGCGTTATTAGAGAATTTGCATTTTACTATGCGTCGAAATAGATCCTGTTATCTTTTTAATTTTTCATATAACATATAAATATTAACAACTTTTAAAGGAATACATATATTTAGCCAATTCTGTTTTTATTTAAAAGTGAACAGGTCACAATAATTTGA
Source organism: Dioctria rufipes (assembly GCA_963924295.1). Classification (NCBI taxonomy): domain Eukaryota; kingdom Metazoa; phylum Arthropoda; class Insecta; order Diptera; family Asilidae; genus Dioctria; species Dioctria rufipes. The sequence goes on along the minus strand of OZ002740.1, from coordinate 95,274,373 downwards.
GAAGATGAAAAAATATCGTCGATGTTACTGCATAATGGCGAGACTAACGAGATTATAGCGATCCGAGATAATCACACTGATGAGACCTCTCTGATCGCTGGGTCGAAAAGTTCGATTTTTTCTGTATTTTCAATGTATTTTAGGAATTGATTAAATTTATTTTCAGTGATTTTCAACCAGATGTAGACGAAAAATTGTCCGCCTAATGTCACCACTGCATAAGTAAAAAATTCATTTAAGTTTTCAGCAAGTATTATAATTCTTTTTTTGTTTAGTATTTTAAAATTATTGCTACTGAGCTCTAGGCTAGACTCGAAATATTGTATTTTTGAATTTTAGGCATGAAATTTATGAAACAAGTTGTAGTTTCTGATCTACGTTCCCATTAATCGTGAAATTGAAAATGCTAGTGTCGAGGTTAAGCAGTATTACCGACGATATATCCATGGTGTAAAAATGTTACTCGCTTAAGGTATTCAGTCTCGAATTCTTCTGTGTATCTACATATCTGGCATAGACGCCTAAAAAAAAAAAATACGCAACACAAAGAACATTGTATAAGGAATATTAAATTTTGTAAATTATCATGTGAATATTTGTACATTTCTTTCTTCATTTTTCTAAAGAAGTAGCTCGTAAAGTAGTTATGTATATATGTAGTTATACCAAAAGATATCATTGAAGTTTATTATTTATTCGACCAAAAAAGAATTAAATAGACTTTCTCTTACCACAGGATAAGACAATTCAACTTAAAAATCATAGTCGAGAAGCAAGGCGAATCACAATATACATAAAAATTATTTCTATAACTTTTAATTTTAAATGTTCTAAGTATTCCATTTTACAGAAACACTTTCAAACACTTGATAAAACATAATTTAACCCTTTATTACTACCCATAGCTTCCGCCCTGATTTGCCTACCCTGGGATCGATAAAGATCCCACTGTGAAATTAGCCGATTTTACTAGGAAATTTTAAGGTTTTTTTAAGTATGAGAATTTTAATAATTTAGAAATAGTATTATTGTACATTAGGGTGGCCCAAAAAACAAAAGTGGTAAAATATCTAAATGGTCACTCATAATCTGTTAACTAATACAATTTTAAACTTCTATGCAAAATTTTAGTAAAATTCATTAATGTTTAGAGGTCACTCAAATCGAAAATAATGTTTTTTTGACTGTTTTGGATTTTCAGGAAAACCCTTTCAGCATTTTCTGTCATAACTTTTTAATTTGACAACAGTTTTTCTTGAATATTTTTTTCGTAAATGTAAGGGATCCGTCGTAAGACCAATAATATTATATTCTAGAAGAACATAAAAGTTAAACAAAGTGAAAACCAAAAGTTCTGTTTGGCAACAACAAGAAGACGTTACCCGATTTAGTTCATTTTTGGAATTTTATTTACTATTGTAACAGAAAAAAAATAAAATAAAAAAAGAAAAGACGCAAATTGCTAAAGACGAACAATGTGATACCAACTCGCCACCGTGCCCTATAGTGATCTGGTCTATTCACCTGCAGGTACCATGCGCATACTCTATACTACCTGTTTCTACCTGTAGTTAGACTAAGCATCTACTTGAGTATTAGGTTAAGTATGCAGCTGCGGAAATATTATTAGTACAGGAATTTCCATTTACCTTTCATCATGCAGACAGTACGTACCACCTAAGCGGCAGTTATACCCTTGGTTTATTAGTTATTTCACAGATTACTGAGGCAAATATATTATTTATGATGGCGACATTCAGATATCGGATTTCATCACTCACGGTGACGAGAAGACAACATCATTACTTCTTAAAGCTCGTATTCAGGAGGGATTTTCCTGTTTTCTAGATACTGCTAATTCAGTACTTAAACTATCTTTATGAAAACGCTGTTTACAAAATTTCAGCTCTCTAGATCGACGTGTTCTCAGGCAGTGTCCAAATTTATAATGAAAACCCAAACTTTTGTATGGAAACACCAAAACATGGTTGCCCGATTTAATCCATTTTTGAATTTATATTTGCGATTCTTATGAAAACGAAGTGCACACAATATGAGCCATCCATGTCGACGTGTTCTTAGGCAGTATCCAAATATGGTGAAAAACCAAAGTTTTATATGGCAGCACCAAGAAGAGGTTGCTCGATTTAATACATTTTTGAAATTTTATTTACCATTATTATGAAAACACTATGTACCAAATTTCAGTTCTATACATCAACGTGCTCTCAGCAGTGCCCCAATATACTGTTAAAAACCAATTTTTTGTTTGGAAACCCTACGAAGGAGTTGTCCGAATTGCACCACTTTCGAAAATAAATTTCCTTATCTTAAAAAAAACGCGTGTGCACGGTTCCAGCACTCTAAGTGAACGCGTTCTCGAATTATCCTACCGAAGGATGTGGAGAGACAGACAGACAAACAAATGGACAGGCGGACATGCAAAAATCAAAATATTTTTTAATATTTTGCGTGGGTGTCCAATCCAATAATTGCAAAGGAAGATGTACAAAGAAGAGGTACAAAGTCGTTACTATTACGGGTCGGTACACCTTTGTAATTTGTAAAAACGCTTCGCCGTCGAAGGTCGCATTTTGGGAATAGTTCAGGCACTACATGGGGCCCTTAAGTTACAGTTGCTAGAAAGATAATAATCGATTATAAATAATTATATAGTAGAAAAAGAACACACGTGCGCAACTTTTCCTTACAAAAAAATTGGCACGAAGTCAAAAAATTGGAGTTATTGGTCCGAGTTTTTGTTTTGAAAAATTTATAACAAAATAGAACAATTTAATTTTCTAAAACAACTTTTACTGCAATAAGTTCATACCTTAAAAAAAGAATCAAGAAAAAATATTGTCAAATTAAAAATTTGTGACAGAAAATGTTGAAACAGTTTTCCTGAAAGTCCAAAGCCAGCCAAAAATATGCTATTTAGGATTTGAGCGACCTGTAAACATTAATGAATTTCACTGAAACTTTGCATAGCAGTTTAAAATTACATTAGCTAACAAATTCTGAATGAGCATTTAGACATTTTAACACTTTTGCAAATCCATACATTTTTGGGTCACCTTATTGTACATGTACCATCTAATTATTTATCGCTTGTTGCTGTCTCATTGCGAGTTGATTTTTCTATACCTTGCTCTCTTTCCACGAGGAACTTCCAACTCTTCAATAAGTCTTTACTTTTTCAATTATTCCGGCAATCCTGTCCTTAAGCCAATAAGGCAAAGTAATGCGTTCAACTGGTTCCTCTAAATATGGTCTTAGTAGACATAGCGCCAATTTCTTTCAAAAAGTGTTTTATTTTCACCAAGTTTTTTATTCCTTGAGTTTGAAAGACGTAAAGGTATAAACGGCGTGTCTTTATTGACACACTATATTTGTGACACAATTAGTAAAAAGTGTCCACAACACCTTTGATATAGATACTACTAGATACTACAAATACGTAAAAATTGCGAAAAGCTTACAATGCTTTTCCTTCACCTTAAGTAATTGGTTTTGTTAATTTTCCCTGAAAAAATTTCTGGAACTTTTCAATTGCGCTATTCCTACCCTGGGGTCATTAACGACTCCAGTATCTGTATATTGCTCAGAAAAAGGCACTGATTTCTTATATTGGCGCTGAATGAGTTCAGTTATCCTTTGTACGCTTTTAAAACAATCAACAATGACAATTTTCATAATTTTTAGAGAAAACCATAAATGAATTATTTTTGGGATCGTTTTGGACCCCGGGTGGTAATAAAGGGTGAATATACATATAAACACAGAAGATGTGCTTAACTGGCCTTGTTTATGACTTTTGTTGTGAAAGCTGACGTGTCCGATCAATAATCTTTGAGAATCCAGAGTGTAATGGAAAAATGGTCTAAAAGCAACCAGCCTTCAAGGTTGAAGGAAACTATGGAAATATATTATATAAAACGGCGAAAACATTAAACAAAACAGGGTACAGAAATATGTTCACCGAATGCGGTTATCAGTAAAATAACCAAACATATTTTAAAGAAAAGTAAGTTACCGATAACTTTGGTAAAATATCTAAAGCTTTAAAATTTCTCCTAGAATTTAAGAACAAATGAAATTTAGAAGTTAATTCTAAAATCGATTGTGGTGACAATTTTGTCGGAACCAAAAATTTTCCTTAATGCTAAGCAATTTTAGATCTTTTTAATTCCTGTGTTGAGGTCGTCTTGAGCGCGAAATATTTGCTTTATGTGTGAAATTTAAATCCCGAAATTTTTCGCAGGGATAACGTAATAAATTTGAATGAGAATTCAAGTTTAAGGCATGACAACTTAAGATATTAAATGCCGCTAAAAAGCATTAAATGTCCTCTTTGGAATTGTTGTTCAAAAGAGATCATGCGATATATTATTATAGGACTCATGAACATTTACGTGACTGTTTAGTAACTGCGCATATTTGTCACAATATTCCGACTTAGAGATTTAGGATTATCGGCGGTGGACACCAGATATTAATAAGTTATATGCTTATTTTGGCTTTCCAACTGGTTATAAAAGCAAGTCCATTTTTTATTAATTCGTAACAAATTCCCATGTGTAAAAAATTATCTGAACCATTTTCCACTTATGTCTTTAACACAATAATATAACCAATCCCTTTTCCAAACAATACTTGTCCAAAGTTAATTATCTTTATCCTTTTTGTATTGGTCACAAATACAGAATTATTTTTTTTTAAACCATATTCGTACAAAGTAAATTAATACTTATTTGCTTTTATCTTCTGTGAGACGATTCAAACCAAACGGAATATTTTTTTTTTATTTTTGTAAATAAAAACCATGTCCTTACATACTACAATCTTTTCCATTGCTCAAAGTGACTTTCGAATTAAATTTGCGAAACAGCACAAATTTGTTATTGTTACATAAGGCCGTTGACAATGGGCACATGAATCTGTCATGCAGTCAAACCTACACTCCCTCACTTTAAAATAAAAATAAAAAAAATCGAACATCAGTTTTAGGGGTTGGGGTGATTCTAAAAGAGATACTTAGAGCAAAAGTGTGAACAGGACAGTCGAAGGAGTTTTTTTGGCTTACTCCGCCTTAAATCAGATGTATCCTGCTCAAATATGTGCAATTGCAGTATCCCTATAAATAGCAACTGTATTTTGAATATATCTAATTTTCTCTTTGTCAACGTTTCCCATTGTATTTCAATGGTTAATCACGGCTATAAATATACAAACTGTTCGGTCCACCACCGAACCATATGTCCCTCGACGCTTCTCATCCAGACAGTATTATGGCAGAAACACATCCAGGCCTCGAGGCTTCCTCGAGGTGTTGTCAAAATTTCCAACACGGGGTTTTAAATGATGCAACACAAAACCAAGCCAGCAGCTAGACTCAAGGCCTAGCCGCAAAGCTCGCTTTGCTCAATGTTCGAAATTTTTCTCTCTCAGGCCTACTTCTGTCAACAGATGTACTAACAAAATTAAAATGACAGCACCGAGCCACAGTATATTGTACAGAGCCCGGTGGTATCATTTTGTTTTCATTTCTCTGAGGCAAGCCTTGAGGCGAGCTGCGAGGAAGCCTGAGAGAGGCCAGGCCTGAGGCTTGCTTGGATGTGTTTCTGCCTTTAATTGCTAGAAAAGAAACATACAAAAAACTACAGAGAATCAGGCCAAATTGTACAAATTCAAAATACTTATCTAAAACTAAGTCCTGTAAGTACTCATATCACACAAATCATCCTAAAATGTGCCCTGTATGGAATTTATTTGAACACAGAAAATAAAACCCAATAGATATTTAATGAAAAGAACAAATAACACAAAACCTCACCTAAAATACACGTATGAGTTTATATTTTTCAGCTGACATTACGTCAAACAGACCATGTCGCCGCAGCGATTGGCATAAGCGTTACCAGGGTAACACCATGGCACCTCGACAGCTATAAAAGGCGGCGAGCTGTAGTGAAACTACTGATTTCCAAATCAGAGTTGATCTAATAACGTCCTAAGCTTTGGAGCCGGTTCTGAACAAAGTTCCCAACCTAAATCTGAAGTTAATTCCGAATTCCAGAAAGAAAAGTTAATTCTGAATCCTAAAAACAGAAGTTAGTTTTGAATTCTAAAACAGAAGTTAATTCTGCATCCAAAAAGGAAGATGATTCTGGCTACCTATAATTTGAGGTTAACTCAAGTTCCACATACAGGAGTTGATTCTAAATACCATTCGAATTAGGTTGACTCAAATTATTTCAACTAGGAGTTGATAGGAGCAATTCTAATTAGGAGTTAATCCTGACAAATTCATAATCTAGGTTAACTTTATACAAAAATTAGTCCTGTTCTACTACCAGAGGTTAACGCTGCAACAATCAAGTACAGAGGTTAATTCTGAAAAATTATATTATATTACTGCAGTCCCACTTGTAGCAGCATTCCAAATCGCTGCATTTATAAAACACACACACGATAAACGTCACTAGTGCCATTATTGCAGCCCCACACGCAACAGCACTCCAATTTTCTGCACCAAAATTTACGCACACGACAAATGTCATAAGTGCTGCTACTGCCATACCCACACGCAGCAGCACACTAAAAACAGCACGCTAGTAGCAAGGCATATCTGCTAGACCTTCTCCTACGCATACATAGCAGCAATGCAAATTCCTATTCCTGTTAAATAAGAAATTTTATGTGAACAACTCTACCGCCCACACGTAGCAGTATACACCACTTTGGGCAACATATAATAATACTTGAGAGCATACTGTTTTTCTTCTTCATTTCAGGAGTAAAATATAAGGGAAAGGGCCCGCAGCAGTTCACAATGTTGGAACTACATATATTCAGCATATTGAATTATTATTATGGATTTTAAAGTGAATTTTTAATTGAATTTGTTTTTGTTAAGTTTTATTCAATTTTAAAATAGTACGCAGTCTGGATAAGTGAACTACGATATAAATAACTATGTAAGTAAGTAAGCATTTATTCATCATAAGTACAATTAGACAAAAGCCTTTTATTAGTACTACTAAATTACACTAATAATTTAATAAATGCGATGAAAGTCTCTATCGATATATATAAGTAGTGGTAAAAAAAAAAATCATTATTCTATAACTACACACTACACAAAAATAAAAAAGAGAGAAAATAACAAACAAGAGTAGGAAAACAAAAGGGAAAATAAAGAAAAAAAAAACATAAAAATAAAAATGAAAATAATAAAATAAGGATAACTAAATACGTAAATTCAGTAGCAAACAGAGGAAAATAGCACAAGAAAAAAAGAAGAGAGATCCCAGCTCAGGTGCAGTCAATTGATTGCAATTGATCAGAATATCCTTATCCATATGACGTCTGCTGCCAGAATAACCATTTAAAGCTAGAGGCAGAACTCTTGCGCTGGATCGATGCTGGAAGAGCGCTCCAAATGCGAATAGTTTGAAAATATTAAGAGACATTCGAAACAGAATATTTGAAGCGAGGTAAAAGCAAATTGCAATCGTATGTCACTACGCAAGATGTTTAAAAAGTCATACAGATAAGCCAGTTTACGCCTGTTCATTATGTTGTGCAGGAAAAGTAATGCCTTGCGTTCCAAATGCGTTTCCAAGGAGCAATTCAAAATTATATGACGAAGAGGAGAAAGGTGATCATGTCTATGTAGCCCAAACGCAAACCTAATGGAATCGTTGTAGGCTAATTCAAGCTTACGCTTATAGCGTGAAACTAGTCTGGGGAAGATGATGGAACCATGCATTGGATGTGGCAATACCAGTGTTCTGACCAGCCTTATGCGCAGGTTGATGGAAAGCAAATCAGCTTACAGCCAGAGTAGGCGAAGCACCCCATAAATCCTCCACAAGATCATTTTAATATGGTCACAACAACCAATTTGAGAATTGAGTACAACACCTAAGTTTTTCACTTTCTATACATATGGTAAGGTTGAGAGATTGATTTCTATCGGGGGAAATTAGGAGGAGTCACAACTTCCTCTACATACCGCTAGTGCTTCAGGATTTTTGGGTTAAGTATCAGATTATTGATCAGTCTAAGATGGTATGAAGATCTTCGATGGTTATGCTAACGCAGTCTTCTAAGAGACCAAAGGGGCGATAAAGTTATCCAAATCATCAGCGTGCAAAGAGACGGAGCTACTTTTAATGACAGTAGGTAAATCATTAATAAACAAACTAAAAAGAAAATGTCCTAATATTGATCCTTGTGGTACACCTGCAGCCAAGTGAAGCCTCAACGATGTAACTTCATTAACTTTAAGTTGCTGCGGATGATTCTCCCAAAAGCTACTAATTAACTTCAGAGCAGGCCAGTTAAAAGCAAAGAAGCTCCTTAGTTTACTAGGAAGCATCACACGATCAATACTATCGAAGGCTTTCGTGAAGTGGAAAAGTTCCAAGTGCATAATGCGATCATCATCCAAAGCCTTCCTAATGTTTGTAGTGATTTTCAGAATAGCTGTCTCACATCTATGCCCCTTGGGCGAAAGCCTGATTGCCAACGGGACAAGGAATTTTTATGATCTAAGTGTTCAGATAATTGATTTGCCATTAGTTTTTCTAGAGTCTTCGCAAGAACGCATTGTAGTCTTATTGGCCTAAAGTCCTTGACGTCCTTTGTAGACGAGTTTTTAGCAATTGAAACTAGTAGAGCTTCCTTCCAAAGTGAGGGAAATTCCGCGAACGCTAAGCAGCTATTGAATAACTTTCTGATCGGTAAAAATGCATCAAGAGTTTATTAATGTCATATGGGTTGGATTTAAGTGTAGTGTATCTGTCGAAAATATATACGGAAGATTCTTCCAGCAGCCAAAGGCGCATTCTAGCGAAATAATCTGCAATTGCTAAACAATAACCTCGCATGGTGTTGTTCTGCAACTGTCGGTTATTTTGCTGATTAGCCCAACAGCTGGCTGCGATGAGCGGTTAGTGAAACAATCGACGATTACGATAATAATTAACCTCGCATGGTAATTATTATGTAATGCGATTGTTTACTACTAAGCGACTCAGGTGCTGCAACCGGTAGAACAAACGGCAAGGTTGTTGTCGTTTGTTTACATCCGCGTTGCGAGTAAAAGTTTACTTCCGAATATTGGAGCATAAAAGACCAATGACTGGTCTGTCGAGTGCCTGTAATATTCTATTTTTCCAGTGAGCAGTCGCGTTGCATAGTGGTGTCAAGTTTCCGTTCGGTGCGGAGTACGTAATAATTATTAAGATAGGTCAGTTTGTTTGACGTGAAATAATAAAGTACATAGGTTCAAGAGATTCGAGCATTGTTTTTCTAAAGTTTTATTATAATTAATTAATTCGATTGCTAGTGCGACACGACAATTGGCGCAGCCGGTGAAACTAGGTAAGAAATTTAAGAATTTCTTGCTGGTGTGTTTTTTTTTGTTATTGCTAACTTTCTTTCTAGAATTTTTTGTAAGAAGGTGGAAACTTGTTTATTTTATATTCTATATATATTATTATATTTAATTCTTTCACGTTTCAGGCATTTAAGAAGTATTAGATTAAGTGACTTGAATTTTTGTGTTTTGTGTTTTTTTTTTTTTTGTGAAATTGTAAGTTACACTTATTTACATTATTTGAGGAGTTGATCTTCATCAACTACTCAACACAAACACACACTGGGAGCAAAGCTAATTTAGCTACTCCACACACACACACTGGGAGCAAAGCTAATTTAGCTACTCCACACACACACACACTGTGAGCAAAGCTAATTTAGCTACTCCAAATACACACACTGGGAGCAAAGCTAATTTAGCTACTCCACACACACATATTGGGAGCAAAGCTACTTTTAGCTACTCCAAGCATACATACACACATACAGAGTTAATTTTAAGATGTGATAAAACTTCGGAGTAATATATAAGAGGCAATATTGTAAGGTGCAAGATTTTTTTTTAAAATAAGTGAAAGTTGGTAATAAGAATATCACCAGTTTCAACGTCACGTTTCGATTTAGGCGTTGGTCGTACGCGCGTTTATTTAATTTATCGGGTTTTTGATAGTCGTAATAACGTCGTGTTATATTTACGAAATGATCTTTGTTTTTTGGACAAATGTATTCGGGTTTTACGCGGTTAATTAGGTAGAAAGTTTTAAGTAAAGTATGATTTGTTGTATTCTCATTGGGTGCATCTGAATAATAAAAAATAAAAAGTGTTGAGCATGTTCGTTTGTATGTACGCATAATAGCTGAATTGAGTGTGTTAATAGTATGATAGTTTTGAATGTTTACATTATATTGAGTATTGGTAGTCGATTAGTACCTATAATAAGGATACGAGTTTTGCGAAAGATTTGTTCTAGAGCGCGTTCTACTAATTTTTCGGTTTACAGGTATGAAGTATAAACGGTATTAGTGAAAAAGTGAAAGTACCAGAACAAGTTAAAAACAAGGAAATATTTAAGAAATCAGTAACAGTGTACAAGATGGCAGATACATATGATAAGATTATGGACATGGTGTCAAAATACGTGCCAGTGTTCTCTGGTGAAAGATCTCCACAGCTAGCGAAGGAAGTATATCGATTTCTGTGTTGCTGTAAAGATGTTTACGACCGACTGGAAGCAGCAGAAAAAGTTATTTTCATGAAATGTGTAAAATATCGGCTGACGGATGATGCGTATTACATGATAAGCTCCCAGGAACTGAAAGATTTCGAAACCTTACAGCAAGCAATAAAATCCGCATACATGCCGCGAAAATCATTCAGTGAATTACGCACTGAAATGCTGGAATGTAGACAGAGACCTGGAGAGGACATCACGGAGTTTGCGGATCGAATGAAAGAAATGCGCGATCAGATAAAAGAGGCTGTTTCGGCCAAATACCCTGGAGGGGAGAAGGGACTACTAGCCGAGTTGGAGGCCGATGTTGTAGCTACTTTCAAAGCGGGTGTGATGAGTAGACCCACGCAAGTGTACCTAACAGGGCGCAAGTTTCAGTCACTGGATGAAGTGAGACAGGAAGCCAGTTATTTTTAAAAGGATGCCAAAAGACTTCAAGTGAGAGAATCGGGAGTATGGCAAGAAGACCGAAAGTCGAACACAGTAAGTGCACCAAACAGATGGGCAACGGCGGATTTTAAAAGATACGAGCCCAGACAGAATTCGAGACCGTTCTTACCCAGAACAGGGCCAGTGTCATCAGGAAGATACCAAGCATCTTCGACAAGGAGAACACCTCCCAGATCTATTGAGTGTTTTCAATGCGGACAGCGTGGACACTTTGCGAGAGAGTGCCAACAAGTACTCTTCTGTAGTGAATGTCAGGAATATGGACACGACACGGAATCCAATTGCCAAATTCATCACGTCAGAGTGGCAAACTATGCAACTGGTATCCAAGATAAATTCCGTTCAGGGCGGAAAGGGCCTTATTGCCAATTCTGTCGAACACACGATCACTACACGGCAAACTGTCTGAAAAAGTATTTAGCCGAGAGGGAGAGAGAACAAGTGAGTTCCAAAAGTAAGTTTGTCATCACAGTGCCTTCGGACATAGCGTTAGAAGGTAAGTTTAGACTTTTAATTGACACTGGGTCCACCTGTAGTTTAATTAAGATCAATAGAATAAAAGGAAATACGCCCGTGCAGACACAACAGAAAATAACAATTGGAGGTCTCTTTGGGTTCGCTAGGAGGTCCATAGGCACTTGTCAGGCGAACTTGCATATAGATAATAAACAGCAGGCTTGTCAATTTAATGCCATTGGTGACACTGATTCAATTCCTGCTGACGGGATACTTGGAATGGATTTCCTGAGGGACAGAGCTATCATCGACTGTGTAAATAGGAAATTATGGATACAAAACGTCGGCCAGGCAAAGGAAGAAAGTGCGGTTTTTGAGAATGTCGCAGCTAGTGGACGAGTTGTACCAAATACTCTGCAATTGTCCAGTCAAAGAACCCCTTTACAAGGGAGAATAGAGGAGGTTGAAAGGAGCATGGCAGAAATCATCAGTACAGGTGTTAATAGCAAAGACAACGAATGGAAAGTTAAGACCACCAGTGTAGAGACAGATCGCGACAGTGCGAGACTTCGCGAGGTAAGAATCGAAGAATTTAGGGAGGAGAGGAGGAGGCGAGATGAATATTATGGCCACAGCGTAAATAGCCTCGAGGATGAATGTGCATTTGTAAGAGTTGCTAATGCAAGAGCCTATCTTGAAGAAAACATGAACTTCTCGGATGGGCAACACGAACCTTGCAAGTATCCTGAACGATATGCATGGCGCTCCAAGAGTAGGAACAATTTCTATTGGCAAATACGAAAAGCCCAGGGGATTCGGCAAAAAGGTAAGTTTAAATTTCAGGGATATAATAGTAAGCCGGATAGGACAGAAGTACGTCAAGGCAGAAGGAAAGTAGGGGAACGGAACTTCATTCATGTTGCAAATGCGACTTCTACTGCAAGTTCAATAACCCCTTACAAGGTAAGTAATGGTTATGACCCAGGAATCGGGGGGCTTAACCAAATATATGTCCAACAAATTCCCTTTAATTTCAGGAGAAATTCGATGAGCGGAGCTTGATATGGACAGGAAAATAGGGAAAGGATGTAAAGTAAATCTATAAAATAAAAGGTACGAACGTCTTTAAAAAAAAAAAAAAGAGAGAGCAAGTGAATAATGGAAATTTGAAAATTTAAAATACAGAGAGATTAGGAAAAAGAGTTATTTAATTACTTAAATAATAACCAGAATAAGAAAAAAGAAAAATTGAGATTTAAAAAGAATTAAATTGAATAAAAAAGGAAGAAATAGAGATTTTGAAGTAAAGAGAAATTTAAAAGAAAAAAAAGGAGATCTAAAAGAAAGAGAATATCTATAAAAAAAAAACAAAATATTACTTGACACAAAATAGAAAGAAAAAGTTAGAAGAATAAGAAATGTATGAAGATAATAAATAAATGTTTAAAGTTAGAGATGGAAAACTAAAAAGTAGGTTCAAGAAAGAGAAAAACTAAAGGAAAAGAATATGTTAACAATGTTGAAAAGCAATTAAGAGGTTGCTAAAAATAAGAGTTAAGAAAAGATTGAAAATGTATGATTTAAAGAGAAGATATGTAAAAAAATTGAAGAGTTTTTAAAATAAGTATTAAAAAAAAGTTATAAAGGAGACACGAATGAAAAGGTTTGAAGTAGAATACAAAACAAAAGTAAAGATTTCTAAAGTAAAAAAAAAACACACATCTGTTTAAGGAGAATAAAAGGGTTGCCATAGATTAGTATCATATAAGTATAGGGTTTAGTTTTTCGCCAGGAAAGCGGTAATCACGGTAATTTTTGCACTCTTCACCTTCCGGGAGACAGAGAAGCCAGGATATAGTATCAAGCCGTACAGGAGTGTTTTTCGAGCACCGTGGGAAAGTTAATTTATTCACCATACATTGAGCTATCCTGCCCACACGGAAAATGCTGCACTTAAAAGAAGACACAAACTCCGCAACCATAAAGATTTGTGTTAGACATGCACAAGGTAACCGTAGATGAATTCCACAGAAGTGATCTGGATGCCGAACTTGGAGCAACAGTGAGAAGGCCCGAAAATACAGCTACATCTTAGATAACCATTTATTGGAAAAGCTAAAATTAGGAAATCTGACGGAACTACTACCGCATAATTTTGTGATAAGAGGTCTGTAATATGGTGTACTTTCTAACATATATATATATACCGTACTATATGAGATATAAAAAAAAAAACAAATCTTTAAGTACACATGGACTCTCAATATAATTGAGAGAACTCCATCGTACTTAAAGGAAACTATTTAAAAAAAAAAAACACATTTTGAAGAGTCCGTCCTACCACCGACCCTCAGAGCAACGATTTCGATTGAGATGTTTCTTGAAATGAAATAGAAAAAGCCCCTGTAAAGAGAAATGATCATACGTTCTATGATGATCACATCTTAAAAGCTACATACAAACTGATGTAATGGTTTCCAGAAATGCAATGTAGATGAAATAATTAATGGGATAAAGTAGCATTTCAGCGTAAAATCTTATTTGATATTCAAAGGTGATCAAGTGCCAACAGCATTATCAGGAATAGTGTGCCGTTTCAAACGTTATAAAAGTAAAAAGTGCGAGCCTTCATCAGAAAACTATCAAAACGGTCAATAAACCAGAGGTTATCCAAGCTAGCAGAGGCCAGTATATAGTCATCATGTCAAGAACAACAAACCTGCAAACAGTAAAATTACCCTCATCGGAAAGCAGATGGTACAATTAGAGTAGCTATAGTATTGTAATTAGAGAAGTTTGGGGCACCCATAGAAAGTATACCCTTAGATAGAATTTTTGTATAAGTAATTTTGTTATATGTAAGTGCTATAAACACTTGTAAAAAGAAAACTTGTACTTTTTTGTTATTTTAATTAAGAATATTTGTTTTAATCATGTAAATTTAGTTAAAGAAAATGATTATAGCATTGGAAAAGTACATAGTTATTGGGAAAATATGTTAGTTGTGAAAGAAAAATTTCATAAAGTAAAGATATGCATGAAGAAAAAAAAATTTGTTAATTGTGAAAGAAAAAATTTCATAAATTAGAGATAAGCATGAAGACAAAGAAAAAATATATATATATAAGAAAATAAATATATGTTAAAAAGAGTAAAACAGATAAACTATAAAATTATTAGTGAAAATAAATACGTGTAATCAAAAAGAAAAGATAGCATACAGGTGGTAAGAAAGAAAAACAATGCAAAATGATAAAAATGTAAGAAAAGATAAATCAGAAGATTTATATTGATATGTAAGAAAAATGTAAAACAATCTGAACCGAACGGAGACCAAAAATATTTTCAATTTTTAAGACTATTGCACTCTCCAGATCTAGTTCCCTGCGGAAACTAGTTTTTCTAAGGGGGGAGGGATGTTATGGCCCAATATACGGAAGATTCTTCCAGCAGCCAAAGGCGCATTCTAGCGAAATAATCAGCAATTGCTAAACAATAACCTCGCATGGTGTTGTTCTGCAACTGTCGGTTATTTTGCTGATTAGCCCAACAGCTGGCTGCGATGAGCGGTTAGTGAAACAATCGACGATTACGATAATAATTAACCTCGCATGGTAATTATTATGTAATGCGATTGTTTACTACTAAGCGACTCAGGTGCTGCAACCGGTAGAACAGACGGCAAGGTTGTTGTCGTTTGTTTACATCCGCGTTGCGAGTAAAAGTTTACTTCCGAATATTGGAGCATAAAAGACCAATGACTGGTCTGTCGAGTGCCTGTAATATTCTATTTTTCCAGTGAGCAGTCGCGTTGCATAGTGGTGTCAAGTTTCCGTTCGGTGCGGAGTACGTAATAATTATTAAGATAGGTCAGTTTGTTTGACGTGAAATAATAAAGTACATAGGTTCAAGAGATTCGAGCGTTGTTTTTCTAAAGTTTTATTATAATTAATTAATTCGATTGCTAGTGGGACACGACAATATTACGTTTGCGCCAAAAATTAACACATACAATTCACAAAGTTTTCAATAAAGAAAACATTTTACATTCTCTTATTTCTTCTGGTAAGTTATCTGAAGAGGTGCAGAAAGCCAGTAGTAACGGAGCGCACCGAAATACCAAAAAATGCAACCAAACGAAGATAAACGTTGATTGCGCACAATGCTGAGATATACAAAAATTTTAGTTGCGTTTGTTATGGTCGTAGCGTATTGCATATAGCAATATGGTACATGAAATACTGAAGCGTGTAAGCCGGCTGCTGTCAGCATAAAACTTGAACGCACCCCGACCGAGAGAAGTGCGTTTCCTCAAGCTCAAGATGACATGTTGATGTGGAAAAGAGAAGAAGAAGACAATTCTGTCTTGTGGAAACCTACCAAAAGTGCAGGCGAGGTGCATTTGTGCAACGTAAACCAAATCTAGTGAATTCCCAATCTACAGAAAACATCGGAGAAAATTCAACGCAGCCCGTAAGTTAAGAGTTTTTATCCTTTACCAGTATTGAAATTTTAACTGGAAACAATTTAAGTTCTCCTCATTACTAGAAAAAAGAAAACCTGCAAAAAGAAAGAAAAACGTCGAGACTCCGACAGAACTGCATCTCACGGTCTTAGCCGAGACTGTAGCTCAAAATACATACTTGAAAAGTCTCAACAAAAGTTGTGCAAATAATTCCATAATTACGTCTGGATATTGAACATTTCACATCGGTCCGTATTGTAAATTGTGAGCAGGAAAGTTCCAAGAAAATTTTATCCTTGAATTGTGAACTAAATTTTCTGCAACGAGATCTTCAGAAGAAAGACTTCAACTTCTATGACATTGGTATAATCAATTTGTTTAAATTGATGTCAAATCTTGATTTTATTGATACCCTTGGTTTCAGTAGTCCATAGAGTTTTGTTGGGATTACGTTCAAAAATTAATTCAGAGGCAGCGCTATCTCAGCTAAGTTTGCCTGTTTTATGGCGCTTCATGCACAAATTTCTATTGCTCGAAATGTTGCCAGTCGAAGTGTGAGCTGGATTACTTGTTCAAAATTCTCCAATGATTCTACACCATCTAGTACAGTATATTCACCAGCAACAGCTGCAATAAATAAAACCGGTAGCAAAATCAGGATTTAAAATAGTACTCGGACTAACATGGCATTTAATTGAAACAAAATATTCTCTACCTGGAGAATCAAATAATCTCTTCTACCAAGAATCTCTGGAACAAGCAACAAAAATATTAGGAAGTAAACGTCGAAATAGTTGAAACTTCAGAACATCCCTTTACAGAGGGGTAAATTGTAGCGGCAACATAGCTAAGTTATATGCATATTATGTATTATATTGAATCATTGAATACAGTAATGCTCACATGCAATACGTACATACTTACTTGTTAAATTAGATACTTACTTCGAGGTTATATCATCTTACAATCAATTAAGCTTAGCTGAATTTTAATATTTAAGAGTGATTCTATACGCACATACACAAAGCAAGCTAAGGTTAGGGATTTGTGCGCACAAGTTACTTCTCCTTTACTTACTTTGAATCTCTGAACAGTTAACAATATATTCTCATTCATTTTCCGTCTCACATCGTACGTATATGTTAGATTATGGCCTCACATCGCGGCATATTTTTGAGACTATGAAACTGGCATACACATTTATATAAATAATTTTTAAGATTTAATTTCTGTCGTTTAGTTTAGGGTACATAGGTAGTAAAATGCACCATCATCCAAACATTTATGTACATACATTTTGAAACATTTCTTACGATAAACTAGTCTGAAATTAAAAGCTTAAATTTATGAAATATGGCTGCAGGGCAAGATTGAGATGTTTTATATGGAATCATTTTTTTTAAATGACATTTATCCTTACGCTATTATTATCCTAGGAAGTTCATTAATTTTAGTTTTATTTGTTTTAATGTGAAAAGCAAAATTAAACACATGTACTGAGTCGTGCCATGAATGCTGCGGCGATTTAAAATTAAAAATAGTTATAGGAATCAGTAGCAATTTTTGTAAGAAGGAAACATTTGCTATTATAACGTGAACATGAATCTTTGAAAGTTTTAATTCTTCCTTCACTATCCTGGAGCCCTCTCGCATGAAGGTCCTTTAGGTTCGCTCGTTTATTCTCCCTTTATAGTTCAACTAGGTACTCTGAAGAATTAAGCCCCTTCAGATGGGAGGATGGGGTAGGCAAAGAAGGCAGAACATCTGCGCCTTCGATGGTATACAGGTAAGTGAAGAAGGGTCCCTTCAGGACCGAATGTGTGCCGGCTTTTGTGTTGATAGGCACGAATTTTGTTTGATTATGGCTGACGGCAGCGGCAGGTTTTTTGTGGAACCTCCCCACACTCTCCGCCAATAGCTGAGGCGAACTAGCGTGCCGCCCTGCAGTCAACGCTGCCCGTCGAGTGATCTGTCAGCTCATGCTGGCAGTCGGGACTTTACGTCCCAAGCGAATCACTCTTCATAGTTCCATAACACGTTTTGTGTCAAAAGAAGTGGCAACATTATATAATATACGAAAAAGCTCTTTTTAATGTTAAATTCATTATATGCTATGCATCGTATTTTACTAAAAATGAAAAGTAGAAGACGAGCAAAAAATAAAGATGTAACGGGATATTACAATGTCATGTCTAGAAAAATGAATATACAGCCATTCCACACGAAAGCGATCACCTTGAAACCTGACCATCTCCGATTTGGATGAAACTTTCACACAGTTTATAGGCAATACCGAAATAGTCATCCATATCTTTCTGTATTCCTCTAAACCCCCCACCCCGGGGGGATAGAAATTTCGTAATTTTACGATGAAGTGTCAGTTTCAAAAATCATATCTCAAGAACCGGTTACTTTTTCTGAATGAAATGCCAAATAAACCCTGATGCTTTATATTTTTATACCCTAGATGAAACCTATATATATACTAAGTTTGTCATTTCGTTTGTAACACCTCGAAGTAATGATGGTAGAGCAAAATAGATTTGAGACCCACGCATAATATTAAAAGTTATTTTGATTTTTGCATGTCCGTCCGTCCGTCTGTGTGCATGATAACTTGAGAAATCGTATACTTAGAGAGTTGAAATTTGTGGGGGATGGTTCCCGCATTCCTATTCGTGTCTGGTTAAAATTTGAAAACGAGGCAGTGTGCTCTCTTGCAAGATCAAAGAGGCCAAATATACCAAATACCTCTTGAATTCCAATAGAAAAGATTGCGAAGTCCTTTCAGTATAAGCGAAATAACCAAATTTCAGTCGAACGCACCCAGTTTCCAGTAGTGTCAACAGAACTAATTACAATTCATAAAAGTCAGGGCGCCACATGTTCGAAGGTACTTAGCTGTTCATCTAAAGCCCGGGATGACCAGCTCTTCCTTGTATGTTGCTTGTAGTAGAGCCTCGAATGCTTCCGGACTCTACCTATTAGGGAACTTCAATCCACCGAAACCTTTCTCCCCCACAGATCCTGTTAAAGTTGAAATAGTTTCTTTATGTACTGAAAAGGCGCTTCAAACCCACTTCCATTTTCTCTTAAATCGTTCTGAATCTTCTCCATGTTTGGTTTTATATCAGAACGTTCAAAGTTTGCATGCTCACTATCAGGACATAATGAGTGATAGCCTCATTATCACTTGTGACCTGCTTTGTTTCGTTGAAACTTGGACTCTGTCAGCCGAGGAATACCCGATTGCTGGATATACTACTTTTGAGCGGTTCTTGAAAGAAAAAATCTTTCGTTAAGCTCTAACAACGTATTCCAGTACGTTTTATTCCGGTACTGCAATTCTCACTTTATTATTCTTTATAGATATCCTACATACCCAAAACGTCTGGTAGTTTCTGAAATATCCAGCATTTTTGAACGCCACAGTGTCGAACAAATTACTATTTTGGGTGATTTTAACGAGGACATTCGCATTAGTGCCCCAAGAGAGTCCATGAGGTGCAACTTATTTCGCTTGGAGCTTCAAAGTTTACTTCATGAGCAAACTACTACCACTACTGGCCGTACTCAAATTTATTAGGCTCTTTTAAGCCTGGACGCAAACGCAGTCAGTACAACAACGTATGAGACGACGTATAGTTACCACGACTGTATTT
The DNA here is from genome assembly GCA_963924295.1 of Dioctria rufipes. Lineage (NCBI taxonomy): Eukaryota > Metazoa > Arthropoda > Insecta > Diptera > Asilidae > Dioctria > Dioctria rufipes. Next base: position 95,254,718 of record OZ002740.1, on the reverse strand, counting down.
ACGTAAGACTTGATAGAAACCTTTTCAATTAGTAGAGAAACACATAACATTTTAATTTACGCTACTAAATTTCTTTGTATTCACCTCTTCGGTTGCCTTATTATACCCTAGATTATTTTATTTATTTATTTAGTATTTATTTGTTGTTTGTTCTTGTTTTGTTTGTATTTGTTTATTTTTTTTTTCAAATTTTTCCCTCGGCCATAATTTTAGCTATAGTGCGCGTCCACTGGTTGCGGATAGTGGAACGACCTATAAATATATAAGGTAATACCCATATATAGGTTAGCTGCGAATATTCAAATAAGTAACAGCGGACAATACATCTAAAAATATTTAAACAAAATTTAGCTATTGTTACACTGAAGATGTCAACGATTTCATCTAGGATATAATATTATTGGTCTACGACCAATTATAACTTCTTCTCTCGTTTATTATAAAATACAGCAGCACTCGACTAACATTTTATTTTATTAATAATAGTATTTCTTTTAAATAATAGTATTCACTAGAGAGGGCTTCTAACATGTTTTTTTCTATTTTTATTTTGAAGCCAGAAACCATATGTACCTATGTACAATAAATTGCGATGGAACTCGGCTTAGTTTTTGAGATATGAATTTTTAAAATCACCGTATACCCAAAGTAACACACTCTGGGAGTACTACAATAAGGTGAAAATTTTGTTTTTCTACCTAGAACCTCTAGTACTTTTTTCTTTGTATTTTTATATTGCAGCTAGAAGTCTTATCTTTCTAGGTATAAAAAATTGCCATGGCGTTCGGCTTCATTTTTGAGATATGAATTTTGAAAGTCACAATATACTATTCATATTTGTGTTTCGCAAATTTTATTGGCTTATCTGTGTAGTTTATCTATAAGCCTTCTTACATAGCTGTAAGTGATTTATCATTTCCTACCTCTTCCAGAAACAAAAATTCACACATTTCATTTTGGGTTTGAATTAGTTTTCGATGTACTGATCAGAAGAGTATACATTTCCATAAATTTCTCCCTTGAAGGTTAATGTAGTAGTAACTTATACTTTGTAATGTCAGTGGTAAATTAAGTTTTAATTCCTGAAAATTTAAATATACCTAGCCTTTAGTTCTGATAACAGGGATTTTGGGTTTACACATTTTCGTACCGAGTAATTTAGCAATTCAGTAATTCGAAATTTGCATGCTTTACCCGAACGAATAAGATTAATTTAAAGCAGGGACTGAAAATAACAATTATTTTCATTTTTTTTAACCAAAAAATCATTTAGAAAAAGTTATAGGAGAATTGATTGGAATATAGCGTTATGATTCTTATTACCGAATCTTCACAAATTTCCTATACTTTTTAAATTTATGATTTTTATTCGAAATTTTAAAAAGTAACTTTGTTTTTGGATTTATATTTTAAAAACCAGAAATAATAATTAAAAATTGATCTTTATTTTAAAAATCAAAAATAGAAATCAAAACCTGATTTTTGTTATAAAAATCAAAAATAGAAATCTGAAAACGATTTTTATTTTAAAAATCAAAACCGAAATTCATAAAGTGATTTTTATTTTAAAAATCATAAAAAAATCAGCTAAGACCAATTCTTATTTCCAATGTGCAAGTTTGTTTTTTCGCTTATATTACTAGAACGGTTCGTCGGGTAGCAAAAATGATTATAACAAATTTCATATTCCGAAGAACTTTTCAGCGCAATAAAAAACAAGTAAAGAAGCTAGAATTGGTCTAACACCAATTCTTATGATACCCTAGATGAATGCCCGCATGAAATTTCGTATGCTCACAGATCTATGCAAGTTTGCTTTCTGAAGTTGTTTTTCGTATATATTTCTAGAACGGTTTGTCGGACAGAAAAAAACATTATAACCAATTTTATAGGATTTCGTATTCTGAAGAAGTTTTTAGTACAATAAAAATATCTTGGACTGATCGTTTTCACAGTATATGAAAAAAAACCTATATTTTTATATGGCAACACTAAAAAGGGGTTACCCGATCTAGTCCACCTTGAAATTATATGTCTATTTTCTATATTTATAAAAACGCCGTGTACAAAATTTCAGATATTTAAGTATACGCGTTCTCGAGTAATCGTGCGGAAGGACAGACGGACGGACGGACAGACGGACATGCAAAAATCTTAATAACTTTGAATGTTATGCGTGGGTTCCAACCCATTTTTCTCTACAGTATTACTTCTATGTGTTACAAACGGAATGACATATTTTAGAATTTATTTTTGGAATGGCACTGTTGGAAACGAAACGTCCCATCTTGGTAGGTGTGAGAGCTAGTCTCGGACGTGGTAGGGAGTGCCGGTTTGTAAAGGACAACTCAGTTTTTTCAAATTCAAATATAAAATTTTTATTCAAAATGAATGCTTAAAACTATATCACAAATTCATTAAAAAAAAAAAAAGAAATTCAACAAAAATAACTAACCTATAAACTATCATAAAAATTCAATATAAAATTTAACAATAAATTCAAATAAAACAAAACAAATTAAAAATTCAGTCTGAAATTCAATGATCGCGTACTCCGTTTCCTAATTCGTCGTATTCTAGAAGGAAGAAGAAGAATTAATCATTTATGAGAAGAATATGCTTATATAAATTTAAGAGTGCTATTTTTAGGTACACGGGCAGCAAATGCTACTTTAAAAAAGAAGAAGATTGCAGATTATTCTCTGCGGCAGAATTAATCTTCTGCTTAGGTGTGGGCAGCAAAATGCTATTATAAAGAAGAAGATTGCAGATTATTCTCTGCGGCAGAATTATTCTTCTGCTTATACGTGGGCAACAAGATGCTAGTATAAAAAAGAAGAAGATTGCAGATTATTCTCTGCGGCAGAATTATTCTTCTGCTTAGGTGTGGGCAGGAGATTGCAGATTATTCTCTGCGGCAGAATTATTCTTCTGCTTAGGTAGGACGGAAAATTGGAAATAATAGGAATTTCAGATTATTCTCTGAAGTATAGAATTATTCTTCTATTTTGGAGGTTGGGAATAATATTCTTGTTAATCGGATTATTCTCCGAATCAGATGAGCTCTGAACCAAGATTGATTTTCTGCTGCGGCTCGTCGGCTTTATATAGCCGCCGCATCCAGTTATGAGTTCTCGCCTTTCGGTGTTGCCCTAGCGACGTTTATTGAATTTGATGAATGAGGCAAAATCAAATGATTTGACGTAATGTGACGATGTGACATTACAAAATGTAAATATACAGGAGGGATGTATAATTTAGGTAAGTTTATGATATTTTTATAGAAGTTTGTTATAAATGATAATAATTTTGTATGGTTTAGGCGTTGAATCTCTTTATTGGAGTGTTTAGAAGTCACTAGGCCAAAGGAAAGGAGTTCCCAACAATCAGATAAGTGGTTTTTCTTTTAATATATTTTAGTCTTGTATTCTTTGTGTTTTCTTTTCTTATCTGTTTAGGAGATATTGTTTTGGACTGCAGCGAGGGATCAAGGTGTTATTGATGATTTGACTGGGAGATTCTACGAGGGATTATATACTTGTAGGTGGACTGAACATCCTCCCGCCTCAAAGAAGAAACTTGTAACAAGCAGTATAGGAAGGACAGTGAAGCTAACCTCCTTCATATTCGAAACTTGTTTATGTACATAACACAAAAAAAGGAAATTTTAATGTTTTAGTAATAAACTTACATTTTTTCTGGTGAAAGATGTGTATTTTGTCTCCTTTTCTCTTCATTTTCAGAGTGACATCTCCGGGAAAACTCCATTTGAAAAAACTCGTTGTGTTTCTGACTCTGTCCCAGGGCACTTCTGTAGTCCCCAATAATTTGAATATGATGGGAGTACAGACTATTTTCCCAATTAGATCGTTCGGAATCCCATGATGATGTTTTCTTGGTTCATCACTTATTGTTGTTGAACTTCAGTCGATTGGCGGATCGGGAAATCGGTGAGCTGAATGGGAGGCTGATTACTGATGTTAATTGGTGACGCATTCAAACTAGGTGTGTTCTTAGTATGAACCTGTGGGGTGCGTGCATCAAATATTTTGGATGCCTTGGCGAGCATCATCGTGTCTAAATCTGGCATACTTGTTGCTGCAGGTTTTTGTTTGGGTTGCTTAAGGCGAGTTGAAACTCCTGTGCAGTGATCAGTTGGTGTATCTTTAGCCTTTGGTTTGCTGCCGGTTGCTGAATATAATTCTGGCAAGCTTAATGGCTTAGAGCGTAATGCTTTAGGAAGCCTTGGTCAAGTTTGTGTCCGAACTTCTGGCCGGTATTCTCAAGGCTTCGGTTTAAAATTGAGGCTGCCACTTTTTCCTGGTTCCTTCAACAGTAATTTTTTAATTTTAGGAATTGCCAACCTTATCTCAAATGGGCTTGCCTTTCGCTTGATTGGCGATGAATGCACAGGTGGCGGTCTGATGACGACTGATCGGGGTCTGCGTCCCTTCTTAGGTGTTGGATAGGCCTGATTGGCTTAAAAGGAACCAAAAGTTCCGGAGGCGTGGGAGAAAGGCCAGCGTCGACAGAGTCTAGAGACTCGGAATTGAAAATTTCCAATAACTCCTCCATGATGATTAAAGCAAATAATAAAAAAAAATATATAAAAAATAAAAAAAAAAAGTAAAAAATAAAAACGAAACTGAAACTACTACGCGCACTTGTCACTGTTCAAAACTGAAGTGATTTTTGGCAGGTTTCGGAATCGTTCATATTTGAATATAACGGGTGTTTTGAAAGTTTTTACTGCCACAGTATCCTAGACTTTGGTGGGGATAATCGATGATTGTCCTGAGATGAGTTGGTGAAGGGGAGAGGATAGTTATTTGAAATAGGAGGGATGAGAGTATTTAATTCATTTCTATTATTGGATGAGGAGGAAAGAGCTCTGATATATTTTGCTTCAGTTCGTATTACTGTTGGAATACTATTCTCTTCCATTGCTGATGCAGAATGAGAGAGAGTTTTTGGATGATACTGATGCCATCTATTGGTGAGAGGCTTAGTTTCTCTGTGATCTAGTTCAGTTTTCATTTTATTATATTGAAAAGTTGCTGACACTGAACGAGATGGCGATACTCTTGTTTCATTTTTCCATTTTGTGTTGATGGTGGAAGTGGAAAGAGTGGTTAACGTATAGTGCTTCTTTGCTTCACTTGGTGTATTTCTCCAGTTTTTTCTCTGAGCAATGTGGTGTAGAGGTGTATTATGATTCTTGGTGAACACATATTCATATTTTGCGGGGGGTAGGAGTTTTCTTGTATGAACTTGATGTTTTGGTGAACACATTGGTGTGGTGGAGTATTCCCAAACTCTCTTTAGTTTCTTATCCGACTTGGGGTTTGTCGTAGTATAGGTGGATAGCACAGTCGTCGTCGTGCTTTTTACTTCTGGTACTCCTCCGACCAGAATCCAGCCCAGTTCGGTGTTTTGGGCTGTAGGCGTATTGCTAGATCCTCTTCTAATTCCATTTTTAATGATGGCGGCATAGATGTTTGCTCCGAGAAGAACATCGATTTCTCCTGGAACTGAGAACGTAGGATCTGCAAGCAGGAGATTGTTTATGTGTTTCCAATTTCACACTTCGATTGTCTGTGTTGGAAGCAGATCGGTTATTTATTGGATTATTGTTTTGTAGATAATTAATTGTGACTGTGGTTTGCTGTACAGCTGTATTAGTGGGAGTTGAACCAAGTCCAATTAAGTCTTGGGTGGTTGGAGAACCTTTAAGCTGTAAGAGTTTACAGGCCTTTTCGGTCATAATAGACACTTAAGATCCAGAGTCTATTAATGCTCGGAATGTCATTGTGATTCCGGATGGTGAGGTCACATTTATCAGAGCTGTAGAGAGGAGAGCTCTTTTCATATTGGCGGTTAGAAAATTTTGAACTTGTTGTTCGTCATTTCTACAAGCTATGGGTGTGCTTGGTTCAGTTTCTATACTAGAATTTTGGGTGGATTGATTAGGTGATTCTGTCACTTCTGTGACTTTTGTTACAATGGTAACACCTTTTATTGTTTGTGCAATTTAAGGTTAGGTGGTTGGGAGATAAGCAATTTTTGCATAAATGCTTATTTGGGACAACTTCATGTCGTTGTCGGGTGTTCATATTTCTAAAGGTTTGACAATGAAATATGATATGGTCACCCTTGCAATAGCTGCAAGAGGACTTTTTTGTAGGTGGGTGCTTTGGTGTTGAACTTTTGCTTCTATTCAAGAATCCATAAGTTGATTTTGGTGAGAATGGTTTTCTCTGTGTCGTATTTAACGACGTGGTTTTATTTCCTATCATTTCCAGAGTCCGAAATCGAGACTCTAAGAATTTTGTTAATGTGTTTAATTCGGGTAATTCTGTGCTACTTTGTAGGCTCTGCTCCCATAGTTGGTGTGTGTCTGAGTGTAACTTTTGTACAGTCAGATAAATAATTATAGGATCCCAGTTCTTAGTTTCTATTCCTAAGTTTTGTAGTGCTAATAACGCTTCGGTTATGTTATCTAATAACCTTTTAATATTGTCGGCGGTGTCATGATTTATGGTTGGGAGAGACAATAATTTTTTTAATTGTACGTTGACTAGGATCCGCTTGTTTGAGTAGCGTTCCTTTAATAGCTGCCAAGCTGGTTTATAATTTGCGTCGCATACTTCATAATGCCTGAGCAATTTTTCAGCTTCTCCTACTAGATTTGTTTTTAAGAAATACAATTTGTCAACGTCTCTTAAATTATTGTTGTTGTGTATTACTGAGTTACATAAATCATGAAATGAGATCCATGTAAAATATTCACAATTGAATGTCGGCAGCTTGATTCTAGGAAGTGCTAGCAGAATTTGTCTGTGTGTAAGGTGGATTGCTGACAGATGCTGTTGGTGTTAATCTGTCTGTCTTCTTCCATGCTTGCTGCTTTCTCAATGTAATATTCCTGTACTTCGCTAAATATCTCTTTGGTGAAATATTCTAGTTGGAGATCTTGTGTTGTCACTCTCCTTTGTATAGACATATGTCGAGTTTGGAATTCTTTCCAATACTCGGTGAACGTTTGTAGGCGTTTTTCTGTCGATTTGATAGTTTTCTTTTTTCCTTCTCTTTGGTGCCTTTTAAATAATTCTTCCAATAAATCTTTGACTTCTTTTTGGGACTGTACCAACTCTGACACAGAGTCAATGGTTTCGTCACCAAGGTCAGATGAAATGGATTCGCCATCTTTCGGCATTTCTAATCGAGAAGCTTGAATTATGTGATATTAAGCAATATTTCAATTTTATATTTGACTGACTGAGTTATCCGGCTCGAAGGACCAATGTGAGAGCTAGTCTCGGAGGTGGTAGGGAGTGCCGGTTTGTAAAGGACAACTCAGTTTTTTCAAATTCAAATATAAAATTTTTATTCAAAATGAATGCTTAAAACTATATCACAAATTCATTAATAAAAAAGGAAATTCAACAAAAATAACTAACCTATAAACTGAAGTAATAATAAATAATAATATTCTCTGAAGTATAGAATTATTCTTCTATTTTGGAGGTTGGGAATAATATTCTTGTTAATCGGATTATTCTCCGAACCAGATGAGCTCTGAACCAAGAATGATTTTCTGCTGCGGCTCGTCGGCTTTATATAGCCGCCGCATCCAGTTATGAGTTCTCGCCTTTCGGTGTTGCCCTAGCGACGTTTATTGAATTTGATGAATGAGGCAAAATCAAATGATTTGACGTAATGTGACGATGTGACATTACAAAATGTAAATATACAGGAGGGATGTATAATTTAGGTAAGTTTATAATATTTTTATAGAATTTTGTTATAAATGATAATAATTTTGTATGGTTTAGGCGTTGAATCTCTTTATTGGAGTGTTTAGAAGTCACTAGGCCAAAGGAAAGGAGTTCCCAACAATCAGATAAGTGGTTTTTCTTTTAATATATTTTAGTCTTGTATTCTTTGTGTTTTCTTTTCTTATCTGTTTAGGAGATATTGTTTTGGACTGCAGCGAGGGATGAAGGTGTTATTGATGATTTGACTGGGAGATTCTACGAGGGATTATATACTTGTAGGTGGACTGAACAGTAGGCCTGGTGGTTAAAAAATAGAAATGCAAGCGAAAAACCCTCTTTGCATTTTGCACCCATCTGAGAAGTACTTTCCTAAAAAGTCTTCCCGTTTTTTTTAATTTTTTTAGTTTTTAAAAACCTAAAGGCATTAATTAATCATACCTTATTTGTATAAATATAAGTGTATTTAAATTGTTGTACATATTTTAAGTAAACTGAATCGTTATTGAAAATTAATAAAGTTGGTGAAAAAGGGCCGTAAAACAAACGTTTTTGTACGCGAATATTACAATGAAAGTAATGGACAAGCCGAATGTAAGTCATGTGGGAAGAAAATTTGTTCAGTGAGCACAAATAAATTTGAAAAGGCATTTACAAAAGGATACATAGAGAACTTCTGACTGAATATGAAAAACGACTAAGGCTTCAAGGTACTGCAACTGACCAAAGCGATGAAAAAAAAAAAATTAAAGTTGAAATGTCGAAGAATGAAATCATCAATACTTGTATTGACATGGTCACTAAAGAATCGCTGCCATTATCTTTCTTTGACTCTCCTTCTTTTAAAACCGTTACCATGCTAATATTTAATGGCTTGGACATTTCTGGTATAAATTCCAGGAATATAATGGATCATGTTCACGCTTAAAGTGAAAAAGTTAAAGAGAGGATTATGGATATTTTGAGTGGAAGGGTTCTTTGCTTGAAAATAGATACTGCCACTCGATGTGACAGATCAGTACTGGGAATAAATATGCAACTATTAATATATAATGAAATAGTCATATATACACTAGGAATGATTGAACTTCAAAAAAGGCATACCGGAGAAAATTTAAAACATGAAATTGAAAATATATTAGCAAATTTTAAAATTGATAAAAAACAGCTGTATTCCGTAACAACTGACAATGGACGAAACATGATTAAGGAGGTGGAATTGTTATCTTTATCACAAAGTGAAGATGAACTTTATGACTTTGCTGAGAATATCGTGAATAACATCCGCTTTGGACAAATTATTTCCATTAAATGTGCTGCACATTTTCTTCACCTGGCTGTTAAGGACTTTTTGGTAGAGTTTAGTCCAACCATTCTTTCAAAGGCTCGTCAAGTTGTTAAAATTTTGAGAACTCCAGCATATAGGTAAAATAAATTTAAATTTCTCATTGTATTTTCGAGCATTTTATCTCCATTTTCCTAGATATAAAATCAAAAGCCTAAACATTACAAAGCCACAAATGGATATTGCAACACGTTGGAATTCCACTTATTATATGCTGAAACGACTGTCCGAATTAAAGGCGTTTTGCGTTGAGCATTTGCAAACGTCTGAAAAATTAGAGGTACACGAATGATTCGAAATCGAAAACATTATTTTAGTTCTAGCACCCTTGCATGTATTAGCTTTAAACCTCCAAAGAAAACAATTGCTATTAGGTTTTTTCTATAAGTTTTGGCTCTACATGACTTTCCAGTTGAAAGTCATCAATAGCGATATTAGTAATAAAGCTTTGACTCATGTTCAATCAAGGCAAACTAGGTTGTTAGAAAATGATACTTTGTATGCTGCTCTATTTTTAGACCCTAGGTTCAGGCGTTTGGTTTTACCAGGAAAAAAGGAAGCTGCTAAAAAGCACCTTAAAAATCGTTTATCAAATTCAGGATGCACAAAAGGTACACTTCAATAGGATTTTGCATTTTTTAAGTGACTTTTATTCTACATTACTTTTTGTTTCTGTTTCATTTTCGGTAAAACCGCCAGCTGTAACTTTCTGCGACAAATTCTGCAAATGGCGAGGAAGAATCACTTTTATTTGTTGAAAGCTCGCTACAAAGTACCTCCTTATTAAGAAATGGAATTAGGGAATTGGAATTTGCCAACAATTCGTCATCCGATGAGGAGGAAATCGAAATTAATGATAATATTAGAGAAGCATATTATGAAATAGATAATTACAAAGAAAATCGTATTGATGTTGATGCCGATTTAATAGGCTACTGGAACATCAAAAAATACACGTTTCCGTGGCTGTATAAGCTAGCTTGTATTGTACATTCTTTACCTGCAACACAAGTTAGTGTGGAAAGATCTTTTACAGCTCTGAGGTTGATTCTAGGAGACTTGCGATACAATTTATCAGAGCAAAATTTAGCAGCGATCATGATTGTTAAACTGAACTATGATGTAGTTCCATAAAAAAGAAATATTCCAGCACATTTCATTGGAACTATAGGCCACCCAGCTAAAACTGTTTGATTCACTCTCTTTGTTTGTATTGAAATATGCTATTTTATTTGGTGCTATTGTTATTAATCGTATATATATTTATATTAAGTACTGCTAGGTCTCTGCGATACCTACTTTCAAGCAATTTTCTTCTGACTTAAAATTAAAGAAATTATAAATTAAAAAATTTAATTTTATATTTCCATGTAAGCATTTAATTATTTAAATTACAAACCCTTTTTTTAGTTTTAAAAATTCTTAGAAAATTGCGATTTGTAATTTATTCAAGTGGACTTCAAGTCAAGTACTCAATTACGTACTTACGCGTCTGGTGACGTCCATTTTGGGCAGACATACTTACGTACCATCAATAAAAAATTCCTTGCCTAAATTTTCTTTTTGTTTTTACACTTTTTGAAAAAAACAAACAAACGTTAAATGTTAAGATAATAACTTTTACGGAATATGACATTTATTTAGGGTAAAAACTATCAAAAACATCAGTAAGTCAGTAAACCTCAGTTTTGTTCAGTGTCGTAAACTTCTTTACGTCCATTTTTCCATTTTGAGCCAGCCTTTATTTAGGGCAGTTAGACATTTAAACTTAACTTAACTTATGGAGGCTTAAGGTTGTTTTGGCTACCTCTGTTTAATTTAAAGGGCGCGTTCGCCCTACGTAAGTAACTTCATTTACGTATACGTTTGTTTTGGGACAGCCTATATTAAGAGGGGTTTTCGGCTTCACTCATGTCTGCACGAATTTTAAACGATACCCGCATTGCTGTTTGATATATGTTCTAAGTTTTGAGCACTACTTTTACAAGGAAAATTGACAGCTGTCATGAGAAAAGTTCAATTGTTTAATTTTCTCAAACGTTTTTAAAATGCAATCAAAATGTCAAATGAAGACCGATGGACTATTTCATATTCTCCTGGGACTTTTGCAACAGTGTAACAAGGTAAATAATGTAGGAAAAGCATTCACATTTTCCATATCTACTTTTTACATTTTTCCCCCACCATACGAGTAGGTAAGAGCCTCGCCTAGAAACCCAGATTAGCTTATAGTATATTTACAGGGCTGAGGTAGACATATTAAATAAATATGCAACAAAGGATATATAACACACTGAAGTAAGGACTTATTACAAGCGGATGAAAATTTTATATATATGAAACGATTTATTTTTCATTTTTCTTTTTATCTTCTTTTATTTTTTATAGAACATACTTATGCCTTATTGTATATTATATGAGATTGAGTTTTAGAGTCATTTCCAGATTATTTCTAATACTGAGAAATGTTTTTAAATTTTTCCTACCGGCTGCTATCTTAAATGATTGAAAATTTTATCAATTTAGTAAATTTGGAGCCCAATACCCCGTGAGAGCATAGAATAAAAGCGCTTTCAGAGTCTTTGGAACGGGTAAAAATCCTCCATCACATGATATGACATAAATGAAGCATATGCCACTCCCATCTCTCGTACAATTTTCTGCATATATTTCAAATCATATTTAATATCATCCGCCAAAGTATTTTTCTCCCGAATAACGATTTTGTGTAATGCAAAATGTTTTATGATTTTTATTTTCGATTTTTAAAATAAAAATCAGTGTTTGATTTTTAAAATAAAAATCATTTGCCGATTTTTATTTTGGATTTTTAAAATAAAAATCAGCTTTTGATTTATATTTTTGATTTTTAAAATAAAAATCATTTCTCGATTTTTATTCCTGATTTTTTAAATAAAAATCAGTTTTTAATTTTTATTTTTGATTTATAGAAAGAAAATCAGAAAATAATTTTTTAGATATGATTTTTTTTTAAAAATATTCATAACCGTTACGGTCCCTGATTTAAAGTGCGAAATAAATAAGTAAAAGGATCGATATACCTTCGTAGTAATTTAGCTTATTGTTTATCTCATTTTCGAATACTGCTATAAGCTTACTAAAATCGAAGCTTACAAAATCTTCCATTCGTAAAGCAATTGATTCTAAATTCCACCTGGCTTTGACGTGGAGGTAATGTGCAAATGTTAAGTTGTATTGTGTTATAGTTATGCTCCATCCCCACTATTCACCGTTTTTTATCACAAGACACGGTATACTGGCAGTGACAAGGTACGACTGCAATAAACCATGGTTGGCCATCTTCAGCGTTACAGTATCACACGACTGTGCTAAAGACATTATATATATATATACATGGTGTTTCCTCCATGCTGGTCCATCGAGCGGAAGGCGATAGTACTCACCTAAACAAACAAAACATTGTATGGCAAGGGGGGCATATCAACCGTTTCGGATTTACAGGGTGATTAGGAAATGTTGCTAACTTTTCACAAACTACCCTGTATCGTAAAAATACAGGGCTACGATCACCGCAGAAAGCTAATTGTATTCAGAGCTTCATAGCCTTTCCAGCGACTGCTCAACCTAAGTGGTATCTGTAGCTATTAAAGAGTTATTGGCTCTTAACCTATTCTCAAAGCTATTCTGAAACCTATTTACAAAGATGATTTGTTCCCTTGGTGACTGCAAACACCGTTATTTCAAAAAACCATTGGCTAATTTTGGTATTACCTAAATGGGGTGTGAGCTAATAACCGTTTAAGGCATACAGTTAGCACATAGGGTATAATGCGTCAAATTAGAGAAGTGGGTCTACAGTTTATGTTTAAAAAAAAAAACCTTTTATTAATAACTTTTTGCAAAATAAAATAAAGGTGAAATTATAAAAAATGGTAAGAAAATCCAAAATGTTACTTTAGAAAACAATAACTCTTGAGCAGAGAGGATTACGGGGCTGGTTGAGCAGTCGCGGGAAAGGCCATGAAGGTCTGAATACAATCAGCTTTATAGGGTGATGGTGCACCTTGCACTTTTTAACATACAGATTGTTTTGTGGAAACCTCGCATAATTTCTTAATCTCCCTGAACTCCGAAACGGTTGATATGAAATGTTCCAGCGAGATCTTCTATGTCACTTCTGTGGCACTGCTTTTTGTTGTGTCATTAGGATCCATAATAGCGGAAGTAGTAGCATCCATTTTTGCATTCCTATGTGTACCTTTAGTTCTATAAAGAAATATTTATACTGTAGTAAGTATCTTATAATTTACCTCGTTGAAATATAGACACATATAGCAGGTTAGTGAGAAACAAAAACTCAATAATTGAATGGCTGTGTATAACTGAATCATTTATTAAGGTATTGTTACTACAATAAATAAATATGAAGTGATTTACTTGGTTGTTGTTACAATAACTAATGCGTGGTATACAGCTTGCATCTGTATGCACAAGCTACGGACCGGTATAGTTGGGTACAAATAGTGGAGGCAGCCATAAGGCAGATCTCCTATGCAGAAAGTGGAAAAGCTTTAAAAGCAGATCTCCTAAGAGAATCTCAGTGAGCAGATCTCTTTATAGGCGCAGTTATAGTGGTAGATGCCTAGTTAAGGGGGAAGTTCAGCTTAGACTGGCAGGCACCAGAATAAAAGTCTTGACTCTGTTAAGAACTAATTTTGTTCAAGAAAGAATTTTTTGGGATTCTCCGGTATATAGCAAAAGCTAAAAAATGTTCTAATTTGTTATTTCATCACACAACCCATTAATTTTCGGTGACAAGTTTCAAGTCTTGGTTTGACTCATCAACAGGTCACAAATAGCGAAATTGTGTGATTTGAAAAACAAATGAAAAAATTAAAAAAGAAGAAAGAAATGAAAAGTTTGAGAAAATAGAAAAAAAACAATTTTTTATTTATTAAAAAATTTAAAAAATTTTATAGAAACAGATTCATTCGAAGCGAATCGAACCTGTATACGCCACGCAGTGGGCTGAAAAATAAAAAAGAAAAGGAAGAAGAAGAAGCGTTTCGTGTCAGCAGAAAACCTTACACTCATCGGTGCAGCTTGGTTTTCTGCCTGCTGCAGACGCTTGAAAATAGATCAAAATGACCTATTCTCATATAAACTCAGAAATAAATTCTGGGTGTGAATTATATGAGGAAAAAACACTCCTAAACATGCCCAGGACGAAAAATAAACAGATTACGTTTGGACTTTTTACCGGGTTAAACTTAATTTTGTTCAAGAAAAGAATTTTTTGGGATTCTCCGATATATAGCAAAGTTTAACCCGGTAAAAAGTCGCTTCGAATGAATCTGTTTCTTTAAAATTTTTTAAATTTTTTAATAAATAAAAAATTGTTTTTTTTCTATTTTCTCAAACTTTTCATTTCTTTCTTCTTTTTTAATTTTTTCATTTGTTTTTCAAATCACACAATTACGCTATTTGTGACCTGTTGATGAGTCAAACCAAGACTTGAAACTTGTCACCAAAAATTAATGGGTTGTGTGATGAAATAACAAATTAGAACATTTTTTAGCTTTTGCTATATACCGGAGAATCCCAAAAAATTCTTTCTTAAACAAAATTAAGTTTAACCCGGTAAAAAGTCCAAACGTAATCTGTTAAGAACTAAATAACAACTTCTTCTTTATTGATCTATTGATCTCATTTATATAAAAGTAAATATACTAGCCTATACTTAATTACGATTTGAACATTGCCTTTGCGATAGGTACCTATATGCCCGTGATTTGAGGCAAGTTAAGCCAAATTACCTATTTGGTCTTATGTGCTTAACTTCAAAAGAATGGTGTGATGTAATTGCTTGACCCGTATTAATCATGTTGCAAAACATGTAAACAAATGCGTGTAAACAATTGCAGTCACTTCTTATGGTTGTGACATACATTTGGATGAATGCGTGTTTTGCTTAATTGAAATATCGATCACATTTATATTGAGAAATGGTTTTCAGGCCAATTGAATATAGCAGTTATGCAGAATATGCATTCTTGCATTTTTAATTAATTTATAATTTTTGGTTTTTTTTATGTTCATACTCATATCACGCCTTTCCCTTTACGGAGAAAAAACAAATGATAAATTCTGTATTTTTGTTTTTTTTTTTTACATACTTACTACTGGACTATTTGATTTTATTACATTTGTTGGCATACTTTTGTTTACATGCTATATATACACTAATTTATTTTCTTATAATTATATTTGTGCTACAATGTTGGATTATTTTAATATGCAATTTTTTTTTTTTTTTAGTTTTAAGTTTAGTTATCTATTTTCTTAAGTCTATTTTTGTGTATAGCTATAGGTGTATTTTTAATTTTATATTTTACTGTACAGTTTACATTATCTATTGTTTTCACTGTATATATTATATAGTCGGTCTAGTTTCTTCCTATATTTTGAGTCTATTAGTACTCTATCGCCAATTTATAATAATATTGAGTAGCTATTTATTTCACTTGATTGTTTTCGTTTTTCTTTTGAAGTGTGAAGGTGCTCTTTTACTTTTTATCGTTTGTTGCTATCTATATTTTATTTTACAACTCGTGATTATAGATGGGATCTGGAAGGTCGATATTGAGTTCGAAAGGTGAGCTTACTCTTTTAGCATATACAAGTTCGAATGGTGTGTTAGGGGTGGTATTATAGCAAAATCATCTCTGTTTTCATTAACGAATGATCTTAAGTATTTATTTGTTGAGACATTTGTGATTTCTTTCGAGTGCTTCTTTCGTTTCTGGGTACGCAGCTATGGCAAAAAGTGGTTTTATTTTGAAAGCCTCGCAGATTTCTGTGAAAACTTGATTCTTATATTCTGTGTCTAGATCAGATTTCAACTTGCTCATTGGATTATATGTTAATATGAATCCGTTGATTAATGCTTTTTCCCTTGTTTTTGCCTCTTTATCTTTTGTCGGGATAATTACGATGTATCTACTTAGATCGCACTGGATATTTACGGCACACCTATTACCATTCTGAGTTTTTGTGAACGGGCCTACTTTGTCTATTGACATTATGTGAAAAATCTTTGTTGGCATGGTTGTTCCAACCATTGCTTCTTTGTTGTGTTTTTGATCCTTGCCCTTTGAGCACAGTTCACATTTGTTGATATACCTAGTTACTGTTTTTGTCATGTTATTTCACGTGTATATATATTATTTTGTTTGCTTAGCATCGACTCTCCCAAGTGTCTTGGCGTTATTATTTATGCCGAACTTCCTAAGCGTCTTCTGATGCTGAAAAGTATAGTCTTGGAAGTGGTGGTTTCAGCGGGGAATTGTTCTTGCAGTAGTAACTCGGGCTGATACCGGAGCGTCGGCAGAATCGTTCTAGAGTTAGTAGGTCTGGTCGAAACTAGAGCACAGCTGATGACTTCGGGCAGATAACTGGAGAGTTGTTCTGAGTTGATAGTTTTGGTCGAAACTAGAGCACAGCTAATGACTTCGAAAGAGAACTGAAGAATTATTTGCCTTCCCGTTATTGGTCTGTCTGTCACAGGGTGTCTTCAAGGATAACGTCAGACACCAGATGGATACAGAGTTTGCAGGTAGAGATGTTTTCTAGTAATGGAACAAGGTATAGCACAATTAGGGCAAGCGCGACCTCAGGTAAGTGCCCGCCGTCTACAGAATGGTACTTCTCTAGTACCGAGTCGTGTTATTAACGAAGTCTGAGGCAAGACGGTTCGATGTTCCTGAATTACTGGAGTGCGAACTATAAAAGAAAAGGTTATCTATTCCCTGGAATTAATATAAAAGGAAATATCTATTCTTCTTATGCAGCGGAATCGGGTATTCTTTGCTTGAATTTTTTTTTAGTCTTTCGTAGTTGTTTGGTTTTACAATTTTATAAATTCCTTTTTTTTATTCTTTATATGTCTCTGATATGAAAAACTTTCTAACACTGTTTAAATTTTTGTTTTTTACAATATTTTAAGTTAACCGCCTGCTTAACTAATCTCCCTTCTGTCATCAACCAAAATGTGTCAAAATACTTTTTATTTAAAATTTCATTACAATGTTTGCAGCGCTTTTAGCAACGATCGGGTACACGATCAGAAACGAATGCGTCGCCACATGTCCTCCTGTTTGGGTTGAGTGGAAGTCGTGCAGTATTTGATATACTTTTTTTATATCGGTCTCTTGGATCTGTGGTTTATTTATTTTTACGTGTATTTTATTTAGATTTTTATTAAATAAATGCGGTTATATTTATTGCATTAAAAATTAGACTCTCGCAGAGATCTTGAAAGAACTGGTCTGAAGTTGATTGTCTATATACTCTTCCAATGCTTCAAATGCCTGGTCTAGTGTGGGCTCTTCCAATTGGGAATTATTTATTCTTATTATCCACTTATAAATTGTTTTATAATTTAACGCTAGCGTTAGTTCAATTCTTCCTTTATTATTAACGTTGATTTTTAATTCTGTTAATTTTGTTTCTTCTGATGGTGCCAAGGCCTCAATGATACACAGTTGATCAGACTGCACACTTGTGTTATTAGCTTCATCTTCTGTAACATTAGTTTCTTTGTTTTTTTTTTTCATTGTGCGAGTTTTCACTTGTAATATTTTGATCTCTTTTAGATCTGACATATCAAGCTTTATTTTGGATAACGCATCAGGTCTAGAATTTTCAATTCCTTTGATATATTGGATTTCGATATCAAGCTCTTGCAAATCTAACCACATTCGGGGTAATTTCGATGTCGGATTTTTCATTCCGAACAATTAAGCTAATGGTCTATGGTCCGTTTTTACTATAAATTTTCGGCCATAAACATATGGTTTATAAAATGCTACAGCCCAATATATGCCTGTTAGTTCTTTTTCAATTGTTAATTTGTTGCTCTTTCCTTGTGTGAATGTTACTTGCGTTTGCGACTGGTAGTTCTTGTCCATCAAAATTTTGAGATAAAATTGCGCCACACGCAGTGTTTGATGTGTCGGTCGATATAATGAATTCTTTATTAAAATCAAAGTGTTGTAATATTATGGGCAACATAAGAACTGATTTTATAATATCAAAGGCTTTTTGGTGAGTTTCAGACCATTCAAATATTGCCTTTTGCGGTGCAGACTATTCAAGGGTTTTGCGGTATCTATGAAGTTAGGAACAAAATGACGATTGTAGTTATAAAATGCTATAAAACGCCTGACTTCATCGGTGCTCTTTGGTATAGGATAATTTTTTATAACATCACATTTTGAGCTTTCTGGGCTTATACCTTGTACTCAAATTTGGTCACCAAGGTATATAACTTCCGTTTAAAAAAATTTGCATTTTTCTGGATTTAATTTTAGATTTATCCGTAATACGTGAATACGGATGACAAATTTTTTAAGTGATGTGCTTGTGAGCATCCGATGACTATTATATCATCAATATACATATAAAAATGCAACTTTTGGTGTTAGACCTGCCATGGTGATTGTCATCATTCGCTGAAAACTGTTTGTGCTTATATTAAGTCCGATAGGAATTCGAGTAAAATGGTGGTGTCTTTTATTCGTTGAGAAAGCTGTGTACTTTCTAGAAGTTAGGTCTAAAGAAATTTTGTGAAATGCAGACATCAGGTCGAGTGTTGAAAAATATTTTGCATGGCCTATTTGGTCTAATATATTTTTTATTCGTGTCAGTGGGAATTTATCTGAAAGCACTTTCTTATTTAAATTTCTGAATTCTACCACTAGCCTCCACTTTTTATTTTGAGTACTCGATTTTTTTTTGTACTAATATAATTGGGGAGTTGAAGTGGGAAACAGCGTTTTCTATTATTTTATTATTCAGCATTTTCTTCATTTGATTATCGATTTCGGATTTATGCGCCTCTGGAATTCTATAGTTTTTTGTGTGTACCGGTACTTTATCTGATAGCTGTATTTGCTGTTCATAGAAATTATTGGTTGTAAGGGGTTCGTTTTCGAGGGCAAATATGTCTTGATATTCCTGACATAATTTATCAAATTCAGGTCTAGCATAATTTGGTATGGACTTCAGATTTAAAGCAGAAATAACTCGATTTCCTCTGTTCTTGTTGGGGATATATTTCTTATGTATGTTAAAATTTTTTAAAGGTTCGGTTCGAAACTTGGGTTCTTGTATAGTTACCGTTGTAGTTGTCGTATTCAATATTCTTACCAATGGATCTTTCCCTAACGTAATTGTTCCTCCTACGAAAACTCCTGGTTTGAATTTTTCACAAATTACGATAATATCCCTAGTTTCTGATTTTATACTTTTAATTTTTCGAACCGGGGTAGTAACACGATAATGTTTGGGAATGGACCACACATTATGGGTATTTCGATTGACTCTTTGACTGTATTTAATGTAAGTACCCAAGTGTCGTAGTCAGTGGAGGCTTTGAATTTAGTTAGAAAGCCAAGTCCTAAAATTGCATCTGCTTCGATGGCTAGATCGTTTTCCCCGATTTGGAACAAGTGTTCGATCGAAAATTGATCGTTGAAAGTTAGAGTAGCGTAGGTTGCTCCTATTAATTTTCGTATATTATCTGTGACATCTTGTATGATACAAGTAGTTTTATAATAATATCGTTGGTCGGCACTTATTTTGCGTCGTTTAAAAATTGATATGTCTGCTCCTGTGTCGATATAAATGTGCATACTGAACTATACATATCCACGTACGCTTTTATGAAATAAGTGAGAGAGATATTTACTGTATGAATTTTTAATTTATTTTTATGACCTCCCCCAACAGACCTGTTTCGTCTTCTATTTGTGGGGCTTGATATTCCCCCGCATCCAAGAATCGTATTCTTCTGTTATTTCGCTGGCTTATATTGTTTCTGTGGGGATTATGATAGCCATTGTGGCTTGGGTTACGGTAGTTACTTTGATTTTGGTTTGTGTCTAGGCCTATGACAGGTCTAGTCATAAAAAAAAAATATATGAGGTGCCGGATCAGAAATGTTTCTAAATGATAAGATGGTGAAGTAATGTCAAAAAATTCAATGCTTTATTTCGCTCTCAGTTATAATTCTCACTTATTTGCTAAGCCCTAAAACTATATAAAAAATCCAAAACAAAGGAAAAAGTTTATCTACTAAACAAAAAATAAAAAAAATCCAAATAAACATCCAATGAGATGATGAGTTCAATCCGACAACTATTCTAATGCGATTCTACCTTTGTGTGTGTTTTAATCTGAAATAACGAGAGATAATGCTAAATTCATAGCCAGAAACATTAATTTACATTAAAAAAAAGGAATTTAATTGATGTTGTGGAACTAAATTATCGGATAAAAGGCAGTGAATCGCTACTACGCTTGTAAATTAGGGTGCTTACACGTGTCAGCTCAGTATGTTCATCTACTAGTGAGCTTGGGCAGCACCGTGCGCATCGACAGCGAGTTGATACAAGCAGATTGGTTTTCTGTATGTGCGAGAGGCACAATGGTATAATTGAGAAATGTACGAATTTATTCTCCGTAATCTCAGAGATTTGTTTCGATGACGTGTTGCGTCAAATATACCAGACTTCATTAGGCCTCAGGACTGCCGATCTGTCTTGTTTGAGAGCTCAGGACGCAATGATGTGTCTGAGTTCAAAATGCTGTACTTATGTACTAGCGAGTTTGACGTATAGTTACTCGGCAATATGCGAAAGTTTACGAGCTGCAATGCTCCTAGTAATACTAGACACAATACTTCTAGTATTTGGTTTTATGTATTAAAATCAGTGCTTTTAATACAAATAACTGGGTTCAGGATTCTTCTAGATTTGGTAATATCGAGACTTTAATAGGTTTTAGTACTGCCGATCTGTCTCGTATGATAGCTCAGAATACAATGCTTTTCTTGCATTTCTATTTTCTTTTAAATCCGCAAAAGCTCTTTTATGTTGTATGGCTAATTTGTGTCGTTCTAAATTAAATAAATCATTCGCCAAAAACTTCTGGCATAATTTACAGAATGCTTGACCATTAACCGACTTTAACCATTGTCTTTCTTGCTGCCATTCCCTTTTGTACTTTTGTCGATACTTAGCAGCCCTTTTTTTAGAGGTTTCCGGTACAATTTCTTCATTATTCTCATTATTATTAATTGATGAACTGCAAATTCAACCATTCGTATTCTAGGTAGGATAATTTAAAAAATTTTACTTACAGCTTATCTGCAACTTTACTCAAATTTTGAGTGATTTCACCACCGTTACATTGTCTGCTGCTGATACTCAGATTTGTTTCTGGCCTAGTGTGCAAATATATAAATTACTATAAATTCTTCTTCTCGAATTTCAATAAGTCTTACTTTTTCAACAGTTTAAAATATTTTTCCATCTTTAATTCAACTTCAAAAGAATTATATCTTGGGTTAAACCAATTCACGTAAACAGAACAACTATAATGCCCTTTACACGTTTCGGGCCTAGTTTGCAAATATATATATGTATAACAAACATTACTATAAATTCTTCTGTTTTAATTTCAATAAATTTTCTTACTTTTTCAACAGTTAAAAATATTTCTCCATCTTTAACTCAACTTCAAAAAATATATATCTTGGGTTAAACCAATGCACGTAAACAACAACTAAAATGAACCTTACACGAATGGGTTTGTTTTCGTTTTATTTCTAATAAGCAAATCGCTCAAGCGCACGCAGCGCACACTTTTTTAAAGAATAACAAATCAAAATCACACTAAATTTCTCCAATTATACTGAAAAAATAACACCAAAACCAAATCCAATCCGACCGTTAGTAATACGGAACACCACACGCACCAGCTATTATTTAGAATTCACGACAATACAAGATGTTTGTTTAGTGGCACACAACAGTTCAGTTAGTTTGCTTATTGCAAAAAAATCGGAAAAGAAAATTTCAAAGAATTAAACATAAAGTTCGATCCAACTTTGTACATGCGTTAAGAACAGAATATTCGCTCCAGCTTTGTACATGCGTTGCGAACGGACCATGCGCTCCAACTTTGTACATGCGCTGCAAACAGATCAAAATTTATGCAATAAATTAAAAACAAAAATTGTGGTAGATTTTGAACTTTGCGCGGAAGATGTGGAAGAATCGAAATATTTGAAAAATTGTGAAAGATCTTCCATAATTGTGGACGAGTGGCAAAGCTGATCAGTACCAAGATTTGCAATTTTCATACATTTTTCAATGCGAATTTCTAGCAAACTATTTGTAGCAGAATAACGATTTATACATTAAACCAAAAATAACGAATGGGTCTAGTGAATAACGTTGGGAAAAATAAAAACGGTTGTATTGGAATGGAGAAATTTCTAAAAAAAGGTTAAAATTGAAGTTTTTTAAATGAAATTCCTGTAGGAATTATCATTTCTTTAGATTGTGACTATTTTAGAAAGTTAGTAACTTGAATAACGTTGGTTTTTTTTTTGGTTTCATTTTTAGCTGCGCTTTTATTTATTTATTTGGCTCTAATAGTACTTGTTATTTCTCCCGCTATTTCACCGACGAGAAATTGTAATATTTCATTGTAAGTTGTTTAAATACAAAGCTAATTAGTATATTTAGGATAGTTAATTCTCGTAAAAAATTTCAATTTATTTGTACTGCAACTATTAATTTTTCGTCTTAAATTGTACAGTTTTGTCGAATGTTGGGTTTCTGTCTTTTACGCTAGATGTTTCTAATGTAGTTTGTGGTCTAGGTCTAGGCTAATTTTATATGAATTTTCTCACTTCCTAGACAAAAACCTACGTATTGTAAATTTTATTACTTACAGGCTCGCTGATATCTAAATTGAAACTTTTGCTGAGTACTGAGCCCTCTTAATATATTTTTTCCTAAGTATCCTTCGGTGGTCTCGGTAAAGAGTGTACACCAGTTCTATTATTTTTACTGCAGCTACTATTGCCAAAAGGAGATCAATCTGATTATTCTAAATATTAACCGTATCTTCTATAATCACTTTATTGACGATTTCGCCATTATTATTCGAGACTTTAAAACTCGTTTTTCCCATATTGGGTGTAATAAAGGTATATCAATAGACAAACGAAAAACAAAAAAAAGAGAAATAAAATGTTTGATATGTTCCTTACTGTATTTTTATAGGATCCATTTAAAAAAAATATATCATTACGTTAATTATACAATTATTATTTTTTGATGCTTCTATCAAACGAGTCTGATCAGCTGACGATATTGTGTAGTCAGCATTTATTCGTAAACAAATAATATTTTTAGTAGCGTTAAATCGTTAAATTTAATTTAGATGCGAACAAAAATTTAAATCTTCTTTAATTGCATATCTACTCTTGTGTCGCGATCCCATGGTAATTCAGCAAACTGTTTATTGTATTTATCTTGAAAGTTCTTCATAAATTCCATCGAACAGAACAATTTATGTCATTGTTATTTATTATCCGTGGTTTTTTACCTAGATATAGTAATTAAGCTCTATTTTCTCTATGATCAGCTTAATTGTCATAATCCGAAGAATATATTTAATTAGATTCTTACCGCTTGTCCTCTATTAATTATTAGTTGAGCTGTCGATGGTAGTCGATACTGGTTATCATAGGATTGCTTTCTTAACCCAACCATCCGAAGATTGATTTCTTCTTTATCACGATCGTCACGTAATAAATAAATATGAAGTGACTTTCTTTGTTCTTGTTACAATCACCAATTTGTGGTATACAGTTTGCATCTGCATGCACAAGCTGTGCACCGGTGTAATTGGGCACGAAGAGTGGAGGCAGCCATAAGGCAGATCTCCTATGGAGAAAGTGGAGAAACTTTAAAAGCAGATCTCCTAAGAGAAGCTCAGTGAGCAGATCTCTTTATAGGCGCAGCGATAGTAGCAGATTCCTAGGTAACGGGGAAGCGCAGCCTACACTAGCAGGTACCAGAATAAAAGTCTTGACTCTGTTAAGACTAAATAACAACTTCTTCTTTATTGATATATTGATCTTATGTATATAAAAGTACATGTACTAGCCTAAACTTAATTATGATTTGTACATTGCCTTTGCGATTGGTATTTATATGCCCGTGATTTTGGGCACGTTAAGTCAAATTACTTCTTTGCAATTATGTGCTCAACTTCGAAAGAATGGTGTGATGCACTTGCTTGACCCGTATTAATCATGTTGCAAAACATGTAAACAAATGCGTGTAAACAATTGCAGTCACTTCTTATGGTACATACATTTGGGTGAATGCATGTTTTGCTTAATTGCAATAATATAATCGATCACATTTATTGTGATCGATTAATTGAGCAATGGTTTTCATGTCAATTGAATATTGCAAAAATGCAGAATGTGCATTCTTGCATTTTTGATTGATTTGTAATTTTTTTTTTTTTTTTTTCTATGTGCATACTCACATGATACTGATAACACGATGAGTACGGCTGAAGATTGAGGAGATGTAGCAGATATCATGGCACTTGCTATCGAAGTTCATAATTTTTATAAATGATCCAGTTATCCTTTTTTGATTTCAATCTTACATTTGATAGTAAGGCTAGTAGAGACTTTGAAGTAACGATATCAGAATAATTCGTAAAATCATTAAAGGAAAGTCGAGTTTTCCTTTAGTAAATTCCTGATCGAATATCCTATAGTTTTTTTAAGACATTCTCTCCTGTTCTCGTAAAATTTTCGCGAAAGTAATTTATATTTCAGGAACAGATTTTTGTTGATTTTCCTGGAAAATACAAAGTCAAAATATCATCTATATACTTATTCTCTAAGTGGTTTATAACTATTTTAATATCGAGCTTCTCAGAAGTTTCTATTCAATAGATTCATGAGCTCCCGTACTACAAATCGGCACTCTTCAGCACTTTCAGATAGATATTCGTAAAACTTGTTGATAATCTTCAATTAACTCTGGCGCAATTAAAATGAAACCGTAACATTTTACATTCAATAACTTTCAGCTGAGTAATGGTTGCAAGAGTATATGTGCAGCCGGAGTCCGAATCTCTATGCAGACGGATTCGATTTCATCAGACCACGACACAGCCCCATATACAATTATTACTTAGCTGAGAGTTTTTGTTTGAGGAATCTGTGATTTTGTTAGTGATGATATACAAATTTGATTACGGTTTCGAAGATAACAAAGTAAGCTTAAGATTATCAGAAGACAATCAAAAATACAAGACTCCCTAAAAGGTATAAAGGTTAAAGATTGAAAGAAAGAAGTGTGTAAAGTATTTATGGGTTTCATAAGCTAATCATGCATGAAAATAAATTTTTTCTCATGCTCCGTATTTCTTTTAAGAAAAAACCAATGCAAAAAGAAAAAAATAGATTAAATGACAAATTGTATTTTCAGTAAGATTTGTCAGCTAAAAACAAAATGCTAGTTGCATATACATACGTTTTACGTGCAACAATATATCAAGCGAAAGCGAACGGCAACGCGACGGCTTGATATTTATCAAAATATCAAATTACATCTTCACTCCAGCGATAAGATTTTCTCAGGGTCGGAAGTGCAAATTAAAATGGGGGATGCTTGCGAATTGAGATTCGTCTGGGGAGTTGATACTGGGAGATCGTTATGTTTCCCATCAATGTTTGTATGAACAACGCAATTCAAGTTGTACAAATAATCCGCAATTTCAAGAGAAAACAACTCCCATAACTTTTTTTCATTCATAAGATACAGCGTGACTACATATCTTCACATACAAGTCATACACAGGTATCGAGGCTCTACTAACAAAGTGATGTGTGCGAAGAATTCGTAGTAAAATATAGCTTGGGTACGAACCAAAATGTTTATTATTTCTATAGATTCGTAAATAATAATAATTTTCAATGTACGCAAGAATTCATTTTTATTTCTTAAAATATCAATCGGTTATTTTTCTTAAGAATTATTGTGAATTATTGGTGGCTGGAGACGATTCGAACAAGTTGTGTTTGGGCAGATAAACATTTTATGAATACAGATAGCAATACATTTATTCTTAGGAATTTACTGAACCGGTTTTGTTTTTTAAGCATGCATTCAGCCGACAATAGTAATATACTCCATTAAAATTCTAAAAAAAAAAATGAATTCGCGTCTATATTGAAAAAATGTTTACAAAAAATATTGGTTCTTGCCCAAGATATATTTAGTCGAGATTAGTCAGTTATTGAGGTTTACTACGAGCCCTTCTCATACATCCCTTTGTTAGTACATCCACCGATATATTTCTTGTCAGTGATATCTTTTGTCGGCAGGCAAGTTTAACTACAAGTTCTATCTCGATAACGAAAACTCCACTGCCTAGAGCTTCTCTGGCAGTCATAAAACGTGCTCATCATTGTATTAAGTTAGACAGCAAGGCACACCACTTAATCAAACAAAATAAACAAAGCTGTTGTGGATTACGTCACAAAAATAACCAATGAAATGTAGAAGTTACAACGTTCCTCTCTATCAGAAATGTAAAATGCATTTATTATTTTGAGAACATATAAAAAGTTATTATAAGTTCATTTAAAAATAAACATTCGTTAGTAATTAAGATTTTTTTCGTCATATCAAGTAAGTAAATACAGGGGCATGATTTCCCACTGTTAAATTTATGGACCGGTTCTGAAACTCAAAAAAGACTGCCTAAATTTTTTTTCGATACATATATGTATTTATATAAACTGACATGAGTTTTACTCAAATCAAACGAGACTATGCATGTTTGGGAATAATAAGTTAAATTGCTATTAGTTTAGTATTAACATAGTTTCGAATAGAAATCAGTTTTCCTTCATCCCATTGTGAACACAAATTTCTGTAAATGCTGCAACAACCGATCCAGGCGTACAAGTGTTTATTGTAGGGGAGAATTAATTCATTATGCAACATTTATTGGTCCTTCCAGAAGGCTGAGATTAGGGGAAGAAGAATTTTATTTTTTTGTAATAGCTCCATTTCATTATGCAACAGACGAGATTGCAACTGTTGAGCATGGTTTTTGAAATCATCTGGAAACGGGCTGTAGTAGAATTTTCATATTTACATGCTCTATAAAAGATCGAACAACCGTAAAATATAATTGCATCTAAGAAACATAATCTTAATCTCTGATAAAGTTTGCGAAAACATTGTAGGGTAAGAATGACAGACATAATGGGGTATAATGAATGTTCTGGACCACAAAGAAATTATTTTGAATTGAACAAAGGATCTATTCGTACAAGTGGCATATATTTACATTGTCGTATCATAAAATAAGCATTTTTCACAAATTTAGAAATTTTATTTGTTGAACATTCATATTCAAACAACGTTGAAATTTAATATATGTCCGTGTGAATCTCAGAACATATAACTAAAGGAAGCGCAATAAGCCCGAAAAATTGCGGCATTTCCCACTATATGGTGGAATTCTGTTTACATATCCGTAATCTCATGGAAGTAGTTAATCTGTAATTTTTTTGAGGGGGGATTTGGCGCAATTATTCCCAATAAAACTAAGATGTGACGCATTGAACAAAAAAAAAAAGTTAGGAACACAAAAATGTAAACAAAGAAATATTTTGAACAATTATCTTGATATTTTCATGTTTCCATCCTTTTTTCATTTCTTTTGCACATATTTGGGGGAAAGAAACTTTCTAATTTAATTTGCGGGCGTCAACTTGCATGAGAAACATCCTTCCGGGGTTATTTCGGCGATTATTCCAACAGCACCACACAGCACAATTCACTATTGAAATATTCACACTTTTATGAACTTAACTCCAAGGCTTAATCACTAAATTTTCACTTCAAATCTTTTTATTTAAAATTAACACAATTAACAGAACAATTTCAGGGTTTTTTATTTAAACATCATAAAAAAATACAAAACCCGGCGCTAGAACATGAATTTGTCGTTTAATTTGAATCGACACAATTGACAAATGTCAAGTTCACTTGATTAAAGCTTGGTTAAAGCTTGGCTAGACTTGGTTCAATTCTTCTTGCCTTTCCACCCCTTCGCCCAAAAACCAAGTTTCCCTCACAACGATAGGGTTTTTACACGATATTTCGCCTCCTTTAGTTATATGTTCTAAGATGTGAATACAATGTTATGATTGACATAATTTTCATGATACATCGATCAGTACATAAACTTTGCTGTGAATTGTAGTACATTTCAATTTATAGAATTATTTGTTTTTGACTTGAGGATAAATCACTTTGACATTTCGTAAGACACGATATTCCATCTACCTGTACTAGATACTTATAGGTAAATCGTTTAATATGCGTAAAAATAAAGCTAAATTCGGCATTTGAAAATACGAATAGGCTCTTTACGCAGATCACTCCAGTATCTGCACAGCTACCTAGACCATGAAAGGAAAAATGTTTATCATCTGATAAATTACACAAAGGTGAAATGATGGCCCAGATGATCTATGCGGATAATGGAGGGATTTGTGAAGAGATCCCCGGTAGTTTCAAATAGCGGGTTGTTAAAAGTATGCAACGTCTTTAAAGGTCATGGAAAGGTAGAGTTCAGCATCTCTTCTTATCGTATTAATAGCCTGATGTACTGGAAAGTCCTCACGCAAAGTTCTGTCGTATCTTGTGCACTATTCTGTCGATCATTTATATTACCAACATAATAACTCTACGATCCATGCCAGCACTAGACAAAATCTGCCTCTTGAGGCACAACATTATCCTTCTTGGCAGACCGAAATCTTCTGTTGTGTAAACCTTATAAAGAGCATATAAGGATGTTTAGTTATAAAGATGTTAATCAATTTAACACCATACAGTGACTTAAAGATACGGTTGAAGCCTTGCCTAACCCTGACTCCAGAAACCAATGTCAAAAAAGACCTGGATATCGTAGAGAACTAGGCGCAGATAGTTATGTATGCAGGGTGTTCATCTAGGTGGTCCATAGAGCAGGAGTTGAAAGTACTCACCTAGCTGAACAAAAAAATTGTAAGGCAGAGGTGTCCACATCGACCGTTAGATACGAGGTGATTAGGATATTATGCTAGTCTTTTACACAACACCATGTATCTTAAAAGTCTAGGGCGTACGATCACCATCTAAATGCACAGCTTCATATCCTTGTCAACGACTGCTCAACCAACACCGTGCTCCTCACCTCTCAGGAGTTATTGTAGTCTAAATTAAAAGTGTCGGTTTTTCTCATCTGTTTTTTTTTTAATTTGACCAATATTTTTTTTTTTGCAGAATGGTTATGAACATAACTTTTTTTTTTATAAAAACTGTAAAACTTGTACTGTCGTCTTTAATTTGACCTATTACGCCTATGTATGTGCTAACTGTAGTCGCTAAACAGTTATTAGCTCACAACCTATTCAGGTCATGCCACTATTCTTTTTAAATAACTTGAAACACTTCAAAAATATTTTAAGTGTATATATGAGGTCAGCTTGGTTGTAAACCAAGCCGCCCTGATGAGTTATGCAGTTCCTGCTATTACGAAACGCCCGATTGTACATAGAAATTTCTTTTTTTGATTACAAAAGTTTTTTTTTTTAGTCACATTAGAGACATGAAGCGTAAAAGACAAAAATCCAACATGCGACAAAAGTGTACAATTTAAGACGAAAACTGAACACTTGCAGTTCAAATAAATTGCAAATTTTTAATGAGAATTCACTCTCCTAAATATTTTTGAACATAAACATGCTTTTTTTTTAATTTTTATTGCCCTTTAAGTTTACATGTCTTAAAGTTAGATTTTCTTAAGTAGGTGCTAATGCTACAGATAATAATAAATCTTTACCAGCAGGCTAAAGTATTTTTTTTTAAAAACTATGCTTAATTATAAGTTTTTTTTTATACATATTATAAGTTTACAGATTTCCTAGAAAATGGCACTAAAACTAAGATAAATTATGTTCTCGTACAACTAAATAAAAATTGGTTTAGTTAATAACTTCACATTTGAATATTTTTAAGAAAATAAGGTACTCAAAGTTACTGCTTTTGCTGTTAAATTGAATTAATAAATTTAAAATAAAATAAAGTAATGTTAAAAGTTAGATCAGCTGATCGGTGTTATATACCAGTCTGTTTCCTGAGTAGGATTTGTGGTCCACACATTAATTTATTATTTGTCTCGTACAATTAATTTTTGTCTTTGAGCCATTTAATTATATGTGGTGCTTTGTATTTGGGAATATCTCTGTTGTTGTGTGGGAGTTCCATTGTTGGGTTGTCAATCATGCTAAGCATGTCGATAAATCTTGGTGCAATTTTTATTAAGAAGGTGTCAATTCTTTTAATATTGCAGAGTTGATAAAGCTTTTGGTTTTTAAATCTTTTGCAGTTTGTTTGTGCTCTCTTAAAGTTGATGCAGTGAATGAGACATCTTCTGTCAAACCTCTTAACATTTTCCATTTAGGCTGATGAAATATTGAACTATATAGAGAATGCATAAGCGATCATTGGCCGGATTAGCTGTTTGTAGCAGATAACTCTAATTCTATTTTGGATTGCAGACCTACGATGTATAATTTTGGAGAGTGCTGAAAAAGTAAAATTGGCTTTCTGAAGCTTATGTTTGATGTGCTGGATGAATTGGAGGTTTTCTGAGAAGTGTATACATAAATATTTTAACTGTTTTGTATATGTATATGTGAGAATTTGTAAGCATTGTGATGAAAGGGGGATGTCTGATGTGTATATGTTATATAATTTGGGACCTAGTATGGAGCCTTGCGGTACTCCAGCTAGTATTTGTAATGTGCCGGATAGATTGTTACTTATTTTAACTTGGAAGGTTCTGTTTTTAAGGTAATTATATATAACTTTGCAAAGGTGTTTGTTAAAGTTGTACATATTTTTTATTTTATAGATTAGGGCTTGTGAGCATGTGGTATCAAATGCATGTTCAGTGTCTATACTGCATGCACGGGTTGCCTTTTTGTTGTTTATATTACTTGTTTCATGGTTCATAAATAATGATAGCACGTGGGAGGTGGAGTACTGTGGTCTAAATCCCATTTGCAAAATTGGAAGTATATTGTTTTATTCTTCGTGTTCTTGGAATTTTTCCTTTAGAAAAAGTTCATAAATTTTACTAGTTGAGGAGAGAAGTGATATAGGCCTGTAACTAGCTATTTCATTGGTTTGCTTTCCTGGTTTTTTTTATTGGAATTATGTACGCATTCTTCCATTTAATGGGGTAATATCCTACATAAGCTGAAGAGTTGTTAAATAAGGTAGCTAAGAAGATGCAAAATTTTTCGTTGTTTACCTGATCAGATAATTAAGCAATAAGTCCGGTCCAACTGTTTTTTTGTTGTTCGTTGATTTAATGATTTCTTTTATGTGTTCACATGAGATGAAGTTACTGTCTTGATTGCTTTGCAGTTAATGTGTATGATATCCTTACTGGCAGGGAGGTTGTCCTAGTGGAGTGAAATTGTCCTGATACTAAGAGTCTATTTCGTTGGCTTGGCAATGTGTGTCATGCCCGTATTCATGTTTAGGTTCTATTTGTGTCTGTTTTCTAAGTATTTACCTATGGCGTTGAGTTTGTCCGAGTCGTTAGTTAGTTGGCGATCTGGGTTGGTTGGATTGGTTAGTTGCAGGAGCCAGGATATTGACTTTATTCCTAAATTTGCGCTTTTAGTGTATGTTGGGTTGGGTCGTACCTAAGTCTGTGCCATTTTTTACGTACATTCTACAGCATTATGGTCCGATTGAAAGTCATATGTTTTTAGTTTGTCCAATAAATGAGGACAGTTGTAGGTGTTTATTGTGTTTGTCACTATGAAGAAGTCCAGGTATAAGGATGTATTAATTCAGTGGTATGTTGGGTAAAGTGAAGTTTCCAGTTTAAGGTCGCGTTTTAATATATTGGTTGTGAGCCAGCTATGTAGTGTTTTACCTGCTTTATTTGTTGATTTTGAATGTAGATTCCATATAGGATGCTTTGCATTGAAGCCTCCTCCGATTGTTTTGTGTCCATTACTTGTTGCATATTTTTTTCTAGATTTGTTGTGGTGAAATCTATATGTCCGTTTTTGTTGTATAGTGATGTGAGGTATATTAATCTATTTGCTTCCTTGATTTTAATTGTTGGTTGTTCGAAATTAGGTATGTTTATATGCTAGAATTGAATGTTGTCTTTAGTTAAGATGGCTCTTCCACCTCCTGTTTGATCGGTTCTGTCGTTTCTAACAAGTTTGTAATTTTTAAATTGCGGATTGTGTCTTACATTGAGTTTGTTTTCAGTTAAAAGTACTATGTCAGATTTACTTGTTTTAATAAAATTTTCTAGGCAGTACCTTTTTTCAATGTTGGTTAGTGAGTTTATATTTAGGAGATGTATTTTTAGTAATGAGTTACTTTGCATTTATTGTGAGATCAAATATTAATTGTATCATTGCTTGCAGTTTGGAAATTTTGTCATGGAGTTCTTTATATTTAGGAACAAAATTATCAATTTTCTTAATGCATGTTAAGAGGTTGAGACCAAAGAGCTCTTCACATTCCTGATTAAACATGTTTACGCTGCTATTATTAGTTATTGTGGGTTTTTTAATTTCGGGTATTTTATTACTTGTATTTAGGGTTTGGGAATAGGATATGTTGGGAGTTACGTAGTTGTTATAAAATGTATGCTTCGTTTTTCTCTAAAATTCAGTATATTTTTTCCTTTGTAATACTTCAAGGTGTTTCGGGCAGCCTCTGTAGCTTGCTGGGTGACCAAGTTGGCCACAGTCTATGCATCTTGGTTGGGTATCTTCTTCATTTGCAGTTCTATTTGAGTTGGGGCATTGTCTTGGTTGGTGCTGCTCAGTGCATTTTACTCATCTGTATTCCATGTTGCAAATAATTGCCACATGGCCATATCTTTGACATTTCTTGCACTGCATCATTTTATTGGCTTTAAGCTTCTCAACTTATATGGCTTGGTTGAGTAAGTATCTTAGATGGAAAAGTTCCTTAGAGTCATCGTTAGGATGCGGTTGGATTATTCAGTTTGACGTATTTTTAATTTGAAAATTTTAATTATGTTAATTCTAAGATTTTGTTTTTGTAGGGCGTTGAATATATCGTCCATGTCAAAGCATGTTTGAATGTTTTTACTTATAATAGGTTGCGGGTTTTCTTCTTTTGGAGTGTGGTGGTAAGTTTTGGTATCGGTTTGCTTTAAGTAATGTTTTATTTTATTGAAATCATTTATGTTCTTTGCTAAGATGTGGGACATATTGCTATTAAATTTTTTAAAAAATAACTTATTATGTTCTAGCAGGAATTTTAGAGCGACTGTGCATTTTTTTGCATTTATGTTGTAACACAAAATTGTGGGAATTTTGTTGTTTTTTTCTGTGGTATTTAAGTTTGCGGAATTTGGTTAATGTTAGGGAGTTGAGGCATTTCTGCATCTGTGTTTAGGTTTTGCACTGTGCAATCAGTTTTCGATGTTTCGGGTAGATGTGTTATTGTATGAAATTGACTGTTAAAACTTCCGGTTGAGTTTTCTTTATTTAAAAGCTGATCTAACTTACATGATACTTCACCAAACTTGAGCAGTAACTCATTGTACCCAATAAAAGTTCACTAAATTTTTGACTTAGGATGGACTTTTCTTCATTTGCTGAGTTAAGGGCGTTCATAAGTTATTGCTTGGAGGCCATTTTCATTCTTAAGTTACGGCCAGCCACACTAGAGCAAGGCTCAGAGGCATTTTCATTTTCCTGTGTTTGGCTTTTCTTGTCTGAGATATATCTTGATAACGTTGTTGATTCTAGCGAAGCTGCTTCTTCTTCGCCAGAGTCAATCGTATCTTCGTATGCTTTTATTAAAAAGGGAAAGAATCCCATGGATTTATTACACAGTAGAGCTTCACTGTGTTTTTACTTTGGTATTTATTATAATTATATATATTTATTGTTATTATTACTTTAATAGAAATATTATTATTATATATATTTATTAATATTATATTGCTTTAAATATAATAGCTTCAATCACATTTATTAATACTTTTCTTTCTAATAAAACCACTTGACAACTTCACTTGAAGGATTCAATTAGTCACTGACTTTGCTGAATATAATCACTATGGCTTTGTGATTTTTTTTAATTTTTTTTTCACCGTTGTCACTATTTGATTTTTTTTTTATCATTAACTGTTGTTTTTTTTTAAATTTATTAGCTTTATGCACATTTATTACTGTTTTTCCTTTTCAAAAAACTACTTGAACCACTTAACTTGAAGGCTTCAAGTAGTCACTGATTCTGTTGAAACTGAATCAATCACTATGGCTTTGTATTCTTGTTTATTTTCATTTTTTCACAGCTGTCACTATTTCAATAGTCTGTATGTTTACTCGAAAGTTTTTTACCCATAATGTGTATGTTAACTTCTCGGACTAGAAAAATTTGACTGTTGAATGCATTTCCCCTCCTCAAGAAAAGTTAAAAATTTTACACAGGGTAAAGTAGATGAGTAAATCCATTCTTTTCTTCCATTTGTCATTTGAAATAATTCTTTCAGTTGTCAGGGCGATTTTTTAAAAAATTAAATAAGTAAAATGAAATAAGTCCGATTTTATTAAAATAAATAAATAAATAAAATAAATTCAGTCCGATTTTATTAATAAAGTTATAAATTAATAAAAAAAATTAATCTTGATTTTT
This sequence comes from Dioctria rufipes, assembly GCA_963924295.1. NCBI lineage: Eukaryota > Metazoa > Arthropoda > Insecta > Diptera > Asilidae > Dioctria > Dioctria rufipes. Next base: position 95,219,946 of record OZ002740.1, on the reverse strand, counting down.
GACAGTTGACCAATTTAATTCGATTTACCCAGGCTTTACTCATAAGTTGTCTGTTAACTTTTTTCATTATCATCTAATATTATTCCCTCTACCGCAAGAAAGTTTTTACTTGATTTTTACACAGGCTTTTTTACTCAAAAGTAAACATACAGACCTACTATATTACTTTGTATTTAAACAACTTTCAACGAAATATTGCAATTTCTCGTCGGTAAAATGTCTGGAGAAAAAACAAGTACTATTAGAGTCAAATAATTATAAAAAGTGCCACTGAAAGTGAAAAAACTCAACATTATTTGCTAGATCTAGGATAGTGAAATGAGAATACCTACTAACAGAAATTTGATTTAAAAAACTTCAGTTTACAAGTTTTCGAGCAATTATCTCTGCTGCAATACATTTTTGTTTATTTTTGCCGACGTGATATACTAGACTTCTTCGTTGCCTTTAATTTAAGGTATAAATCATTATTCTGCTACAAATAGTTTGCAGAAATTTGCATTGAGAAATGTACGAAACCTGCAAATCTTGGTACTTACTCCTCTTAAGTTAAAAAAAAAAGTTCATTTCCATATATTAGATACCAATTTCAAACTGTTAATGACATTTTCTAAATCTTTTCTAGGGAAAGCTGCGTATAACCACCTTTCAGATCAACTTCAAAGACTTGAGTTTCCTCTGGATTTGTGTATACTCACCTGAACACAATGTGTAAGCCATAAAGAGTAGAGAGAAATGGCTGTAAAAAATATAATATTACAAATGCATCAAGGTATATTTCAAAATTTGAGCAGTAGTTTGGTGAAAATAATTGGGGATAAAGATAGAGCAACGAAGGAAGTGCGACACTGTACAGAAATTCCCCTATTCTATTTCCGTTTTTATATTTTTTTGAAGTATGTATTTAATTTGATATGAATGAATTAATGACGCTTCTTGAATATACATATTTTTGTTCCATGAATTATTATATTTTGTGTCATAGTGTGCGTATGTTTTACAAAAAAATGGAAGTCCATGTTAAATTACTATACATATATTGCGCTATATATATTTTTTTTTTGTGTTTTTTGAAGCCTAATTAATTTGATCATTACTTTCTCTGAAAATTGGTATATCTGAACGAATGCAATTTTGAATTCACTAGATGGACAGATTGCTTATGAAGTCGGAATATTTTCCGTAATTGTTATATAAATTTAACTACTATTACTGCAGAAATAAAATATACCATGCAATTTTACATAGTCTTTATGAAAACATACCCTTTCATTATGGAGAAGGGTTTCAAATTTAACTACACTTTTATATAAATCTATTTAAAATTCGATACATTAAGGATTTAATGGATAACCTTCTACTGCATTTATAATTTACCTCTTTTACATCTACACATCGAAATATTAAAAGGCAACTCTTTTCAAATATGATTTCTCCATAGAGTTCAATGTAAGATTTTCCTTTCCACTAACTTAAGTGATATTAGATAAAACGTAGGGATTATTTTCTAAATTTTGGACAGCAAATGTTTCTTATTTCAGAAAATATTTCCCTAATTAACATTTAGAATGGAGGTATTCAATTTAAAGTATAAAAATTCAACCCAATATTTCTGAAATAGACCAATCGCTTTATTTTGCCACTGAAATATTTTTTACTGTGTACTTAGAGTTTATGCTATTTGTCTACGATTTATAGAAAATCTTAAAACATGCTATCCCCTGGTGATTTTCTTATAGGTCAACCTTATACAGCTCTTCCAAAGCCTAACACACCGCAGTAACTATTAAAAAACTAGGAAAGTCTGAAAAACATGATGAGGGCTTCTGCTGCAAAAGCTACCATTTTGAATATGATGATGAAAACATAGGGTATATTAGAACAGAGTTACACGCATCGGTGGAGCTGCCTGTCAGAACTGATTTCATCAGTCAGTTTTACTGACTACAAATGCATTGGGTTCGATCAAATGGCTAGTAAGTTAATTTGAAAAATGTCGTCAAACATGCAAATATTCCTCCTCTGTATGCATTTATAATTAGTTCTTCATTATTCAAACGCCTTTCCATCATTCTTCTCTAAAAATTGCAATATATATTAAATTTTTCAGTCATTTCTCACTCAAACTCTACTAATATCTTACATTTTAATTTCTGTTTCCTACTTTTAATTTTAATTTAGACAGTTTACTGACTAGTCAGTACTAAATTTTTATTCGACAAGTCCATACTGACTACTCAATACAAAATACTGGTCAGTAGGGGTTAATACGGGTATGGGTCAGTAAACACGTTTGTCATTGCATTTGTAATGCATAGAAATAATGATGGTAGAACAAAATGAATTGGGTACCCGCCCATAGTACATATTATATTACTTTGGTTATTGCATGTCCTTCGTTCTTTCTTGTATGTGCGTCCGACCATCCAGTCGTCACTCTTTGTCTTGTTTGATATAGTTAGGCTTGTGAAGTGAAAAGAAAATACTGTGATTGGAAAAGCCGAAGAGTGTGAGATATAAAGAAAGAAAAACGGAGTGAGAATGATTTGAAGCTCGCCTCAGTTAAAGGCGGAGAATATGTGGTGAGTCGAAAGAAAAAACTACCACGCACAATAAAACTACATTTTGTGGCTTAACATCGGCGTCAATACTTGTAGACCTGAAGGGATCTTTGAGACAGTGGTGACGATCTGATGGTGGTGATCGACACCATGTCATGCCCCAGCCCCATTGGCTGTCCACTGATGCAAAATTCTGGTTCTCCTTATATAGCGCGAGGTCAACTTTCATGGTAAAGTAGAAGGGCTCCGGGAGAGAGAAGGAGGAAAAGTAAAATTGCTTACATAAAAACCTTGCAAATTATAATAGATCAAGAGAAATGAAAAGAAAAATCATTTAGCACCAAAATATAACTGATATACGGACTTAATTTTTTCTTATGGTAATGCAGGTTGTATATCCATTAATATAATAAAAACCATTAATATAATAAAAACTAATCTTTTATAATCAAAGGGAACAACAACAACCTATATACTACCACTCTATAGCAATATACTGTCTAAATTGATTCTTAATGTACTTCAATGACAAACGAGGGAAGAATAAAACCTCGTAGCGCCAAAATATGAAAAACATATTGTCATAATTCATTCTTAGGGTACTGCAAATGACGTTTAGATCCATGAAAGGTAAGTGATTATAGAGGGGTGCTAATGTGCTACATATAAAAAGTTTAAAGATTAGAAACTAGAAAAATTGTTGTACTAACGATTCCATCATACACATATCCTCCGTTGCTGTATAAATTTTCACAAAGCCTAGTAAACAACCTAGAATTGGTCTAACAATAGGACCAATTTTTATGATACCCTAGATGAATGTCCGTATGGTCACCTCTCTATGAAAGTTTGAGTTTAAAATTAGTTTTTCGCATGTATTTCTAGAACAGTTCGTCAGATAGTAAAAATCCTTAGCACCAATTTCATAGGATTTCGTATTCTGAAGAACTATTCAGTACAATAAAAATGTCTAGGACTGGTTGTTTTCACAACATACGTAGAAAGCCTAAATTTTTCAATGGCAACACCAAGAAAAGGTTTCCCGATTTAGTCCGTTTTTGAAATTTTGTTTGCTATTGCTATGAAAAGACCATGTACAAAACTTCAGTTCTCTACATCGACGCATTTTCAGGCAGTGCCCAAATACATATATAGTGAGAAACGAAAGTTTTGAATGGCAACTCAACGAAGGAATTGCCCGATTGGTACTATTTTCGAACTTAAATTTACTTTTTGTTGCGTTTCAAATGGAATGACAAACTTAGTATACCCTATAATTTCATCTAGGGGGTATAACAGTATAATCAGACACAACCTTTCAAGTACCTTGACGCAGAAGAACTTAACCAATTTGGGTTACTCTGTACATAGTTACTGATAAGATTGGAATTGAATCTAAAAGACATATAAATGTTTGAAGTTTAGCTTACAATAATTATCATTAAATACATCCTCCGTCTGTTCGCCATGCTGAGTAGAATTAGTTGCAAGATTTGTTCACACCTAGAGTTCTCAACGTTGTCGCCACATGCGGTCAACGTTTAGATTGTGGTTTCTGATATAGATGTTGTTTCTTATTTGCTGTTCGTGGCAGATGCAAAAGTAATGCATAACTTGGCTTTTGGAACATTTCGGATGTAAAAGGTCCGGAGTAGCAATCCATCAGAGTCATACGTATGTAGGCTCTCACAAAGGATCTCCACTGTGTGGTTTTCAATTTTTCGGGACTGCACGTGTCTAAAAAACGGTGTTAGCTTTCGTGTAGTCGTTAGGTTTTGTCGTGCATTCCTTAATACATAGCGAACCTCTGAGTCATGATTTTTTTTTATGGTCTGATCTCGCGTAGTGTTCACTATGTTTTAGGCGCAATACGCTTTCCATGTTATTGTGAAGTAGGTATAAATATATTAACAACAACTTCACAAAAATTCGAAAGTACGATTCTATAACAAGACTGAATTCGATTTACTTAAATAAATTTTTACGATTATTTTCGATTTATTTCAATCTTTTAGTCGCACGAGAATCGACCTTCTAGGCTTTGATACAACTCAAATGCTCTTTTTCTTCCTTTTCCTTTTCGACAATTTCCTTGTCCATTTTTTTCCCATTCCGCCAATACACTTTTTTGGTATATCGGGTAACACCCAAAATATGTCCCTGGGATGGCAAGAAAGATATTCCAGCCGGACCTGAATCCCTGAGGGCAGGTTTATCAGCACCGTAATAGGGCAGGATCGTATGCTTCATTCGTGGATCTAACGATTATGGTAACTGATCCCGTAAATAGAGCCACTTGCCACGATATCAAGAGAATTCAGAAGTGTGCTCACATTAGCAGGCTAAATAGCTGGTCTGTCAGGAAATCGTGGTGAGTCGAAAGTGCACTTATCATTATCATTAAGCCCAAAACACAGTGAGAGCCACACAACAAAGTCGCCGTAAATTGGTTGCTGTCAAAGATTCGAATATATGCGAGTCCCATATAGTTAACACAATGAGAGCGACGCGATAAGTTGCCAACAAAAAGTTTGGGAAAATCTCTAAATTAGTCGCCAACATTATTGACATTTCTGTGTGGACAGTGAATAATTGACATTCATGTTATGTGAATTTGGTTATTTTTATAAAGGATAGGATATTAAAAGATGATAGTAAATAAACTATTCATTAAAAACTTGTTTTCAATTAATTTCTCTAATTATAGTTTGAGAAATTGCGAGTTTTGAAAAAGAATTTATAGGGAAATTGAGGGAAAAGGTTATGCTGTGCGATAAGCGTCATTCCATGTATACTAATTTTCTTCTTCTTTCTAATTTTTCCTTTATGCTTTTACAATTTTAAGTACGCCACATAACTATACTAAAGACTTTGCTTATATTTTTTCTTGTTGCCATTTCTTTTACAGTAAATTAAACAGTGACCGCTGTCAAAAACATTTGTCGAGTCGCGTTCACTGTGCTTTAATTGAGCAATTGCCGGCAATTAAGTTGCCAACATTGTTGTGTCGCTCTCGCTGTGTTTTGGCCTTTACGCTTAATAATTTGTCGTAAGACCCCTTCCGCTCACGATATCTCTGCGATTTTGGCCATGACTGCTAATAAAATAGATTTGGGACAGGAATGATGTTATCGTTGGATGGAAAATTTGTTGTGCATGAGCATTATATCCACACCTTGGCGGTATTTAGCTTTAGCTATAGCAAGCGACCAATATGTGGTTCGACCGATGATTCAGATGTAAAAAAAAAAATTGTCGATGTGTTAGCGAAGTAATAAAGCCACGGGCTTATCAATACTCGTCCCATATGTCAGAGGCATATAACCAATGCAACGTATGTTAAAAGATACGTCAGAATGCATCTTAGATTACAGAAATCTTTTCCAAAGGGATATAACATATTTCGTAACAATAATAAATAAGATAACTGATTTCAATGTAAATTGCATCTATTACTGACCAATTTCTTACAGGCCATGTATAAATTATGAATTGCCCCACTAGAGGATTAATACATTAATAAAAATTGTGGAATTTAATCACAATTTGAACTGTTCGGAAACGAAATAGAAACTACTGCATAGTACGCTAACACCAATGGTCATGGAGCGTACGCGTACCATACTTATTAGCATCTAAACCTCCACGTCTGCTCTCGAGCTATTCGATTTAATTCTGATACTAGATAATTTTGAGTTTTCATTCAATTTTCAATTTACAAGGCCTAATAAAGCGAAGTGAGTCGGCTTTCGATATCTAATTTCAATTCCAATGGGACACAATATGCTCCCCTCATTTTCACCTTAATTTGAATATTTCAGTCTGATTAATTTTTCGAGCCATTGTGTCTACCAAATACGATAAAACATCCGATGAGACTAAATAGCTGCTAAACAGGTTCGAGTTCCTTCTGAGAACATAGATACCGTAAAATTGAAATTCCTGCAAGTCATCGTTATTAAAATGGTGACGATGCTCCCCATTGCTGTTTGCCTTTTTTTTCTTTTCTTTTTTAATTACAAGATTTCATCCCCCACCATAACTATTACAGCTCCCAGGAGAGCTTGTCTTTATTGGCTCTCTTTTTTTTTTATATTATCATACCATGGATGGAAGGTCTCATAAAAAGGGCTTCTAATTAAGACGATAATGTTAATTACAACTGTCTGTAGTAATTCCCTGTGAATGAGATCTTACAGTTCCAACATCTTTTTTCAATCCTCCATCTAGATTTGCTTCCTTGTAAAATTCAAATTAGCTTTCCTCTAGTAGTGTCGGAGTTTGATATTTATGGTGATTGCCATGAATGGTAGAAGCTACTGCAGAGAGAGATGATATGAAATTGAATGTCATGTTTTGCATGTGCCATGGTGCATATGTATGTACTTACATATATATGTAAATGGAAGGAATGGATGTTGATATATTTCAAATCAACTGTGTCGTACGAAAATGTACAAGAGATGGTAGAGTAATTTAACTATAGCGATATACACCGATGTACTTAGAGTTTTGTTGCAAGAAGCATGATATTCTCGCATTCGAAAGCTACAAGTCGTGCGATTCTCTTATAGTTAGGTAATGAATACTTTTTGGACAAAGGAATGTATTATCAGAGATAAGAATAGAGAACAGCAATCAAATGTTAAGTATTTAGAAGAAAGCTTGGTATTTTAAAAATGTAGAGTAAGCATGATATAAATATGAAAAGTTTATTGACTAACATTGTGGGGTGGGGGTATTTTAGATTATAAGGATTTGGAAATAATTAAAAGTTTGTGTATATGAGGTCATACGTTTTATTTATTGCAAGGATAAAATTGCAGCATTTGGATCAGTTTCAAAGGGGGGGTTGGAAAGACAAGAGCGCCGCCTCGCAATGACGGTAGTGGTTTCCATGAGCAGTTGAATGTGTCTACGTTCGCTGCCTGATGTTCAGGACATAAATATCTGCTCATTCTGGCAACGAACAGGGCTCTTAAGTACTTGTGCGTGGCGTTGTGAGACAGTGCCCTGATTCCCATCGACTCTTAAGTAAAACAAATGAATTGCAGATTCGGCCAGCGTTAACATGAAAACAATTTACCTAACTACGAACTCTTGGTTCCAATGCAGATCATGTTTTCGAAATTTGGGTGGATCAATTGAAACATACAGATCAGATGTCACAAAGCCGAGAAAGTTAATATCCTATGAAAAAAGGTACCCTCGACCAGCAAAAACAGAATATAACAGTGATAGAACAATATCAGTACCACCAATACCAATATGGCCAGTTACGAGGATAAGGTGGCAGATAGTAGCCTTCCCTATATCGAGTTCTCTCAGTACATTTACCTACTGCAGAGAAATTGGTCAATGATGTAATAATCGAGTACGCCATGCGATATTTTCTGCAGAGCAACACGGGTATTATTATATTATATATATTATATATACACATATATATTTATATAATAGATAAAAGTACTAGCGACACATTTTTCATATATTCTCTTTATTTTGTCCAAAATTCTTCTAAGAACGTAACTGGAAATTAATTTGCTGATCATTATATATTGTTTATAGTAACAATGATGTTTTTTACGGACATGATTTAGTTCCTAACATTTTACTAAGAAACTGCAATGCTACTCTCGCACCATCTTTAACAATAATTTTCAATGTTTCACTTAGACTAGGACTTTTTCTAGATCAGTGGAAATTTTCTTTTATTACTCCCATATACAAAGCAGGCTCTCGGCATTCCATTAAAAACTACAGAGGAATTGCCAAACTTCTACCTATTCCCAACGAACAGGATGTATTTTCATGTAAAAGAAATGATTTGTTCCCAGGAACATGGCTTCGTGAAGGGTAAGTCCTCAACAACCAATTTGGTATTATCTAAAAATTTTTGTATTAACGAAATTGAAAATGTTGCGCAAGTCGACGTTATCTATAATGACTTTGTTAAGGCTTTTGACCGGGTAAGTATTGATCTGCTTGTAAGGAAACTGCATGCCTTCGGGTTTTACTCTTCCATTCTTAAGTGGATTAATTCGTACTTAAGTAATCGTTCACAGTGTGTAAAAATGGATTTTGTTAAATCTCGTAAACTTATAATTAAATCAGGGGTGCCTCAAGGCAGTCATCTTGGCCCCCTGTTGTTTATTATTTATATTAATGATGTGGTTAAACTATTCTCCTTCGCTAAATGTCTTTTGTACGCTGATGACCTAAAAATTTTCTTGCCAATTAGAGATCTAGCAGATTGTCTACATCTTCAAAATGACTTAGATAAACTTCTAGTTTGGTGCTCGTTAAATGGTTTTGAACTCAATCCTGTAAGAGCTTCAGCTTTTATCGTTGCATTAATCCTATTTTGTTTGATTACGTGATTAAAGACATTACTGTAGACAGACCTATTGAGATTAAAGATCTTGGTATAATTTTTGATAACAAGTTGAACTGCTCTTTGCATGTTGAGTATGTCACCTACAAGGCATTTAAAATGCTCGCTTTCATTAAGCGTAACTGCACTGATTTTCAAGACCCTTACACTTTAAAGGCTTTGTATATTTCTCTAGTTCGCTCCATATTGGGAGTATTCCTCTGCTGCCTGGTGCCCTTATACTGCTTTACATATTAAAGGCATTGAATCTATACAAAGATCATTTACTCGCTATACTTTGCGCGGGCTTAACTGGGAAGTTGGTCTTGCCTCATACGAGGCCAGCTGCCAGTTACTTGGGCTCCAAACTTTAGAGTCTCGTAGAAAAGCTTTCTGTATTATATTTGTCAGAGATGTTTTCTGCTACAAGATTTGTTCACCCGAATTGATTGCCTTATTCAAAATTTATGTGCCTGGCTTTTCTATTCGATCTAGGGATTTATTATATATTCCTTCTCATAAAACTTGTTACGGTCAGTATAAACCCATCACTCAATGCTCTCGAAACTTTAAAGCTATTTCATCTTTCGTAGATCTTACTGATGAACGTAATAGTTTCAGAAATACTGTAATACAAATTTATTGGTAATTACGTCTTTAGATATTCTTTACATTTCTTTTTTGTGGAATATATTAATATCCTTTTGACTTAATGTTAAGTTAGTTTTAATGCTTAGTCTGTAGGAGCTTTTTCTCTGTATACCTAAATAAATAAATAAATGATTCGCAGCATTTGTAAGAAAAATAGTTTAATTGATTAAATTTTTGGTTATTAGGTTATTTCCACAGCTTTCAATTTAAACTGGTTTTCAGTGTTATTTTCATTTCATTAACAAATGATCACACAATTATTGCGAAGTCTAAAATAAACTTATATAGAGATTTATTTTTGAAATAAATAAATTGGGACTTGATGAATATATTGCTCATTAAATACAACAACGTCATAAGTAAAAAAATGCGAATTTTGAGTTATTTATGCACAAGGAATGCACTTTGTATGATCTTTTAACTGTAAGAACGTAGTATTTGTAACTAAAACGCTCGCCACGAGAGAGCGTTAAGATCGTTCTTGTGACCCTGCGATTTGTAGTTTTAATTTAGGACAACACCGTATTATCTCAGTTGTGAGGTTTCACTCATTCTGATAACTTGGTGACAATTTATACAAGAGAGTCACACTGGGTGTTAAGACGATATGGCTTTGAATGTAAGTTTGTTATAGATATCTTTTGCTGTATGCATAACATATTATTTCGACTGATGGCGTTATGAACGAGATAATGCACATTATTCAAGTTTGTATCATTTTTAAATATGACGGTCTTGCACTGAAGAAAATGTTTTGTAAAAGTATTATTTTTTTTTATGAAGTTAATACAAGAATAAAGCAGATAATTTTAGATTAAAATTTTTAACTAAGTAACCTTTTGACGTTCTTACTGCAAATACTATTGTCAAGTCCGTAATACATTTTTAATTATTTATACTTGTGTCACTCTTGTTACAATTACTTCCGTACAATTTTGAATAATGAATACTCGGAGGAAATTAATGTGTCAACTCGTTGTGAAAGTACAACAGTCGACTATCGTGGTAAATAGCGATATGGAATCAACTGGTAATGTAAAGGAGCTTATCACTGAAAAAGTACATGACGTTGAAAATGAACATTCAGCACATCCTGTGATAATGAAACCTGACAAATTTACAATGTCGGCACAAGAGACTTCATAAGGATCTGGTATGTGTAATAATTTGTAAATTACATTTCTCATAAATAAATAGAAATTATATTCAAATTATAACCTATTGCGGGTGGATATTATTATCTATTTTCTCTATTATACAGAAAATCAAAACAATGGCATTATCGCAAGTTCAAATACTTTCAGTTCTTCATTTTCTGAAGATGCTGATGATAGTGTTAACGGCAAGTTGTACGTACCCAAAAATGATGAAGATAGTGACAGTCAAGACAACAATTCTGACAATCACATTGAAGAAAAAAACACGAGCGTTTCTACGTCATTTCCTTCCATAGGGAACAGTACTTTAAATTTAAGTATTAGTAGTAATAACACATCCACATCTACTCAAGACATTCCTATTTTGGTGAGTCTTCTCAAGAAAAGTCTGAAAAAAAAACAGAAAGCTGGAAAAGGAATATTTTAAAGAAACTGAGAAATAGTGGAGAAGAATGTAAAACTCATACAAATAATATACAAATCCTGGAGCGAAGGGAACTGAAAGGAGTTTGCGGAGAGAAATGTAAATTGAATTATTCATCTAAGTACAGCCAAGAAGAAAGACAGCAGATATTCTGTCTATTGGTCACTAAGTCAGATCGAAAAACAGAGACAGTTTATTAACAATTGTATGACGGCCATTGTGCCAAAATATCGTTACACTCGCGAAGGAGGTACAAGAAAACAACGACAGAATAATAACGCATTCTACTTTTGTAAGAATTGTGAAAAGGTTCGCGTATGTAAAGTATTTTTTAAAAATACGTTAGACATAAGTGATCGAACAATACGTATAGTACAGGAAAAACGGAATAAGGTGGCAGATGTACTACTCGAACCAAATCAACGAGGAAAACACGGAAAGCATAAGACGTTGGACCCGGCTATACGCGAAGGAATTCGCCACCATATCAATTCTATTTCTAAAATTGCGAGCCATTATACTCGTGCGAATACATCACGAACATTCGTAGACGGTAGTCGTATATTGGCCGATATCCATAGAGATTATGTAGCGGCATGCAAAGACAAAAACAAACCTTTTGGAAGATATGCAATAATTCACCGGATGTTCACGGAGGAATTTAATATTTCACTTTTTGTTGCCAAGAAAGATTTATGTGAAACTTATGTGGCATACGAAAACGCTGCTAATGAAGAAAAAGGGGATATTAAGCAGAACTACGATCGACAGCTAATTGAGAAAAATTTGTCAAGAGAAGGAAAAAAGTGCGATATAGAAAATAAATACTTTAATGGCATTATCGCAATATACGATCTCCAAGCAGTCATGCAAATACTCGAAAGGAGATGTTTCTGTCTTTTACTATAAATCGAAGTTGAACGTGTTCAATTTCACTTTTTATGACTTGCAAACAAATTGCTGTGATGCTACATTTGGGATGAGTCTAACACACATCGAGGTGTAAATGAATTAGTTACTTGTGTGTTAAAGTATTTGCAGAATAAAGCTACCATGACTGATTCTGAAGTTATTTTTTATTCAGATAATTGCGTGGGGCAACAAAAAAATAAACTTGTGTTGGTCCTGTACTTATACGCCGTACGTTGCCTCGGTATAAATTCAATCACCCATAAATTGTTTTTTTTTTTTTTTTTTTTTTTTATATTATTAAGCCAAGCTCAGGGGATACCCTATGATGCAAAGCACAGCATGGCAGGAAGGAGATAGGGAAAGGATTAAGGGATATGAGGAGAGTGGCGGAGGTGCCGATGTATGTCGCCCTTACACTTTTGCAGTTTGTATGCCGGAGGAAAGACAGAAGATGGTAGACTGTTCCACATTCGCACAGTTCGGGATAAGAAAGCATCACGGAAATTAAGTGTATGGCCGAAGGTAATTTGAATGGTAAAAGGATGAGCGCGGGATGCAGCGCGGGTATTGCGTGCAGGAACTATTCTACAAGGGATCAGACTAGATATTTCATCAGAACATTGGCCATGCATATAGCGATAAAGGAGCGAAAGGCATCCAACATTGCGACGGTGCTCGAGCGAGTCGATATGACGAGTAATTGCCACATCGCCAATGAGCTTGCAGGCTCTCTTTTGGACAATATCCAATGAAGCTAAGGCTGTGCTACCAGCCCCGGCCCAGATATGGGAATTGTATTCCATTCTGGGTCTGATGTAGGACTTGTAGAGGAGCGCTATATTTGATGGGCTGAAATATTTCTTACACCTTTTCAAGAAACCAAGACATTTGGATGCTTCTTTGGCAACCGAGAAGATGTGATCTGTCCAGCTTAACTTACTGGAAATATTAATGCCAAGAATTCTTAGTGACGGTGATTCAGTGGTTAAGTGATGGTCTTGTTTTAATGAGATGAGACAGCTTTGGGTCTTAGATGCATTGAATTCGACGCGATTGACTTTGCCCCAAGCGAGAATATTGTCAAGATCGTTATTCAATGATCTAATCATGCAGTCTCATTTAACACATGCGGCGTTCCCTCTGGAATCCGCAAGGGTGTCAAAGGAGTATGCGAAATCAAGGGTACTGTCATCAGCAAAGCTATGGATAGGATTGAAAGTAAGTCGGAGAAATAACAGAGCCCTGGGGGACACCGGCATTAATAGGATGAGGATCAGATATAACGCCATCTAGTACAACTCGTATTTGGCGACTAGATAAAAAACTTTCAATCCATAATAGAAGAGGAGGGGAAAGACCAAGTGCTTTGAGTTTGGCTAAAAGGGCTGAATGCCAGACTCTATCAAAGGCCTTTGAAATACCTAGAGCAACGATTTTGGACTCACCAAAATTGTGAAGACTACGATTCCAACGTTCCGTAAGAAAAGTCAGCAAGTCTCCAGATGAGCGTCCGTGCCGGAAACCGTATTGGCGATCGTTGATTAGCTGATTGGTTTCCAGATACTTCATTAATTTGGAATTAATGATAGATTCAAAAACCTTTGAAAGAATCGAAGTGATTGAAATTGGTCGATAATTTGAGGGATCGCTACCCTCTCCTTTCTTGGGAATAGGCTGAACGTGAGCTAGTTTCCAAGCAGTTGGAAATGTTCCTGTCGAGTAGGACAGGTAGAATAGTTTGCGCAGAGGTTTAGCCAAGGATGAGGCACAGCTTTTAATTAATAGGGGTGAGAAACCATCAGAGCCTGCGGCTTTAGAGACGTTGATTCCTTTAAGGACCTTGAACACATCCCTCGTACGGATGTGTATTGGCTCTTGTACACATCCGCACGGGGGGTGCACGACAGGTGCCTGTGAAGTGGGTGGAAGAAAAGAATTTGATGCGAATCTAGCAGCCAAAATATTAGCTTTATCCAGGGAGTCAACAACCACTTCACCATTATTAAGTAGTGAAAGTATAGAGGAACTGCTGAAGTTGTTCCTGATAGTTTTGACCAGGGACCAGAAACCTTTACTACCTTTGTGGCTTGCCAAGATTCTTTGTCTAACATTCTGGTCAAAAAGAAATTTTTCTCTCTGGATAATGGACTTGCAGGTGTTCCGTGCATTCTTGTAGATTCCTTTCAGTTCTGGACAAGGATGCACTTGATAGGCGCGAAAAGCAGACTCTTTCGCTTTTATAGCTTGGTTGCACTTATCGTTAAACCAAGAGCGATTTTGCTGTTGTTGAGATCTGCTGTAAGAATACGGAATATATTCACGCATGCCTAGACTTAGTATGTTACTAAGTTTTAATGTGCATTCATCAGCATCCCTCGAAGCAAAACAGACCGACCAATCTATATCTCTAAGATACTGATTGAGGCTTTCCCAATCAGCGTTCTTATAGTGCCAGAGAAGCCTACTTGTAGGTGGAGAAGTAGGGCGGCGCAGAGTTGAGGTGATAAATTGAGCCGTGATTAGACAGTGGTCTGAATTACCTAGAGGGGAGCCGACTGAGATGGAATATTTGTCAGGGTGAGATGACAGAAACAAATCTAGTAAATTGGCCCTATCTCCAGCTGCATCAGAGATTCTCGTCGGTGCATCCACTAGCTGATGCAAATTAAAAGATTCACAAAAAAGTTCAACGAATCGGCCCGAAGGACTTGTGGTAGAAGAATGTCTGAGCCATGGTATGTTATGGACATTAAAATCGCCTGCCAGGATGATTTCGGAAGAGGGGGAGACAGAAAGCAGATGATCAATATTGTTGGAGATATTGTCAAATGCGGATACCGTGTCGACATCAGACATATTTTGGGCTACGATAAAGGAAGCAAAAGTAGATGATGTGCCTGTGAAGTTTGCACCTAATCCAGATGTAATTAAACTCGGGATTGGCAGAAGGTGGAAAATCTTTTAGAATGGTAAAGGCCACATCATTCCGAATATATATTGCGATCCCCCTATGTGGAGAAAAAAGAGGCACTAAGCTATAACCAGGGACGTGATATTGATTAGAATCAGCATCAGAAACGACCTTGGTTTCACTTAGCGCAAGAATTGCCGGATTTTTTGATTGAAGGTGGCAGTACACCGAAAAACGATTTGCCCCCAATCCGCGAATGTTGCAAAATTCTAAAAAAAAAATCTGCATGTTCAAAGCAAAAACAACAAAAAAGCAGAAGAAAGAGCGACACACAACAACACAAATATTTATTTAGGGCAACCAGCTGCAGTCAACGACACAGCGAGGTAAAAAAAGCAGCAATAGTGTTATGCCTATTTGCTGCTTTCAATACCTCAGACCGTGCAGTTCAATGACCACAGCTGGGGACACCCGTATTGCTGATCAGTGACAAGGGCTAATGACCTTGCACTGATCACTGATGTACATAGGAGTTCAAAGCATTACCGTACTGTGCTGCTGGCTTGTGGAATGCCGGCAGGGCATAGCAAAGCCCTGACTTGGCTGGTATTATATTAATTTAATTTGTAAAGTATTAAAAAAAAAACGGCGCGGCGGATTTTAATTAATTTTTGTTGTTTTGGCGATGATGTTTTAAAAAATTGCACTGCACTGCACTAGAAATTGGTGAAGCTAATTAACTATTAGAACCAGTAACACGCACGATGGAACGTCTGCTCCAGCTGACTCCACGCACTCAACTGTTGATCAAGGGCCACGCACAGAACGAGGGTAACTCGGGCCGTTCACTCATTGAAAGACAGGTGAAACGTCAATTAAGAGGTGAACTATTTTATACTTCTGACGGCTTCATTGCCGCCATTCGTGCTACGAAAAAGCAAGGAGAACCTTTTGTAGTAAACGAATTGTGCTACGAAGATTTTTATGACATCAAGGAACTCTCTTCTAATATTGGACCCATGAATATGACAAATTTAAAACTTCATGGTGTAAAAGTAATTAAGATCGTGCGAGAATCTCCAACCTCTGTGTATTTTAAAAAGTCTTATAATGGCAAATTTCAAGAGAGCAAAGTTATAAAAAGGAACAAACAAGTAAATGACTCAAAAAGTATTTTGAAGCCTTCATTTAATACAAAACTTGGACTGACAGAGGAAAAAATCGATCTTTTGCATTTGGTTAATAAGAACCACATTCCAAGATATTATAATAACTTATGCCAAAATTTAAAGTTTTAGCTTCGTACCAATAACTCTGAACTACTCTTAAATTAATAAATAACAAAATTCCTTTCTCATAAAAAATGTGTAATGATTATTTCCTATTTACATCATTTTGAGGTCGACGGAATTTGGCACTAGTAACTCAAATTCAAATAATTTGTAAAAATAATAACCATAAAATTATTTGATTTTCTATCAACAACGTTATATATCAAGTTGTGACATATTTTAAAATCAATTTATGTGGCAATACGGTCACAACTACGAATGAAGCTTTTTTAATACTCATACATGTATGAGAAAAGTATTTAAGCACTTCGCACATTACAACAATAGATTGCTCTACTAAAATAAACAAACGCGTTTGCTGGAAAGTATTTGATACCCGAAAGAGAGTAAATCGAAACTTTAAATTGCATTTTTTTAAGAATGATGTTTTTTCTATTTATGACGTTGTTGTATTCAATGTAGATATCATTGTTAGCATTATATTTGATTATGTTTTTTGTAAGTTTGGACTACGTGTACTGATAAAATGGCGAGTAGATCTTCCATTGGAAGACAGACAATTTTTACTGTTGAAGAGACGGTTACAATAACATAGAGGTTTGAAATTGGAATTTTATATTCACACCTAGCCAAGAATAATAGAATTTCATATTCTACGAAAGCTGCAATTTCAAAAAGAAATATAAGATGAAAATTTTGAATGTCGTTTAGACTGAAATTCATTGGAAATAATTTCAATAAAATTTCGAAATGCAAAACAATGCAAAAAAAAAATTAACTTTTCGATCCAGCGATCAGGGAATTTTTATCGGTATGGTTACCTCTGATCGCATAAATTCAAAGATTGAGGACATTAAATTAACAATAATAAATAATAAATTTATTTATAACGGTAACGTACATATGAGTAACACTCTATAATCGTACCGTACAAAAACAAGAAGGTTGCTAGAAAAATAGATCTGATAATCAATTGAAAGTACCTAAGTAATAAAAAGCAAAAGTGATAGAAATTATATGTTGTACAATGAATTTAATTTGTATCTTGTAAATAATAATTATTCATTAGTAAATATTTTTATCCAAGCTAAATTAAAACCAAAGTTGAGGGAAGAAAAATAAATTAAACAATTATCATGTAGCAATGCAATACATTCTTGCTATATAATGACAGCTCTAATACAATCCTTGAAAGCACTGGCAGTGTCCCTAAGCTGGGTACAAGGAAGAAGTTAATTCCACAAGCACGCAGTTTGAACAAGATAAGAATTTTTCATTACTGTTTTGTGAAAACGCGAAATAATTAATTACCCGTATAAACACCATTTAACAAAGCAAGTGTAAATTGTTTATGGTTGCAAAAGTTCCCTTGAAATTTTCAAATTAGGTGCTTATTCCCCTTTATTACCATTATTGAACTCGGAAAAGCCAAGTAGAAATTTCAAGATGAAAACTTGTATCGCCCTTTAGATTGAACTTCTATGCTGAGTGACCACAAATGCTACGATCATAATGAAATCCTAGACTCAGCACGTTTGTGCTACTACGTTGCTATATACAAGCGGAATAGTGGTACGCCCCTGTAACAGCTCTGCTTCGGTCTAATTAATGCCTAGATGAAATCTATAGAGTATATTAAG
Organism: Dioctria rufipes; assembly: GCA_963924295.1. Lineage (NCBI taxonomy): Eukaryota > Metazoa > Arthropoda > Insecta > Diptera > Asilidae > Dioctria > Dioctria rufipes. The sequence continues at coordinate 95,202,025 of OZ002740.1, read as the reverse complement.
TTTGTCATTCCGTTTGTACCGCACAGAAATAATGCTGGTAGAGCAAAATGGTGTCCGTCCGTCTGTCCATCTGTCCGTCCTCACGATAGCTCGAGAATGAATTCACTTAATGAGCTGAAATTTTGCTAACGGGCAATTTCAAAAATGGACTATATCGGACAACCGCTTCTCGGTGTTGTCTTATACAAATTTAAGATTTTTACGTAAGCTGTGAAAACGATGAGTGCTATACGGTTTTAATGTACCAAAAAGTTGCAAGTCAAAGTCAGTTTGTCTAGCCTACATCTTGTTGTCGGGAATTTAGATTCGTTTTCTCATTAAACTGGCTTGAATCAGTTTGAATTGATTGTAAGGGCATACATTAGAATTTGGAAATGCCACCAATTAGTAATAGAAAATTTGCAGAGCAGATATGACTCTTATTTGTTTGTCTTTGGTTTTATTTTGTTTGTTTAATGTGAACAGTCGAAAATATTTCGTTTAATTTAGTGAGTCATTTTAAGAAAGTTAAATCACTAGAGACTGCTGCTACAAAATTTCAGGAAGTAGGCTCGGCGGAATCAGAGCAAAAATTTTCCAACATTGACAATTATGTTCATTTTGTATTATGAGGTAGTATGTTACCTAATTGAGATTTCTTTTCATTTTTTATCAGACAATTTAAAGTTAAATCGATAGAAACTGCTTTTGTTACAGTAGTTCAAGAAATTGGCCACAGAGTCAAAACCATCAGTTGTCGCTAGCGCAATTAAGACAATACTCACCAAATAATCATCTCTGGAAACAGTATTATCTTTGGACACATCTGCCGTAAAAATAAAATCTGCAAAACCTAAAAGGAAGGTTCGCAAAGAGTACTTCAAGGAATTTTCTTGGTTAGTTTGACGAATTTGAATTCTTTACACGATTATTACATTCGTATAGCTTAAATTTTCTAAATAAATTCTATCAGAAATATGTCAGGTTAGTTTTGTATAACACTATCGAAATAACTCTCTTGCATTACTTGTTATAGTAGTCGTATTTGCACCTAACATACTTCTTCTTGTTCAAGCGTTCATGAAGTGCAGTCGTTGAAATAAAATTGTTTACAAAGTTCTATTTTGAACTATTTTCCTAATTTCTAATTGCTGGGAATAAACCTGTTGTATACTATAACCAATTTTGTCATGCATATACAATCAAAAAGGGGTACTCACTGTCACTCAGCGTGTGTAATGGAGGTATGTATCCCGTGGTGTTTTCATTTGTTAATACACTTGTTCGTAATAACTTTTTATTTCTTCTTTTAACAAAAACTTTTCTTCCTTTACAGATTTTTCATTAACACTAATTCTTTGTAACAAACACTTTTCTTGTTAACTACCGTTTTTAATTTTCTTTTGCCAAAAGCTTTTCTTCCTTTACAGATTTTTCATTAATACTAATTCTTTGTAACAAACACTTTTATTGTTAACTACCGTTTTTAATTTTCTTTTGCCAAAAGCTTTTCTTCCTTTACAGATTTTTCATTAATACTAATTCTTGGTAACAAACACTTTTATTGTTAACTACCGTTTTTAATTATCTTTTGCCAAAAGCTTTTCTTCCTTTACAGATTTTTCATTAATACTAATTCTTGGTAACAAACACTTTTATTGTTAACTACCGTTTTTAATTATCTTTTGCCAAAAACTTCCGTGATCGCGCCGCTGCAAGTACCGTTGTTCGCTTCTAAAAACCAACTGTGTCGAGACTTGATTTTTTAAATCTCAAGTCTAGTTGCTCAGGATAGGAAAGTGCTTAATTAGCATTCCTATCCTGAGAAAATTATTTACCGCTGGGCATGTTTAAACATGCCCAGAATTATCGCGACGAACGATGGTTGGAATTGAAATTTGATATTTTCATAAATATCCAACCATCGTCGTGCTATCGTGCATACATTGTTGCGATCACAATGTATGCAGCTCGCGACAATTCGCTGATAAGAGCTTTTTTCGGTGAAGACTTGATCATTTCAGTCTTCACCGACGTAAAATTTTATGCGCCCGATATGTATGTTTGTATGTATGTACATACATATCGTATTTTACGACAAATCTTACTGAAGGTAAAATTTGTCGTGGGGCTTTTTTTATTGAAACGACTTGGGATGAAATTTAAAACTTTTATTTTTCCCAAGTCGTTTTGTGATAAAATATTTTGGTTGTATGCGAAGGAATTTGAAGAAATTGCTGATGGCAATTTCTTCGCCTTGTTAGGAGATAAGCTAACCATGTTTTAAGCATGATTAGCTTATTTCCATTAATGAGAATTAAATATTTTTCATGTTTTTTCCCAATGATAATTGTTAATTACAATTATCATTGTTAACCCTTTTTAGGTATACAACAATCCTTCCCCCTGCGAAAAAGAGGATTATTCTTTGAAGAGGAATAATTCTCAGGGGAAGTTGTTGTTGGGGCTTTTCGTTGGTTCGGCTATTGGTCGGTTTGGCATAGGTTTTCGGCTTTTACATATTTTCTAATTATTTTTTTTTTTTTTTTTTTTTTTTTAAACAGTTTGTTATCTTATTTTCTAGAATTGCTTTAAATACCTATTCTATTCTATTCTTATTTCTTACTTATTTAATTAATTTCTACTGTTTGTTTTTTTTTTTGTTATGTTATGATATATATGTTATGATATATATATTTTTTTTGTTACACTTGCATATTTGTTACGTTCTAAAGTTAGTGGTTATTAATTTTTATTCTAGGTTAATAATAATAATATTTATATTTTTATATTATTCATTATTTTTTTTAATTATTATTTAACACTAGCGGGGGAGGGTTTCGTTTTTTCTTTTGTTTTTGGTTTGCATATATTTATATATATGTTTTTATTAAACTAGTTTTCCTTAAATCTATGCTTTAACAATTGTATGTCCTCTCCCCTTTTGTTTTTATTTTTATTTATTATTACTAACTGATTTATTTGGGGTTAATAGAAACCACTTAGATTTAGTTTTATGCCATCTAGTGCTAGTGATCGTGCTTCTGACCGTTTGAAGTGGTGACACTATACCACTTGCACTGACGTAGTAGGTGGCAGGGTGCGGGTCCTTTTGAGAGGAGTAGGTTCGATTATTTCGATTTGTTTGCTTTGTTCCTCCGCCTCTGGGGTTTTCTTAGGCTTGCGTGAACGATAATTTTTTATGAATGGGACTAGCCATTTGGCGACCAGGTACAGTACCATACATGTGATGACAACACCAGTTAAGGATACTGATGTTGCAGCTAGGACATGTGTAGGGTGGTGACTGATATGAGGAACTATTTTTCCTAATTTTTTGTCCAGTTCCTTTAATGACTGGGTACCTTCTAGGATGATGCTGTTAGTGTCATCTCCTGAATATAGTTCTGTCTGTATTTCTTCCGACGGTATTTTTTCTTTGGTTTCATTAAGATATTTTTCTACCGTTTGCTCTAATGGAGCGATATTTGGGAAGTAGTTGGGTTGTTTGAGACTCAATTGCTGGATATTCTCGGCCTCATAATGTAGGATTTGTGATCCTACTTGTAATTGACAGTAATTATTCCTTGGCCTTCTATTTTTGAAGTTAGGAATTGTTGGGTACACTGAAGGTGTACAATTGTTGGTTCTATCAACGAGAATATCCAAGAATTTGGTTTACTTAATTTAATAAGTAGGTCTCTGGGAGGTATTTGCGCTCTAAATTGACACTGTGGCTCTTCCTTTAATGGATTAAAGAGCAGCTTCACTACGCATTCTTTGGACATTGTAGCCTTTGTTATGGGAATGCCTAGCTTAGCGATGTAAGTGTCCTCTTTGGAAGATTGAGTGATCTTTTTGAAGATTTTAAGATCTTGTGTTTTTAATAATAGAATATCCTGTGTCTGTACCTGGTGCGCTACGTGCGAGTACTGTATTTCGGGTACCAATGATTGTTTTTTATTAACATGGATAGGGAAACTATGTATCCTATACAACTTCATTCGTGGTAAATTGAAAATCGGAAGTTGTATTCTAATAACTAATTTGTCTTGGACTATACGAGCCTTTGTTTCCGCTGTCTGATATAACAGGGAGAGACAATTTTGTGCATCTGGGCAAGTAGCGTGGGACTTGTGGTATATCTCTAATAAACTTTTGGGAGACACCACTAGCGGATGCAACTGGTGATTCTTACTGGAGATTATTATGTCGAGTAAGGCTTGTTGCCTGTACTCAATCTCGACAATTTGTAAGGTCACGCTTGAAATTATCTCCTGCCTTAATTGTCTCATTAGTAAATCATCAGTGATATTTTGCATTCTATTTACCTGGAGATTTATTTGACGTTGTCTTTCCTGCAGAGATGTCAATGGCTTTTGGATTTGTTGTAGTGTAGTTTTGACTACACTGATCTGCTGTCTTTCCAGGTCGGCTAGTGCTTTTGTATTTGTTTCGAGCTCCTCGAGTCGACTGTATACCTCCTGTTCATTAGTGCTGTCCATGGTCCCGAATAGGTAGTGCATTGCATTCCCTATTCCATCGAAGATAGATCTTGTAGATCTTGATTTTGGGACCACTTCTCGAATGACACTTGTTCTTCTCTTGATATTTTCTAAGAGAGAATGAACATGTTTTTGTTGAACCAGGCATAGCTCATCCGTTTGAGAGTGATTTGAACATAATCTGTACACTAGATGTTCCGCCTGTTCTGCCATAAGCGTTTGGTTGTCCAGTTCCATTAGATTTATTTCCGTTAGTATATTCCATGTACTGTGGTATACTTGTAATTTTCCTAAATCCTCATACAGTATTCCTGTATTGTTCAGGGGACTTATTGTGTAGGCTTCCGTTCGTATTTGTCCCATTGCCAGATGGAAACAGCATATTAACACCAATATGTGCTTCATGTTCTGTAGAAAATGAAGGATAGGCTTCGTTAGTCAATTAGTTATACTAAATAGCATATAACATTTAGGTATAGTATTGCTTAATTAAATCGTTGATAATTTGTATAATGGGGGCTTACTTGCTAAAAGAAAGACGAGGTAGAACAGGATAGGAGGACTGTAAGCCGGTTCCTGCTAAATCTCGTCAAAAGGTGAGCATTGTATTCTTTCAAAAGTTTAATTAGGGAATTGGTTAATTTACATCAAGGAGTAAAAAGTAAATCATGAAGAGGAATACGAAACTCTCAAGGCAAGGTATGAAGGATGCAAGTCAAGGCAAGCAAGAAAAATTTTATTGGTAGAGTATTTAATTCACTCAGAGAGTAAGGGTTTATTTGTTATATGTTCAGTTTTATCTACGTAGCGTATTTTTTATTAATTTAAATAAAATTTAGGTAAAGTTTGACTTCATGAGTCATAGGGAGTAATCCCGAGTACGGAACCTTTAAGTAGGTAGTTATTAGTTTAACTGGCGAAAATTTGTTTCAGTGGGACTTATTTTCTAAAGGTGTATGTACCAGTGTACTACTCGTAATAGGGCTTTAAACGGTTGTTGTGTACTACAACCTGCCGTTTGCCTATTTTTATGGTAGTGTTTGTTGGACTAGGTACGTCGATTACCAGATATGGACCAACCCAGATTTGAGACAATTTGTGTTTGCGGCTTTCACTTTTGAGGAGGACTTTGTCTCCTAGGTGGAAAGTGAGAGGCCTGACTGTTTTGTCGTAATATGCCTTTGAGCGTTGTTTGCTGGCTAAGAGATTTTTACGAGCCGTGGCATATGATTTTTGTAATCTGTATTTGAGCATATGGTAATAACTTTCGTGGTTATATACGGGCTCAGGGTCCCGTTTTAAATTAGTTGGGACATCCGCTGTGAAGCCGTAAAGGCAATCCATCGGGGTTAGTTTAGTACCCTCGTGTACACTGTTATTGTACACGAATGCAGCGGTTCGTAGGAATTGATCCCATGTTTTGGGATTCTCGTCTACGATTGTACGCAGATATTCGATTAGTGGTCTATGGGCACGTTCTAGTGCTCCATTAGACTGTGGATGGTATGCGGAAGTTTGTAACTTCTTTACCTTTAGCAGTTTGCAGACCTTCTTAAATAGCTCACTCAGGAAATTAGTTCCCTGATCGGTGACTATTCTCTTTGGAATGCGATAACGCGTGACAATCTCATTGAAAAAGATTTGCGCCACCGTTACTGCTTCTCCATTTGGTATGGCATACCAATCGACAAACTTGGTGAGATTATCTTGGAAAGTTAAGATATATTTATTACCTGATATGGTCTCTTCTAGTGGACCTACTATATCGAGGTAAACCTTGTCGAAAGGTTGTTCTGCGATGTCCGTTATTACCATTGGCATCTTGAATTGTGGCGATGCCTTCATTGTTTGGCACTTAGGGCATTTTTTTATGTACTTTTTTATATCGCTAAGCATGTGTCTCCACCAATACTTGCGTCTGATTCTTTTATAAGTCTTAATGACACCCTGATGGCCGCCGAAAGGAGAGTCGTGGTAATCCTTTAGGATTGTTTGAACTTCCTTGGGGCTCGGGTTGTATTTCCGCCTCTGGGAGTTTTTTAGTTTCTTTATCTTCCGCTGCCGTGGGCGGTGTTTCAGCGCTGGAGCTAGTATTGGCCTCTTGGGCTTTTTGGTTTTGAGCTCTGGTCACGGCGAAGCAATGAGCGGGTTTCTTTGTTTTCTTTTTACTTGGGGAAATGTTTTCCTCCACATCTGAGTCCATAGTGTGGTGGACTTGGGCTTGTACCGTTAAAGTGTTGCCTGTATTGTCTTCGATTAATACTTGTGGAATGCGGCTTAATGCATCCGCATTGGTATTATACTTCCCTGGTTTATATTCGATGGTATAATCGAATTCTGATAATTTGTGGTGAAATCTCACCAAACGGGAAGTCGGGTCTTTAACGTTAAAGACACCTTTGAGAGGCTTGTGGTCAGTATAGACCGTGAATTTCCTGCCTTGGAGGTAGCATCGGAAATTCCTAGTGGCCCAGACTATAGCCAATAACTCCTTTTCAATTGTGGAGTAATTTCTCTCGGCTTTGTTCAGCGTTCGGCTTGCATAGGCGATCGGCTGGTCTTTTCCCACTTCTCCTTGGGAAAGCACGGCGCCTAATGCTTCGTTGCTGGCGTCCGTTGTAAGATTGAAGGGTTTAGAGAAGTCTGGATAGATTAAAAGTGGTGGGGAAATTAGAGCATTTTTAATGCTTTGGAATGCTTCTTGGCATTTCTCGGTCCAATTGAATTTTACGTCCTTGCGGAGTAAATTCGTGATTGGACGAACAATTTTAGAGAAGTCCGGAATGAACTTCCTATAGTAATTGGCGAGTCCTAAAAAGGACTGAACTTGCCTTACTGTTCTCGGAACAGGAAATGTTTGGACGCAGGCCGTTTTGCTGGGGTCTGGTAATGCACCTTCGCTAGAGCATTTGTGCCCTAGGTAAACAACTTCTCGTCTCAAGAACTGGCACTTCTCTGGCTGCAGTTTGAGGTTGTTCTCTCTCAATTTGTCGAAGACTTTACGAAGTTTATCATTGTGGTCATTTAGGTTTTTCCCGTAAATGACGATGTCGTCAAGATAAACGAAACATTCGAGGCCTTGTAGGCCTGTCAGAACGAAGTTCATGAGGCGTTGGAATGTAGCGGGAGCTCCTTTGAGTCCGAATGGCATACGCTTAAATTCGTAGTGCCCGTAATTAGTGCTAAAAGCGGTCTTATGTCGATCTTTTTTGTCGACTAAGACTTGATGATAGCCGTTGGCCAAATCGAGAGTGGTAAAGTACCTGGCATGACCTAGTTGGTCAAGAATATCTTCGATTCGGGGTAGCGGAAATGCGTCGCCAATTGTCTTTTCATTCAATTTGCGAAAATCGACAACGACGCGCCACCTTTTTTCACCATCGGGTCCCGCCTTTTTGGGGACAACTAATAAGGGTGAATTCCAAGGGCTTTTGCTAGTTTGGACTATCCCGTTTTCTAGCATTTCTCTTAATTGCTCGTTGATCACTTGTCTCTGGGTCTCTGGTAGTCTGTAGGCCTTTTGGTTTATGGGCGCTTGATCTTGTATTAAAGGGATATTGTGGGTGATAGCATTTGTGTATGTGAGTTTATCACCTTTTAGAAAGAAGATATCATTGTACTCGTAGCAGAGTTCGGATATCGAAGCTTTTTCTTCCGCATTTAGATTTGGGTCTAGGCTGAGCTCTTGGTCTAACCTGTTGACTCGCGGAGTATGTGTGGGATCTTCATGATCCGGAAATAAGTATTTTACGTGTTGTAAGATAGCTGTGTTTTCCGAAAAGCTTATGTCTCTTTCCTCATTTGGTGTAGTTGTGTACTTACTATCTGTTTTACTTACATTACTAGATGGCAGGGAATGGGCTTCCTGCATTTTTAACGGTGGAGTACCATGTTTTATGGGTACTTTTGTTTGGTCCGAGTACTCGCACGCTTTCGTATTTTGGCTAATAGGCCGTGAAAAATTGGTTCTCTTAATACTATTTGACGGTGGAGCCAACTTTGCCTTCAATGAGGTCTTACGGATCTCGCACGCGTCTTTTATCGGGCTCAGGGGGCACCTTGTATTCTTAATACTAATTTTATTAAGTGGTGGAGTCGACTTTGCCTTTAAATAGGTCTTACTGAGCTCGCACGCACTGCTGGTAGGGCTCTTGGGCCACTGTTGTTTCTTAACACTAACTTGGTTGGGTGGTGGAGTCGTCTTTGCCTGAGAATAGGTCTTACTGAGCTCACACGCACCTGTTATAGGGCTCTTTGGCCTCGTATATATCTTAAATCTAGGTGAACTAGACGGAGGAGTCCTCGGCATCTTGTTTACCGGCTTCTGGATCTCGCTCGCATCTTTTATAGGGCTCTGGGGCCTCGAAATTTTTTTATAATTTACTCTATTGGACGGTGGAGTCATTGCTGCCTCTGTTCGGGTCTTACTGAGCTCGCACACGTCTTGTGTGGGGCTCTTGGGCCGCGTTAGTAACTTATATCTAGGTATTCTGGAGAAAGAAGTTTTGCTTGACTTCTGTTCTGCCTTGGGAGGCTCACTGATGTTTGTGTTACTCGCTTGCGATTTATTCGGCTTGAGAACGTGTTGTGTATCAGCGGCTTCTCCTATTGGGATGACGGCGTAGTCATGTATAGGGAGCAGTTGTAATAATAAACTGTTGATGACTACTTTAAAATTGTTAATGTTGAGTATGGCAACTAGCACTGTTTCTTTCCCAGTAGGGAGTAAACTGTTGGCCAGGAAGACTCCGTCGCCTATCTCTTTAGATAAACAGAGCATTTCTTCCTTCACTCGTAACGGGACTGTGGTGATAATTTGTGACCTAGCAGGTATGCATATCGGTTCCTCTAAAGTAACCAGATGCTGCTCTTGTTGAACCTGGCAGCCAGCATTACTCTGTTGGGATGCCTTGGAGACACTGCATGTAGATAGCTTAACCTGTTTAGGTTCCATCTTTTCAGCAAGTGACCTCACTTCGACTGCTTTACTGGAATACAGCTTGTCCGTTTTGCATGACAAGGGCACAGTAAACTCTTCGGGATTTGCTTCCGTACAAGGAAACTTGAGTGCTTTATTTGGGCCTTCAACATTACAATTGTTTGATAGGAAATCGTTTCCTAATAGGCCGTCATCGGAAAGACCTGGCAGGTTTTGTACCACCTGAAACTTGCAGGGAATTTTATTTTTAAAATTGAAGTTGCCCTTGCAATTTCCCAATGTCTTTCCGGTTCCAAAAGGGGTCTGTAAAGTACATGCCTCATTGGAATTAATTATCTTGAGGTCTTTAATTGCTCTTTTCTTAATAATACTAACCTCAGCGCCAGTGTCCACTACTAGTTTTGTATGGCCGTGGAGGCTTATGTCCAGTGGAAGTTTCACTGTAGGGACACCGGATTCGGGCGCTTGAGGTGACCCTTTTGATTTTTTTGTTGGGTTTATAGTCGAGCCGGGGAGTTTTGGGTCGACTGCATGTCGTTTCCCTGACTCCGGGCTTCCCATTTTTTCTTTTGGCGGCAGTCTTCGTCTGCGTGTCCTCGGCGACCGCAAAAGGTGCATTTGAGTCTTATATTGAAGACTTGAGGACTTTTTGCGTTGTGTTGATCTGGTGTAGATCTGTTGGAGAGGCGTGGAGGAACAATCTGTTGTGTTTGATGACCTTTTCTGCAATCACGGACGTCATGTCCATAGATTTTGCAGTTTGAGCAGAAAGGGGTGTTCTTGCGCTTAAGGCAATCTGAATATGTGTGACCCTTTCGCTGGCAGAAATTGCACGTGATGTTACGGACCAGTGCATCTGTATCCGAATTTCTGGCATCAGTGTTCGTAAATGGTCTTTGTCGTGACTGTGATGAACCTGGATTATTCACATTGCGTGAGAACTGATTGGGGTTTGGGGCTCGAGGTGATGCGAACATAGGTGTTGATGGCATTTGGTAATAAGGAGCTCTATAGTAGGCTCTCACTCGTAAATCGGGGTCTACTGGAGCCATTGGAGGAGCTTGTACCAGAGGAGTCTGGACGAATGTAGCGCTTTGTTGTAATTTCTCCATGTCCAGGGCTTTTTGAATTAATGCTTCTAAATCTCCCTCTCCCTGCGTGAGCAAATATTGACACAGGTGTGGGTTAGTTACTCCACTTTTCAAAGCGTTTTTGGCAAAATCCATCAGCTGTGTTTTCACAGCAGGGACTGCCTCAGCTCCATACTTCTGTGTCGCTGCCTCGTTACAAATCGTCAACAACTGTTTCAATCTTGTAATGAAGACAGTGAGAGATTCTAACGGGTTTTGTCTGGTGGTAATTAATTTGTTCACCAGCTTCTGATATGTCTCACGGGGAAGATACGTTCTATTTAAACGTTCCTCTACTTCAGGAAATGAAGCGGGGACGTCTGAAGCGAATAATTGATATGCGTCACCTCTGAGTCTTGTGGGAAGGACCTGAATGAAAGCCACTTTTTCTTCATTATTAAGGCATTGCATAGTTTGTTTGCAGCAGCCAATGAAGGTTTGTAATTCTCGACCCAATTGTGGGGTACTTTCACCCGAAAATAAGGGAACGAGTTGAGCTGTGAGCTTAGCTACTTTAGCGTAATCCACCATTGTGTGTAGTCTATTGACTGGAAATTTAAATTTGGGTGGACTAGCTGGGCTTGTTTCCGGGCTGATTTCCGTTAAGGATTCTTCGAGCCAATCGATTAGCAGGTCTTCGGGAGTTGGTTCAGTCACTTCACCGTCACTATCACTATCACTTAAATTATCACTCTTATTCTTTCCTAATTCTAAATTTAAAATTTTAATATTCTCCTTATCTACGGGGAGGGGGCGCGTGGATTCAGTAAGCTTACTTAGTTCCTCACGGAACCGAACTGTGTTTTCCTTCAGTGTCTGTATTTGTGCGAGTCTAATTTCGCGGGTTTGACTCAGTTTTTTGCTGAGTGAATCACCCTGAGTAACGGCTAGCGTACCTGAATCTCGCGCTCTCTCGTACAATTTGGTTAAAAATTTTTCAAGACTTACTTGTCTATTAAGACCTGGTAAAACGGTCCCACTTCGAAGTCGAGGTCCTGCTGGGGATAATGGCGGAGATTTATCTCCTGCAGCAGATGATGTACCTTCACCGGGGTGCTGTGTATTGGCACCTGGGGCTGATCCCGCGTCGGCTAAAGATGGAGAGTTTTCCCGCGCTGCTGCGTCTGTTTCCTGCTGAGGTAGAGCAGGATTGTCGGCTGGCATATGATGCGCTGTTTGGTGAAAGGGGGGCTCCTTGCCTGCTTAGATCCCTTTGCTGTGATTGAGAGGGGGGTTTCTTTAACCGGCTTCGAGTTCCCTCTCAATCCTTGGTCGGTTGATTACGCCTTACTTTTGCAGCTGGGGGGGCCCTGGGCCGTCTTAACTTCCCCTGGATCTAGTTGAAAAGGGGGCTTGTAAGCCGTCTTCGATTTCCTCTTCAACTCCGGATCGTTGACTGCTAGCGTTTGTTCGTCTGGTTGGCTGGAGCTTCAGGCTGTTTTTAGAGCTGTGTCCTTGCTGATCTGTACTCGTCCTTCTGGGAGGTTTTGGATGGTTTTCCACTTCCTTCTTTGGAGTGTTTGATAGTATCCCTCGGTGGTGCCTGTGCACTATTTGGGGTGAACGCTTGCCCGCCTGGAGCAGAGGCGCCTAGAGATGGTATCTACCCGAGTGTTGGGGGTGACTTGGCCTGAGTGGCTTCGTCAAGGGAACCCCTTAGGTTCGCAGGATAGCGGATTTTAAAGCTCTTATGCCTTTCTATTTTGACTTTTAGAAAGCAGGCTTCCACTATCCTACCGGCTGCGCCAATTTTGTTGTATACTATAACCAATTTTGTCATGCATATACAATCAAAAAGGGGTACTCACTGTCACTCAGCGTGTGTAATGGAGGTATGTATCCCGTGGTGTTTTCATTTGTTAATACACTTGTTCGTAATAACTTTTTATTTCTTCTTTTAACAAAAACTTTTCTTCCTTTACAGATTTTTCATTAACACTAATTCTTTGTAACAAACACTTTTCTTGTTAACTACCGTTTTTAATTTTCTTTTGCCAAAAGCTTTTCTTCCTTTACAGATTTTTCATTAATACTAATTCTTTGTAACAAACACTTTTATTGTTAACTACCGTTTTTAATTTTCTTTTGCCAAAAGCTTTTCTTCCTTTACAGATTTTTCATTAATACTAATTCTTGGTAACAAACACTTTTATTGTTAACTACCGTTTTTAATTATCTTTTGCCAAAAGCTTTTCTTCCTTTACAGATTTTTCATTAATACTAATTCCTGGTAACAAACACTTTTATTGTTAACTACCGTTTTTAATTATCTTTTGCCAAAAACTTCCGTGATCGCGCCGCTGCAAGTACCGTTGTTCGCTTCTAAAAACCGACTGTGTCGAGACTTGATTTTTTAAATCTCAAGTCTAGTTGCTCAGGATAGGAAAGTGCTTAATTAGCATTCCTATCCTGAGAAAATTATTTACCGCTGGGCATGTTTAAACATGCCCAGAATTATCGCGACGAACGATGGTTGGAAGTGAAATTTGATATTTTCATAAATATCCAACCATCGTCGTGCTATCGTGCATACATTGTTGCGATCACAATGTATGCAGCTCGCGACAATTCGCTGATAAGAGCTTTTTTCGGTGAAGACTTGATCATTTCAGTCTTCACCGACGTAAAATTTTATGCGCCCGATATGTATGTTTGTATGTATGTACATACATATCGTATTTACGACAAATCTTACTGAAGGTAAAATTTGTCGTGGGGCTTTTTTTATTGAAACGACTTGGGATGAAATTTAAAACTTTTATTTTTCCCAAGTCGTTTTGTGATAAAATATTTTGGTTGTATGCGAAGGAATTTGAAGAAATTGCTGATGGCAATTTCTTCGCCTTGTTAGGAGATAAGCTAACCATGTTTTAAGCATGATTAGCTTATTTCCATTAATGAGAATTAAATATTTTTCATGTTTTTTCCCAATGATAATTGTTAATTACAATTATCATTGTTAACCCTTTTTAGGTATACAACAAACCCCTTAATCCCTAAGAGTTTGCGTAAACTGATTGCATTTTGTGGAAATATTGGCCAGAAAAGCATCAAACTTGAATTTGTTCAAAAAATCAACCAGAGGCTATTCAACACAGGAATCATTCATCAAGATTAATTTCTTGGGACTGAAATTAAACAGAGGAGTTTTATTTAAAGTGTAAATTGTGCAAAGTGCCACTAACAAATGGAAGAGCTCATTTGAATTGGCATCAAAAATTAGTAATTTATCTAAGAAATTTTAAAAATGATGAAAATACAGCGGACGTGGCAAATCTATTGAAAGTGTAAGTAGCAAATGACAGATCGTCTGCGTCTATTGCTTCTTGTATTGCTGCAGTGAAGTGTTTACCTTTTATTGTGAAGCACAAACTTTCACTTAGGCAAATAGACCATTTACATGAGTTCACAGGAAAATGTGCAAGACCAAGAGGAGGAAGTTCTTTGTAAGAAAGTTAAAAAGGAAATTATAGTCGAATTTTGTAGCCAACTGAGGGTGCAAACGTTTTTTATAGTTATGGCTACAGTAGAAAATAAAATACATTAAAAATAGCTTTTATATATAAAATGCACTAAAAATTAATATTTTTTTTTCAGTGATATAAATAAACAAAATTTCATTGCTAAATAAGAAATGCTAGAACTGAAATTAAATCTTCAAATTGAATGTGTTAATATTATTTTAAAAGTATATTGTCTTGTTTGACTTTAAATGTTTGAACTGTTATCAATGAATTGTCTAAATTGATTTGCAGTTAGAAAATTGTGATTATAGTTATGTAAGCCCAAACTTTTATTAATGATGCCTTTGAGAAGCTAAAAATTAAAAAAAAAAAATTATTTAAAGTCAAACGATATAATGCAAATTTAAAATATTGTTAATATATTCAATTTTAAGATTTAATCTGAGTTCCAGCATATCTTATTTCGCAATGAAATTTTTTTTGTGTATATCACTGAGAAGGAATATAATATTTTAATTTTTAGTGCATTTGATTTATAAAAAGTCTTTTTCAAAAGTGTTTTAAATATACTTTATTGAATTTTATATGTTAGTATATATAGCTACATATATATTTATGAAGCACTTTGAACGTAGCACAGCAGCTTTGCTCTGTGCATTGAAAATTTAAAAAGCTTTCTTGCTTGGATTATGTAAAATGTAAATGGTATGATATGTACAGACGTTGTGAGGAAGATAGCTTCTTGAAAATTCAATGTTCTTGAAAGAACCACTAAGTAAGATGCGGTTGCAGATGCGAACTCATTCTGTAAAATTAGCAAAACGTATTGGCTTTCCTTTACCAGCAAAAATATTTCCTCAAGCATTAGTCTTTCCCTCAAAATTTCTAAAAAATTTATGTAAATTCTCTAAAAATAACACATGAATGTGCATTTATTTGTAAATGTAAAATATGTTCGGCTGAAATTAACCTAAATATTTAGTGATTAGCGGTCGTGTCTTTAGTGTACGCGATTCTACGAAGCTAAGCAAGGCACACGACTGCCTATTATGTTCAAAACGAGTCTATTCATTAAAAGCAACTTAAAAATCATGCAAAAATACTTATTCTTAATATACACATGAACAAACCAAAATTTCTGCATCTTCTTATTAATGTCCACCATCATGAAAACTAATATATTTTAAAAGCAACAGCGTTTTTCACAATTTTAATAGTCTTAGAATAGGTCTGTTTTGAAAGTAATTAGCTTGGATGGAATAGATGTAATTTGAAAATATTAAAATTTGGTATAGTAAGTTTATTGAAATAAAATAAAGAAAATTGTTTCAATTCAGTTCACTATTATTTATTACGTATTAAAAGAAATTATAGAAAATAAAATTAACTTCAGTTTGTAACGATTTAAAAAAACAAATTATCATAAATTTAATTTGTACGTTAAGAGTAAATTTACTCTTAGAGCCATGTTTTCATTATTTTTATGGTCGCAAATTGGATCCTCTTCATTGCTACACTGTTCAATTATTACAGCATCAATAATATTCTTGTAAAATTTCAAACTGTTTCCCATCATTTCCAAAGTATTTATGAAGGAGTTTATCAACATCTTGCAAGTTTTCGTCTTTAACTTTTGATTCGAACAACATTGCTCTTAGATACATTGCCGATATACTTTTTTCGCGCTTTGTAAACGAGCCGCTGCTTCCATTATCGGATCTATAAAAAATTAAAGCCAATGTTTCTTTTTTTTCTTGTAATAATAAATCTTTCTGATTCATTAAATTTAAAATCTCTGATACCAGGTAACTTTATTACTTCAGAGGCCTCAGTCTTGAAATCTAACACTGTGCAACAGTCGCCGGCGAACGGCACTGTCGTTCCGTGATCGTTGTAAATATCGAGATAGTTAATCTGCAACAATTACATTGCCTTAACTTTTTTCTCAATTTGAACAAAACTCTATGGATCTAATATTATGCGGGGCTTGGGGTTTTTATTGTAAGCCAGTACAAACACATCCCAACCATGTTATTGTTCTGCGCCCCCCCCCCCCATGTCCACCGGTTACTAGTATAACAAATATACACCCTTCATGATTATAAGCGATTATATACTGCCGAACGAGTTCCTTCAGTCCAGTAGTATAAAAATACGTTGTCTTTTATTATAGGGTCCTGTGCTATGCCAATTACAGTGCTAAACATGTACAGTAAAGTAAAGTTTTCGACTATTATACCCAATTTGACCAGGTAATTTCGGCAAGATCATAATGTCTTTGACAGCCAATAAACCATCTTTCTTTTCGTTAAAAATATTGTAAAATGCCTTGCATCTTAGTTTGCGAACTCTGAGTTTCAAGTAATTAGTTGGACCTTCCTGTCGTTATACTTTTCCAATTTGATTTGTTCTTGTAGCTGTAAACAATCTATGTAAGAATTTAGTTTTGTATGCTCTATAGATTTTGTTTATGTATAGATCACTACTTTCGCTTAGCGATCTTACTGCGGCCTATATGCTCAATAATGCTGGCCTTTATCTCGGAATACTTGGCATTCTTTCAATCGCCACGGCTTTCCTCAACAGGAGCAGTTCTTGTTCCAAAGTGGGAGTAGCGCATAAACCTTAGATACGACTTTTAGAAATTCTTCGTATATTTAAAAAGGCTTTCTGACATACTTGTTTGAGCATCTTCGAAAACATTTGAATAAAGTATACCCCTTTCCTTGATCCATTATTTTGATTCCATTCAGTGCTTCGTGGCTTTTCAATTTGGCAATACGTCAAAATGAACGTACTGTTCTGTGCAGACTTAGTATTAATTTTATAAAATGCATCACAAAATGCAAGAGCGTCCCGTCCTTTTGTATTGTGACAATGGTATGTCGATCTGCATATAGGAATTATTGGAAAAAATTCTCTTTTGTATCTAAAACGAAAATATTGAATTTTTTTTTAAATTATTTCGAAAAGCCTGGTGCCTCTTACGACTTTGATTATTTGACTTTCGCTTCCTGGGACAGTTTGTTGCTAAAGTAAATTCGATCAATTCCATGATATTTGAAATATTTTAAAGTAATTCCTAAACGTTATTTATTACGAAATTAAAGTAATCGAATAACAAAAAATTATGACAAACTAACTACTGCTCAGGCTCAAGCAATGTTCTTCACCCTAATTCAGATAATAATAAGTAAACTGTCAACATTAACACTGACTTTATGCGCCACAATAATTGGCGATTGGTCGCAACTGATATGAAGTCCCATGGGAATAAAAGCACTTTGCTACACAATGAAATAGACATGCATTGTTGTTTACGTGCGTAAAGAAAAGAACCACTTTGAATTTATAAGGGACTAGGACCATTTCGGACGTTTCCTTCGTGGTGGTCCATAGCGGGAGGTGATAGTACACATCCAATGAAAATTTTTGCAGCTACATAGTTGCAGGAATTAGATTTTTATTTTATAACAACTAGACGAAAACTAAAATGATTTATAGAGGTATCGCTTTTTCCTATTGAGCTCCAGTGCTAAATTGTTTTACATGGTAGCAATGAGAACTCTTCCCGAAACGCTTATGAAACAGTTTTTCTCTGGAAACTAATTTATTCCATAAGTATTTTATAATAGTTCGAAACAATTCATTTAAGGCCTTTTAAAACAATGTAGCCTCCGGAGCAATTTAGTTGTCGATGAGTTTTGTAAATATATTAGCAAATTAAATTAGAACACTTATAAAACATTTGGTTGCGACTTGAATTGAGCAAGGGATTTCCCCTTTATAAAACTCGAAAACTGTATTATTTTAATATGGAAGCTAATTACATTGGTATTGTATCAAATAGTTTATTAAAAACTATTCTTCGCAAATACCAATGAACTTGTGTAAAACTTAGTATTATATGGATTATACTTTGACATTTCCGATCCTGAAAATTTCACACAAATCTGAATGTTTTATAAGAGCTGTAAAGTGAGGTCAAAACATTCGGCCGTTTTATTATAAATTAAAAAGTGAATATATTGCAGCGAAAAAGATTTTCAAATTTCACTTTTTCGTTTATAGTCACGCAAATCTTATTTGCGAATAAAATTAAAAAATTTGATGATTTCCCTCTTAATTTTTTTAAACGATTTGGAACTTAACATTAAAAATGTATTTAATAATAAATATTTATTTAACTTCATGTATTTTTAGAATTTAGTAGGCGCGTTGTATTTTTTTTTTAGCTAGAAGTGTAACTTTTACAATAAAATTGAAGTTACACGAAGTTTTATTCCAATATTAACCGAAAATTAATGATTCAGCATTTTCGTAAACTTTATTGCAAACAAAATTATGTTGGATGACAAAGTCTGATTTCATATATTATTTTTCTTGCTCACACATGTCTGAAGTAAATTTATAATACACTTTTCATAAAGAAAGAATAAGACAACAATAGAGCCTAATTACACAAATCAATATAAGTTTTAACAAGTGACTGCAGGAAGGATTTTTTCACAACTACCATAAAATATCTCCGCAACCAAGTTGCAGATATAAGTGGTTTTATAAGGGTTACAAACATTTCTCGCAGACAGCTAAAATGCTTTATTATTGCTTCAAAAATTAGCGTTCGCAACTCTTATACAGTGTACCAAATTAGTTCTATAAGGGTTTTTTTTTTAAGTTCGCACGACATTTTTAACAACAAATTTATAAAATAGTATGTTTTATAAAGAGTTGTGAGAACATTCCCGTTGCCATAATAAAGTATAAATTTTTCATTGGGCACCTAGCCAAACAAAAAGTTGTATGGTAGAAGGCGGGTGGGGGGCATATCAACCGTATTGGATTTACGGGGTGATTATGACATTATATTAGGTTTTCACAAAACGCTCTGTATCTTATAAAGTACACGATGGTATGGTCAATATATTAGGCTGCAGAGGTCAAAGTAAAAAAAAAGGTAAAAAGATAAACCGAAATTCGTAGCTTAGACCACAATAACTCCTGACAGGAGAGAGCTCCTGGACTGGTTGACCAGTCATTGGAAAGGCCGTAAAGCTCTAAATACAATGAGCGTTAGACAATGATCGTACATTATGTACTTTTTAAGATACAAGGTGTTTTGTGAAAACTTAGCATAATTTTTTAATCACCCTGTAACTCCGAAACGGTTGATATGCCCTCCTCTTGCCATACAATTTTTTGCTTGTCTAGGTGATTACTATCACCTCCCGCTCTATGGACCCCGTGGAGAAAACACACTGTAGTTTAGTAAGTTGTACAAACCAACAGTAGGTGACAAAACCAACCATCAACTATTTTTTTCTTAAGTGGAGTAGACTGGCTTTGAACTTAATAGGCACTATATCATACATACACTCAGATAAATTGAAGAGTCAGTGTTGACTATTTTCACTTGTTATTTAACAAATTATACATTGTGCTAAGTTTAATTGCAAATAGTAGCAAAATTATACAAATTATTTGGTAAATAGTAGCATTTAAGGATATTCGAAAGTATAGTTAAGTTTTACAAAACAACTATTGAAAATAGCAGATTCTGATGGATAAATTATTTTTCCTGGATGACTAATAAATTATTAAGCTCAACAACTTCGTAATCTGTTATCTGAAAAGAGAATTAAACTATATCTGAGGATTGGTGCTGCAGTGATGGATGATTTTCGAAAATTTGATTCAGCTTGTAAACGTCCTCGCAGACATCAAGGTCCTTCAAATGAACATTAAAAATATTACCCAAGCTACGCAAAAGCTGCTTCTAAGGAAGATTTGGATTGAGATTAGTGCCAAAATATGACTTCTTTGAATTCCGTATCTCTGCGGTGGCTCCACTGACATATAATAAGAATGGACTGAGCGTTTTTGCTTCAAAAATGGCACAACAGGCTGTAAAAACCCTTTATTTCGTACAACTGTACACTGATTCATAATTTATTATTATTTGTAGATTAGAAACACCAAAGATGTTGTAAAATAGTATTGGATTAAAGAAAAATTGTTTAGGAAATTAACCTTTCACACAAAAATTAATTTTTAATATTACTGAAAACGTGTTACTCTGCAGATTTGATGTCAAATATTGTTGAGCTTGTAAGAGATAGACGTATGTAAATAATATATTTGGCTGAATTTTTATGTCAATACAGCCATACTGTTTCCAAAATTGGTTACAGTTCAATGTACATTTTGAGCTTGAAAAGGACAAACAGATTTTAACCAAAATTTGCGCCATTTTTGTCTATGGGAATTAGATAGGATGGCTCAGTCCATTCTTATTATATGGTAGTGGGTGATTGTGCAACGTTTAAAATTCGGTCTGCATTTCAGGCAAATGATAGCTTTTCCACCTCGCAAAAGCCACGATGCGGTGCCTAATGATATTTCGATTTCTTGGAGTGAACCAAAGGCAACTGGAATCGACACTCGATTCAATCGACATCGTTTAATGGGCACATACTTTTCAAAGAGGCAGTTTCAATCTGAATATCCCCATTAACACCAAATAATAGCTTCTAAGTGGCAAGCGTGCTTTCCTATCGACACATGTCCCTTGGTGAGGCTCTAACTTTGATCAAAAGGATAGAGCTTCATGTTCTCCCTACCTTACCAATGTCAACTAGTTCAGCATATAACACAATGTTATGTAATGTTTGGATGAGTTCTTCTATGGTGCAAACTATTTTTAGAATAATATCAGTGTAAAAGTTACAATGAATTCAAATTTATTTCCGCAAAGGAAATGCTAATTTTTCTAACTGCAATGATTTCAACTATAAATTTTTACATTTTTATAGGTATGTACTGGAAGGTAATTTGCATAATTTTTCGAAATATTTTAATATATTATCTACTATCCGACGGACTTAAAATAAGCTATATGTTCCCAGTTTTCCCGCCTCCGCTATTCAATAATTTCGTCACGTTTTTGTCCTGAATATGATTTCGTTTAAATTTGCGGGACCAACATTCTTATTGTCTTTGTGATAAATTGTTGAAATTAGGAGATCTCCATAAAAACAAGGCTCAATTGACCTTCCAGTACTATAATATTTACCGTTCCGTTTTCGATATTTATACATAAATACTATGTTATGTAACTTGAAACGTTTGCATACTTGAAAAACGAATAGGATACAAAAAAAAAACAAAAAGAACAACATCGTTGTCTGCCTGTAATCGGGTATGAATTATGGGAGCTATGCAAAAACTGAGTGAAAACTCTTAGTTTCGGGGTGGAGAAAGTGTCAAAGGCTATCTGCTCAGCATACTGGTCTGCATGCAAATGAATTGGATTTCTTGCAAGTTGATGTTGTTAAAATGTCACAATAAATCACGAGGAGCCTTTTTGTGGGCAGGACTGTCTTTTGTTTTTTGTTTTGGATTTTTGTTGTAGCAAGTCATCTAAATCGACCTTTTTTCATACCAGCCATTTTGTACCTATACAGAAGTTGTTTGCCGTAAGGGTTAACTAAAAAAATGATATAATTCAGTAATTATAGGAGATATATGTTCAGATAAAGATATTCCGTTGAAGTCTATTTTAATTGGTCAATGCATAATACGCACAGAAAATTTATGGTTTTAATATGGTAAATTTTTTTCAGTCGTATAATGAAGCCATTAATTCACAATTTTCACGGACTTATTATTATTATTATTGTTTTCTTTAATAAATGAATTTAATTTGAAAAATTATTGATTTTCTGCCACATATTGTTGCTTTTGATCTCCCCATAATTCACACAGTCTCTCTCTCGACAAATTTAACCCACCAATTAAAGAGCTAAGAAAAAGCTTGAAATGCAAGTGGAGAACATTCCAAACCAAAGGTCAAAGTCTGCACATAAAAAATTAACAATTGATCTATAGGTAACAATTATTGATTGTTTATGGAGGGGGATAATAAAATAAAGTATCTCGATTTTCGCATCGTAAAAATACCAGGACAAAGATAAGCTATACTTTTCAAAAAATTAGCAGGAATACCTTCAAGAGCTTGAGAAACTGTCCGTTAAAATCGAGATATGCTTTAAAAAATAATGCGATTTTTTAAAAGTTTGCAGAGGGCTCCTAAAATTTGTAAAATGCTTAGAACTAATATCGCAGTTTCGATATAAAAATGCAAAAAAGGCGCCAAAGAGACATTCAGAGGAGCACTACTTCGATGGTATCCAAGAAAAGTGTATCTGAATAAATACCCAGGTAGTCAGATAAATTATATAAATGACAAAGCACTACAAACATCACATAAACAATATCTAAGATTGTCAGTAGTGTTAATAAATATTGTGATAATTAATCAATTTATCTTTGCGAAATTTCACTATCGTCATTTTGAAAACTGTAATAAATGGGATATACATAAGTATTTAAAATTGTAGTTGTAAAAAACAAACACGAATTTTTGAAATTTTTTATTTATTTCTGAAAAATTTATCTCGGCTAGTCCTCAGCAATATCTATATTGCGGATAACTATGTTTACCATATCTGAAAAGAGAGAAAAATAAAAACAATTGAAACTGGAATTATAAGAGGAATTAATAATAGCAATTTACTTATATATTTGCCAGAGAAATTTATTTTCTTTTGAATGCTGATTTCCAACAGTCGGTTAATAACACGATTGGACGGCGTTTACAATACTTTTCCGTCCGACTAATTTTACTGTCTACCCATGTCATTCTTAACATTAATGATTTGGCTGAGACCAAGAGATGAAATAGTGTCAAGGAAAAGTGATCCCTTGTTGTCAAGTTATTAAGTGGAAGATAGTCATCGTCATCGTCATTTAGTAGGCATTGAATATTGGGTAAGTTAAAATTACCAATAAGTAGTAATTCGTCAAGTGGTTCCATCTTACTGTAAATAAAATTAGATGTTAAAATGAGTAGGTCATAAATATTCTGATCTTTGTCGTCGACGATATTTATGGAGTCTGGAGGAATATAGCAACAAAGTATGAAAGCTCGATATCGAGAGTGTTGCAGAAATCGGGAAGCCAAGTTTGACTGCAATTAATGCGGTTTTTACAAGCGAGGAGTATGCCACCGCCACAAGCTTCAGAATCAGTATGTCTATTTACAATGCTATTTCCTTGACACTTGTGCGAGACGAATGGAACAAAGCGTGCCATGCGGAAGAACGACAATGGAAATGGGCCGAGGAGAGATACCGGATAGTGACAGCTGGCCATTCTTGTTTGATTGAAGATTAAGGATGATTAGTGTTTACACATTACAAACATCCAACCAGCGAAATTGTTCATGCTAAAATTCCACAACTATTAAGAACGAAAAATAATTTTGTACAAAATTGCAACAAATTCACTTGTGCATTGGAACCGAAAGAATAAAGATGTAAATTCGAGCTTGTGCGTTTTTATTAATCCAGCGTGCCTAGTTATTTCCTGTATATTTTAATGATTCCAACTTCGTGGATAACATAGAGTGGTGCCGAAATCCGGGAAAGACTTTGTTAATTATGATTAAATGTTTATGTGCGTGACTGAATGGAGCAAGCCCGACGTCGCGAATGTTGAAATATTACGTGCATATGGGACTAGTGTGCAGCGTAAACAGGATCATACTATACTATGTACTTAGTGCTTATTCAGAGAATCTGAACATAATACATTAATTGTGCTATCATTTGAGAGTGGATGCTTTTTGTTTGTGATAAAGCCGACAAGTGTACAGAATCTTTGTTCTTATACATATACACCTGTTATACTATTATGAAAATTGGTTGCTACAAGCAATTAATTAATTGTTTTAAAACATTTTCTAAAAAGTGCCTCTATCTGTGTACAAAAGGGTGATCTTTTTCACTTAGCATACATGTGAGTAACGGCAGTGGATAACCGTATACTGATAGAATTTTTAAATGTGTTGACTAATCATTGTGGTACTTTATGAAAATTGGTTGCTACAAGCAATTAATTAATTGTTTTAAAACATTTTCTAAAAAGTGCCTCTATCTGTGTACAAAAGGGTGATCTTTTTCACTTAGCATACATGTGAGTAACGGCAGTGGATAACCGTATACTGATAGAATTTTTAAATGTGTTGACTAATCATTGTGGTACTTTATCCGGCAATCACAGAGAAGTGAAATCAGCGTAGCAAAAATTTGCGCTTGGAATAACAGTAAGGCTTCTCTTATAAAGCTTACCGTGAGTACGTTCCATATTTTTGTTTTTATTTTTTACAATGGAGCGACTTTTTGCTACTCAAAATACGCTCGAGACTTATATTTAAAATTTTATCGTTAATCCTAGTAGGATAAATAAGGAAAAACAAAGCGAAAGCTTTCTTCAAGCCCGAGTAGACCTTAACAAATATTGGGAAAAATTTCAAGACCAACATGAGGAAATTTTAGCCCAGACAACAGCAAAAGATTCAGCGAATGATTACTTCTAGAGCGACAAATTCTTTTATTGGCCGCTTTGCTTGCCTTGGTACAGAACCAATGCAATTATAATTAGTACGTGCCCAAGTACAAAACAAGTGCACTGTTAGAGGATGTGTGCGCAAGTACAAAATAAGTGCACGGTTGAAGATATGTGTCCAAGTATAAAACAAGTACACAAGGTTAAATGTTAATACGTAGGTGCAAAAACTATACTCTGAACGTAGACAATAGGAAAATAAACCAAAACGACCTTTCCTATTCGAAAATTATAACTGTCCTTTATTCTAAGTAAAATCTAAAATTTATAATAAAAATAAGATTAGCATGCAAATCAATATATGTGGAAATAAATTCTTCCTTATTTATTACATCGAATTAAGGCAAAAAATGCAATTCCGCATAAAGTGCACTGAACCCTTTTCATGCGTCGCTTGCTCGAGCAATGCATGTAATATGATTCTCAAGAATTGTGGTCATGAACTTGAGTTCTTTACACTTTACCTGTGACAATTTTTCCTGATAATTTATTTTCTTTTGATTTTAATTTAATTTTTATGGTTCTATATATGTAAGTAGTTTGATTGCTTGCAAATCTATTTTTCGGCGTTGCCACTGATCATTATGAGCAAACAAACGAAAACACATGTGATCGAACGTTTGAAATAGAAATTTTGAAGTGTGTACGTTCAACGATGACTCGACCTGATGTAAGGAAGACCACAATTTTTTCTTAGAACTTTACTGGAAGTTTTTTCTTTAGAAATTTTATTCATTATTAAAGGCCGCAACGCACACACGCGGTTCTGGATTTGTAAACTCAAACGAATATCTTAAGTGTGTACGTCTATCAAACAGATGTGTTTGCATTTGCATGTTTTCAATTGAAGTTGGAAAATCCCGGAACATGTACTACGCATATTGGTCGTTCTGGCTTGCAAGTGCGTAGACACTTTTCACATTTTTTTCCACGGAATGAACAAATTCTTTGGAAATGCGTATTTGAGGCGGAACATGAGCACAGGGTATGAAACACATTGGTTTGCATTGGCAACACGTTCACATTTGATCAAAAACAAGAGTTAAAACACATGTGTTTGCGTTTGTTGCTCAGTGTGTACCCACCTATAAACACCGAGAGGGCTTTCTGTGAAAGTTCTGACATATTTAGAGATCTTTTTAAAGATCAACAACCTAAGCTTGTTCGACATGCAACATCTTTAAATTCTACTGCGCGTAATTTTCTTACGTCTTCCTCACAACCCTTGTCTAAAATAGAGCTTAATCGTCTTGACGGTAACTTGAGGGAATGGTCCACATTTCGCGGCTTATTTCAAAGCTTAATCGGTTCCAATGAAGAGTACAGCGGCTCCCAAAAGGTCTACTATTTAAAAATACTTCTCTGCGGATCAGCAGAACAACGCGTCCGTAATATAGCTATTTGGAATGCAAACTATGATTCTGCTTGGAAAATACTTAGCGATCGATACAAAAACAGCCGCTTGCTTGTCACGTCATCTTTAAAATGTCTTTAACTGCAATGAAATCAGAATCATCAGAAGAGCTCAAATGACTTTACAATGCAACTATAGAAGCGTTAGGAACTCTTGAATCTTCGAAATGCCCCGTGAAACATTGGGATGATTGGCTGGAATTTCTTACTGTTCAAAACTTAGATGCAATTACTAGAAAATATTGGGAGGATTCAATAAATGTTGATACAGAACTACCCCGGTTTAGTGAGCTATCGTCTTCCTCACAACGACGGGGACACACTCTTGAAGCAATTGCAGAAAACAAACTCCAACATAAAGACATTTTGAGAAATGATAGTGGTACTTCTTGATATAGATTTTCAGTCAGTTTTGGAAAGCGTTCTTCGTTTAGCGACATCATCTGTTACTACTTTGTCCTAGATGTCGACAAAAACGGTCGCTCAACGTAGAGTTTATGTTGGAACGTAAAAACTCTGTTTTAATAGCCTAAAACCTAACCATGCAGCATCTGATTGTCCTTCACAAAATCGCTGCAAATTATGTCAGAAACAATATCACACTATCCTACATGTGACCTTACTAGAAGCTGCTGCGTCTTTAGTACGACAGTCAAATGCAAACCCTAAAAATAACGCAAATGGTACTCAAAGTCCGACAGAAAGTTTAACATTGCTAACGCAAAATCTATTGATAACTCAAAAAATAACTAGCACTGTTCTACTGGCAACGGCTCAAGTAATAATAAGAGCTCTCAAGGGAACTAGTATTAAAGTTCGAGCACTGCTTGTTCAAGGCTCTCAAGCTACTTCCGTTTGAACTAGGCTTGTTTCCTTCTTAAGCCTGCCTAAGCAAAAGGTTCGCATCCCCATTAATGGAATTGGAAAAACCAGTGCGGGTTCAGTTAAAGCTTTCATGCAACTATACAACCGCAGTCATGCGTGGAGACGTCTTTTACGTTAGACTGCTTTGCCTTAGTCTCGCCCAAGTTGACAAACTTTATTTGCCCAACCAAAAGGAAGCTATCCGACTATAGTTACTTACATGATATAATTCTTGCCGACCCAAATCTCTCAGAAAATTCTAATATCGAAGTAATTATTGGTGCTGATTACTCTCATTCTATCCATCTAGAAGGTCTTCGCAAAGGGTTATTAACAACGGAAAATACCGTACTCTGTTGGTTGTTATCAGAACCGAACAACTCATCACTTGCCTCACAACAGAGAGGGGTGAATGTTCATCTAACCACGTCAACACAGGTAAATCTGAAGAGCTTGATTCGAAGCTTCTGGGAATATGAGGAAATCTCGAACTCACAAACGCTGTTAACTGTAGAAAAGCTATCTTGTGAAGATTTCTACAGGGAAACAACAATTAAGCAAGATACAAGCACAATCCTGATCCTCCTGAAGTTATTAACATAAGGAATCTTCTTTCAGGCGTTGCAAAATTTTCCGAATTCTCTGGCTTTCTTCCACCTTGAGTTCTACTTGCAAAGGCCATGTTCCAAAGAGTATGCCTTCTCGGACTTGATTTGGATAGGCCTTTTCCTGATAATATCAGTTAAGAATGGCTTTTGATACGACAAGAACTGATGCAGCTGGAAAAATTCGTTGTACCTAGATGGATAGGTTATAATACTTTAGGTTTTTATATGGAAATACATCAGCGATGCATCTGAGAAAGCTTGTTCTGCAACTATGTATTTAAGAGTCAGTCGTGATTATATTATGACAACGCACACACTTCATTAGTATGCGCTAAAACAAAGCTGGCTCATGTAAAAAAGTTAACCGTTCCTAGATTAGAGCTTTTAGGTGCTCATCTCATGGCTGGATAAGTAAATTCCCTACACACAATGGAATTATTTAACATGTCAATCAATTGTCGCACAGACTCCCAAACAATACTAGCATGTATCAAAGCACACCCATCTAAGTAGAAGATATTTGTCGCCAACAGAGCCTGACAAGTGCACGATCTTCAATCCGTAAATTGTGCATCCAGAGGTGAATCAAATTTTGAGCTTACACACCGATTGGTGAAAACCTTATGGAAAAAATATTCAAAGTAACGTAGAGGATAAATACTTGGGGTCACTTACTGCGATCGAAATGTAAAATGCGCTTATTTCCCTAATTAGACACTCCTAGCAAATTATCTTCCCTGATGAATTCAAACGAATCTCTTCTCGTCTACCAATCAAAGCTAAAAGTAATATTCCTCGGCTTGCCCCTAAGATCAATACAATTCGAGTCGGTTGAAGGCTCCAACGATCAGCTTTAGAAGAAGAGTCCAAATGTCAATACCTAATCGATAAGGATAGTCCTCTGTCAGCGCTTATTGTCCTAGGCGCACACTTACGAAGACTACATGTTGATACGCAAACCACTTTGAACTATACTCGCAAAAGTTCTGGAAAGTCGACAGCAAGGCACTGGTATATCGATGCATACGAAAATACTTAACATGTTATCGTCGACGTGCATCGGCGCGACTACAGCTTATGGGCATATTACCAGCAGAATGGGTACGACCATCGAAACCCTTCTCTTTTACTGGACTTGACTACGTTGGACGATTTTAACGCGTCACGCAACTGGTATTTGCTTGGCGACCATAGTAATCCACATCAAAGTGGTATCAGACCTTACTACAACAGAATTTATCGCTGCATATAAAAGTTATACTGCCCGGAGAGGACTTTGTAGGAGGTTGTACAGTGACAATGCCAAGAGATTTATTGGAGCAGATACGTAATTAAAACGATCATCATCAGGCTAAGGTTCCCGAAGATCTGGGAGCATTTTTAACATTGCAAGGAATAGGTAGACACTTCATACCACCGTACGTTCCCTATTTTGGTGGCCCCTCAGAGGCTAGAGTAAAATCTGTGAAGATACATCTAAAGAAAGTCATTGGTACTTGCACACTAACTTTCGAAGAATTAAATAATCTACTAACACAGATTGAGGCCTGCGTTAACTCGCGAAAGATGTATACACTCAGCTCAGACTCTAAGGACATGGAAGCGCTAACATCTGGCCATTTTCTAATGAAAGCCTGCCTATAAGAATCCCAGAGACAAGCTTAACTTAAGTGAGCTCCAATCGACTAACCAGATAGAAGCTTGTTCATAAAATGTTTCCACATTTTTGGAGACGTTGATGCTAGGAGTATTTAATATTCAAATACTAAGTGGACTACAGCTCAATATAACTTGGAAAGCGGGAATTTGGTTCTCATTCGTAACGATATCTTACCACCAGCGCAATGGGGCCTCGGTCGTATAGCAGAAGTTCATTGCGGCATTGATGATATGGTTCGTGTCGCTAGCATTCGAAGTCGAAAAGTCATTATTGCCTATTGCCTGCCTCACCAGATGACTCGTACAACCCCGATATATAAGGGCGGGTGGCCCTGCCATAAGCTACGACTAAAATGCAGTTGTTTGGTTTACTAAAAGAGGCAGGTGGTTAGGTTTACACTTTACAAACATTTAACCACCGTAATTGTGCATGCTAAAATTCTTACTGTAACGCTGCGCAAACTTAATTTGAGCCTCTTAACTCTAGAGGTTTCAAAGATTAGAGTAGAACGGTCAAGAAGCCAGAAAAAGAAAATCTGAACAATTAAAAACATGTCCTAATTTGTTTCCAGACTGCATATTTTATTTCCCCAAAGTCTTTAAATGGACAAATTAAATGCTTACATTAAAAAAAAAATAATTATTGGTTGTCCACAATACGTCGACCCAGCGTGTGCAATGAGTACGAAATTTCCGTAGAAAGCAGAAAAAAATTATTGAATATTATTGTTACGGCATGGGTTAATGAATCGAGAACAACAAATGTGCAGAGGAATGTAGTTGACTAATTATTGCAGAATTGCAATTTCTTTGCTCTTTTCTATTGTTGTCGTAACTGTTAACTAATGAGAACGACAATTATTTTCTACAAAATTGCAACAAACTCACTTATGCATTGGAACCGAAAAAAGAAGTAAATTCGAGTTTGCGCGTTTTTATTAATCTACCGTGCCTAGTTATTTTCTGTAAATGTTAATGATTCCAGCTTGGTAGATAACAGCTGGAAAAGTGAGAGTTCTTTTGTTTTTGTGGATAGAAAACCTGAAGAATTATAAAGGAAAAATTAAATGAGGGAAACAGACAAGGTTACAGGAATATTCTTCGATTTAGTTTTCATGCAGGGTTGCATGAACTCACATGTGCATCAGGCCATTGGAACGCTGGGGACAATCTCGATAAATATCAAAAGAATTATATCCGCTTAAAATTAGAAGGTACGTTATAAGTTTATCCAATTGAATTATCTCAAAAGAATGGTGATATAAATATTTGCGCCCATTGCATTTCCATGAAAAGTTGCATGAGTCTCACAATGTACATATAAAAGCTGCGAAGGCATTTTGTCGATTAATTTTAGTAAAATATATACATACCTGAGAACGCTTTAGGCCAAAAAAAACGCCTGAAAGGAAATTATAACGACTATATATCCAGTATTTTATTTAAGTTGTGCAGTATATGTAGGTGTTACAACGCCCCTTCGTCGAATTCATTGCAGCTGGCAAAAACTTGTACATTGTAAGATTGCATACATTCGAACCTATAGAGATTTTTTGAACTTTCTATTTGTAAAATACGGCCACATCTCGACTCCTGACTATTGATGATGGTTAACTAATCTGAGATGAAGTTTTGTTTCTGTTTGAACTTATCCATAATTAAAGTAGAACGGTCAAACGATAAACGTAAGTAGCAAAGATTTCTTCTTTCGTCGCTCCATAGCGGATATTATATAAGTTTGTTAGAGTGCAATCCAACGAGATTGTGCGTATAATAGTTCCGGTATTGCAGACCGTGCCCAAGGAGGCGTTCTTGGAACGACTCGGTCACCAAACAAGAAGAATTTTGATTGAAAAATTCAACTCAGTTGCGGCAAAAATCATTTTCTTTTATCTAATGGAAAGTCTCGTTCGGTTACTACTACACAATGGCATCATTCTTATTATGCTGCAGAAGGTACAAGAAATTGTAACTCCGGGGTTGGTGGTGATCCATAGGAGCTGCCTAGTCCACTCCTATGTTCCATGCATCTGGAAGCAAAGTAAAGTGATCTCCATTCCCAAGCCAGGCCGTAGCGGGTACATGACTGCTAAGAACTTCAGACCCATCAGCCTTACATAGTTTCTTCTGAAGACTTTTGAAAGTTTGTTAGAGTCATCCATGGTCGGCCCGTTCAGGGGAAGCGAGAACTCGAATTCACAGCATGCATATCTCAAAGGTGTATCGGTTGACACTGCGCTACATGACGTGTAGGAACCATTGAAAAATCAATAGATAAAAAAGAATACATAATAAGTGCATTTATGAATTTCGAGGGGGGCTATAACAATGTTGGTATAGAGGCCATTCAGGATGCCCTGGTTGGTCTAGGAGTTGCAGGTGGATCAACTCAATGCTCACTAACCGCCTAATATACGAACAACTTGCCAGCAATAATGTTTGAAAGAGGGTGTCCAGAGGTACTCCACAAGGAGGGGATCTTCAACCTAGACTGTGGCTATTGGTGGTTAACGAAATTATCGTCTTTTTACAGAGGGAGGAAAGAAAAGCGGTAGCATATGCTGATGATCTAGTCATCCTTATATTGGGAAAGTTTCGATCGACGATCAGCGGATTTACCCAAAGAGCATTGCAAAAGCTACTTAACTGGGCTAAAACTTGTGGCCTAGGGCTCAACCCCGCAAAGACTGAACTAGCCCTGTTTACACGGAGAAGAGGTATTTCGACTTTCGCGCCCACAAAACTGAGTAGCATCACCCTTGAATTTAGAACTGAAGCCAAACACCTGGGAATGATACTAGACTCTAAGTTAATTTCGAGGAAAAATATGAATGAGCGCGTCAAAAGCGGCCATTGCACTGTTTGCCTTCAAGGAAACTTTTGGTAAAAGGTGGGGACCTCACCCTCGCATCGTGCACTGGATGTACGGTGGGCTTTACAGAAAGCTATTCCCCTGAAGATTCCCACAAAGATACAGATAGTTGCCTGTCTAGGTGTTATAGGTGCTCTTCGTACAACACCAACGACAGCAATGGAGATCATACTCCGGCTCCTGCCCCTTTACATTTATGGGAAATATATAGTTGCGAAAAGTGAACTAAGACTTAAAGAGTCAGACTGCTGGATAACTGCAGACCTTGGTCAGAGCAGGATACAAAAGCTCTCTCCTGAGGACTGTATACGGGGAGCTGCAGACTATGTCATCTCTATACTAGGCTTCTAGAAAGGATTCTCAACTAGCTTTCCTAATAGGGAGGAATGGGTTGATAATCGCGTGGTAAAAGACTTTGATATATATGTCTTCACAGAACGTTCGGAAATGTATGCGGGAGTGGGGGCCTGGGTGTGCTCACCTTTCCCTCAAATCGTACCGCCTACCGGACTCCTGTCGTGTGTTGCAGGCGGAGGTTTTAGCAACTAGCAAAGTAGCAAGGCTCCTGGCAACAACTTATGTTGTACCCAGTGATCGAGTTATGAGGATCTATATTGACAGTCAAGCTGCAATCAAGGCCCTGAGCTCGAGCACCATTAGATCGCGCCTTATGCAACAGTGCCGCCATTATCTCGGGAAACTGGGTGCTAACCATAGGGTTATTCTCTGCTATGTGCCTGGTCACAGTGACATACCTAGTGACGGGGCAGCTTATGGTTTGGCCAGAAAGGGCTCCGCTATGACTGCTTACTTAGCGGAGGAAGCCATAGGTCGGCCCCTAGAATCAGTGAAGAAGATTCTAGACGTACAAGCATGTAAGCTTGCAAATCGAGGGTGAGGAGAATTGAGCACATGCACGATTTCAAGACAGCTGTTGCCCGAAGTTTGTCCGAAGAGTACCGAATCTGGACAGGAACCGTAATGATGTGCGTAAACTTATCGCAGTTATTACGGGACATTGTCTCTTCGGTAAACATGTAGAGCGCATGCAAGCTCCATACAGTGACTTCTGCAGAAGATATAGGGATGATAAAGAGGTTGAGAGGAGCTACTTCTTCGGAGAAGGGGGAGCTGGCAGACAAAGAGCCGGGGGACCGGGTAAGGTTCATTATCTCTTGTGGCTGTTTTCAGCGCATCCCTTAAATCTGAGGTATCTTTCCCTTTCTTGCGATACTACCACACAAGGAATAAATAAAAGATAAAACAATTTTTTTTTTTGTATCATCACCAGTTGGCAGATCCTTACAGCTTCGGGGGTGATTATAAGACCAATTCACAACGATTATGTATATATTTTTCTTTAATAAAATATAAAATAACACGCATAGACTCTTCCAGGTGTTGGCGCATTTTTATTTCATTTTGTGAACTCGCCCAACGCTCGCCACCATATATATAACCGATGTGCTATGCTGCTGACTTGCTCCAGTTGTGATGTCAGCTTATGCTGGAAAATAGAACTTCCTCTTCCCCATCTCTCACTCAAAGTTAAAGATACCATAACAAATGGTATAACTTGGCATTTAAAACTACCATCTTCATCATTTTCGGAGAAGAATCGGATATCCTCCTCTATAGCAAGCACAATCACTGAAGGTAAAACTTAATAAGATTTTCCTAGCAGATATACATACAGCAATAGCCTTGAGAAATTTACCCTGTATTATATATACAAAGGAGTCAGAGTCGAATTATAAGTAGCCCTATTCCCAATTGTAACAAACTTCTACGATCGAAAGATGAATTCATAATCTTTATACATATTCACCATATTCTCTTGCCCTTTTTTGACATGAAAAGACAAGAGAAAAGAAAATTTGATGTAATTTAAAAAAGCGACATCATTTGTCACCTCGCAGGCAAAAACAAAAAGACGTCACTGAATTGGATTAGAAAAATATTTTTTTAATATCAAGCAAGCCGAACATTTATGTCGCATCTTATCTCAGCTTGCCTTGCAGTGCTACTTTTGTCCTTTTTTATTCCTCCGAGATTGGATGAGAAGATTTTTGTAACTTGTCATGTAAGAATGAAATACATACTACGAAAATATGGTGTTGCCAAGAAAGGAGATATCTTCTGAGAAGATTAAAATAACTTTATTTGCTGCTTTTATTTCACCCGTGTCTACCCCCACGTACCCAAGTCATCCTAAAACTTGCGCTGCAACTATGTTCATTGTAAAACTTAAGCACGAGAAGTGACGGAGCAATATAAGCGGGAGAAATAATGTTTGACCATCTGGTGATATATTGGAATTCTTCTAGAACTACAGAATTTTCAGTTGCATATTAGCCATGGAGTTAGATAAAGTAAAGTCTGAAAACTATATTTGTACTTATGTATTTATTTAGTTGGGAAGTGATTGCAAAAGATTTTCTCTAAAAGCTTTTAACGTTTTGGTAAACAACCCAAAGCAAATTTGGGGTCGATAATTTTCGTTCATTTTATTCCCTGCTGCTTAAAGGAGTTCCTGATGATTTTCGTTACTGACGAAAATGATACAATTATAAGGGGTCGCCCAGGTTGTATTTTTCGGAAGAATTATCTATTTTCCGGAATCAGTCTGAATATAATGTAAACATAGTTCCCCGTTATTTTTAGTAACAGGGTTCCTTTTCTAGAATTTAACTTTTCACTTATGGGGTAGTTAAATTGTAGAACATAATAGGACCGGATATATACAACGTGACGCAATACAACAGACAAACACTTTCTAATCGGCATTTATATATCTTGCTTACTGATTTTAAATTTGATGAGGAGTTAAATAAAATGTAAAGACGGATGAATCCATATAATGTCCAATAAAAAAAAAAAACTCAAGTTATAACAACATTATTGCTAAGGATAAAGCGTGTAAATAACTGAATGTGTTTGGCGTTTTATAATAATATATTCAGTTGATAGATTTATTTAATGATGACTTATAATTCTATGGATTTTGGTAAATTTATTTATAATTGTAGTTGCTGAATGGTAATAATTCAATATAAGAATTCATGTTTCATTAATATTAGTTTTATACATTTCAGAACCTCGTAAAATTTTATAGTAGAAGATAATTTAGATGTGGAATAGAATTGATGTTAAGCCAAGAAAACAGAATATAAAACTATTGAATGAAGATAAAGTTGGTAAAAGTTTTCTTCTAGCCATTGAATCAATTAAGATTTGCAAAGACATCGCCGCAAAAACTTTTGAGAAAACAGTCTCTAATTTATCTATATAAAGATCTTGATGAACTAATGAATAAAATATTACAGCAGTTAAATGAAAATTTTTTAAAATAGTTTTCAAAACTGTCACATTTTCATATGTACAAAATTCATGAGTTTGTATTGTATTAAATTTGAACGAAACTCACACTCTTGTTGAAGGAAAGCAAAACTGCATGGACGATAGATTTTATCCATTTAATCAACATTTAAAGTACGAATAACGTCGTAGACTAAGATTATCTTTTCAGCCATTTCTGGCAGGATATCAAATCAAATATATTCTTTGCTCTATGCACTCGTAGATAGTCGACTCTTAAAAAATAATTTTCTTAAATCTCGTTAGGTCCTAGGAAACGGTTTTATAATACTTTCTTTAGCAGAAAAGCTGTATGTGTCTTAAATAAACAATAATTTTTTACCACCACAATATTTCTATCCCAAATGCACATTGTGTGAAACAATAACGTGTTCACAAGGAGCACAGTGCAAAAGGTGTTCGAACCAAATCGATTCGAATATATTTTTGATTTTATCGATTACTTTTAAAAGGAAAACATCCTGAAACAAAGCATCAAATTTTAGGAAAATTAAATCTAATTTAATTACTCTTAATCAAAAAACAGGTACACAACCTAATAAAGCCATGTATTGGTCATCTACATAACACTTTGCACAAATACAATACAACAATATAGCCTAATTAAGCAGATCAAATTAAAATTCTTATCATATGATTGAAGCAATTAGATTCGTGCTAAAAACAATTGCTGAAAAAAGAACATATGCAAAAATGCCATGCTAAAATTGAGTTTTTAAAGCAAAACAAATTCAATCTAATTACAAATTTTCCCAAAAAATATCTAACCAAAGCATGTGTTGTCATGTAGCATACAATGCATGGCACAAATACAATCAGATCAAGCAGATCAATTTTCAACACTGTCATCATTATATGTATGTATTATCGAACGGGAATTTCTTCTCTACGTGATAGAGATAATATTTTTTGCAAATATACAGAATTCAATTTAACACAGCAGCATGGGTTGCTTTAAATTTCTTGTTACTATGCATTTTTGTTCGTTGCTATGCATATTTTATCTCTAGTATCGTAAAATTTCATACGCACGGCCAATTCTTGTGATCATGCGCCTCTGCTACTCCATCATTGGTGTCGTGTGCAAGCAAGGGCTATATAAACAGCAATTTAACTTGACTCGATCTCTTTTTCAGTTTGGCAGTGCAGTGAGTGACTTGGTAATTTTTTAGTGGTATTTCCTAGTGTTGTGAATTTTTATTAACAGTCTAACACTTTGTTTGGTTGACAATTAAAATAAATTTTTCTTATTCTGGGTTGCGACTAGATTAGGAGATTTATTTGAATAGCGACTAAAATAAAGATTCTTATTACGGGTAACGACTGTAATAAGAAATTTTACTAATAAAACACTTTATTGTGGGTAACGACTACAATAAAGATTCTTATTACGAGTGACGACTCTAGTAAGAAAATTACTAACAATAAACACTTTATTGTGGGTAGCGACTACAATAAAGATTCTTATTACGGGTAACGACTGTAGTAAGAAATTTACTAACACTAAACACTTTATTGTGGGTAACGACTACAATAAAGATTGTTATTACGGGTAACGACTGTAATAAGAAAATTACTAATAAAACACTTTATTGTGGGTAACGACTACAATAAAGATTCTTTTTACGGGTAACGACTGTATCAAGAAAATTACTAATAAAACACTTTATTGTGGGTAACGACTACAATAAAGACTTTATTGTGGGTAACGACTACAATAAAGATTCTTGTTACGGGTAACGACTATAACAAGAAAATTACTAACCAACACTTTATTGTGGGGAACGACTGCAATAAAGATTCTCTGTGGGTTTCGACTGCAGTAAGAATTACTCACCTCTCTTTATTCTGGGTATCGACCAGAATAAAGAATATCCCAATCCCAACCTCAGTTAAAAGTATTAAAATCAAGTCAGTCAACTGCCAAACATAGATCAGGTGAGTACAAAGTTATTTGCAACAGAATTACTACATTTCTTATATATCTTATATTTCTCATTTATTGAATATTCATAAATTAAACTATTTGGATCTAAAATTTATTGAGTATTAAAGCTCTAGTTTAACAGTGAAGTGTAAAATTTGTAGACAAACGAATACAACCACTAACTTTATACCAGTGGCATCAATTTTCATCACATTATACATTCTTAGCATGTACGCTCTGACTACGGGCAGTACAAAAGATTATACTTATTCATGAAGTATTTTGACTCGGTACTTTGCATATTTCACTTATTTCATTTCATTTATTCTTTTATACGTGGCATTGTACAAAAAGATATAAAACCTTATTTTAGTACAAGATTAATAGGTACATTATCCAATAACTAATATTACAAAAAACTAGACTAATAAGAAATTAATTAGTTAATTAGCACTAAGATACAAAGGAGAAAAAAAAATGAAAAATGATACTTATTCTTATTTACAATGCAAAACTAAAAACTACACTGATTTTAAGTGCTCGAGAACTTTGCATTTAAAATTACCAAACGTACCTGACTCAAACAACAATCTCAAATTTATTGGCAGAGAATTCCAAACACTAAT
The DNA here is from genome assembly GCA_963924295.1 of Dioctria rufipes. Lineage (NCBI taxonomy): Eukaryota > Metazoa > Arthropoda > Insecta > Diptera > Asilidae > Dioctria > Dioctria rufipes. The sequence goes on along the minus strand of OZ002740.1, from coordinate 95,164,194 downwards.
GGACTGGATAAAGAACTGACCCTTAGATGTTAGACAATTATGTCCAGGCACTATTAAAGTAGTGACTCGACTTGATCTCGCAATCTGAAGTATATTATACAAGTAGCTGGGGTTCCGAGACTTAAGAGTCCCAGCCAATAAAATAACAGCGCGATATTTGAAATAGACCATAAAGCTACAACCAAGGATGGAGTTGGCGTAAGGAGTGGCATGGTCAAAACGACGGAGACCAAAAACATACCTTATAGTAGCGTTGAATACAGTATTTAGCTTTCGAATATACTCATAGTCAAGAGAAGCAAATATTTCGCACTCATACGTAAAAAGAGGGACGAGAAGCGTCCTGACCAGCTTTAAACGGGTTTTTGCTGGAGTGAAATAACTAGTCACCCAGAGTGAATGAAGCCAACCATATACTTTTTTAATTACAGTATTAATATGATCGCCCCAGAAAAGAGTTCTATTGAAGATAATTCCCAAGTTAGAAACGGAATCAACAATTGGAATTCGCATGCTGCCAACCAATGTAGGACTTTAGACATTTACATAGAAAATTATCAAGGGATAGACGACGAAGAGAAGACCTCAATATTTTTACGTATTTTTATTCGGCAGGTGACCGTATGGGAACAGACAACGGGGAACTTCTGCCTAGGCAAACTAGGAAGTTGCCTAGGAGTCCCGCCAGGGACCTAAATGGTATGGAGACATACGACACCAGACATTAAAAGACAAATTTACTTCATACAGGGGCTGATTTACCAGTAAGCAGAGCATGGCGGAAATGAGATCGATGTTCCGCTATCCGTCACAGACAGATTCAGAGTTACCGCTTTTAAAGACATTATCGACAGCTTAATTGTAGAACTATAAAGACGTTGTTCTGCTTACGAAAACTTGAGTAAAAAATTTGACTTTCTAATAAAGCTACGCATAGCATGAAATCGCAAAAAATATGCAAGGGCGCACAGAACTGGAAAACTTTCTATCTAGGAGATTTATACGGGAATTTGGAAAACTTGTGTCATCTGTCGTCCGCTGCGGCTACACGAGGAAAACAATTATCGGCACTGGAGTTATACAAGCACATCCTGGTAAAATTTTTTTGGACAAATATCCAAATGTGGAAATAGCGCTCAGGATGTAGTTTTGTACATTAGGATCAAAATGCTTCACAAAATCTTTTTCAGGGCTAAAACGAGTAAAGAACTATTTAAGATCTACCACAAAGAGATACGACTCAACTCACACTCTGTGTTATAATAGTTTCAGAAATTATGCACTGTAGACTATAGTGAGATAATCCGTTTCGTTGTAGAGAACAAAGTTCGTCTGATGGCAATCTAAGCGTATGCATATACGCAAAGAACTTTCTTTGCTTATAATTTCGTACCTATTTCTGATTTTTCTAAGTCTGTTTGTTTATTTTCTAAGGTCGATGTACCTAAGTTAAATAAATAAAAAATTGTGGCAACTTTTTTGTTTTATTAAATTATTTACAAAAGGGGCCCAGAATCTGTTAACTTCATAGGGGACCTGGATATTCATATCCGGGTTTGGGAATAGACCGCTTAGTCTCTCTCTTGGTGATGGTTTCTCTTCGTTCTTGTGCTTGGTTTTCCTTATTTCGTCTTCGTTGGCATTGTTCTGACATAATTAATTTCGTGCGTTCAGCTCTGAGTTTACAATTCTATGTATATAACGGCAGTTGTCATCAATTCTAGAACTTCATATTGGTGAAGGTCAAATCAAGCTAAGATTGCAGGCGTACATAATGATAGTGTTCTTTTGTGTACTTTGTCTAGAACTCCCATACATTGGAGAGAACAATTTGCTCTGCCGACTGAAGCGAACTATTTGTGCTGTTCACTTTATTTAAATCTTCTATGAAAATGAAGGGGCGCTGTTCTACAATTTTCTAGTTGTAGAAGTTGGTAAAACTCAACTGACAGCTGAAACTATCCTGCGAGAAAATGCTTGGCATTTGTCATTTTTGAACTGTCACTTGAAATATCAGACAACAATTGACTCAAAAAAATATATCAATACGATACAATATCAAATTATTTTTTAAATTGTGGGTATTGCAATACATGCGAAACGAAAACGACTGCCTTATCAAGTTCAAAATTTATAGTTTCCGAGATTTAATGGGTGAAGCCAAAAACTATTTGTTGCTTCGACAAGAACGTCCTTTAATGCAAGGACCACCTACCAGACTGAGAAAACAGACATGTCGAGATGTACTTTTTGCCATTTATGAATGATGTTCAAGTGATGCAATTGCTACCGTAGAAAGATTCTAGCCAAAGATCAATGACTGGAAAATGGTTGCACCAAATGAGTAAACGTCGATATGGTCTAGATATTGCTGTTTTAAATAAAATCAAATCAAAAATAAATTATTCGTTATATGCCGATAGTGGTCATGCTGATCAAAGTTATTTGAACAGCATTTAAAGATATAATTCATAAGCAATTCAATAGTGTTGTGGTGCAGCTCATTTTACGTCATGTCAGACAAGTGTTGGAGTTGCTGATTTAGATGAATTTTTATATGCTGTAGGTGGTCAAGATGACGTTCAATGTTTGAATTATGTTGAACGTTATGATCCAAAAGAAAATAAATGGCCCAAGATGGAAGGCTAACGTTTTTAAAGAATTAAAATTTAATTTTTAATTAGTTGCTCCAATGACGATTCGACGACTTGGATTTTCAGTTCCGTTCTTGGAGGCTATCTTTTGCCATTGGAGCCTCAGATGGACAATGCCCTCTAAGTACTGTAGAACGTTACGATCTGCGGTGAATTTTGAAATGTTTATTTTTCTTGATTACTTTTGTTCATAATTTTCATTATAGACAGAACACAAGGTGTGTTGTTAATCTAATTTTGACTAATAATTATGCTTATGCTGTTGGAGGTAGTGATGATTATATGGAACTTTCATCAGCCGAACGAAATAATCCACACACGTGGAGTCCAATACTTGCAATGATATCAAGACGAAGTGGGGTAAGTACAACAATTAATAAACTCTTTAATTCGGGAGTATGTTAGCTTGATTTGGAATGCGTTTCATTATTTATCTTTACAAGAAATATGTCCCTTTACTGACTAAGCGCATTTCTTATTAATACTTCCCCAGATTCACTTAATTGTTTTGGTGTTCTCATAGTTGATAGAAAACATCCTTACACTCACTTCAAATATGAAAGACTGATGATTAGTGTTATTTTTATGATTATATTATGTTTAAAGTGACTCAAAATTTTATCTTAACCTTGTTCTTAAGAAATTTGGAAGAATAAAGATAGCGATTGTTTTATGGTGTATGTATAATGACAAAGCCAGGCTATCTAAATTAGGAATATATTTTATTGATATCTCGGTTACGGCTGAGCTTGAGATCATTATGCTAACAAATTACAGGCTACCGGCTGTTGACTTAGGCTACAGCTACAGCTAAGGTTAAGCTAATGAGTTTAGTATTCTCTAACTTAGCACAATTTAAATACAACTGCTATATGAAATCATTTACTGATATATGATAGGGATAGGGATAGTGCTGCAAATTTGGAGAACGTTCGATTTTTTACTAATTTTGAAGAAACGGACACTACTAATTTATGATAAAAAGTATAGAAAATTTTGGGTGAACTCCTTTTCAAGCCGGTAAATTCTCAAATGTCTTCAGAGCTTTTAAGATTAAATCCATTGCTTTGTAATACATAAGCTGTGTACAAATTGATTCCTATGCATCTATTGGAATTTCAAAGGTAAATTCACAATAAAACAAACACATATTTTTCAAGTTAGTTTGGCCGTCGTTAATGGTCAAATATATCCTGTATTTATTTAATGGCGTTTATGTGGCTGCATGAATTGCAGGGTTGTAAGTCTAAAGGGTCTAAATGCCAAAAAATCAAAAGTCAAGATTTTTACAAATATACCATCTAAGTGCAAAGCCTAATAATATCCAAATGGATTCAAATGCCTCTTTCTTTTAAAAATTTACCCACGCACAGGTAAAGTTGTGGCTGGGTCTAAGTGCCAACGAGTTTTCGCTCAAAAGGGTCTGTGCCTGATCGCCTGCGGTATGAGCTCAAAGATAACCTAATAAGAAGATAGGAAGCAGCCGACTAAAATTGAAAATTTTCGTGTTTTTTAGAAAAAAACAAAAAATGTCATATATTTTCGTCTTTTGCACGAATGGAGGAAAAAAACTTGGGTATACATTATTGTGGTGCGACTATGACCATCAGTTAAAAACACAGCAGAAAGAAAGCGATTTTTAAGGAATATTACAGTATAGAAAACTGTATAAAGCAAGGTAGATAAAATTGAAATAATACTTTGTTATTAATTTCACAGGAAAATACTTAAATTGAACATAATAATTTTGATACTAATATTTTATTTCAGGTACTTATTTACTCGGCCTCATTCAAATAATACGAGTAGGTCGAAGACGTCATGGAAAATATGCCGATCCATCGGAAAGTCGCAGATATATATCTGTAGCGTATGCGTTGCCTGATGGCACCGGTAATCACGTTCAGGTATGCAGGAAAACGTTTGAAGCAATATTTGCAATTACTCATAAAAAAGTACAGACTTTGTTAGAGAAAAAGAAGAGTGGAGAAAATATTTATAAACCGTGGATCAGCCGAGAAAATTTACTCTCGATGTAAAAAACCTTGTAATAGAACATATAAAATCATTCCCATATGAGGAAAATCATTACAGTCGGCATGATACCCAAAAGTTCTATCTAAGCCCTGACTTGAATATTAACCATTTATTCATGGCATTTAAAGAAAAATACCTTGATTCTCCTGTAAACTACAGATATTACTATTCAACCTTCAAAGATAAGTGTCCTAATTTGAAGTTTGGACGTCTTAGAACATTCACTTGTCCAAAGTGCGATTTGTTGCACGCAAAAGTAAGAAGCTCGGATGGAACACATAAAACGAAATATACTGTAGAGCTAGAAATACATCATCCTAAAGCTGAGAGTGCACAAGAAGCAATGAAAGCTGATTCAATAGAATCTCAGTGTCCAGCTAGTTACACAATAACGATGGCTATAGGTATGCAACAAGTAATTTTCATACCAACACTGACACATAGTCAAATGTTTTATAGGTTTTACAGCAGGCAACTATCATGCTGCAACCGATGTGTTCATATTGTTGACAAACAGCAAGCTTACATGTGCCTCTGGGATGAGTCATATGCGGGAAGAGGTGGTAACGAGGTCGGCTCTTCCATATTAAAGGTACTAAACATGATGTCATCTAAAACTTTAAAAAAGCATGCAATTATTTGGAGTGATAACTGCATAGGACAGTACAAGAACAGAATGGTCATCTTTGCCTTGGTTTATTAAGTAGCTAATGGCATTTATGATACTATTGATCATAAATACTTGGACAGTGGTCACTCTTTTATGGCCTGCGATCGAGATTTCGCTCAAATTTAAAAAAGAAAGAAAGTAGTTAAATGTTTTGAACCAAAGGATATGGAAAAAATGGTACGAGAATCTTGTCACAAAAATCCATTTGAAGTGGTTAATTTTGACCAAAATGATTCTAAAGACCTCAATAAGACTTCCAAGGACTTTTTCAATACTACAAAATTAAAAATATCAACTATTTCTTGGATCCGTATAGACAAAGATAAGTTACCTCGTGCAGATTTAATGGAATCGCGCAATGACTCAATACCGTGGGACAGTGTCAACATTTTCAAAAAAGGAAAGTCTCCAAACCAATTAAAAAACTACACTTTGCCAGCATTACAAGCTCGAAATAATATATCAAAAGAAAAAATGAGAGATCTCAAGGACATGCTACCATATATACCCACCGAAAATAAGGCATTCTACGAACATTTGATTAATCAAACCGAAACCTGAGAAATTTTTTAATATCTGTTATAAAGGCACTTAGCCCATTTTCGATATTAATTCATAAGGCATTTAAGACATTCTTAAATAATGAATGTTTATTTTGTATTACTTCCTTGAATTCCTATTCTTTTAGATTTTTAACGACTTCCTGTATTTATAACATATTTGTTTAATTGATTTAAGTAAAAGTAAATAATTATTTCATTGAATTGTTTATTTTATTACGTTTTTTTGTTATATCTCTAAATAATAAAATTGGCACTTAGACCCTTCAGACTTTCAACCCTTCAATTATAGACGTCTGGGACGAAGTGTTGGTATTATGACAGCTCCACAGACTGAAAACTACATGTGGTAAGAACACTTTTGAATAATATGTGTATGTATACATATTTATGCAACTAACTTGTAAAACGTATTTTCAGGAAAAGATTCAGTAGTTGAAAGGAATAGGAATAGTTCCAAGAATAATAAAAAAAGATGAAACAAAGCAATTGGAACATAAAGACCAACAAATCAACAGCATAGCGGTCTTTCAAAAATATTAATGGAATTACGACGAATCGCGCTCTCCTTGCTCTTGTGTATTTCTTAGACTTAGTTTTCTTCTTTTATGAAAACGAGCACATTGTAATCGCCTAGCGGAATTAAATTAAACATTATTTACCAATAATTTATGTAGTTTCTTGTTTTATTTAGTTTGTTCGAATCTTGATTTTCTTTTATTATTATATCGAATTGTATGATTTTGTTTTTACGAATAAATTTATTTTCTTCAGTGTTTACAACCAATAATGTGTTTTTTTTTAACTTTTCTAATATTATTGCTGGAATTTCAATATGCAGTATTATTATAGGAAAAATATTATTTCAATATGATGAAACTAATGTTGTGGGGAAACTAGATTTGATCAGCTGAAATGTTTCATAGAATCGTGGAAATTTGCTGGGACTATAAAAAAAATCTAAGAGCTAAATAGTCGGTCACGCATAACGTAACCTATTCACCCTGTTTCAATTTCTCAATTTATCCTGCAACTGAACATGAGCATCGTGGTCGTGCCAGTTTGAAAGGCTAGTAAATAAAATGTTTTTAGTAATATTAAATATTAATTTATGAATATATAACGATTTTCTGCATTTTTAATGCATTTTAGAAATTCATTGAAATTATTTTCAGTGAATTTCAGTATGGTGTAGGCGAGAAATTGTCCAACATAAGGGCAATTGGACATAAGCTCAATCCTTTTTGTTAGATAGACAAATAACAAAATACACTGCTCATGAAGATTAGTATTTATATGATTACAAATAGCCAATTCACCAAATTCTTCCCTGGTTTATGATTTCGGGTGTTAAGTCAAGGTATCACGTACGTGATACTCCACAATTTGTTGTTCTTGTTGTAATCTTAATAACGTAAATATTTAATAACTAACGGCTGCCCATAGGCTATACTATATTAAATATTTATATACCACATGGACGGGACATACGTACTGGTTAAAATGATTTCTCTTTTTCTTTGTTCCACCAATCTTTTAACTCGACTCATTGTGAAATTTGGAAGTCAAGCAGATAATCCAACATTTTGTGGGGAACTTTCAGGTGACAGTGTTAAAGAATGCGATTTGTGATGCCTCGGCCCCTCGTTTCTGCTTAAGGGAAAAACATTACAGTAAAATAAAAAATTATGCACTTTCTATCTTTGATATTCCCAGGAAGATGAAAGGCACCTCCATATTATGATAACATTCATGCAAGAGCAGAGGACTGATTATCGCATGCAAATGAAATACTTGTATGAGCTATATATAATGTGTGTGCTATGTACAAACATTGTGCTTCGTAAGCAATATAAGGAGATCATTGAATGGATGGATTTGAGTTAAACGAACTCTATCTGCTAAAATGCTTGATACACATTGATAAGGATCATGATTAATATAAAAAATATGTATATTTATATATATATATATTATATGGAACTATAGAGCTATGTGAGCTTGAGAGATCTACGGTGATACAGCCAAGTTTAAATTATTTTCTAGGTGGCAACTTTACTTTTTGGTTAGTTGAAGATGTGAGCCGTGCTCCGGGTGGAGAGCTCACAGCTTTTATGATAAAAAAAAATAGAAGAACTCGCCTTTTTCCGATTTTTTATTTATTTACAACTCAAACACCTATGATTTTTATTTTGATTTATTATTTATTTTTTTCACACAAAACTTTCTTATACTCAATCTCACTTTCAATTCTTTATAACACAAGACAGATAGTATTCGTTTTTGCTTTGATTTATTATTTTTTTTTTGTATACGCACAAATTTTCCTATATTCAATCTTAATTTCAACTTTCTATAACACAAAACAGTTAGTATTCGATTTTGCTTTGATTTATTATTTTTTTTTGTATACGCACAAGTTTTCCTATATTCAATCTTATTTTCAATTTTTAGGTAGATTTTAAAAAAACGACTCCTGCTTGTTACTTCGACGGGTTTTTAGAACGAACTCCCCGAGGTTTGGGCAAATTGCACCCAGGTACCCACGATATCTTCAAAAAGCTTTTTTGTTATTTTTATTGTTTTCTCACGACGTTGAAAAAACTTACGTGAGAAAATGTAAAAGTTCTTTGATGCGAGCTATATGCATCAATGCAAAACTGTAATCCGATATGCACTTGTGCGCCCGTCTTGAAATATTAATTTTAAGGGGGCGCGAATAATTTTGATAATTGTATGTATGTATGTACATGAAATTAGATTGGATTAAGTAGGTAATGTACGTACATATGTGCATAGTACATACGGAAAAAAAGTAAGAAGACACTGTGTGTAGGTAAGTGTACATATCGTGTGAGTGAAATGTGTGTCTGATAACAAAATGCAATTTATGCTAAATTGCATTCTGTTATAATGTGGGAATGCATTTTAAGTTTTAAATGAAATTTTAAATTGAAATGTTTTTTTCAGGGTCAATTAATGGTACATCAATATATCGTATTGGACGATATATTGATGTATCGGTATTATGGTTGTGATTCGGGGCAAAGGTACCTGAGTCACAACATCCCTCCCCCTGGGGAAAAGAAAGTCTTATTCCTACTTGGAAGAAAATCTTTCTTTCTGTAAAAAAAAATTATAAGTATGCATTATGTGGTATTGAATTAGGCTAATGTTGTTATACATAATTATATAAAATTATAGGAGTTAATTAAAATAAATCCTATGAATAGAAGCAGTGAATATTTCCTTTGAATATGAGAGATGTGTAACCTATTTATGATTTAGTTTAGATTTAATTTATAATAAAACTAATAGTAATTATTTATCGTAAAGGAACAGAATTTGTTTTGTTTTATGTATGTATATATTTTGACCTACGGATTTCGATCTGCGTTATCAATTTATATTTATGCGTATTTACTACTTAATTATTTAATATATTCCTTAAAGTGGTGCTATTATGTAATATTAACCAGTTGGTTGTACATTATTTTTTTGTAATTGTTGTTTACTTTTAACTGATCCCTTTTTTGTTAAGGGTATTTATTGTTTTTTTTTATACTATATACTTATACAAGTTAATTTTTTAAAAAAACTAGTATTTATTTTTACTTTTATATCTCTTTTTATTTACATTATTCCAAAATCTATTTTTTTTTTTTATTTTTTAAATAATTCTGGCGTAGAAATTGTGTTCCTTTTCGGGATGGGTAAGGAGTTAATAAAGTGGTAAAAGATAAAGAAAAGAAAAGGTACAGTTGTCGGTATTTTTGTTTTTCTTGGTATTTGTTTGGTAACTCTCTTGGTGATTGTCTGTAGGTTAAACGTTTTGTGGCGTTTTTCTTTGCGGTGCGGGAGTTATTTTGTAATTTAGTTTTCTAGATACAGGTCTAGGCTTGTCTTCTAATTTATATTTGAGAGATATATTTTTAGCCCTGTTGGCTTTCGGTTTATATTTCGTGTAAAGATAGATACGGAGAATAGATATTATTAAACGCACTGTTAAATATGACAGTGTATAACTGTGGATATGATGGTTATTTATGGGATTAAGCGGAATTTCTTCTTGATATTTTTGGAAACGAATGGATTTTAGAAGTTTCTCTAGATCCGTGTTTGTTGTGATATTTAAGGAATTTGTTTCTATAAACGTTTCCATGGGAGAAGACGTCGTATTCCATATTATATTGGAAATGTTTACCGTTGGGATAAAATGGGAATTGAATTTGGACATTTTTACGTTATGTCCGTGCAGGATGAATTCCTTGCTGCGAGCATAACAACCGGGATTGATGTACATTGTTCCTATTCCATGCATGGTTTGTGAATTAATGGAATCTTCACAAATAATGTCTATGTGGAGGGATCCTTTCAGGGAGAAAAGCCAGGCGTTCTGCTGTGATACTTGTGTCCAATAGTAATCTTGTCGCAAGATCACAATTTTACACCTTTGTGTAATAGGTTCCTTCTTTAGTAGATTCACTTCACATTGGTTTGTTCTTGTATTTGTGTTTAGGATGGGGAATGAAATTTTGCAGTAGAAATGCATATAGTCCAACGTTGCGCAATTATGAATATCCTGAAGCGTTAATTGAACAAAATGTTCGCGATTGTAGTCTATTAATATGTATTCCTTCGATGGTTCGATATATACAAATGATCCGTTAAGGAGTGTGGGTAATGGCATTACTTTGAATATTTGGTATGGTTCCTTGAGCGGAAGTGGAATCCGGAGCTCAATAATTATTTTATTATTGAAAATATTTGCGGATATCGTGCTTAGTTTGTAGATTTGTGAAAGAAAATTGTTTCTGGCATTTATAGGAAGCATCAGTGAATTTGGTAATTCTTGCCTAATCTTTGATAAAAGATCTTCAATATTTTTCGGTGATATTAGTGTAGGATGGAATTTTCCATGTTTGGAATCTGTTAAAATATCTATCAACTCTGACTGGGTATTTTGGTATCTGAATGCCATCAATGAGACAAGTGAGATGAGTGATTCCAGTTCAATTGATATTTTGTTATCAAGTGACCTATTTTCCATCAATGATGTGGCTATCTGCACTGATATTAGTTTCTTATGCATGACCATGAATTCCTTTTCAATTGCGACTTTAGTTTTATTGAAAACATTTACGGTTGCTTCGACTATCGCAGTTTGGCTTTTCATAAGTGATAGGAGGGAGTTTTGGTTAAGGGTGAGGTTACGGATTTGCTCGTCATAAATCTTGGCATCATCTTCTTCTAATGTGCCGAAAAGAGCTTTAGAGATTGAGCCTATTGCATTAAATAGTGCTCTTTGTTTCCTTTTTCGGGTCACAAGTAACATATTCTTATATTCTATGTTTGCTAATATATGATTTGTTTGTAACAACGTACCGTTACAAATGTGACTCAAGGCTGAGTGTTTGTCCAGTTTCTGGCAAGTCGCTGTAATTTGTTGGGCTATGAACTGGATGTTGTTGAATTCTGATTTAAGATTCGCTAGGTCGTAATAAGTGACGATCTTCCATTCGTTGGTGTAGAGGTTGGCTCTGCCAATTTCCTCGAAATAAATGCCTACAGTAGCATTTAGCTGCTTTACCTCTATTCCTGAGCCGTAGATTAAGGGGATGAAAATTAGAATGAATGCTCTATGCATCATTTTGGAAACCTGGAAGATGACACTATGTTAATATCTCTGAATGATGTTTGAAGATATTGAAGTTTTTACTCTGAGAACAGTTTTAGGTCATTGTTATGGACTCTTTTGTTTTTATTATTAATTTTTATGGTGGAATTTTCAGGGGAATTTGTCGCCAATATTAAATGATTTTTGGACGGAGTTTTTATCGTATTGTATTTTAGATTTTTCTTTATTTGCCGTGGCCATGTCTTTAGCTATTTTGAAGCTATGCTGTAGACGCGCTTTTAACTCGTTTGCATAATTGTCGTAATTATAGCAAACGGTTGGAGAAGATTTTAAATTATTCGGGATTTCGGCTGGGAATCCGTACAGGAGTTCGCGGGAAGTATAACTAGTACTCGAATGAGGGGTAGTATTGTATACAAACATGGCATAAGGAATCCATGTATCCCAGTCTTGTGGATCTTTTGCTACATAAGATCGGAGATATTCCGATAAGGTTCTGTGGCTTCTCTCCAATGCGCCATTCGTTTGAGCGTGATATGGAGTAGTTTTGAGCCTTTTAATTCTCAGCAATTTAGATACCTCGGCGAACATGCCACTTATGAGGTTAGAACCCTGATCTGTGAGGATACTTTCTGGAATACCATGTCGACAAACTATCGTTGTCGTGAAGGCTTCAGCTAATGTCTTGGACTCGGTGTCGACTATGGGAATAGCATCAGAAAACTTTGAAAGGTCATCTTGAAATGTAAGGATGTATTTGTTTCCAGAATGAGAAATTGGGAGAGGTCCTACTACATCTAGGTACACTCTTTCGAAAGGTTTGGAGCTAATGATCGAGATTTTCATTGGAATTTTAGGGTTTCTGGATACTTTGTTCACCTGACAAAGTTTACATTTCCTTACATATTTGACCACGTTGTCTGACATGCCAGGCCAGTAGAATTGCTTTTTGATTCTTTTAATAGTACGGGAAATACCTTGATGGCCTCCCGTTGGTAATGAGTGAAAATCTTTTAAGACTTGTTCGATGTCATTAATGTCTGATAACTATTTGATTGAATCCTGATACAGTTTTACGTTTATTTGCTTGTTAGCGAAGACTTGGGTAAAAATGTTTTTGATAATTATTAGATTTTGTGGGTCTAATATCGGGAAAGAGATATTTATTTGTTTTAACTGATTTGCTTCTGTGTATGAGCAGATCTCAGTTAAAATCTTTTCGAGGTCTTATCTATCTCTTTGGGATCGACAAAGTAAATTAATTTTTGAAATGATTACAGTTGCGTCTTTTTTCTTGAAGAAGTTCAGTTCCTTTCCTAAAGATGAAGATTTATCAGAAAATTTGAGTTTCGAATCCAACACTCTTTCAAGTTCTGTATCTTGCTTTGGCAAGATGAAAAATTTAGGATTCGCATACTTAGTAGAAGAGGAAAATTTGTCTCAGTTATTATGACTGAGGAATTGTTTACAGGTGACGGAGTTGGGTTTGGAGTAGTTAAACTTGCGTTGGGTGTATTTATATTCGCCTGAGCTCTGGCTTGATTTCTAGTTACCACATTTATGCAGGTGGTACGTTTTGCGAAATTTTCGCTATTATCTGGCATAGCTCTACTGAGAGCGTCTGCATTTGTGTTGAGCTTACCTGATTTGTGGACTATCTTGTAGTCATATTCCTCAAGACGTATTCTCCATCTCATCAGTCTTGGGGAGTGATCTTTCAGATTCATGAGCCATACTAATGGTTTATGGTCAGTTATTATTGTAAACTGTCTGCCATAAACGTATGGTCTGAATTGTTCAACTGCAAACACGATAGCTAAGAGCTCTTTTTCTATAGTTGAGTAACGAGTCTCTGCAACATTGAGAACTCGACTCACATAGGCGATTGGGTGATCTTCGTGATCATCAACTTGTGAAAGGACAGCCCCGATGGCGTAGTCACTGGCATCGGAGGTGACAAAAAATTCTTTGCCGAAATCAGGATATGATAAAATTGGTGCTGAAATTAATTTATTTCGCAATTCGCAGAATGCTTCATCGGAAATTGCGTCGAACTTGAAGGGCGTATCTTTTTTCAAAAGATTTGTGAGTGGCTTCGTAATCTTGGAAAAATTTGAAAAAAAGCGGCGATAATAGCCGACGAAACCAAGGAATGCTTTGATATCCTTTTCCTTCTTGGGTCTGGGATATGACTGAACTGATTTTATCTTCGCAGGGTCTGGTTTGACTCCATTTTCTGTAATTATGTGCCCTAAGTACATAATTTCTTTCCTTAGGAAATGGCACTTTTCGGGTTGAAGTTTGAGGTTGAAATCACGAAGGCGGCTAAATACTGCTGTGAGTCTAGTGCTGTGATCTCTAAGATTGTATCCATGGACTACAATATCGTCCATGCATCCGAAGCAATAAATACCTTGAAGACCAGATAAGACATTATTCATGGCTCGTTGAAAAGTAGCAGGGGCTCCTTTTAAACCAAATGGCATACGATTATATTCGTAGTGGCCATAAGGCAGTTTTCTCCCTGTCCTTCGAGTCCATTTTTATCTGGTGGAATCCACTGGCTAAGTCGAGTGTGGTAAAATATTTCGAATTCCCCAACTGGTCTAATATATCAGTGATATTAGGCAGTGGGTACGCATCGCCAATAGTAATGTCGTTAATACGACGAAAGTCTACCACTACTCGCCACTTTTTGTTTCCATTCTCATCTGGTTTTTTAGGAACCAGGAGAAGTGGAGAATTCCAGGGACTATGTGAAGGTCTGATGATGTCTGACTCAAGCATTTCTTGTATTTGCCGACTTATTTCCGTTCGGCTTGCCTCAGGAAGTCTATAAGGCTTGGTATAAATTGGCGGTTTGTCTTGGAGGGTTTCGATTTTGTGGGTAATCGCATCTGTATAAGGTAGGAAATCCCCTTCTATGAAGAAGAGATCGTTGAATTCCTTACAGATATTGCGAATACTCTCAGATTCCTCTGAATTACAGTGATCCAATTTGATAAGGTTTTGCAGTTTATTTATTCTGCCCTTCATTGGATCTCTGTCAGAGTCTGTGGAGATTACTATAAAGTCGTCCAAGTCTTGGTAAACTGGGTTCACCTCGTAAGGTACCAGATCGGCGTCCTCGTCATTTGTGTTGAGGATTAGGACTTTTGCCATACCGTTGACTGGTTCGACTATCGAATATCCAAGAAATAAATCTGGCCTTATTTCCTTCTTGAAACAGACCGATTGATTTTGAATAGAAGGAGTTGGAATTTCAATAATGAATTCTGATCGAGCCGGAATTTTAATTTTATTTAATTTATCCGATTCTTTCGGATTTTTAAAAGGAAGGAGATATGATTCCAACTTTTGTGGAATTTGGAAGGAGTTATACGATGATTCTGACTCGATAGAATTTGAAGGAAATAATACTTTATTGAAATTTTTTGACTTCTCTTCTGATTTATTTCTGGAATTCACTTTTTGTGAATTTGCTGATGAAGGAGATAAAATTTTATTATATTTAGCCTTTTGTGCGGCTGTGGATGGAGATATACTTTTACCTTTGTGCTTCATCTCTTGTGAAGCTTTCGGTGGAGATAGATTTCCTTTGTATGTTGGTTCCACTTTACTTGGAACTACTGATGGAGGCAGTTTTTCATTTAAAAAAACTTTAGGGTTCACTTCTTGTGAAGCATTTGGTGGAGACATACTTTTATTTAATTCAGCCTTCTTTCTGGCTATAGATGGAGATAGATTTTTATTAGTATTAATATCGGAGAATGTTATCTCCGTATATAGTAGGCTTTTTGTTTGAGACCTATTTTGTGGGTCTTCGCTTTTCAAATAAACGTATGGATAATTGGAATAATATTCTTCGTACGGATAAGATGAATCAGATTTATTAACTTCCAGAGAAATGAATTTATTTTTATAGTCGATGCCCGCATTGTATCGAGATAAAAAATCATAACCAAGCAGGCCATCGAATGAGAGGATGGAGTTATTTCCCACTATTTGAAATGGGTGCTCTAGGATGGAGTTAAATTTGGTAGATTTGAAATTCAATTTTGCAAATATGAGTCCTTCTGTACAGGTGGACTCGGTAAATAATGTATTTATATTACAGACAGCATCTCTGTAGCAGATACTATCTGGCTTTAATGGATGGAGTTTAATTAAGCTGATCTCTGCTCCAGTATCAATCAAAAAGGTAAGTTTTGGAGCAGAGCATATATCAACAGGCAAAGAATGCGTAAGTGAATTTTTATTAATTTGGACGGGGATACGAATTAATTTTTTGCTGTTTAGTTTTTCGTCGATATTGTCTCGGGATTGCAATGAACTTGCGCCGTTGTTTCTATCTGCGAGGGGTTGCCGAAAACGACCCCCCGCTGCATCCAGTTTCCCTGCCTGGATGCCGATGGACTTTTGCTATTTCTCCTCTTGTTCGGAGATGGTGATCTAGCCGAGATATTGGCATTATTATATCTCGGCGGTGGAGTTCGACTTTGTCGGAATACTGGCTGTTGCCAGTTCCTATTTTGAGGCTGTCTGTCTGCCGTGTTTGTTGGTGGAATATTCTTCACCTTTTGGAAATTATTTTGATTTCCCGGGCTGTCGTTAAAGCGATTGTTATTCGCAGCTCTTGTCCTGCATTCCTCGATTGTATGTCCCATCCGATGACAATATCGACGTGAAGGGGATTGTGCTGGAGATGTAGCATTCTTAAAATCTGGAGGACGTTGCAATTGCGAATGTGTTTTTCGGATGGTGTTAAAATTTTCCATAGATCGTTGTATGACTGGGCATTTTGAAGCAGCGTGTCCTAGTCTATTGCATTTGAAGCAACGTAAGTTGTTATTTATACTTTGAAAGGAATTTAGATTTACCTTATTATACGTTTGAAAGTTGGGTTGCTTCTGCTCCATACTTAATGAGTGATCTAGAATATGTGATTTTAGTGCAGAAAAGGATTTATCGGAATGCACTTTTGCTAAGGTCTGTAATTGTGTATTGGATAACCCATCTTCAATTGCTCTCACAGCCTGACACTCATTATCTTTTAACAAGGACCGTAGGAGCACCTTGTCTGTTGTATAGGAATGTGTTGCCTCATTTAGCTTGGACAATGTTGTATTTAATCTCTGCAAAAAGTCTTTTACACTTTCCTCTCTACCTTGTCTTGAATTATTTAATTGAGATTGTAGGGTGGATCTAGAGGTTTTGATTTCGAAGGATTGAGTTAACAGAGATTTTAATTCAGACCAATCTGATATTTGATTGTACCTACATATATACATCATACGCATCTGCAGATAATTTACTCCTTATTAAGCTAAGGAGGGAGTGTTTTTCGCTCAACGTCGATGCTGTTGCGTACATGTCATCGCAACTTGAAATAAATTTCTGAAAATCCTTAGAATATCCACTAAAATTTGGGATTAATGACCTTGCGTCTGATAAGGAGAAATGCGACTGGTCTCTAAAAGAGACATTATGGTGATAATTTGTTAAATCATTTGTAGTATTTGCTAACCCTTGAAATCGCAAATCTAGCTGTTCCTGAAGTGCAATTATAGTATCTGAATATGATGTTTCCATATTTATATAAATATCTTCCGTGAAGTATTCGCTGCCTTTATCTTCGGGGCCAGCATTTGAAATTATTTCAATATGAGTTGTTTTGAAATCATCCCAATACCCATGCAGCGAATGTAGTTTTTGAGTTAAATATGCCTGGCTTGCAGTTGGTAGCGAATTAAGATTGACAGACTGGATAATATGTGTTATAGATTTTTGTCTATCTTCTTGCAGTCTAAATCGTATTGCATTAGACTGATCCTTGTCTCCACATTGCTGCATAGTGTCAGAATTGGTACTCTTTTGTGAAATTTTGGGACCAGGGAAATAGAATGGGTTGTTTTCGTTATCCGTATGGCTAGAAATTGATTTCAATCTATCAGACAGTGTTGCTTTGATTAGGTTGTACCAATCCTCTGTCTTATCAGAGCATGATTGTTTAAAATATTCATGAGTTTCGTCGAAATCTTTATGTCTTTGGATAATGGATTCTGTTTCTTCAAAGTCTGTCCAGTACTCTTCTAATTTTTTGATCTTTTCGGAAACTAATTCCGGAGTTCTGTATTTTTTGTTAGTGCTGTGGTATTCCTTTAATATTTTTCTGATTTTTTTGTTTTTTTTTTGTAAGCTCGTCCAAAGATTTATTTTCTTCGTTTGTCATGTTTAAAAATTTATGAATTAAAATCGGGAATAAGTTGATTAAATAAAATTAACGAAAAGCTACGAACGCACTACTCACAGAACAGATGAAAGCTAGTGAAGTAAAAAATTGTCCGTATATTCTTTCAGTGTGTATACGTATGTGTCTGTTTTAGTAAAAAAAAAACAATTTTTTTTTTTAGTTTCGAAAGGATTAGTTAAGTAGAATTCTGATGTTGTGTAGTTGTGGTGTGTAATACGAAAAAGTATATTCATATATCCAATTGCAACAAAAAATCGCTCTTTCCAACCAATATCCTGTCCTGATCGATAGGCTAATGGAGCTCTATCGCAGGGAATCGACTATTGATTTTTCCGAAGTCCTCTGGCCAGCAAGCTTACGAAGTCTTACCGCAGAGGTCGCTTCGTGGAAGAGAGGATTTCAATTCTAATGTTTATACTCAAAATTTCTGTTAAATTAACCGAAAATTGGAAAAGTATTTCTTTTTTCCTTTTTTGTTGTTCTTTCCCTTTTTCTATTCACTCTCTCTACATATATGTATATGGAAATATTGGCATAATAGCAAAGATGCGAATATGTAAATAATCAGGAAAAGTGTAAATATTTTGAAAGTATGCAGTTAAAACGCAAAGAATTAGAAAACACGTAAATAAATTGAAAGTTTTGAAATTAACAGAAAATAGTAATTACGCAAATAAATTGTTTTCCTCTCTTTTTTTTGTACTAGTGATAATAATATATACGCTAGTAGTAATAATATGTATACCAGTAATATTATAATAATTTGTTTTTCTACCTTGTATTATCCAAAATGTATTACTATAGAATTGTAGGCGATGTAGGCGGCGTTGGTAGAGGTGTAATATTTGGAATCCTTTGTCAGGCGTTTTCGTTTTTGATAATGTTGCTGAGGAATGCAGATAATGATGATGATGATAGTGAAGATACGTCGCGTGTCCGGGACGGCGATTTCTTGTAGTCTTCCTTCTGGGAATCGTCTTAGTGAGGCAGGGATGAAGCCTTCTTGGGTCACACGGTGAGCGCTTAAACTTTTCACGCCTCTAAGTACCTCCTGGGTACCCGGGATATTATATATATATATTTTTTTATTATTATTATTTCCTTCGTTGTTTATTTGTTTATTTGTTTTATTTATAGGTAGGAGCACCACTGCCACCAAAATGTTGTATTTTGTGTTGCAGAATTTATTATATTTGAAACATAAAAACAAAATTTATAGACACTGGTTCTGGTTCCGCTGCCACCAAAATGTTGTATGAAGATGTGAGCCGTGCTCAGGGTGGAGAGCTCACAGCTTTTATGATAAAAAAAAAATAGAAGAACTCGCCTTTTTCCGATTTTTTATTTATTTATAACTCAAACACCTATGATTTTTATTTTGATTTATTATTTATTTTTTTCACACAAAACTTTCTTATACTCAATCTTATTTTCAATTCTTTATAACACAAAACAGTTAGTATTCGATTTTGCTTTGATTTATTTATTTTTTTTTTGTATACGCACAAATTTTCCTATATTCAATCTTAATTTCAACTTTCTATAACACAAAACAGTTAGTATTCGATTTTGCTTTGATTCATTTTTTTTTTGTATACGCACAAATTTTCCTATATTCAATCTTATTTTCTTGCTTGTTACTTCGACGGGTTTTTAGAACGAACTCCTCGAGGTTTGGGCAAATTGCACCCAGGTACCCACGATATCTTCAAAAAGATTTTTTGTTATTTTTATTGTTTTCTCACGACGTTGAAAAAACGTACGTGAGAAAATGTAAAAGTTCTTTGATGCGAGCTATATGCATCAATGCAAAACTGTAATCCGATATGCACTTGTGCGCCCGCCTTGAAATATTAATTTTAAGATGGCGCGAATAATTTTGATAATTGTATGTATGTATGTACATACAATTAGATTGGATTAAGGAGGTAATGTACGTATGTGCATAGTACATACGGAAAAAAAGTAAGAAGACACTGTATGTAGGTAAGTGTGCATATCGTGTGAGTGAAATGTGTGTCTGATAACATAATGAAATTTATGCTAAATTGCATTTTGTTATAATGTGGGAATGCATCTAAATGCATTTTAAGTTTTAAATGAAATTTTAAATTGAAATGTTTTTTTCAGGGTCAATTAATGGTACATCAATATATCGTATTGGACGATATATTGATGTATCGGTATTATGGTTGTGATTCGGGGCAAAGGTACCTGAGTCACAACAAACCTACAGAAGGCGAACTTATTTTATGATGCTGTTAAAAGTCCTGTCCAACCCAACAACCACCCCTACATCATCTCTCTAGCAAAAAAGTTTTGATGCAATGCAATTTTTATTTATTAATTTTTTTAGAATGATTTAAAATTGATATTTGTTTTCAGGGTCATATCCTCGACACATCAATATATTGTATAGGGCTATATATTGATATGTTGGGCTAATGGTTGTGGTTCAGGGATTGGACACCTGTCTCACAACAAAACTACAATAAACCTTCTTGCCTTTCTGGGAAATATGCATGCAAAGCCGGGTCTTTTATGAGGTAGTGTAACCTCTCTAAGTAAATTAACAAGAATTTTGATAATCTTGAGGGTACACCGGTAAAAGTTTAAGGTAGAAATTGGTTGTACCTACCTTAGCTCAACTCTTAATTTTTGTCTGCTCTAGGATCAGTTTGTGTGCAACCGTTGATTAAAAGTGTTCTTCAAAGTTTTTAAAAGTGTTATTAAAGTACGACGAGTGGACTTAATTATATACAAAAGTTAGTGATAGTTTTTAAATTAGTTAAATATGGTAATTGTAGTGTTTTTAGATATTTCTATTAGATTATTGTAGTTCGATAGAGAATTTTAGTTAGATAATTAAAGAAGTACTATTTGTCTTTCTACTGGGTCGGGTACGTTATGATCCAAAGAGTTCTGTGTTATCAATGCTGACGCATCTCGTTGGCAATAGTAGTAGTAATCAAAACCCTCGAGAATACTTCCCAAGCCATGAACAGAAATTATGTGTGAGTATAAGTCCGTTTCCTAAAATGTGCTATATTAATATTGATGGAAAAGCGCCAGATATTGACTTTATATATGCTATGGAGCCTAAACTACTATCCATATAGGAAGATAGTCTTCTAGTAATTTCAAGCTTGGTTCCTCACCTTCTCAAAGGCACTTACTATATACCTTACTTAAGAAAAAAATAAAATAGTTTTGATTACAAAGTTTCCTTCCCATTTTACGCTCAATAATAATTGCATGAGTTGTAAGCCCGTAAGCGTCGTGCTTTCCTTTTAGGAGAAGAACGCCCAGGCGTAGTCCAGACACCTTTTCTTTTATATAACTGTTAAATAGAAATACTTTTCTTTTACATAACTGTTAAATAGAAATACTTTTCTTTTATATAACTGTTAAATAGAAATACTTTTCTTTTACACAATCTGTACTTTATTTTATTAATTTTACTCCGATTTTAAACAATTAGGCTGCGGATTAAATTGCGAGGCTCGACCGACTCCGATTGAGGATTTTACTGAACTCCCCGATTTGTGCCTTTGAAAATTATCATTTGCTCGCGTCTTTGCCTTATCAGCAAAATAACTTTCACACTTCATCGCGACAACAGGATGTAATCCGACTATTTAAAAATGTTCCCACAAGTGGAGAACGAAGAAGTAAAGAAAAATTGATTACTTCTTGATAAAATTTGTATATTATACGCTGAGGAAAGAATTTTAAGTGTTCGTTGCGCACTTGAAAAAACGATACTTTGTATCGTGGGAAATGAGTTGTGAATTGCGTCGGTCAAGCACTGTCACAACCAATAAATTATGATTTGAGCTGAGTGCTGACCGAGCGCAATTACAACATTCCATCCCCCTATGAAAAAGAAAATTTTTGGCTTAAGGACAAAAACTTTCTCGTAGATAAAAATTTCTTCTAAATTTTTTTTCAGCCGGTCGAGTCTTGCTTTAACAAAAATGTTGGATGTTACCAATGTGTAAAGCAAAGCAAGAATTAAAATTTTTCCTATCTTGAAAAAATTAAAGGTAAGTACATTATTTTTTTTTTTTTATAAAAACTATGCTACAAAAACTACAAAGACTTTCTTACCTTTTACCAATATTTAAGGTAAGTTTAAAAAGTTTTTTTTTTTTTTTATAAAGACTACATTATGAAAGTATAAAAACTACAAAGACTTTCTTAACTTATACCAATATGTAAGGTAAGTTTAAAAATTTGTTTTTCTTTAGATTATATTATGAAAGTATAAAAACTACAAAAGGTTTTCTTAACTTTTACCAATATGTAAGGTAAGTTTAAAAAAATTTTTTTTTCTCTTTAGATTATATTATGAAAGTATAAAAACTACAAAAGGTTTTCTTAACTTTTACCAATATGTAAGGTAAGTTTAAAAAATTTTTTTTTTCTCTTTAGATTATATTATGAAAGTATAAAACTACAAAAGGTTTTCTTAACTTATACCAATATGTAAGGTAAGTTTAAAAAAATTTTTTTTTTCTCTTTAGATTATATTATGAAAGTATAAAACTACAAAAGGTTTTCTTAACTTATACCAATATGTATGGTAAGTTTAAAATTTTTTTTTTTTTATAAAGAGATCTTGCATGGCACACACATTTAGGTTTTTTTTTTTTTTTATTTTTATTTTTTTTATTCGTTTGATGCAAATGTAAAAACTACAGGTTGATCGACTGTGACCTGTTCATTCTCCGGTCTTGTTCCGGTCGACTTGGGCTTATTCAGCGTTAATCTGCTAGATACCTTTTTATATATATTATAGGCCACGAGCAAGACCATTCCAAAAAGTATGAAGTATATCAGTGAATAATGGTGGATCGTATGTGGATCCAATGGGAGATTTTCCACTTCTTCTTCTTTCTTTAAAATATTGATCTGATCGGAGATTGCCGTAAGGTCCTCGTTTGAAACATATTTTACTACAGCTACTTTATCAGAATAGTTTAGGTAGTTTCTGGTGAAGTTGTGTAGAAGTATCGAAATGTTATTGGGTGGTATGTATGAGTTTTTTAATTGGGTTGACTTACTAGTATAGCCTCTTATGGTTAGTTCTGACGTACGTAAATAACAGTCGCCCGGAAGTTCTATAATTCCGACTTCGGATATAGTGTAACGTTTTATTGTGTCTTGGCATATCGAATCTAGGGTCAGGTTTTCGGTAGTTGAGAAAAGCCATTTATTTGCCTGAGACAACTGGATCCATATTGTTTTGTGATCTGATTGTCTGATATTACAGGTGCGTGATATGGAATTTTTTCTTTTTATTAGTTGTAGTTCACACAACTGGCTGTCGGAGTTCACATTGAATATGGGGTGTAGGATTCGGCACAAGTATTGTAGATGATCCTCTGTTATACAATTTTCTAGTTCTTGCGATGTTAGATCGTAATAGTGTTCCTTTCCATAGTCTATGACGAGGTAGTTTATAGTAGGTTGTATGAAAGTGAGCTTTTGTTGGTGTATGGTAGGTAAGGGTATAACCTTATAAAGTTGGTAATTCTCTTTATATGGTAAGGGAATTTTGAATTCGTACAAAATTCTATCATCCACGATGGAAGTGCTCATTTGGCTTATACGATACAAGGATAATAGATTACCATCTTTTAAAAACGCGGATAAACGAGTATCGCTGGGGATCTCCTTTCGTATCGTAGATAGAATTGACTCTAATTGTTCAGGTGTTACTATGGTTGGATGTGGCTTACCGTGTCGAACATCGGTAACTAGGTCAACTATTGTGTTGACTATGTTTTGGTACCTGATAATGATCAATATAGTTAGAGATGTTAGCGACTCCATTCCTGCAATAATGCGATTGTCGTGGGTCGCGTTTATTAGTTGTTTCATCATCACTTTTACCTTGGTGAGTCTGGCATTTAGAGCTGAGAGTTGATCGTTAATTAAGGCCTGCGATTTGTTGAACACATTTACTGTGGTTTCTAGTATAACAGTTTGATTTTTTATTAATGAAAGCAAGTGACTCTCGTTGTAATTTAACTTGTCAATTTGTTTGTCATAAAATTTACCATCCTCTTCGTTAAGTGTTCCGAACAAGGTTTTACTAATAATCCCGATTGCGTCAAATAGGCCGCGTTTTTGCCTATCTTTGCTCTTAAGTAAGCTATACTTTTGTGTGATGTCACTCATGAGGTGATTCATTTCAGACACAGTTCCACTACAGATTATGGCGAGGTTTGGTTCATCTGTGAGAAGTTTGCAGAAGTCATTTACTTGATCTACGTATCTGCCCATGTAACGTAAAGCTTGAGCCAGACTCTTGAGGTCGTAATATACCAGAACTTTCCATTCGTTGGAATAGAGTTCTACTTTCCCAAATTCCTCGAAGTAAATTCCAGGATTCTGTTTAATAGGAGTGATAACAAGCTCGCTCCCATATGCGGAGATAACGTTCAGGAGCAAGGTCCCGACGTATAAAATCTGAAAGGAAGTGATGTTGTTAGTCTTACGGGAACGTAGTATGCATGTATAAGAGATATGTATTTTTTTTTTTTATTGCAAATGGGAATATAAGCGTGTGGGTGACTGAAATTGGTTAGCGTTTTGGTTTATGCAGGTTGACACATAAAGCGGTTAGATAAGAGAAAAGTTATTTACTTGTAAAACGTTATTGACACCGCTCTCCCAGGCTTGTTATTATTCAATGAATAATTTTAAATCATTATTGTGTACAATCTTATCTCTTTTTCCGACCTTTATTTTAGAATTTTCTGTTGATAGGACCTGGGTGATCTCAAAGGGTCCATTCCAGAGTGAAGAAAACTTGTTTTTTCTTGTATGATTTCTAATAAGCACTTTGTCTCCTAAGTTAAAGTGTTTTGCTTGGGTATTTTTGTCGTAGTAGTTTTTAGATTTACATTTTTTTTTATTTAGGTTTTCCTTAGCTATCTGGTAGCCATGTTGCAGTCGTGATTTCATTTCGTTGGAGTAATCGTCATAATTATAGGTCAGCTGTGGTTTCTGTGTAAGGATGTTTGAAATGTTCGCAGGAAAACCATACAGCAATTCGTATGGGCTATAACCTGTACAGCTGTGAGGTGTGGTATTATACACGAGCATGGAGTATGGTATCCATGTATCCCATGTAAGCGGATCTTGATTGACATAGTGTCGCAGATACTCGGCAAGAGTCTTGCGGCTTCTTTCGAGCGCCCCGTTCGTTTGGGGGTGATATGGGGAGGTATTTATCTTCTTAGATTTCATTAATTTACAGACTGCCTTAAATAGAGCGCTTAAGAAATTAGCTCCTTGGCCTGTAAGGATGTGCTCGGGAATTCCATGACGACAAACCAGTTTTTCTACGAATGCCCTGGCAACCGTTTGAGCCTCAGCATTTGGAATTGGCAACGCGTCAGAGAATTTCGTCAGGTCATCTTGAAATGTCATTAAATATTTATTACCTTCATAACTGACGGGCAGGGGACCCACTATATCCAGTGCTATCCGTTCAAACGGTCTTGAACTGGTCGATGTTATTTTCATCGGTATAGGCGGGTTTCTCTGAAGCTTGTTTTTCTGGCAAGACTGACACTTCCGAACGAAATTTCTTACGTCTCTTACCATCGTTGGCCAATAGTATTTGGTTTTGAGACGCTTTACGGTGCGAGATATCCCCTGGTGTCCTCCTAGTGGAGAGTTGTGGTACTCGAGCAATAATTCTGGTATGCGGTCTTTATCGTCGATATATACTTTAGTGTCCATATATATATACAGTTTAATACGTGAAGTTCTGAAAATTTCTTTTATTGTCGATCTTATTACCCCAAGCGTATTGCGATCGACTGTCGGAACAGTTAGTCCAACTATATCAATCCTCTGCTTTATGCAGAAATTATAAAGTTTCTGGAAGTAAATTGTAATGTTATCTTGATCTCGGTTAGATCGTGCGGGAATGGCGGCCGTAGCCACAATAAATGTATCAGAGTTGTTTTTAAAAGGCTTTAGCTCCCACATAGCGGGCTTACGAAAGGCTTTAATAAGTTTATTTAAGACAGCTTCTTCGTGCGTTTTGAGAAGAGGTAATATAATGATTTTATTATTAATGGATTTATCCCGAAAAATTGAATCACTGCTTTCCTGTAAATAAAATTGTACGTCGTTAGGCTCTTTCTTGCTGTAAGGCTTTTCATTTTTCTGTAAAGGTCTTTCTTTTAAGGTTTTTGATCGTTCCTTTTGTGATCTGGTAGTTACTCTAACGTTTCCTAAGGTTTTTGCTGAGTCACTTTCGTTTTCCTCATTTTTTATGCGGCTTAGAGCATCGGCGTTTGAATTAGACTTCCCAGGTTTGTAAACTATTTTATAAACATGTTCCTCCAGAATAATTCTCCAACGAGCCAATCGTGATGTTGGCTCTTTTAAGTTCATGAGCCATTGTAGAGGCCTGTGGTCAGTTAGTATCGTAAATCGTCGCCCATAATGTACGGGCGGAACTGCTTTACTGCAAATATTATGGCGAGCAATTCCTTTTCCGTCGTCGTGTATCTAGTTTCAGCCGCATTCAAGGTTCTGCTTGCGAAGCATATAGGCTTGTCCTTACCTATTTCTCCTTGGGATAAGACGGCTCCCAATGCAACGTCGCTAGCGTCGGTGGTTACAAGGAATTCTTCGCCAAAGTCTGGGTATGCAAGTACTGGAGAGGTGATGAGCCTCTTTTTGAGAGCCTTGAAAGCTTCATCACAAAACGCATCCCAGCGAAACTCTACGTCCTTTTTTAAGAGTCTCGTCAGTGGTTTCGTCATTTTGGCGAAGTCGGGTATAAACCGACGGTAATAGCCCGCAAATCCCAGGAAGGATTTGACGTCTTTTGTTTTTTTTTTGGTTCCGGGTATGTTTTCACCACTTGTATTTTTTTGGATCCGGTTGGATTCCCATTTTCGATATGATATGCCCGAGGTATATTAACTCTTTTTTCACGAAATGGGACTTTTCTGGCTGTAACTTTAAGTTATATTCCTTTAGGCGGTTTAGGACGTTTATCAACCTTGTGTTGTGATCGCGTAGATCGTATCCGTAGATTACTATGTCGTCGACGTAGACGAAACACTGTATGCTCTGCAGTCCTATCAGCACATTGTTCATTAGACGCTGAAAGGTTGCCGGTGCGTTTTTCAATCCAAATGGCATTCGATTATACTCGTAATGCCCAAATGGAGTACTGAACGCCGTTTTCTGTTTATCCTTGTTATCAACCAAAATCTGGTGAAATCCACTAGCGAGGTCCAGAGTGCTAAAGTATTTGCTTTTACCCAACTGGTCCAATATATCCGTTATATTGGGAAGTGGGTATGCATCACCTATAGTAACGTCGTTTGAGCCACGGAAATCTACCACAACTCTCCATTTCTTACAACCGGAGCTGTCAGCTCTCTTAGGAACAAGAAGGAGTGGAGAATTCCAGGGACTGAAACTCGTTCTAATTATGTTATCCTGCAACATTTCGTCTACCTGCCGGTGTATTTCCTTTCGATGTGACTCTGGAAGTCGATACGGTTTCTTGTACAAAGGCGGTTTACCCGGCTCTGTTAATATTTTATGGGTAATGGCGTCAGTGAAGGTTAGATGGTCGCCTTCAAGATGGAATAATTCGCTATACTGTCTACATATTCCTAATATCGAATTTTTTTCTTCGAAGTTACAGTGCTCGAGGTTCAGAGAGTTAGCCAGTCGTTGTAAGCGATCTTTGACTATATTCCCTTCTATGTTAGCTTTTGCTATATCAAAATTATTGAACTCCTCTAGTTCTACTTTTAATTCGTGGGGCTTTATTTCGATGTCA
Source organism: Dioctria rufipes (assembly GCA_963924295.1). Taxonomy (NCBI): domain Eukaryota; kingdom Metazoa; phylum Arthropoda; class Insecta; order Diptera; family Asilidae; genus Dioctria; species Dioctria rufipes. The sequence continues at coordinate 95,136,550 of OZ002740.1, read as the reverse complement.
TGATCGTTGGTATTTAAAATTAATGCTTTGACCTTTTTATGAATAGGTCTAACTACAGCTGAACCAAGATAGACACCCGATTGGATCCTTTTCTTTGATATGACAGAATCCTTGAGGCTGTCGCAGGGTATTTCGATGACCTGCTCGCTTTTAGAGCGGACAGTTATGCTTTCAGGTTCCATGTCAGCTGGGCAGATTCTGTTTTCTCCTTTAACTGAGTTTCCCCACCTACAGATATGCTCATCCTCTAACGATGTTTGGTCTCTATTAGGCCTCACTGTTGGGACATTAGACGTAAAAGTTTCTGGCTTAAGAATTTTGCCACTTGTTTCTGGATATCTGCTCCTCGATTGAGGCTCCTTCGCTTTAATTGCCGTTTTATGACCAGCTTCGACAGATTGCAATTTGGGATTTGAAAACTTAGAAGGAAGGTTTTCCCCATTGACAATTACGGAGTGCCCTTTTGTCAAGCTTTTTGGTACGAAGTCAGGTCTAATAATAAGTTCATTTCTACAGTAGTCTATTGTACAGCCGTAGGTTTTGAAAAAGTCGTTTCCCAGAATTCCATCCAGGATAAAGTTTGATGTTTTAGGTAGTATGTGGAAAGTGTGACGCAAAGAGATTTTCCTTGAGAGTTCTAGAGTTCCAGGGATTTTGCCTTTAGTTACTACGGATTCTCCAGTGATCGTAGTAATTGTACATTTCTCCTTTGGAGTAATATTTTGTTTGAGTTTAGTTTCATATCTAATTAAGCTGATATCCGCGCCCGTGTCGATTAAAAATACGGAGTATGGTTTTCGCGAGGGGGTAAAAGGTATACATATTGTTGTTCCATGCTTGCTTATGTCTAGTGATACGCTTATGACAAGGGGTGCGTATTTATTGTATTCGTTTAAGGATTGTGGACGTCGGCTTTGAAGATGATTCGGGATGGGTTGCCGAGGGTATCCTCCCGAGAGCTCTCGTTTCCCGTCTCAACGAGTCGTGGAGTACTTTCAACCGATTTTGTCCTACCACTATGTGGAAAGTAATGTACATTGTGGTTATTTTTATTGTTCCCATGATTGGTTGAAATATTTGTATGCGTTGTATTTGGATAACCACGTTGGGCACTGGGGTTTCTGTAACGTTCGTTTCCCTGGTAATTGCTAGAATGTGATTGATTATTTCGGGATCTACGTTGTCGACATTCCTCAAGAGTGTGGTTTGGTTTCTTGCAATAAGCACAAATAATGCGTTGTACTTCCTTCTTAATTTCTCTGGGCGAGAAATTGGGCAAGCGAGTGTTTCGGTAACATGTCTGTTCCGTGTGGCCTTCACGTCCACATACTCGACAAAACACTCTTTGTTTTGGAGGAGGTCTAGTGCTGTTATTGAGAGGTACCGCATGAATTTCTAGTCTAGGGGCTTGCTCTATTGCATAGGCTATTACTTGCCTTAGGTCTTCACCACCAAACGCTTTTACCAATAACTTCAAGCTGTGGTTCCTTAGACCATCTTCAAAAGAAGTTATCACTATTTTACGATTTTCATTGATAATGAAGTCGCGCACGTTGGGATCTTCTATATCAGAATAAGTGACCTAGTTAAGGGTCCACAATAATTTAGAAAGCCTTTCACCATAGTCTTTCACAGTTTCTCTGTGTAGTTGTTTGGCTTGGGCTATTTCACTTTGAAGGGCGGCTCTAGATTTTTCTTCTTTGAAATTGTTTTTTAATTCTTGTACCAATTCCTTCCAAGTATCTAGAGTTTTATACTGCGTTAGTTCGAAAGCTGGGCCCTGGAGCCTAGTCTTAACGAAATTGAGGAACATAGTCACTTCAGCTGCAGATTTTGTGGAAGAGAACAACAAGTCGCCACAAGCAACAAACTTTTTAAGACCTTCGGGGTTTCCGTCAAACTCTGGGATAAGGTCATGTATATCTTTTAAGCTTAATTTAAGTTCATTAGAAGGAGGGTCAGGCGCCATAGTGTGGAAGGGTAATTCGACGATTAATTCAATTATCCTAGCAGCACTTCGTTTGACTGCTTCCTCCGTTTTGAGATAAGTCAAATATTAAAGGATGAAGAAGCAACGCTTCACAAGTTCACTTCCGTTGCTTTATTTCTAATTACGGGTTTTCACAATTTAGATGATTTATGTAAAAACGGAAAACTCATTTAAGGTCTCAAAAGCAAAAACTCAAAATTTTATGTTGTCTTAGATTTTTCTTCGTAGAAGATTACACACCCAATTTTTATTTCAATACCGTAGGGAACTTTTTCACTAGCAGATTAGATTGGGAGAGAATAAAAACAAAAAGTTTTTGTCTCTAGTGCCATACGTAAATGAAAACACTTTGAACGACCACAAACATATTTGGTATTAAAAAATTTGGTAACACAAAAACGTGGAGGGCAATATGAAATGCTCCTTAAGAAAGGCAAAGGGCTTCATATAACAGGAAAAATTCGTCAAATTGATGGAACACATTAAAATAAAAGCACCGAAGGAAAATAGAGTAGCGTATTTCAATCGGAGAAAATACTACAGCTTGGCGATGCAATGTATTGTAGATGCTGATAAGTAGATAAGCTATAAGAGTTCTGGATCACTTTTTTGAGCCTCCAGGATTTCGCCACAGATGGCGCCACCGTCGCTATTTGGTGTAAATCCATACTAAATGTGGGTTTGTGCCTTGGATGTTGTGGTTTATGTCTTGGATGTTGGGGATACGAGACCACTTTGGGGGATACGAGACCACTTTTAGCACTCTCCAGCATAGGGAAATAGCATAGGATTTCGATTTTGTTCCTGAAGTTCGCTTATTTTTCATCTCGAATCTTGGGGATACGAGACCACTTTGGGGGATACGAGACCACTTTTAGCTCTCTCCAGCATAGGGAAATAGCATAGGATTTCGATTTTGTTTCTGGAGTTCGCTTATTTTTCATCTCAGACTCGTAGCCTCAAAGTTTTTCATCTCGAGTTTTGGGGGTACGAGATCACTTTCAGTTCTATATATTTGTGAAGGGGGTGGGAAGCTTTATTGATGGATTTGGTCTTGACTGCGCCCTAGCGGCATTAGCCGGTACTACCAGTATGTTCCGGTACTACGGTTTTCTTGGATAGATATGTGGTGCGCCTAAATGTAGGCTTTTGGTTTTGAACTAATATTAATAATAATTAAAGTTAACGCTAGGAAATTTTTGTTCATGCCAATGGATTCTAGATGGATGGTGTGTGAGGGGATATTATAGTATAGGATAGGGAGGGGGTAATGAATTTTTCATCAGAAATCCTCTACGGGCTCCGGTTTTCGAGATATTAGCGTATTAATAATTCAAGTTATTTTTGCTCATGGAAATGGATTCTAGGTGGTGTAGGGTGGGCGTAGGGACGAAATTCTCATCAGAAATCTTCTACGGGCTCGCCATTTCTTGAGTAAGGTTACCTAGCGGCATTAGACGGAACTACTAGCATGCCTTGGTTTTGCTGTTTTCTTTTATTAGCCTGGAAGTTCTAGATATCAGCATGACGTCATCTTGGTTTTATTGTTTTTAAGTGCTGTTGTAGATATCAGCATCATTCGAATTTCACAACATCATATCACCTTGGCTTGATGTTTTGGGTCCTGGGGGTGCGCGGGGATATGAGATTACTTTCAGCACTCTCCAGCATAGGGAAATAGCATAGGATTTCGATTTTATTTTTGGAGTTCACTTATTTGTCATTTCGGAGATCGTAGCTGTATATATTATAAACAAGAGTGATCATGCTATGATATTCAATATCTAAAAATTGATCACGGTTGCTTGGGATGTTAAGAAATATGAAGTAATAGAAATTAAATTTTCGATGTAGGTGTGTGTGTGTGTGTGTGTGTGTGTGTGTGTGTGTGTGTGTATTGATAAGTCGCTATAGGTTTCGAGATATTAGCGATCTTACTTTTTCGGGTATAATTAATAGTAGTAGTAATAATTCAAGTTAACCCTATGATATTTTTTTTTTTGTTCATGCCAATAGTATTAGTACTAGGGGGGTAGAATTTTCATCAGAAATTCTCTACGGGCTATGGTTCGAGATATAAGCGATCTTACCTCCTCAGGTGTAATTAATATTAGTAGGTGAAAAACAGAAAAACAACAACAACTATAACCTAAGTTGTGGATTAAAGATTTGATTATATTTATCTGTAGGTGCACCATGTAATCATATATCTAAAAATAGATCAGGCGAAGCTGGTCGGGGCGAATGTAGGTAGATATGTTCACTTAGATAAGTAATGGAAATTTGTAAATGCCTAATTTTCCTCTTAATGCTTCTAATTTGAAGCCTTGCATAAACAAATTCGCATAGTCCAGTAAAGTAAACAAATTCGCAGTCGAATAAAGTAAACAAATTCACACAGCAGACGAGTAAAGTATACAAATTGAGCGATTTATGAAAGATTCCTAATTTCTTTAGCAGAAAACAACAACAACAACTGATATTAATCTGTAGGATGTGATGTCGTAGATGAGTAGTGGAAGTTATAATTGAAAATGTCTTTTGCTGAAAATAACAACAACAACTATAACGTAAGTTGTGGATTAAAAATCTTTTATAAACAAGAGTGATCATGCTATGATATTCGATATCTAAAAATAGATCACGGCTGCTTGGGATGGTAAGACACATGAAATCATTAGAAGTAATGGAAATTAAAGCATTAGAAAAGGTTGCCAGGTGGCTGGTAATTTGATATCTTGCGTAAACAAATATAGCCGAGTAAAGCAGACAAATTGAGCGATTAATGTTTTTTAGTATCTACGAGTTTGTATTGAAAAGTCTTTATGACGAATTGTTTTTTATTTTCAATAAAATTTCTCAATCAGTCACACTGTTATGAGATTTGATTGATCCTCGATATCATAGTTCACATGAAGCTGATAAGAATATGATAATTTTATCTTCATACTATTGGGGTGATCACATTATTTTCTTACCATTAGATTGAGAGTGGGTTTAATTAAATGTTTTGATGAAAGAAGGTGGTGTTATGATATCAATGTAGTATGATATCTTGTCTTAGATGAGTAATGGAAGTTGTTTGGGAGCTGTGAGTAAGGAATAAAAACCTTATCAGCAAGGTCGCTTCATATTTATCTCCCTAAATTATCATCCAAATGGTGTTGTATGAAGGAGCAAAAAATTGATAATAGTGAAGATCGTGCTGGAGGTTGAGAGGGGGTGCTGTTAGTTGTGGATTAAATTGAAAGTTTTCATGAATCTCAAGGTTTAAACTTTTTAGCCTCCAGCAGGAATGTCTTCTTTTAGTTGACTCGGTGGCTAGATAAGAACGTGTTAATTTCATGTTCATAATATGATCTTGTGGTAAGCATATGAAGGTAGAAGAGTTTTTTTATAAATCAAGCAGTTACGCTGTTATGAGATTTGATTGACTCCTATATCTAAAAAATATTCCACATGAAGCTGATATAGTTACTATTAGGGCAGGTACATTCTTTACTTACCATTAAGTTGAGAGTGGGTTAAATTAAAAGCTTTGATAGAAGAACGCTGTGTTATGATATTAATGTAGTATTATATGTTATCTGAGGTGAGTAGTGGGAGTTGTATGGGAGCTATGAATAAGCAGTAAAATCCTAATCAGCAATCTCGCTGGATATTTATCTCCTCAAAAGTATCGCCCGAATGGTGGAGTATGAAGGAAGAAATAGTTGATAATTCTACAAGCCCATAGTAAAGATCGTGGTGCGGGGTTTAGAGTGGGTACTGTACGTTATGTATTAAGTTAAATGGATGGTGTTTGGTATTTATCTCCTCGAAATGGTGTTGTACGAGTATCAGAAAATTCGGAAAAAGTTGATAATGCTTCAAGTTCAATAGTGAAGACCGCGATGTTGAGAGTGGGTATTTGGAATGATATAATTCTAGTAGGATATGGAAGTATTATTTATTCATCTTTAAATCTTACCATGAAATTAGGTTGGGAGTGGATTAAATTAAAAGTTTTGATGCAAGAAGGCGTAGTTATTATATTAATATAGTATAATATGTTGCCTTAGATGAGTACTTGAGAGCTGTGAGTAATATGTGGAATATGTTGTAGATGAGTAGTGAAAGTTGAAAATGTAAGATTCCCACATTATTCACATCAAATTCATTATTTATTTTTATATCTTAAGTTATAAACTTTTTTTTCTGTGTTTCACATCCGAAATGCGATCCAGAGCAAATGCCTCCCATGATCCTTTTCTGCGTTAGGCTATGAGAGTTCGGCAGCAAAATCCAATGTTATTTCTTATCATCTGCCTTGCTCTAACACATTAGGAAGCTTTAGTGAATACCATAGTTTGAAACCATCTCACTCGGGACTTGTTCATATACTTGCCAGCTGTGGATATGTAGAAAAACTTTCATGGGCGATATGGGGATTGAATCGATGTATGTTATGCACTAGATTGGTGGTATATGTGCTTATTTGATTGAAGTAAAATAGTTTCACGGCTTCCTTACCAAGACTTAAATATATTCATAAAAACGTTGAATCGATGTCAAGAACATGTTAATACTATGAGCAGAGGAAATCGTGATCATTGCAGCATGTTATGAAATTCAATATCTAAAAATAGACCACATGAAGGTTATTGGGGTGGTAAAAAAAACATGAAAGCATTAGTTTGAGAATGGCTTCAATTTAAGGCTTTGGTGAAAAAGGCGGCATCAGTCACTTTTGGTGAGCCTCAGCGATAGGTCAAATAAAAAAAAATGTCAACCGCGCTAATAAATGAAAGTTTTTCTAGTAAAAAGAGTGGTACAAAACGGCATATGGGGAGCTGTATTGGACAGACTAAATCACCGAGAGTGTTATTGAAAGCCACCAGTCGAGGTGGAGAAATTACTCAGCGTGTAAGAAAAAGTGATTTTGTAAAGTGGGAGGAAATGAGTTCAGTATTCACAGACAGAATTAGAGCTGGAATTATTGTAAATATAAACCATACAGATCCTAAGCTATTTATACAGGATGCTGGTGATTTATTTATACGCCGTATTAAGAATATTTTAAAATGCCATCTCAATATTAAAGTTAATATAAAGTTGTGTGCTGATTTTGTTAAGGATATCGGTGACAATGAGGTTATAAAAGATATTAAATATTTACAAGCAAGAACTACTCCAATCAATGTGGACGATAATTTAAATGAGTGGTATAAAGTTAACATATTGGATTCAATACTCACTCAGCTGGATGAGTTTCAGAAAAAAGATAGTGGCTGGACATTGGACTCCATTATATATTTAGCAGTACATATCAACAAATTTGAACAGCGCCGAGGATCTTCATATATATCTCTACCGAAGGAGATTGCTTTAAAGCAAGCTTGCATCAATGTAAAAAGTAGTGATGAAGCATGCTTCGCTTGGGCCGTAACATCAGCGCTATATCCTGTAAATGTTCACTCCGATAGGACCTCATCATATCCGCATTATTCTACTGTGCTGAATTTAACTGGATTAACATTTCCTATGACGCTTAAGCAAATTAAACAATTTGAAGACCAGAACGATATATCAATAAACGTATTCATCCTAAAAAAAGAGCGTTCCTTCACCACTGTTCTAGTTAGACCAACGAAACATAATATGAAGCGACATGTGAATCTATTAATGATACAAAATAACTATGAGCAGGATGATGATGATGCTGCTGCTGATGATGATTATGATGATAATGATGATGAAAGTACCAGGTTTCATTTCTGCTGGATTAAATATCTTTCACGGCTTGCATGGAAACAAGCTTCAAAACATAAGGCTAGATTGTATATATGCGATAGATGTTTGTTCTATTTTTATTCTGCTAAAGCATTAGCATCACATATTCCTGAATGTGAGAAACAAAAAATTTATCTTGAATTAAGGAAGCCCAACCGTAAAATTAAATGTTAGTAGCACAACGGATACTCTACCATTGACAAACATTACTGAATTCCATCAGAACAACAAGGAGCAGCCGCAGAAAACATATGACCTAATTCTAGTGTATTGTAAATAAAAAAATGTATTACATATAGTTATAGTTCCATTTATTTAAGTAATTTGTTTTAATTGTATTATAGTCTAAGATATACATTATTGGAAAATAAAGAATATATTATAGTTATAGGCATATTCAAATAAGGAAGCCCAACAATAGAATGACACACTAAGAATTAAATGTTAATATTTTTTTAATTTATAATAAATCTATAATGATATTTTATATATGTTATTCTTTTTATTCAATTTCCCTACTAAGTCCAGAACTCCTGAAAGTATTCTGTAATAATATTTGTCTACTACAGAGGGCTCTTAATCGGACGGTTGAACCTTTTACCCAGAATGCTAGGTTGAGCGTGAGCGTGAGAAAACACGTTGACACGTGGGCTTGACCTTGGCCTCTGGCATCACCTTTGAAACCGGAAAGGTATTTTGTCCTTGACTTTGATCCAGAAGTGTGTATCTTGGCGGCTATAACCTTAATCAATTACGTCACAGGGGACTCTATACAGCTTTTCAAAACAAATTTGATAACAGATAAACAGCTTTCAAACAGCTCTGATAACAGGTAAACAGCTTTTAAAACAGGTCTGATAACTGCTTAACAGCTCTGATAACAGGTAAACAGCTCTGATAACAGCTTAACAGCTCTGATAACTGCTCTGATAACAGCTTAACAGCTTTTCAAACAGCTCTGATAACAGCTTAACAGCTTTTAAACAGGTCTGATAACAGCTTTACAGCTTTTCAAATAGGTCTGATAACAGCTTAACAGCTTTTCAAACAGCTCTGATAACAGGTAAACAGCTTTTAAACAGCTCTGATAACAGCTTAACAGCTTTTTAAACAGGTCTGATAACAGCTTAACAGCTTTTCAATCAGCTCTGATAACAGCTTAACAGCTTTTCAAACGGCTCTGATAACAGCTTAACAGCTCAATGCTGCTGGATTGAGGAATTTTGTTAGTGTTTTCAGACTTATGGATATCTATCGTTTGATGCATCCTATGACTAGATCATACACGAGGATATCGCGAAATATCCATGGAAGTCTCGCAGGCTCGAGAATTGTTAGACTTTACGTCCCCCCTGGAATACTAGAACATTTCGTTGGCTTCCCTCATGTATTGTGTCCGGTCGTCATCATCTTCTTGTAGGGGCAACCATCACTCCAGTTGAAAGGAGAACTGCGTACTGGCTATTCATCAACTCAGAGCAGTTCATCAATGAGTTCATTGAATTCTGGCACGATTGGCAAGAGAGGAAAGCTGACTTCCTTTTCTTAGTCAACAGTGGGATGTTGGCAAGCTCCAAATTCGATCCTTTATCGAAACGAGTTTCAACCGAACTGGGTATCCAGTTTGTTGTCCAAACTATATCGGATAGCAGCTCTTCTCCCAATCGAAGTTGATTCTTTATTTTA